>CM055839.1:20827500-21427500 GCA_029490765.1 Euthynnus affinis
GTGAGATTCAATACAATACAAACAATATAGCACAGCCTCATGGATGGCTACCATCTTTTTGTTGTTGTTGTTTTAGACCCACACAAACAAGAGGAGAAAGTGACATTTGGTTGTTTGAGCCAAACAGAGCAATCAGATCTCAATCTGGACACTGGAGACATATATTAAAACCAGGTGTAAATGTGACCAGGTTAAATCATATCAAGATACAATCTAGAAATAAAGGGGGTCTAGTTACCTACTGCACTTGAAAAAATACCGCTGTTACTTTTAGCTTGTCAGTGGGCAGATGGGTCTTATTTTAGAACAAGATCAAAATACTAACTCTAATCACTTATGTGTCCTTGAAGCTTTGCCATTTTAATTATATTCACCTTGATCTTAACCCTTAACAGTAAACCCATCCATGTCTAACTAAAAGCTTGTGGAAGAAGGGGCAGATACACTGCAGCCTGTTCTAATTGGAGAGGGCCTGTCTGTCTGTGTTGTTTAGTGATCCATGTATGGACCCTTTCCTCCAGTTAGAGGTAGCTGGGCTTGAATGACACCTCCATGTAAGTGAAAGCTGCACAACCTCAACCTGATCAGCTTCTTTAACTGTTGAAGCATGGCTCCTCGTGTAGCTTTCCCTTCTTCCAGCCTGCCTCATTCCAATTCTGAGGCCAGAAATAACTGTCAGTGTTGGCCCAACTAGGCTTCTGGAATCCAGGCTCTGTCCATCACCATGAGGCCGACATTCTTCATGTGAGTAATGGGAGAATGTGTTAGGCTTTATATCCCATCCATCCCGAGTATTGTTTGACTTCCCTAGCCCCAACAATGTAAACGCTGTGAGTTCACTAAGGTCATGAGTGGTATTTACTGACCCAGAGAAGAGAGAAAAAAAACTAGCAGGAATATTTTTTCTGTGGTTTTAAACTGAGGGAGACTGAAACAAACATTGCGGTTTGCAAACAACTGCTTTTCACTTGGAAACAGCTTGTCATAGACATCAGTGTCACATGATCACAGCACTGAGCAGCTGATGTGTTTTGATTTTGGCACTGTATGTTGAGCAGCGCACAATGATTTGATTCAAATGTTATGATTGGAAGGATGGGAAAAAAAATCTGCAATCTTCAGTAATTGTTCCCCGGAATGAAACTGATTCACACCCAACCGAGCATGAAATAACATTGGCAGATGACACTGCTGTTACTGTGCCTGAAACACAACACAATTCTAATAGGAATAATCAGCCCCTTCTTGCAGAGAGGAGACACAGCCATACTTTTAGGCGATTAGTTGATGCAAACTGTTTCACCAGGTAGGGTAACCTAACCCTAACCTGGTATTACAGTATGAATTAATCCCTAAATGGAGCTAAAAGTAAATGTATAATTTTAAATCTTTATCCTGAAAATAAGTCACACTTCTTCTAATCTAAAAGAATAATTAGGACTCTGAAGGCTTTTATGGCCACATATTCTTAATATGACACAGCAGGTGTTTGAAGATAACAGTATGCCTTCATGTAATAATATTTTTCAAAGCAAGTCTATATTGCATTGTGCAATATTATTGTACAAAATTGGCACAGTGGCAAATACACAAACGTGTTTACACTTTCAAATACTACTGGTATTTGGATTTGGGGGAGGTGAAAACAACCTCAAAAAGATCTCAAAATAACCAAGACCAGGGACATCATGCAGTCAACTCTTTTGATGGAGGCATAGTTTCACAATGCAAATGTTAATGTTCACACCAAACCAAGCTGTTACAAGTATTTATTTGCTTTGGCTTCTATGTTTATGATCAATGCCTATCAGTAACTGTCTATAATTGAATGACACTTATTAACACTTTATTGCATTTAATAGCAATATTGAACACGAGAATGTTAGCAAAAAGGCTTTAAACTCAGGGCTAATGTTAGATGGTTAGCTAGCTAGCATTATTGATTATTTACCATGAAGTAAAGAAAGCTCACAAACATGTTGCTGCTGTTTTTACTGACACTATTTAGCTCGTTACTCTTTACAAAAAAAATCCTTATGTCCATCCTGTTTTGTAGAACGCATTTCAGTGCAGCTGATAAAAATACAACAATTAAAAAAACACTTGTGAAAATAGAATTTCGCATTCAATTTCTAAAGTCTCAAACATATGAGGGGGGGCGCAACAATTTTTGCCCACACTAGATATCAAACAAACACTGAGACTATATTGTAATAAGTTGCTGTGAACTGTAAATTCACCACTTTTAAGCAGAAGGCAGAAGATAACGTTATCTTGGGGCCTGACAAGCCCTGGGAAAGGCCTCTTTTCCTCCAGGCAGCTCTCCTGTTTCTGCCACCATCTCAGACTCACCCTGGTCAGTGGCTTTCTCTTGGCCTGCCACTGGGTGTGCAGTGCTATCTTCTTTTTTCCGTTTTATGAGAGGTGGCAACCAGCAGTGCATCACTGCCACCTACCATATTGGAATCTGAACCAGAGTTAACTACCCCTACAAACGAACAGCAGTAACTTCTTGCTCACCTTTCAGGTGTTGGAAGCCCTGGACATGGTACCCAGGGTGGGTCCCAGTGTAACACCAGTGACTGTCTGACAGATGAAAATTTGGTTGGACAAGAGCATATGGACAGGCAATTCAACCAAATGACCAGTAGAGTACAGCCTCAGCAATTTTTACACACTAACTCACTTCATTGTACTTTGTCCATTTACACTCTATCATGCTAACCATGTGCATTAGAACACAATATTTTGTCCATTTTGGACTAATAACTTGTTAGTAATTTGTCTACACTGTATAGTCATTTAGCTCTCTGATAGATTGGCGACCTGTCCATGGTGTACTGGAATAGGCTCAATCCTGACCAGGACAAGTGGTCCTGAAAATGGATGGATGGGTAATAGCCTGAAGCAATGACACACTAAAAGGCTATGAGCACTACACATACTATGTAATGCACATCATGAATACATACAGCATTGACAGTTTTATGCATGAATTTCAACTTTTCTGACATATGGCCATTGCATTTAAAAAATGATGCTGCTGAGTTTGGCCCAGGGCAGTGGGTACCTCCACGGGGTCTGAAAACACTCCTCACACTGCTGCAGAGCACTGTTAGGCCAGTGGCTCTCTGGAGGCTCAGGGATGATCAGTAAACAGACTGACCTGATTCTGATGCCCTGCCTCCAGCTATTCAGCCCAGAATTGTTGAGCACAGAGCTCCCCTCATGAACCGACAGCTACGCAGTCTTGGTATTTAGTTTGCCACACCCCATTCATTTTTCGTTCATTCAACTGCCGCAGCAAAGATGAATGTGTTTTGGAATGAGAGATTGCATGTTGATGTAGCCTATATTAAGCAAGCAGAGATTATTATGCTGTACCACTTCAATAAAAATCAATAGCACTGGCTTTGCCTAGGAATGAAAGAGTTGTGACCCAGGTTTTTAACAAATAACCTCAAATCAAGAGATCCATCATGCCATGGGTTTGTACTGACTAACCTGAGGTAGCGTCTACCCCCAGAACCTTTTTACTTTGGAATATTATCTTAGTTGTATTTCTGCTTTGTTCAATTGTATACAGAAGAGAGCGGCAGAGAAAAGACAGAACATTACCTCCAATAAAGATATGAGCTGGATTCCAAGAGGTATTAAGAGAAATCAGATGAGTGTTAATAATAAATCCTGCCCAATCCAATAAACTACTGAAAGACAAATTCTGGCAGTGAATATTCTTATATTTACTGCAACTTTTAAAGCAACTAAGACAATAGTAAAAGTAAGGCTGGCATGTAAACACCAAAATCTTATTGTGTGTGTGACTGTACATGTGAGTAGACAGAGAGACAATGGAAGCCACAACGCACATCTTGGGAGGATCCACTTTACAGAATTATAATGCTATCATGGTTTTGATTACACATCAATTCCTCACATATAAAACACAAAACTAGGGCTCCAAATAATAATAATCATTGATCAATTGGACAATTGTATTCTTAGTTAAGCCATTAACTTTCATCTATAAAATAAACCCAAATCAGAAAATATTGGGAAATGTCAGAATTTCATTAAAACCAAGGTTCCATCTTCAAATTGCTTGTTTTGTACCTACAGTAAAAACAGTCCAAAGATATTCAGTTCACAGCTATATAAAACAGAGAAGCAAATGCTCACAAGTGAGATGCAAGAGACTGTTTGCTTGAAAAAACACTTAAACGTACAATATGTAATTTCAGCCGCTAGGGGTCTTTCAATCAAAACAATAACAAAAGACAGAGTGTGATGACAGTGTGAAGTAGCAAAGGATCATAGGAGTTGTTGTCTTCACTGTTAAACAACCAGCTTCACTGGGATAGGATTACTCCAGTGTTAAGCGTTCCGGATGTTTTTACCAGGAGCTGAATTACCCGCAGAGGTCTCCTCCTCTCCAAAGCAAACGGACCTGGTGATTACAGGTAAAAACACTGAATGAAACAGTTTTACCTAAAAAAATCAGTGTTTCTCCCACGTTGTTTGACGAACACCGGACATCCAGTACAGGCTGTTAGAAGAACTGCTGCTAACACTTCTTATAACTGTAGATCCAGACGTTCGGCAGGTTTCTACCGGAAGCCGGTCTCCTCCTGTCCAAAAACAAACATATACGCAGATTAAAATAGTTGAAATACTAATTAAAGCTGTTACACCTAAAAAAATCAATGTTTCTCAACATGCAACAAAGGTCTGCTGCTGAATTCTAGTGGGCTACTGGGCACCCACCTAGAATCACTTGGGTAGAGAGGATCATGGCAAGGGCTGAGTGTTGACAGGAGACAGTATGTGACTGCAGTGCTAAAGTCACACTTTTGCACCATTTAGACAAATGACCAATACTTTTATTTTATCTGTCTTTTATCAGTACAATAGCTGCAGTAGTGTGTGCATGTAAACTAGAACCCAGTACCAGGGTCTACCAATTGAACTATTCAGAACCATTATGCACTCACAGTCAGTAAGATTAATGATTTAAGTTTATCTTCTCCATCTATCTCATATTGACTTGGTTAATATGCACACAGCGAGATTCAGCATATCTCGATCACCCTGTCGTCAGAATAGGCTCAGTCCCATGAGCAGTCGGTGCAGCGTCTCCATTGTCTCTCCTAGAAATTAGTGGGGGAGGGAATTAAAGAACAAGGTTAATTAAGAAAGAGCTTAAATCACGGCTGCTAATCACTGCAACTTACACACTGAGAACAGTATCTATAGTCATTTTTGTTGAGAGCGAAGAACAGAGATGCCGTTCTGCAGAAAAGTGCTGGAAACAATAGGTGAGAGGCTCATTAAACTGCTGACAGTACTTTAATTCTCACTCTATAGCTGCTGGCAACACGCAAATGAAGTGAGGGAAACGGTTCCTCCTCAAAGTTACTCTTCATAGTTTAATTAGAGGTCATAGCGTCTGATGATTATGCATTAGCACTGTTGTGTTGTGCAGGGTGAGTGTGCTGGAGATGGACGACGGTACATGAACATGATTAGGCAGGTCTCCTATCTGGTTGTGTGTAATGAATTTAGCCATTATAGAGGTTCATATGCAGTACATGCAATCATTTACTACTGTCCATGGGTACTTGTGAGTGTGCATGTATTTGCTCTGTATACTCCCTGACCTGTTGTTTGAGGCAAAAAATAACAATTTGAATTTGATATGACATGTTTACAGTACAGCAAAATGACCTTTGCAGATACAACGAAAGCAAGTCATATGACATTAAAACAAAGCATCTCTACTGGTGCGAGTGGTTTAACGTTATTTATAGAAATGTCCCTTAAAATATACAATATAGACATTTTATTATTGACTGTTGCTTTTGTTGCTGTTCTACAATCGCTGAGTGTGTGTTTCTATGACCTTTTTGCTCTAGCGGGACACCTGAGCCAATCATACCTCACCTCTTCTGGATCTTGTAGCCAGTTTCCAAGAAAAACCATCACGCTGCAGGCATATGCAGGTGGGAAACAAGGAATGCTTGGGAACAAACCTGCAGCCTCATTCCCCTTCGTTCTCAATACAAGCAGGGTTGAGGCTGTACCAGCTGCTCAAGAAACCCCCAGTGTGGGAAAGTCTGTCCTCGGCTAATGGAAGACAAACACCTCGGAGAGTGGTAGAGATAGCATGAAAACGATTAAAGCGTGACCCAGATTCTGTTGTGTCTCTGGCCTTTCTCTGTGGTTGACAAATACAGGAGGGGACCTTGCTAATGAAAACACTGGATGCTAATGAAGACAAACAACCTCATCCCAAGGTGCAGCTGGCACAGGCTTTGACATGAACGAAGAAGGAAGGTGCTTGTCAATAGATCTTTTATATTGAAACAGAGCCATGTTGTTTAACCAAGAGAAAATGCAATAATAATAACATTCTCAGAAACCTTTTTCAAATCTTGTCATATATATGCAGAAATGACTTGAGTTTGAAGTGAAGAAACAGCTTCAAAGATGTCTTTTTTGTATTATGATAGTGATTGGAGGGCAGCAATTCAAAACATTATTCAGTTCTAAGGCTATCGTGAACTTTTTGTGACATTTCAGTGGTTGGCATTTGCTTCCCAGAGAGAAGCTATAAATCATCTTGTACTTTTACCGATAACGATGCAATTTCTTTAAAAGGCTTTTATGGCATTTCTATGTATTCATTAGTGTTAAGTTTTAAAATGACATAGCCTCTAATAAAACATACAAATTCAGAGTCGATATGAGACGCATATTTTATTACGTGGCATAACTTGTTTGGGCTGCAAAGCAACACTGTTATGTTGGCTGCATTTGATCCTATTCGTGTCTCAGCAATTACAGCTCAGTGCTTGCAGAGTTCCCTCCTTCATGAATTTTGTCTCTGTCAGTATCTATTTGTCTTTGGAGAGATACATCGCAAAAAGGAACCCTTTTTTTTCCTCTAACTCTTTCCTTTAATCTCCAAGCTTTTGCTCCAGCTGAGCTCTCAGCAATTGAACACTCCTAATTGACCTGCAGTTGACTGCTAATAGCCCAGTAAGGCAGTGTTTGTTGCATTTTGTGTACCCTTGTGCAACTCACTTTTTCATTGTTGTGAGAGGAGAAATGGAGAGAAAATAGAATATAAAAAGAACAAAAGCCCCTTGATGTGTGCTTGTGTTGTAGCAGCGTGTGATGGGACTCTAGGGAGAGGCGCTCACATTCCAGAGGGGAAGTCAACCCACGCCTTTAGTTGCAAACCTGTCCCTGTACTCTGGTGAGTTAACATCAGTAAAGGGCATGAATGATACACGGCTGATTGGGCTGTCTGCTGTATGGACAGTTGAGTCTTAAGTTCTGTACAGCTGTACTTAAGTGTTCAATTTAGTATTTAGCATCAAAACAGAGATAAGAAATCCTCATTCCTCTATCTCCAAACCCATTCAGCGCTGCTCCCTTGGAATATATTCCTCTGGGGACTTTCCTGTTTTTAAATACTCATCTCTTTAAGATGTCAGTCCCTCCCCTTTGATTCATATCTCTCCCATATCTTCTTCTATTTGGTCTGATTTTTTTTCACGATCTTAGCATAGTCACAGGAATACTTTAAAAGCCCTTTGGCTTTGTAAAAAAAGAGAACTTCATGCTTGCAAATGCATGTAATGTTAGTGATCTTGGAGATGAAGCCTGCTGGACTTACGGTAAGTTCTCCTAGAAAGCTAAATGCCTAAAATGTGGAGGTAAATTGGATTCATTCCTGGTATGTGCACATGGCAGTACACTGGCAGAGGAATCCTAGTCATGAGGGATTCATTTAGCAAATATTCCAGCAGCCCAGCAAAGAATCTAGGAGTCCATTCCACTGTGTTTCTACCGGCCCTTGATGCCATATGTGCCTGGAATGAACAATAGTGCATTTCCACTGATGACCAGTAGGGGGCACTGACATGATACAGGACCCTGCCAATCTGTTATGCCTGGCTGGCCCACAGAGATGTTTGCAGTAATTTAGTTCCACTGCCAATATATAAATAGGAATTCTGCTGTTAGCACAAAAGAGTAGGGTGGGGGGAGGAGGGGGTTTTGGGTGGGGGGAACATACTGCCGAATGAATGTGAATTGCTCCCCTGCTCCCATTTCAACATCAAAGTAATCAAGGAAAACAAGCTTTTTTAATCGAAAGTATGCAATTAGAATAAAGCAGAACTGTCCTGGCTGTGCACACTGCCAGAATGAAGAGATTAAATGGGTAAGCAGAGAGGGGAAGCACAATCATTGTAGCAGCAGCTATCGGACTGCAGTCAGAACAGATAATGTAACACCTTTCATTTCTGTCCTATACTGTTACGCCAAAGACTGACTCAATTCTGGAAAATTCAAGGGCAGAGGAAACGCCAATCATTAGAGACAGCGGAGGGATCACTTTGCAGTGCAACTAATAAAAACATGTGTTTTTGTCACAACTGCACCTCCATTCCATCCCCAAGAGAAATTACACATAAAAAAATTAGGATAAATATTACAGGGCGTTGTCAAAGAGAGAATTGTATCTAGTCTTTTTACAATATAGCACTAATTTGTTCATGTACAACACTGGAATATTAATGTGTTGTATCTCTTTCTCCCCCCACACACACACAAACACACCGGAACACAAGCTCGACCCGCTATCTATAGGCACACCCCATGCAGTCCTATCCTATGCCGTGTCAAAACAATGATAAACATTTGGCTGCTATAGGAGTGCTCTGGAAACCAGCCAAGCTGAATGGGCTGTTTTGTTTCACTGAACAATAGCTCTGCTAAAAGTACTTAACAGCTGTGCTATGCCCTGGGTTCCCCACAGACCCACAACAGTAGAGCGTACTAGGAAGTGTTGCTTTGTGCAGTTGTTCATTTCTTTATCCAACTGGGAGAGCTATAGTATATTTAAAAGACTTTCACTTTGAAATGTAGTATTCACTATCTGAATGAAGAGGAGTGACAAACTGCCGTTTCAAGCACAAGCTGTATTCCTTTCTGTCAAGACCATCTAATAGCTATTGAATATTACCTTTTTTAAAGATATTTCCACACAGAATAGTACATATACTGAGCAAAAATCACTGTGACTGTTTTTCTCTGAATTGTTATACATTATTTTGGAATCAAGTACTGTATTTCCTTTACAGAATTGAATAGTTGACGCTTTGTCTTTCTTATGGCTTTATTAGCTGAGAATCATTCTCTTTCTCTTTCACTGTTTCTTTAACTATATCTCTTTTCTTTCTATCTATGTCAGGTACAGCATGCATACAAAAGAAGTGAGTAAACGACGACATCTTCTATACCTTTTCCGCAGTCATTTTCTCCTTTCTTGCAAGACTGCAACCAACTAAAGCCATAATGTAACCAGATAACACAGCCCACAGTATGTTAAAATCACACCCTGAATAGCTGAAAACAGTAACTCAAGGTAAACCAGTCTCTGGAGCGTCTGTGTACAGGTCAGCTTCACTCTCCACAGGATTGGACCTAACAGCTGTCATTTTAGATCGATTTCTCCCTGAAGCCCTGTGTAATAAACACTTGAGAGAGTCTCTGCTTTGGTGATGTGTGAGTGTAATGAGGCTCTGTCACATGACTGACAAGTAATGTTCCTGCCTCTTCTCCTTTTCTGATTCAGATGATCCCTGTAGAAACCCCTGTCCATCTTCTAGCCCATATACCGGGTCATATTGTTACCGTCCTCTCTCCAAAGTCAAACTGTGATTCACTGAGAAGGAATGTTTTGGTTCACAATATAAAATATAGAGGGAACTTGCTGGAATTTGTCTTTGTGACCATGGTGCATAGACATATTTATGAGTAACAGAGCTACAGAGTGCATGCTGACACAACATGTCAGAGACAATAGAATCTCATACGCACCAGGAAAATATAGCAGAGATGCTATAAAGAGCATAGATATCACTCTAAATAAACACATTCAAAGGTTAACATATCATTGTTTCAGCAGATTGTCTGGGTTGCCTTCAAATTAATCCAAGCTGTCTCTCCACTGGGGATTTATTTCCTTACATAATATAATTCACTTTTGTCCAGGAAACTTCCGCTGATTTGGACACTGCCCAGGATGGATAATTTATCATGGTAATTGTGATGCCTTAATTTTAAAGTGTCTGTTTTGTTGTCACTTCTTTGTGGCTGAGTTTTGTGTTTACATCTCACTGGGCACATTATTTTATGCTGTGCTTACTGTCAATCACCTGACACCCACGGGAAGAAATGGAAGCCTCTGCCAGAAAATAATACCTCAAACAATAACAATAAAAATACTTCAACATGTCAGCTTGCGAACTTGTCACATCAATGTCTTCTTATTTAGAGCGTTTTTGTTAAGCGAGACAGTAGCTCATTTCCAGATATGGTTTCACGCAGTCGAGTTTGTGTGAAAATAACGAAAAATAAATGATTGTGGCATGCATTGCAAAATGATTATGAGAAACAGAAACTTGATAAAGACAGCAGCAAATAGGCAATAACTCTAGATGAGGATGAAATTTAGTCACACAATTGCTCACACACACATATACACACAAATGATCCTTTTGCCTGATGAGTCTAATACTTGGTCCACAACTGGAGGTGTTGGAGGTTCATCTTTCCCCCCTCCCACCCCCATTCCACCAGAGCTACTTGTAATTAATTTGACTCACTTAATTACCTTTATAGCTCTGTGTATTTAAAACATTACATCATTCAGATAGCATTAATTTGCTTTGTTAAGCATCCTTGCACCATGTTTTAAAGCTACAGGAAACTCATTGTTGCAAATATCTAGATATTGGTTGTGTTGGTGGCATTTTTGTTTCCTTTTGTTCTGCAGCCTCTAATTTCTAGGTCACATGGGGGAAAAAATCTAAATATTGAAAACTTCTGTATCTAGACTGGGTATTGCCTTTAATGTGTGATTGACAGGTAAACTAATTATTTTGATAGACTTGAGAGAATGGTGACGTGCTGACAGAGCTGTAGTGTTGAGCGGTACAGTAAGAGGGATATTTTGTTCCACTTTGCCAGACAAGAAATGAGCTGTGCTCATCACAGGAGAAACTGTGGTGATCAGTGGCCTCTTGTAGCCAGACATGAAAGAACTTTCGGTTGCTCAGGGGACATAAAATCTATGTGAAAGTTAAAAAGATCTGCTTCTTTACAAAAAAGGTTATAATTCTATGACCTACAGTGGTGAACCGTGACTATTAGAGCTGGGCCTTCAGCTCAGCCAAAATAAAAAAAAAACACCACACACACACCCACCAAAAAAAGCAGCAACAAGGCAAAAAGATTTTGTGAGGGATAAGCAACTGCAACACTTCAACTAACCATGACATAAGGTAAACAAGAATATACATAATCTTTTAACCTCTGGACCCCACTTTGACAACCACTGTTTTAAAGGACCATTGTGTAAGATTTAGTGGCATCTATCGATGAGATTCGCAAAAAACATGAAAGGACCTCTCTTGCAGGCTGTGTGAAAGAAGACCTGTAGATATCAAGGGCTCATTCTAAGGTCACAAAAGCACAACAACTCTTTTTTTAACATACTTTTGAATATTATATTCCATTTCAGCCGAGTCTGTTCCGCTAGATGTTACTAAATTCTATTCACTGCACCTTTAAAATGCTGATGGGAAGAAGGAGGCCTTAAGGGTTTCCCTCTGGTGACCTATGGTGGTAATGTGCATGCTCATTACCCAATGTTGTAATGAGTAAATATTCTGACATCTGACGTCCATACTAGAGGTTTGGGATTCAGTACAATACTGAATACATATTGATTGACAACAGTGAATAGTCTTGACTTGGTAGGTAGTCTAATTACTAATCACACTACACTATGGTAGTTACAGTAAGTGGTCACACTCTATTATAAAACAGACACTTAGCAGCCACAATGGTATAATATTTATTTAATAAATCTTCCTCTGGTATTAATTTTCAGATGTGTAGTGGTTAATCTACACCTTATGCACCTACATGCATAAAAATAACTTGTATATCAAACTGTGCACATAAGCCTGTGTGCCAGTGTAAAGCAGATTGCGACTGGCAGGACATTTTAGCATGTCTGGCACTGGTAGAAACATAGAAAGAGCAGGCAAATGAGCTGCAGTGGGGTTCATGGTTATGAGATCTCTGTTCCTATTAAAAGCCCTTGTCAAACCTCAGAAGAGATCAATTGTATCCAAGCTTGCAAATATGCTTTTTGGATCACTCAGTTACATCTACTGCTCTCTATAGGTGATGAGAATACTCCCATTGACTCATTGCATCTATTTATTATTTATTGCCCATGTCTTTTTTTTCATATGACTTAAAAAAAAAGTATATATATATATATATATATATATATATATATATATATATATATATATATATATATATATATATATATATATATATATATATATATATATATATATATATATATATATATATATATATATATATATATATATATATATATACACACACACACACACACACACACATATATATATACATATACATATATACATACATAGTATATACTTATAGTATAAGTAGCAAGGTTAAAAAGATGATGCATTCCATTAATAGACACACCAGTAGGCAGTCAAAACATAATGACCACTGTGTGTGTTCACCAGCCCCAACTCTTGTTCCCCCTTTATCGTATGCACCAATCGTCCCTTTTCACTCCCAGAGCAGGGAGACCTCATTAAGGCAGGTTAAGGCAACCCACTAATGGTTCCTCTCAGTGCTAATAACACAGGGTCACCTAATATTACACACTGCTTTGTTCAGTTCACCCAGCTATTTATCATGTATTATTAACAGCCAGGTATCATGAAATCACTGCTATAATCACAATGATGTTCATATGGCCTAGGTTAAGACAGGCAGCACTCAGTGTGTTAGTAGGTGACTTATTATGGAGCGGGAAAGGAAGCGCTCCATCCACCTGATGAATATTTCACTACAAACTGAGTTGGATGCAATAACAAATCAGTGTCAAGCTGTTTTGGACTTTTTTGTATGTGTTATGTACAATGCGAACTTCGTATTTCAGATATTCAGCCAACAATGTTATTCAGCAACTTGTAATAAATGCAGCAAAAAAATAATTTTAAATGTCTACATTTCAACATTATGTAAAATTGCATAGAGTACAAAATAACCTAGATAATAGATGTAATAAATATTTCCACAGAATATTGGCATAATGCAGGTAATAATAGAGATCTAGCTGCCTCCCAAGCTTATTCGGTTTATGCTCTTCATCTTTATTTCAAAACCATGCATGCTATATCTGTTTGAATAAAGCAAAGGTTTGTCTCAAATGTGATGAATTCAGAGGCCAAGGGCCAATACTCAGTAGCTTTTCAGCATCTGTTTAGAATATGAAGCATGCTGTTAAATCACATGCAGACCCCTTCTAGACTTTGGGAATCTTGCCTCAGTCATTGTAATGGGTAACGTTGCATTGCCAAGCAGGCAAGCTGATGTGATTTAGCATAATTTGAATAATGCCATTCATGGAAAAGTGCAAGGGTGATGAAATTTTAATGGAGCTTGGGATAACACAACTGCTCCTCAATTACAATAGCTTTCTCCAGGACTCTGAGGCTTCAATCATAACATGGCTTATTTCATTACTGTACTATCAATATTTTCATTGGACTCACTTAATTACTATGGATATCTCTATTGTTGCAGAGTAAGAAAAATCAGCAAAGCCCTTTTTCTCTTCAGTGATAGCCAGTTCTGCTAGCTCATCCTGTTTACCGAGACTGGATACTGAGGGCTGCTGTTGTTTAATACTGCTGGATATCATTTTAGCCACTGATGGTTGCATGGATGAGTTGCATACTTGATATGAAAAATCTGCATAGTAAAAGAATTCAGATCATAAAGATGGGACTGTAAAAAAGTTAGGATCTGGTTCAACCATGTAAAACCTAAATACCTGCTAGGAATTAAGCTGAGCCTGCAACAAGAAGGCACATAAAACACAACTCAGATTGAATCACTGACCCAAGATGTTGAATCACAACATCAATATCAGTTTCTCATAGATGCTGTAAAAAATGACATATTCGGATGCTATAACAAATAACATTAAACATTTCCCACTCCCCACAGCTAAAGCTGAACATTTTCAACAACCAACACAAATGTTTTGAAGATATATGTCTTTGTGTAGGAATAAACATGTTTTGAGGACACTGCCTGTACCATGTATTGTAGATGTGGGATTATGGTTGAATTATATAACAGGGCACTTTCAGCCAAGCAGTTTTATTGGTCTAAAACAGTTTCCAGCAGTGCAGATGATACCCATAAAACAGGTCTCTTGTGTAACCAGGGAACTAGTCACTGATATTTCCTGTTTTTGCTTCTAAGACTTTATGGCTATATTTCACTGTAGCCTAGAAATATTTACTAGGTAGGTTTAGAAGTCTCCTAAAAAGTTAACTGTCACCCAGATGTTTATGAAGTGCAGTAATGCGAATAGTTTGCAAGCTGTATAGTTTTGCATTTTTTCATCAAACCTACACATTTAATGAACAATATTCCATTTTAGTGGCGAAATTTCTATCAGCTTCTTGATGCTACTAACCATTGATATCATCAGATTCCAGTGGTTGACCCATTACTCTGATGTCTATATATCCCCCCCTAACGTCATCTGTCACTTTCCAACCTTCCCTGTGGGTGTGCGGCAGTGAAAATGTGGTGTAAAATGGTTAGTATCTAGCTCAAATGTAGCTTAACCTCATCATCTGTCCAATCAGAGGACTCAGGCCACGTGGCCTCATCTTCTCCTTTACCCTTACTTCCTTAGAGATTACAACACCAATTAGACTGCTGTTTCCTGACATTCTCCCATCAAAGCTGCAAAGCGGTTGGTTTTTATTTTTCACATCAAAGGGTATTATTCTTTTGTTTCTCCTTTCAAATCAACATCTACCCCGAGGATGTGTGGATTTTCTCTCTCATTTTACCCTTTCTACACAGAGTCAAAATTTTCTTCCGAACCTAGCCATTAACGGCAAGGCAAACCAAAGATAACAAGGGGAGTGTTCCCAGTAGCACTCCAGAGACATCAAATTGTTTATTGTCTCTCCTTCTTTTCTGTCTTTTTTCCATTTCTGTATTATTGCTTATTATTCCAAGACAATGTGTGAGACTTGCAAAATCTAAAGGCAGTACCTAGTAGTTTTATATGGGGAGCACGTCGCTACACAGCACCATAGTTATGTATTGGGAGCAAAGGTTTAAAAATGTATGATCTGTGCATTATGTATAATAATGTTTTAAATATAAGATCTCCTTGGCTCCTCTGAGACTTTTGTCTTTGTCTGTATGGTCCTGGTTTATCAGGAGTGATTGATCTCAGCTGGATATTACGTTAGAGTACCTGTTGAGAAAATAGTGTTCAGAGGGGGGAGAGATGGCATAGAAAATAAGTAATAATATATAAGTTAATAAATATAAGTATGTGATAGTTGTGATGTGTACATAAACCTGTAGTTGCTTATATAAATACTTTTTACACAACTCACATCTACCAGAATACTGCATGTAACTGCCCTCTCCCTGTGTGGACAGACATTTAAACTGTGATCACAACTATGTATCATTATGCTGAATATATCAAAACAACTCAGCTCAACATGAGCTTATTCATGTACTGTATAATAACAAGAGTTTCAATGGGACCGGGGAGCTGTAAAATTTACCCAGCTATCCCTTAATTTGCTTTAAAAATAGAGAAATCCTCAGTAGGGACATCTTAGCTGGCTTAATATCTTTAAAGTAATCTGTGAGATTGGTGTTTTTTTTCTTGATTTTGGTGATAAATAATTTTTAGCACATGGTTCCTCTGCTGCCAACTTCTGTGAAGCTTCTGACTTGTTACAATTTGAGCTTTCTTCAGATGTTAATGCTACAATAAACAGCTGTGATATTTGTACCAAACATTTGATGAAAGATTGCACCGTCTAAACATAGGAACTTTTAAACAACTAATATCCATCTCCTCACATCTCAGTAATGAAGTTGGTGAGTAAAATGCTTTCATACTACAAAAACAACACCAAGGTTGTTAGACATTTTTGTAAAATAGTAAAACAGATTGAAGGCTGAGTTTGAAGCTCAGTGTCCATCTAATTAAGTAAGTAAGTATTGGAAAACTTCAGTAAAAAAGGTACTTTGCAAACAGTATTGAAGCAATTAACCAAAATCCTAGAGTCCTTTTCAAAGAGCTCAATTATGCCACAGTTGCAAATCCTGTTTTTTTCATTGATTCTTATCAAGAGAAAAGTAATGACACAAACCAAGTCTTTTTTGTCGGTGATAAACAACTTTTAAGGCAATAACTGATTCTCTGAAACTCTTAAAGCCAATCAGACTAACTTATAAACTCCACTTGTTTTCTTGAAATTCCTTCCAATAGTAGCCATGAAGTTGGGTCCACATAGCACTCACCCCCATGCCAACAGATGCTTCATATCATCATTACCCCAACTTGTTATGAGAGCGTCATACTACTTCTTACGTCGGCAGTGATCGTAAACATAAGTTGTTTTAAGCTGTTTCAACAAACAACAAATGCTACTGATTTTCTGAAGAGTCACAATCTTTCCTTAAGCTCAGAACATATCCTGTTTTCAGCCCATCTCGCGAGCATCTGTTGGACAGATCAAACATGCCTCCACCATGCAGCAGTCAGCTTCATGCCATTAACCTAACATGGGTGTAGAGTAAAACTCTAGGTTAAATGAAGAGGCTGCGCAGGCTATACCATCCATCCTTGACATCCAACTAGTAGAGGGTGTCACTGTTGACAGCTCCCACACTACATGACAGAATGATGAGCCAGTGGTGCAGAGGTGAAAAACTGAGCAGAGCATGTGGTGTGTTGCTATATGACCTCTGGGATGAAAATACTTCATTACAAAGAACATGCTTTTTCCCCCCCTTTACCGTGTCAGCTACATGCCAAATATGTAAATGTAAGTACATGAATGAATTTGTCACTTCAGTTTTATTTCACTCAAGCTGAAATGTAATGAGAATGCTGTTAATGCTTTAAGGGTAATAAATAAGCTTTATATTACAGGCAGGCAAGTCCAGCTTCCTCTGGACAGAGCACCAGATATTTAAGAGAAACAGTTTATTTTCATTTTCCTTTAGTTAACAAGATAAAGGTCTTGCTGAAACAAATATCTCTTTCTCAAGAGAGATGTGGCCAAGAGGGCAGCATGAAAACATTGTTACAACAAAAAACACAAACAGCATTAACAAACCGAGACAATTGCTGACAACACCATCGTCATGGCTACAATAATAACCACGGGGTACAGGATAGAGCATGATGGTAGTTATGTTTAGGTTTTTTTAATTTTTTTTATTGTTGTTGCTATTTCACAGTTGTAATCAGGAAATGAACAGACCACTGCTGGATTAATCTAATGCACATTAGAGATTGCATTTTTCACAGATTGAGTAGATGTAATAGAATCCAAAGTATTGGCCTGATTAGATGACCCTGATTATAAGACATAAAAGTAAAATGTGAATACTAAGAATATAGCATAATGTTGATCCCACATTTTTGTAGCTTGTCACATGCTCACATTTGAAATTAAGAAAAAAAAAGCAGTCAAAATTGTTTTCTCTGACAGTTAACATATTTTGAGCTCCCCATCATCTGTGTCACCAGCAATTCTCGGTTGCTTGACAGATGATTTGGTCCCCACTGTGTTTCTGCAGACTACATTGTGATACGCTTTCAACTCATTTTCACTTGTCATGGAGGAATGGAATTCCTGTGCCATTAAAACATATTACATGAAACTCCTGTAGCTTGAACTGGACTTCCTAAATGCTATTATTAGGGCTGACTAACTCTAGATGACACACTATGAACAGACTGGAAACTCTCAAGCCTAGCAACAATAAGGCTACAAACAAACCATCATGTGACATTTTCTGTAAAAAACAACAATATCTGATGTTGTGAATAATCCATAATTTCATAGTCCTCAAATATATAATGTAACCCCTGCTTTTTTGGGCATAATTTACAGGGGAAAAAAATCATCTCATATTGTAAGTTATATACCGTATTGTTAAAATGCCATCTTGTTCATGTGGCACCACGTTCCTTCCATACAGACACTAAAGGAAAAAAGATTGAATAGGGAAAAAAAGATCAATGGGTACATGGTGTCCAGTTAGTTATTGATTAATCTATTACTTGTACCAATACCTAGTGCACATATCCACAAATTGGTGGATCCAAATGGGGCTTACAATCCTATCAGTGCAGAGGACCGACATGCACAATTCTCCTGCCATGACTGATTTCAAGGTCTTAAAGCAGTGGTTCTCAAACTTTTTCCCCTAAACTGACACAAATTAGACCACAGATCCCCGTTTGATAAGATTTTTGCTTTTAGATGTTTTATCACACAAAGTGTATGAAACCCATGACCAAAATAGTCATACAGTCTGTCATTGTGTTACTCATGGATGGAATTATAGAGAAAATCAATTATTCCCCTTTTTGCTGGGGACCCCCTGTAACCCCTGGCACTTTCCCTGGATCCCACTTTGCAAACCACTGTCTTAAAGGACCAGTGTGTGAGATTTAGTGGCATCTAGCAATGAGGTTGCAGATTACAACTGAATATCCCTCCTCCTCCCCTCTCAAGTGTGCAGGAGAACCTACGGTGTTCATGAAACTCACCAAAAACATGAAAGGCCCTCTCTTAGAGCCAGTGTTTGGTTCGTCCATCCTGGGTTACTGTAGAAACACGGAGGGGAAGAGGAACTGCTCCCTAGATATAAAGGGCTCATTCTAAAGTGACAAAAAACAACAATTTTTATTTTCAGGTGATTATATACTAATTAAAACATACTTATGAATATTATATTCCATTTCTGCGAAGTCCATTCCAATAGATGCCACTAAATTCTACACACCGCACTTTTAAGTTTGTAAAAAAAAAAAAAACCTGACTGTATTAATATATATTAAAAAAATCCAACAAAGAAACTAATAACTACTTGCATTTACTCTCTAGATTCCATCAGAAAGAGATCATGTTTTTCCTCTTTCCATCACAAACCTCTACCTTCCTCTTAATTTTCATAAAAGTCTTGACCTTTATGGAAACGGGTTCAAAACTTCACAATTTCAAAACATACATATTAATAGCAATCTTAAGGTCAAAACCAGATAATGTTTCAGCAGTTAAAGTCAAACTCTTGGAGCATTTGTGATCTCTTGGTGGATGGGATTTTAGCTAATCGAAGTCAAAGGTTAGATAACGTTGTCCTTTCCTGAATGAATGTAGAATATTAAAGCAGGCTGTTTATGTAGACAAGTACATTTTTGGGTCTCTAATGATATGTCAAAACTGGGGGAATAACTTGTGTAGCACCGTGTCCCAGATTCTTTTAAAAAAAGAAAGATTGGTAGTCAAAAGGCTTTCATCTGTGGTCCATACAGAAAAATAACGCCACCATGTTTTGAAAAAGACACAAGCAGAAATTGTAGCTTTATACTAACAGATGAAATGATAGCTAATGTATCTTGCACATCTAGCTCATGTGATTTACATGACTGTATCATAAATTATTCTAAAAGCAATTAACATAGAAACTTCTAATGATTTAAGAGTAACTCGTTGCAAAGTAGATTTTTCATATGTAATTAGTATGTTCTTTAGCAGTCCAATCTTAATTTGTGAACATGAACAGGAAATTGCTTTCAAAGCTTCTAAAGCAAAGGAGCCAAGACTGTTTAATTAATATCAGTGGGACAAACAGATGAGGATTCAAAAATGAATCATTGAAGAGACACAGAGAGTACATAAGTCAATGTGTTATGGCAACCCTGTCTCCTCAAAATTACGTTCCCCCACAACTAATTTGCATTCTCAATTACGTTTCTCAGAAAACGTATTTTGTCCGCGATTACGTTTGTTTGTAACGTATCACAAATACGTTTCTAATCAACATATTTTTGCTTTCCTACAATGCTATTAGCTATTTTAATTCGAACAACCTTTCTCTACTTTAACATACATATATTGGGGACAGGCCTACGCATTTTCTAATCAAACCTGGATTTGTCCTTTTTCAACGTGACGGTACTCATTTTAATTAATGGATTGATTTATAATTGCTGTGTATCTTGTATCCCCACTGACATCTGATGATTTGCGCATTATGGCCGGTTTTTAAGTAACCGCCTGCCATTGCTGTGAGGAATAAAATCAAAGAAAGACATGACGAACTCAAATTATCTGGCCATTGTTGTCTAACCTCATAAGAAGGGACTGAAAAAAGAAAGAAATCTTAAACGTGTCAAAGGGAATTCCCAGTGACGTCATGCGTAGTATTGTCCCACAAAATGAACCCCCCGACCCCGCCCCCCATGCCCGCCCCCTACAACGCCACCTTTTTTCATGGATGTATTTTTTCCGCGTTACTTCGTCTTCTTCGTCGCTCTTTTGAGAGACAGTGGATGGCTCAATGAACCAGGCAGACTAGCGACCCCACGTGTGTCTACATTGAAATGACATCTTCATTCTTGAAAACCCGAGGTTGCAAGCAAGACGAGTTGGCGGGTTTTCAGTCCGCCAAAAGAGCCCCGCGTAATTCAAAAAATGTTGGCGCGCGCGCAAACACACACGCACGCACACACACACACACACACACACACACACACACACACATATGTCTAAAATAAAGCAACATCTTTACTTTTTCTGAACATAGATCATCTAGATGCAGTGTTATTAGTCTAGTTGTTGTAAATATTTGATATATTCAGTAGTTATGTTGTTTTATGAACCTATTTTACGACCCTACTTTACAAAACAGAAGAACTGCCATCCCAAAAACGCTGTTTATGAAACACTCACTAAAATATCTTAAACAAACCAACATCTTAACTTTTTGTTAAAATAGATCAATTAGATGCAGTGTGATTATTAGTTCGGGTGTATTAAATGTTTGATATATTCAACAGATAGATCTTTTCACGACCCTATCTTATTACCCCACTCTACAACCAGAAGAACTACTACTGTGGTGCTTATTTGTATCAAGAAGCATGGTGAGGCTCATGGGAATTGTAGTTTTAAAAACATATTAGCGTTTTTTTATATAATTGGAAGTTGTAAATACTAAATTGAGGGTACACTAGGGAGTTTAAGGGGACGATAAACACATTTGTGTAATCAGATTTTAAATATCTAATTGCTTTATGAGTGAAAATTAAGTTTAACCATATTTTACCCATATCTGACAGCGTCCCCAGTTGTTGACTATATTCACATGATAGCTGAGGCCCAGAGCTCTCTATAACAGTTGGTCCCATGTCTGTAACCCCTTTTGTTGATGAATTATAAGCCTTCAAATGTGCACTGAGGTCAAGGTTCAAAGGTCAGTTTTTCAAAGCAGGAGTCATGTAGGATCTTCATACTTACATATGTTACTTTCCAAGCCGAGACCTTTACAAAAATGTAATTGGTGTAGCTCTATGACAAAGTTTTAATTTTCACATTTCATGGACACAAGCCGTCCCAGGCCTAGTTTCAGAGAGCACTTTGAAGGACAGGGTTATCAAACTGGAATTCACAATTAATCATATATGCACATGCCAGATTTAATTTTTGGTTTCTTCACCTCCATTAATTTTATACACTTCATTTATTTGTCCATAGCACAGACCATAGACGATTTCCTTTGTACAGTTACTACAAGTTTTATATTTTTTATTTGAATAGCACATTTCAGCAATAAGGCATCATATCCTATCTCAAAACTATTAGCCTACTATTCCATACTGTAAATAGATCATAGTTTTCAGTTTAATTTTAATATTACTTTGTTTCATTATTATTATAATAAGATTAATATTAGAATAATAATGGGGAGGGCCAAGGTGTATTCTTTATATATGCGCATTGGCTAAAAAAAAAAAAAGGATTCTGATTGAATGGTCTGTGTCATGCTGATATAAAATCCTGAAACCAAGAATCATGAAGGACAAAACATCTTCAAGGTTGTGTGAATAGTAACCTAGCCTATGCGTGAATGAGAACGGGTAGGTCTCTTCAGCCCTCACCCAAAACCAACCCAACCATTTCAGGCCTTCCTCCAATATTGTCAGCATTATTGTAATCTCTGAGGGTGACCCACTTTTTACACTCAAAAAATAAAAAAAACAATCAAACAAATAAAAATATTTCATTTATACCTTGGTCCTTCAAAGTGCTCTCTGAAACTAGGCCTGGGACGGCTTGTGTCCATGAAATGTGAAAATTAAAACTTTGTCATAGAGCTACACCAATTACATTTTTGTAAAGGTCTCGGCTTGGAAAGTAACATATGTAAGTATGAAGATCCTACATGACTCCTGCTTTGAAAAACTGACCTTTGAACCTTGACCTCAGTGCACATTTGAAGGCTTATAATTCATCAACAAAAGGGGTTACAGACATGGGACCAACTGTTATAGAGAGCTCTGGGCCTCAGCTATCATGTGAATATAGTCAACAACTGGGGACGCTGTCAGATATGGGTAAAATATGGTTAAACTTAATTTTCACTCATAAAGCAATTAGATATTTAAAATCTGATTACACAAATGTGTTTATCGTCCCCTTAAACTCCCTAGTGTACCCTCAATTTAGTATTTACAACTTCCAATTATATAAAAAAACGCTAATATGTTTTTAAAACTACAATTCCCATGAGCCTCACCATGCTTCTTGATACAAATAAGCACCACAGTAGTAGTTCTTCTGGTTGTAGAGTGGGGTAATAAGATAGGGTCGTGAAAAGATCTATCTGTTGAATATATCAAACATTTAATACACCCGAACTAATAATCACACTGCATCTAATTGATCTATTTTAACAAAAAGTTAAGATGTTGGTTTGTTTAAGATATTTTAGTGAGTGTTTCATAAACAGCGTTTTTGGGATGGCAGTTCTTCTGTTTTGTAAAGTAGGGTCGTAAAATAGGTTCATAAAACAACATAACTACTGAATATATCAAATATTTACAACAACTAGACTAATAACACTGCATCTAGATGATCTATGTTCAGAAAAAGTAAAGATGTTGCTTTATTTTAGACATATGTGTGTGTGTGTGTGTGTGTGTGTGTGTGTGTGTGCGTGCGTGTGTGTTTGCGCGCGCGCCAACATTTTTTGAATTACGCGGGGCTCTTTTGGCGGACTGAAAACCCGCCAACTCGTCTTGCTTGCAACCTCGGGTTTTCAAGAATGAAGATGTCATTTCAATGTAGACACACGTGGGGTCGCTAGTCTGCCTGGTTCATTGAGCCATCCACTGTCTCTCAAAAGAGCGACGAAGAAGACGAAGTAACGCGGAAAAAATACATCCATGAAAAAAGGTGGCGTTGTAGGGGGCGGGCATGGGGGGCGGGGTCGGGGGGTTCATTTTGTGGGACAATACTACGCATGACGTCACTGGGAATTCCCTTTGACACGTTTAAGATTTCTTTCTTTTTTCAGTCCCTTCTTATGAGGTTAGACAACAATGGCCAGATAATTTGAGTTCGTCATGTCTTTCTTTGATTTTATTCCTCACAGCAATGGCAGGCGGTTACTTAAAAACCGGCCATAATGCGCAAATCATCAGATGTCAGTGGGGATACAAGATACACAGCAATTATAAATCAATCCATTAATTAAAATGAGTACCGTCACGTTGAAAAAGGACAAATCCAGGTTTGATTAGAAAATGCGTAGGCCTGTCCCCAATATATGTATGTTAAAGTAGAGAAAGGTTGTTCGAATTAAAATAGCTAATAGCATTGTAGGAAAGCAAAAATATGTTGATTAGAAACGTATTTGTGATACGTTACAAACAAACGTAATCGCGGACAAAATACGTTTTCTGAGAAACGTAATTGAGAATGCAAATTAGTTGTGGGGGAACGTAATTTTGAGGAGACAGGGTTGGTTATGGATATAGGCGTGTTTATTTAAATGTTCTATCTATTGCCATTATAGACATGCTTTTGATTTTATGAATGAAATGTAAAACTTTTTCAACAAATTATTCCTCAATCACTATAATAGTAACCTTTTATTTCATTTTTTAGTTCTGAGATAAATAAAATAACTTCAATGCATGTGACAGAGATTCTATCTTCCAGAAGATTTTCCTGCATTTGGCAGGTGTTAATTTCGGACACTTGTTCAAATCATTGCCATGTTCAACCTATTCAGTGATTTCTGGTGTACTGTATGGAAGTTTTCCACATTTTTGTTGGTTTGTGGTTAGTTGGTCAGTTTGACAGTAGGTTTTCTGCAATAGTTTAGTGGACCAATGTAGTGTAAACATTCTTTACACATTTCTCAGACATGAAAAGATGGAACAGATTTCACACCTGTAGGGACCAGGGGTTTAAATGAGCTTCATTTATCTTCCTTGAATTATATAGTTTTGGACCTGAGATATTAGCCCTTACCATTCATATTCAGAAACCTTCTGATTGTGTTGTTGTGCTGCTCTCTACTGCTTTGGCAATTAATGCACAGTGTATCTCTAAATCTATCAGATTTGAAATTCTTATTAAGTATTTCGTGTAGCACCATATCACAGCCCGTTTTGATTTTCTGAAGGCAACAACATCTCACTCAAATTAAACCGATAAGATAAAGCAAATAATATCAATAATTAACTGTCTACTTTTCTATAAAACTTTAATTATGGATCCAAAGCATTCAAAGGGCTGATATGTCTATGGTACCCAGAGTTTCCAATTATAGATAAAAAACAGATTAAATAATTTACAATGATTAAAACCTTTGCTGCACTGTTAAAAAATGATGTCAATTACAATTTCAGCTACAGCTCAAGCAAGTATGTATGTTTGTAGCGTCTGGCTGGAAACACTTAAAGAGCTATCTGTTCTGAAAAAGGTGCACTCAAGGGATGTTAGACACGGGGTGGAAGGGTTGAGTCCTGCTCAGTGCTGAGAGAAAGTCCCACTTGTTAAGTAAATGGAAAGATCCTGGGTCCCTCTCCCTAATGGTGTGGCGTCGCTACTGGGAGCACAAAACAGTAGCCTGAATACCAATGGGAGGCTGCTGGGTCCTTGAAGGAACACAACCACCAGCAGACAACCACTGCCAATTAGCAGAGGGCCCCTACTCATCAGCCATGTGTTCACATCTGATTAACAGAACACATTCATTGCATCAGGTCCAGGCAAACACAAAACCTTTCCCCTGGGCACTTGGTTTTCTCCTCATATCCTTATTTATGTCAATTAAAAAGCTTTATTATGATGCTAACTGTGAGACCACTCTGAGGAGTGTTGCGGAAAGGAGGGGTGGGGGAAGGAGCAAACTGGCTACTGTATTGCACCTTTGTTTCCTTCCATAAGAGATCTCCACCAAAGGCCTGAACAAAAATCACACGCTTGCTTTGGCCTTCTTGAACACATTCTGAAGAGGGCAGGAACCGGGAATCGACCAGTTTTTAATGGCTGCATACTTCTTCTTTTTTTTTTTTTTTGCTTGTCTTGAGTGGCTTGCATAAAGTGTGTGGATGAATAAAAGTCTCTTGTGCTGTCCAAAGGTGTGGCATTGTACTGCTGGTGGCACAGCTGCTGCTCAGAACTCAGGAGACATCACCTGGCAAGCAAGTCACCACAGGAGAAATCTTTAACAATCAGTTTTAGAAAATATTTCAGGTCATTTCACATTATTGTTACTTTTATTTACTGGAACATTTACCTTTGGCAAATGTTTAAGTGCAACATTCAGTTTATACTCCTGCTGCAGCAATTGTGTTTTTGATAAGACGGTACAGATAAGTCCAGTAAAGTCTGTGATCTAACCAAGCTTTAATTGACAAACATTAATGCATATTACGTTTTAAGAAATTGCATTTTATTTTTTATCATTATAGTAAGCCTTATGCTATGAAATTGTCTCAACAGTTCCAGAAAACTTAGCTCCCATAGGTCATACGTTTTGTCTACTAAAGTAAATGTGTTTCAGTGTAGCAGTTGATAAATACCATGTTTTCTGTTTTCTTTACAAATCACTAGAACTACTTTTCTAATCTTCTCCTAAAGTCTTAGCTGAAAGAGGCTGAAAAGGTTCCCAATACAGTATAACTGTCTGTTCTTGAAGTTCATTACAAAATGATTTTAAAATGAAAAGAGGTGACTACTCATGGTCATTTCTTTTGAAACAATTTTGATGAATCATGAGCCAAACTCAAGTCTATAGACCACTTCATATTGAGTTGTTGTGTGTATGCCTCTTTTAGCTAAGACCTTGATCCACTAGACTGCTACTGCAGCAGTCTTTTCAGCATTTGTTTTGTATATTCATACTGTGCACTTACCTGCTATGTGATTTGTTGCTTGTATACATTTGGTGTTTATTGGGCCTATTTTTTGCCCACACCATTTTGTGTCTAGATATGGATATTTTGTGGATTTTGTATTGCCACAAACGTTGCTGAAATAAATGTTAAATAATGCAAACAAACATGTGCAAATATGTAAAACACTGTCTTGGTAATGCTCCTTCACATCTTCTCAGCCATAGAAAATCAATTCTTAAGCCATTTAGCTGTGGTCATAATTATCCATTTGTGTGGAAGTGAGAGATGATGGGGGGGGGGGGGGGGGGGGGGGGGGGGCATTCAATGACAGTCTTGTAGTTCATAAAGAGCAATTAGCCCAATCTGACTTGGCTAATTAAAGAAGAAGAATGATGACAAGAGGGGAAAAAACATGGGATTATTGTGTATGGTGGTGTAAAGAGAGGATTCATGCTGAAAACCAGACCACACTACAAAAGTATTTAATTAATATAATTGTGATGAAAGATTGTGTGAAATGTGTGTTGGGATATGTTGTGTTTGTAGTTGTTAATTCTTTAAAAAGAATCACTACTAACTTAAGGCATGAAGGTTTTTTAGAACAAAAATGATCTTTTCTAATGTGCTTTTGCACAGAAACAATCTGTCTTTCCAACAGACTATGGACTGTGTTTGTATGAGAGTTTATTAACCTGACACACCAGATGGTTCGTTACACAGAACCATCTGAGAAGTCATCCTTCTGTTTGGAAAAGGGCAGGCACTTTCAACAAATACCTGGCAGATGATTGGATGAACAATCTTTCTATTACAGTCTATCATTGGCTAATTTCAACCAATCAGATCAGCAAACCATATGATGTAGTAGGAGGGCGCCAAAGAGGACACACAACAACAAGCTGTCTGAGGAACTTAGTTACCATGTTGGTAGATTTTTCTTGCCATCTTGTAAGGAAATTTTGTGCATAAAAGGCAATATTATGAACTGCCATTGTTGTTTTGGAATGAACAGTTGCTTCTCGCCGTCATCACACCTAAACTACGCCCATAGCTGCCAGTAGTTCCTCATAGGACGCTCACTGGTCCCAACCACTGTGGTTCACCCACAAGTGCATAACTTGAAGCCTGACAAGATGGATTCTCGTGAATCCAGCTGCCTTGCAAGGTAAGGAATTTAGGGAAACTACTCACAGGAATTTCTTCAACAATTTACCAAGTCATACAACAAACTGGGATTATAATTTATTGTGGGGCTGCATCTAACAACAATTTTCATTATCAGTTAATCCACCCATTTTTTTGAAAATTAAAGATGTTGATTGCATTGTCCCAGATGTTGACGTGATGTCTTCAAATAGCTTAATCTGGCTAACCAACAGTCCAAACCAAAAGGGAAAATCAGCAAAGAAAATCAGCAATCCATCAACTAACCACTTAACCAACTATTAATTTCACCTCTAATTTCTTCACACAGGATCCATGTGCTCAATAGTAGACAAGCACAACTACAACAAATCATATTTGCATACTTGCATTTGTCTTTGCTGCTTGAGCTCTGATATGATGTACTAATCAAAGAATCTTCTGAATGCCTCTCATTACGGTACAAGAGGTGTCAAGCTGTGGTTACATAACAAGTGCTGTCATCACATTATTTACTTGTTTACGATTACTTCTTATGCGCTTTGAGATCCTCTGAAGGTACATACAGGCAGCACAATGGCAGGTGACATTCTGTCACATATCTTATTTTTAATGATCCTGATGCCTGCAGCACAATGATGCAAATCTCCTGTCACACTGTGAGCTCTGTGGCTCACTTGACCCCATTGTTTTGTATTAAAGGTGTTCCTACTGCATTGCACTAATCTGATAAAATGTGTTTAATATTGTTTGTACACTTTTCAAAGGCAGTGGCTTTATTGCAGGCGAAGCCAACAGAAGGCATGGCATAAGAGTGCTGACAGGAATATTAAGTGAGGCAGCCTGAGCAATATAGAATATAAATGAGGTTATTTTACACTGCAGAGCTCTGCAAACCGACGCACAGACTTCTCTCTTTGTAATAAATCATTCCCATTCAGACAGCCTCTACTCTTAGGGCATTGTTTAATACTATCTGCAATAGAGGGGAGAAATAAATTGGTTTACATTGCAAAAAAAGGTGCTGTGGTTGGAATGCATGATATGATGATGAAAGATAGAATATACTTGACTTATTGATGATAATGAACTTGCAGATAGGAGAATGTTGCATGGAGGGTGTCATGTGGGAGTAATATTAAGAGGAGGAACTGGAGAGAAATCCCAAGTAAGCAGTAAATGTAGCAAAGTAAGATTTTCTGAAATAGCATTTTAGTCCCTACCCACCCCTTTCAATAGAACGACATAAAAATGCAATTTATGTCTATACCCCAGCCCGCAATAGTGCTTTGTGCCACGGTGAGATAAATATTTTGTCAGAGATGCTGAAGGCTAAAGATGAAGTGACAATTACTCCCCTCAAGAAACACTTCTTGCATCTTTGTTGTTGTGGGTATTGTGGCAGAAACAACCTTCAGTGGATCACTTTTTCTCTGATTTGCAGATACAACCGGACTGCTGTAGTGTGATATATGTTGGATTTTGGTTATTTTACTCAGATAGAGGGCTGTAATAGACAGAAGTAAACCTTTTACTGTGGCTTGTCTGCAGCGTGATCCAAGATCAACAACGGCGGGAGTGCAACAAGGGAAAGAAAACAGTATTTTTGCTCTGCTGCCTGTGCTCATCAGAACACTGAGAACTCAGTGACACTGAGAATTATACCTCCACGTCAAATGTGTTGCAGCAATCCCAAAATGAGAGCAACGTGCCGAAACTATTCCCAGTAGAACAGTTACATAAGTGAGACAGCTACTGAGCACAAAGATGAGAACACTTCAGAAGGTAAATTTAAGAACTATTCCCCGCTCTTTTTTTTTTTGCATTATCCATATGTGACAGTGGTTTGATGAATAGAGCTGCGTAAAGGCTCATCATACTTTGTCAAATGACATTACAGTGTGGACGGTTGAACATGCAAATTGTGAGTATGACATCGGAGACTACTTGTGGCAAATTAGATTTTAGCCACATGATAGGTTATCAACAGATTTTTTTCTTTTAATCTACAGCCCTGAACCAATAAGACATATGACCTCCTCTGTTGGATATAATGTAAGTGCTTTTTCCTGCTGTATTTTGATTGGCAGACAAGGTGCGTAAGGCATTCAACAGAGAGTTTGATACCTATAATTATTTTAGGAGATGAGATTCACAACATTCTATAATGTAAGAAGTAAGAAATGTAAGTTGGCTTCAAATGGACCTTTCTCCTTTGAATTGGAGCCAAAATCATTAGGATTTACAAAACTAAGGCATCAGGCTATGGTGGTTTATTATTCTCCTGTTGTTGCCTCTTCCCCTATCTCCTCATGAACATGCGTTGCCCTCCAACACCTCTGTGTTCAGAGATAGGAAGGTGCTGCAGTCCTCTCCGATCAGATACACAATCAGGATACTTGGTTAAAGATTGGACTATATGCAGCACTGTGCCTGTTTAGTGGATGAAATATGATTTCGGAGGCTGAGGTGATTCTAGCTTGTTTTATTACATCATTATCTCTCCAGTGATGCTTAAACATTTGTCATACATATATAGTGAATAGCATAAAAAGGTTTACATAGTCCGTTGGGACCATCACATACTGTTGATGGAAAGATTTTGTGAGTTGTACATATATTGCATTGGGCAAATAAAATTACATTGATTGATTACAAATTGTTAAAGAAAATGAGTCATGAAAGAACAGTAGCAATTGGACAATGAGGGTGAACATTCAGGAGAACAGTGTTTTTTTTACAATCCTGGAAAACTAAAAATGTACTTCATTCTTTAATCTGATTGGCGCAAAATTTGTGTGGAGGGGCAATAAAAACAGTTTTATTATATCACTTTATTTCCAATGGTCACACAGGCCGTTAACCAGCTGGGAAGCCTACATTGTAAGCCAATGCTTGGTCTGATCTGCCTGTGCCTGTGGACATAATGCAGTCAGTCATTAGGTTTGTTAATGTAACATAATTGGGAAAACATTTTAGTTGTATATAAATGTAATTTCTATGAGACAGGGTTGATCTCAAAAGGATTGTACAAGGAACACATTTATACAGGATGAATGCCAACTTGCTCTGTATGATTGTACTTACATTGCAAACAACTATACAGACTGACGGTAGGTGCAGGATGTCTTGTAGAAAGTCTGTGATACTCAAATTGTTAACATCAATACACTGAAAAATAAAAGAGCAGCTGCACCAAATACTGAAGAGCAGAACGATGGCATACAGTGCTGTATTGTGAAATCTTTTTCTTCACCATATGAAACATGGAACATCTTTAAAATCTTCCTTTGAAGACCGTTTCTCTCAATTTAAAATTCTCTAATAATCAATATCAAATTGTTCCATTTCTCATGACAGGCAAAGCTTTGGTGCAATATATGGCTATATCTCTTGCTAAGGGAGTGAAACCCCTAATTTAGTCTGCAATAAAACCAACGGGCTTAGAGAAACAGATTCTTTCCAGAACATTAATCATAAAAATTTAATGGATATCAAATATTTAATACAGTAGAATGTACAACTTGTATTACTATGGCTTTCTCCAAATCGATCATGGAGAGGAAAATCCATAATTAAAATTATGCTAGCAAGGGCAAATCATTAAGATTTCTATTCGCCTTCATGCTTCAGGAAAATGAAATATACACCCTGCCAGTGATGTATAGGCTATTAGAGGCAGAAATAAATTATTACTGTCTCTTATAAAAATGGGTGCTTGACTATATTAGAAAAATAAAAGTATGTGATAATTCTTGTGTAACTGAATCTCAGATACAGCCTCTGTTCAAATAAAATAGAGAAATAAACTACATTAAGAAAAGTTAAAATGTCAAATGTCTAGACATATTGAATATGGTGTGAAAAAATGTCTATAACTTTAATATTAATATGTTTATTGTTCATCTGTTCCGATGAACATACAGCTACAGTCATCCAGTTCAGATGAAGCTGCTCTTCTGTAATCCAAGGCAAAATAGCATTCACCACTGCTTACTACATATTATTTTTGTAGCTTTTATATCTCATATATCAGAACTATAATGTGAACAAACTAAGAATGTAGCCTTAGTCTTAATACAAATAGTCTAATCAGCATCATTGTGTTAAAAATCAGGAGAAGGAGGTACTCTGCAGTTACCAGGATATGGGTACATGGAAAGATTAAAGTAAAGTAAAGTAAACCAGAAATTATGATTTAATAATATATATCCTTGACATCAAGGATTGCAACTGAAAGTGTGTGAAAACTAGTTAGAAAAAAATTAAGGTAAATCCCATAAAGCCACACCAATAGGGCTGTGAGGGTACAATGGACAGAAAAAGTTAGTAATCCTAGATGTCAGAAGTTTTTGTCTACATCTGCTTGTTATGGGTTCACATAATGTAACAAATGTTGGCGAACATTCTTATATGTTACTGTTACTTGGATATTTACCCCTTCTCTGGACTTCTCTGCCCCCAAATCACTTGCCATGAGTATATTTCATGCCTTCAGGTGAAAGAATATTGCTCTGTGCCCTCCTTAATTGCCCCCTAATCCTACTGTAATTTTTGTGGATCCCCTCCAGCTCTGAGCCTATATTTCCACCATTTTTCACCAAAAAAGCAACTAGAATTTTAATGAAAACTAGAAGTTTGAGTGATAACAAGAAGTGCCGTTGAGCAAAGATGTTTACACACATATCAGAGCACTTTTAGAGGAGTATTAACTATGGGGAGCTTCTTCATCTCCCCCTCTATGGAATATTATGTAATTCAAAAAGGTGTACTTGAAAACAGGCTTTTGTATCTCAGTTTTGTACACATGCATATTTATGTTATTAACAGTAAATTCAGTGATGCAAACTTGCATAAATACTTTCAGGCTGAACTTTTCGGTGTCTGCCTGCAAACTCCATTTTGCAAGATTGTGCATTCAGTTACAGGCCTGTGAGCCTGTACTCACAACCTATGAGGCAAAAACACTCGCGTGGGAATGTGTGCACATGCACATACACCTTGACATATTTACTGTGTGTTACAGTCATGTGTTGCAGTCAGTTCTGTACACAAATACAAAAAGAATAGATTACGGCCGCTGATAGCACAGTGAATGGCGCATCATTTGCAGCTGCTATCTGCCCCGTCTCAATTTCCAAATCACATAAGATTTTGCGCTAATGATATGACGGTGCAAATGTGATCATAATGTTTTGCAGCTTAGTGCAGTTTGCCCTTGTTTTGCGAGTGGAGCAATTTCCATTGTTTCAGACTTTTCTCCACATTTCAACACACAGATTTGTTCATAATGAAAACTGCAGTGAGCACAAAATCCTCAGATTGTGTGTCGTAAGTAGCAATTCATGTATTTTGCTTCTTTTACTTTTCTAGTATTTCGCATCTATAACATAATCCACTGAAATATCAGAATACAGCTATTAATGTGACTCAGGCAGGTCTGAAACATGTTAGATCAAAGTCTGAATCTTACAATAATGTTGTTCAGGTGTCACTGAATGTATCCAGGATTTTACAGAAACATCAGTATTAGTGTTCTGTTTGTTTCTGTGTGTCACAGCTGGCTGCAGCATCATACAGCAGCTGAAACAATAAGTACATCTCCAAACTGAGGAAGAGGCTGTGCACATTTACACATGCGGCACAGCAGCAGTAACTTTATCAACACCGGATCGGTCAGGTTCTGGCGGTAATTCATGTTCTGTGTTCTGCTACATGTCTACACAGGTCAGCTGTTACACACAGACTCAGGTTTATACAGTGGAACTGTTTGTAATAAAGCAGCCCTTATGGATGAATCTTGAGCTCCATCAGAGCTGTCAGGACATTTTTATTTTTTAGTAGCTGAAAGATACTACCACCCCATACTTGACCCCCCTCCCCCCCATGTCTGACTAAAGATTTCACCCTTGATATCATTCAATATCAATTCAGTCTTGTTCAATGCTTCACAAGAGAGAAGTGAGTGAGTGTGCTTCAGTTACCACCAACTCTCTGAAGATGTTAATAATTTAATTCTAACTGTGTGTGGCTATTAGCGCTGGTCTTTCTGAATTGGACTGTTTTTGCAATTAGGTTCATTTGCATATAATTTTGTGCATAATGTATGCATATTATTTAATTTACATACGTGCAAATAGAAAAGGAGTACCCAGATGCTATTAGCTTGGCAGTGCAGTTTGGGGTGCATTTTACCTTTTGCAGGTGCTTGGTGGTTTCTTTTTGTCTCGTTTGTGCAGATTTAGCAGCTGCAAAAACCACACAATCCTTTTGTGAATTCCACCCTTAGTGTACAGAACATGACTGTAACTCACAGTAAACATGTCAAAGGTTTGTGTGCATGTGCACACACTTCTGCACAAGTGTTTTTGCCTCACCGGTCATGAATACAGACTCGCAGGCCTAAAACTGAATGCACAAAGATGCAAAACGGTGTTTGCAGGCAGACACCAAAATGTTCAGCCAGCAATTGTTTACATGAAAGCTTGCAGCACAGAATTTACAGTTACAGACATAAATGTACAAGTTTACACAACTAAGGTTACAGATACAAAACCCTGTTTTCAAGTACGCCTTTTTGAATGATATAATATTCCATACCCCTCTGGCACTGTGATATGGATGGAGGCCATTCCCCTTTGGAGGAATTCCTGCATTCATTCACACATACCTCCCCCTCTATCTTAGCAGCTCTGGTTCCTCTTTGATCTGCTTATGTTCTCTTGAAAGGCTGAAACACTTCAAACACAAAGGGCCGTGAGCCGAGCGTGACTTTCATACGAGCAACTATTTTTTTCCCTGCCATCTCATTGATTTGATAAAAGTGATCGATACTCTTAAATAATGTATCTTATTTTGTTCCTCTGTTTTGGGATCTGAGTATCAGTTGCCTCTTCATGATTTGAGAGGTGTTTTTCACTCTAACGAGGCGGACCTCTCAGAACATATAGTACAGTATGGGGGGTATGAATTATGGATTAGGAGTACAAACAGTTCATATAGAATGCACCTGATAAGATTGCTAAGAAGATTGTTGGTAAATGATAACGTTTACCAACAAATGCACATTTGACCATGAAGTCAGCGTTGGCCGGTACAGCTTTGGAGGCCTTTCTACACCTAATGACATAAAAAACTGTGCAATATTAAGATTCCCTTATCTTCTTATGCAATAATCATTAGTTTTACTTTCATTCTGTAAATAATTCACACTGCACCAAAACAATTCTAGTCATTCAGATAGACACAGTGACGTGGATTAAACCTGCATCTGAAGCTAAAGATTTGTCATCTGATTTGGATGAATGAGCCTTTAATTTAATGAAACGTTACTGAAATTTAAACAACAAATGTTTGCGAACAATTACACACTACTTAGTATTATAAAAAGAGTAGGATTAGGGCTGGGCGATATTGAAGTATTTGATTAATTTTTTTTTTTTTTTTTTTGCACAATGTGTAAAATGTGTCTGCATCATGAAAATCACATTACAAGTTATTACAAGGTACACAAAAATGTTTCATGCGTGTGTCTAACAGCTGGATATGTTAGCTGTCCCGAGTACAAACAGTCCCATAAACTGCATTGTGAATAGTTGCACTAAATGTGCACCTGTCAGAATTCACAGGACTATTGTGACTCCTGGTGGCTAGCTGGCTTTGGCTATCTCATTGTGAACCTAATGATCTTTTTTTTTTTCAAAAAGTGACAGGCTAAAAAAAAAACTCTGATCTGCAGTCTTGGGTTTGTGTTTGTGGACAGGATATCATCTTTGGTTTCAAGAGGTGAAGCCATGCGAGTCAACTGAACCTGAGTGCGGATTCTACTTTATTTAGTCTGTCCTTGCTGAGAAGCCTGGTAGCCAACGCTAGTAAGCCAGCTGTCTACAGATATGAGGCTGTTTTCTTATCAACAAACACAAACGCCAGGAACAAATGAATCAGTAGACCTTTCTACTCTGTGCTGAGACTGATTATTAAACTGGATGTCCATGCTCTACTTAGTTCAACCATCTGGTACAGACAGTCCATTAAAGCATCTGGTACAGACAGTCCATAGCAATGTGGGATAAACTGCATATTTTGAACATGCATAAAGATGACAGCCATGCAAGTGGTGCAGTTCTTTGATTCTTCTTGTTCAACAGTCTTGCACATAAAGACTGAAGAAGGACTTTTAAGTCATATTTAAATCTTGCTGCAGTTTTTTTTTTTAATCATGGATCTCCAAGTTTGAAAAAAAATCTACTTTTTTTGTCTGTATCGCTCAGCCAGTCCTGAGAGACATAGAGAGAAAGAGCATGAGTGACAACAGGTGAGCGCACAGAAATGTGCAAGCAAAACTCAAAGAGAGAGAAACTGTAATTTTTAGTGCTGTCCACTCTTAACCTGCTTTGACTAGGCCAACAGCCCACTATGCACAGTGCAACTGAATGTTCTATAACCTATAATAAACTCTAGGTCATCTGTACTTGACTTAAGTGTGCAGACCCAACATTGTCAACTGTTGCTAAAATAACCACAAGTCTAGTCTCAAACTAATTCATGTTGATGGTTAGCAGATGAAGAAGAAATAGAGACACTGAAGAAAAAAAACACAAAGACAAACACATATTCTGTAATCTGTAAGTGATTCTGCACAACGCCATAAACAACAATAATCTGAAGAAGCTCATAGCAATACAGCTGTTGCCAAAACAAAAGCACCATTTTGTCCTGTGATATTATTTTACTTGCTCTGCACAGAAAAATCCTTGCAATTAAGGGATCGCTATTTATTGCATTTTCACTCTGCTCTCTCGCTGTAAAAATATCCTTCTGCCATGAAAATATTATCTCCCAATATATTAACAGAGATGGACACAGGCAGTGTGACACAGAGTAATGCTTACTGAGGTTTCTTTAAAGACACCCTGAAGCGCAAATCAGAGCTGAGGTCATAAGCTGTGGTTGTGATAAAAAAGGAAATATGAGAGCAGGCTGTGAGCCAAACTGTGGAAAGGTCCGTCTCGTAAGTGGCAAAGCAGGAGCAGTATTTCTGGAGGTAGCAATAAAAAAACAAACACAGTGATGAAATATACTTGTATTGAAAAACTTTTATCAAAATATTACACTCATGCACCATAATTACTTTGACTTCATTATATGAGGCTTGTGACAATACTTGCATGTCAACTTTTAACAGAGATGGGGAAATATTACAAGTGCGGTTAACTATCTCTTTTAATGACTTCTGCTATATAATTCATTTTATTTTCTGTGTTTTTAGAAGTTGAGGTTATGCTTAGGCATGCTGCGATTGGTATTCGTCACAAATGGGTTGTTTTTTTTTAATTCAGTGTTCTAAAAATGCTTTCCATTCAGATCAGAGTTCACTTTAAAACTATAGGGCTGAATGTGACTGAAACACACATTTTCTATTCTTTTTCTCTAATATCTGCATCCCTTACTTCTTTGTTTAAAGCTTGCTTATTTAGAGGGACAATGTGAATGAATGCAAAGCTACAGCTGAATGCGCTATTAAATGCTGTGCATGGGCTCATCACAGTTTATTTTGTCAATGCACGCTGCACCCAGATCTCTTGGAAAGCACAATGTAACAAATAATATATCAAACTAGAAACCTGCAAGTGTAACAGTGTCACTTTTACTATTATAGCCACTGTATAATGATTTACAGTAGGTCACCATGTTGCATTATAAATGGTTTTCTGATCATAGAGATAAATTAGCTGGGTTTAGCCCACACAGTCAGTGAATGTTTAAAAAAAAAAGATGCTTGAATTTCCACAGAACTGCTGGAGCTGAAACGAGGTAAGTGGGTTTTTATTTATTTATTCAAATAGAGAGGTGGAATGTAATAGGTATTTAAGTGATATTGCAGCTGTCGTTTACTGGTACTCTTAGGTGTAAACAGTCTGAGTCGTGGATGTATAGAGTTTATATCACATGTGTAAACTCTTACCATTCTGTTCCTAATTGCAAGTCACATTTTACTCCAAACCACGTTTTATAGTGCAGGTCATCATCCAACCCCATGAAAATGTTGACTCATGTCTCCCTGACTTTGAGGAGATGTGCAGGACGATCTGAGGTCTGGATCTGAGATCTCGATGAACATGGCAACCGAACATGACAAAGTGACAATGATGGAGTGTCCTCCTGTCTAACAAATGAAGAATAGTAGGAAGTGTGATTGTTTCAGATAGACCTGTGATAGCATGGCATCAGCACAGGATGGTGTTTTTAAGTTCTTGTGCTTCATGTCTCTATTTGATCTTGTGAATTCTCATTAGGAGTTTGTACTTGAATGCAAAATGGAAGTTTTAATGGGTTAGTTGGAAGTGGAAAAAATGGCATTAGGTGCCTGTTTTTCTGTCCTAAACGGTTTGCTTTTAAAAGAAAAGACCAGTGAAACCAGTATCTCTTCGGCCTTGATATTAAACAGGATGTAGAATTTATGTCGCATATCTGAGCCCACAAGTTTAATTTTTGTTTAAACCAACATTAGTTGGTCATAATTGGTTATCAAATATACATTTTACAAACAGCATGTAATAATTCTGCTGAAAATGGATTCATATTATTAAAAGATTAGCTCTTCAGTAGTTCAGCCACAGCACTTGAGCAAAATGAGTACTAATTTATTGATGTGTTAGCCCTAAATAGCACTCTACCAATCACATATAACTCAGAATGTAACTACTTTTTTGAGACTAACAGTAATTGTTACTGATGCCTGTAGCATCAGTTGAACATTTTAGATATGCAGCCAACAGTCAAAGCTCAAGGTTGATGACTACTTAAATGTGTTTTTTTTCCCAGCTAATGTACTTTTGAGGAGGAAAATATGAGCATGGAGTATTACTGTTGTAGCACCCCTTCATGATTTTTTTTTCCTCCCAGCAATTCTTTCCTGAGCGTTGTAAAGTCAGATCAAATTAGTAGAGTGTGAGACCAAACTCTATTGTCTCGCAATCAGCCAGTTCCCAGACCTTTCCATCTGCCTTCTAGCAGTTCAAATAAGCTAAACCTTTTTTTTCTCTATTTCCTCATGGGCACGCAGCTGAAGTACAGCAGTTGTTCAGCTATATGTAGAAAAAGTGAGATCTCCGACGTGACTCAATCACCATAATTATCAGCATGATCTCAGCTATCATCACTTATAGCTTCACAATGCATTTTTAGCAAACTATATAATGTCGAGTTGAAATTCATTTCAGGAATAATAACAAAACACCTCATCCAGCTTTAAGACTCCAACAGCTTTCGAAAATAGTATGTTTTTTACAGTTTCGTTGTGAAGAATAGCGTTGAGGTGGAAAAGTGTCCGGGGAGCAGCTGGGAGCTTCACAATGCAGCTGCAGTGCTTTACCGATTCACCCTGCACTCCTAAATCATTCATAAATGTTTACCCAGTACTGTATGCAGCAAATGTGCTCCGGCATTGGCGTTTAGATGCTGAACATCAGCTGCAGCAGATCAGAGCTTCCATCGTAATATGAGTCCAAACTTCACTGCCACATTAATAATGAAAAGCTACAAACAGGAGGTTAAGGGCCTCCTGATGCATGGGCAGTGAACTGGGTCCATCACTGAGTGCTTCATGAAGATTGCTACATGTCACCCGCATCCCCTCCCCCCCACCCCCCCTCCACCCCCACCCCCCCAACACTTCTGTTTGGCTTCCTGCACAACCTTTAGACATGGTAGCAAACATGGAGGGCAGCAGTTTAGTGTGCAGAGATTCTGCAATGATCACTCACAGGTGACGTGCCTAATAGTCCCTTCAGTCTACCACTTTCACCTGACATGTTCAATAAATTCCCATATGGGTACTGTTGATGGATCTCATATCAGAATTACAGTCTTGTGCTGATGTGCTCGCCAATGTGTATGTCGTATTCAGTGGCTGAAGTACTGTGTGTCTTTATGCGTTGGTATTACAGAAATGGCGACTTTAGACAAATGGGATAAGCTATCTGCAGTCTTACAGGATGGCTTTCCCCTAGTGGCCAGATTTCATCTCCTTAAAAGGAGCCATTAACTCCTAGTGACAGAGAAATGAATTCGCTCTGTGGTGAGAACAGCTTCTCATCGGCAATCATTAGTTTAGCACTCCATAATCACCCCTTCGTGCTGTGTGTTCATCAGTAGGCCCGCTCTGCTGGTGCTAACAGAGAGTGAGGCCACTATCATCAAGGGCAGGATGTGAAAATTGCTCCATAAAACAAAAGTAATAACCAATAAAATAGGAAAGCAAGTGGCACTTACAACATAAAACTGAAAGATTACCATGGAAGTACATGGTAAACACGTTGTTATTCCTCAAATGTAATCCAAATCGCAACCTTGTGTTGCTGCTTTACCTTAAGACTTACATGTAGAGGTCTCGTCTGTATATTAAGATGAGGAATGAGGCTCATAGATGAAATGCTATTCAATAAAGAACATTTTGCTGTTAAGGGTCCATGATAGCAGTAGGGGAATAATTCAAAAAGGCTGCTAAGATTAGAGAAAGTGCCATGTGGTGTTTGTGGCTTTAAAGGTTCTGCGGAACAGGAACAATCTGTCTTCATGGAAGCTCTGACTTGATGAGGCAACCTGAAAGGTAATTAAGTTTGATATGTTGCCTGTGCTGCTCTGCCCACGCTTTGAGAGAGTAACAAGCTCCAACAGCAAAAAGCAATGTTTAAGTTATGGCCTGTCATCTTATATTTTCAGCCCTTTATGATTTTTCACTGTCACAGGATTCAACTTATGAATTCCATTTGAACCAGAAATAATCTAACATTAAGGCTTTTTTCCACTTCCTTGGTGACTCTTGATTAATGTGGAAATGTTTCTTTTTTAATCTAAGAGGCATAATGTATGCTCTGATGAAGGTCTGATAGACCAAAAGCTCAAAATGAAGTGATACACTGCATATGTCTGAGTGCGTGGAAATCTCTCTATCAGTCTGGACTCATTGATGCTTCCAGCATCTTAGCAAAGATTTAGCCAGGCAGAGCCGTGGTCATCCTGCATTAATCTAAGAGGCATACAATAGGCACAAACAAATATTATATGACATGACATGAACACACAACACTGTGATTAAGATTCAAGTTTGTATTACAGATGTTTCTGATAAAATGGCCAACAACATCCCTTTAACTCCAAATACAATGGTTTCAGGGACGTGGATTGTGCAGGCTGGTTCACACTATCGTGACACTTAACATCTTATTATTAGTAACACCTGTGCTTTTCCTGCTAAGGCAAGTCAACATGTCTGCAGTGAAAAAGGGTTTCCTCTTTAACCATACAAAAGTAGCCACACTACAGTTTGCAATATTATTTCAAGATTGCATTTAATTCAAGCAAAAACACAAACAACCCAGCTCTGACAGAAACATTAGCATGCAGAAAGCTTTGCAACAGTTATAAATTTGTTCTGAGAGGTTAGAGGAGAGATAGACGCTATTTCAAGAGCCTTTGCAAATGAGAGCAGTTATTAATGAGACTAGCCAGAATTTCATTGTACAAGGAAAATTTGTTTTTAGACATTAAATTTTGTGTTAGGAGCTCAGCAGGAGATAATATTCAAATGTTCAATAGCACTCTTACCCACAAGGACCAACCTTTTCTTTTTGGGGGCAGTTAAAGTGACTAAGAAACTAAGCTGTCATTGTAGATTTGACATAGAGTAAGAAGTTCTTCATAACAACAAGATATACAGTGACACACTGCTGATGTCATTTTATAAAGTTAACATATTCAGATGTACACAGTAACACTGTTGCATGGCATCAGAGTACAAAAAAACTTATATACCATTCTATACTTTTATGAAACTGATTTATGTTCACATAAGAAACTAACATGCATGTATCAAAGATACATGACTTACGTATATCTTATCTATGTTCTTAAAATAAAAAATATATATCACACAGAATGCACTGTGCAAATCAGTAGTGTGATACAAAAACACAATACTGGAACATGCAAAATTCAACATCGTCCTAGCTAGGCCTCAATGCATAGTAGATACTGTACCCAACGTCATATACATAACATTCTTAATCTAGAATCAATGTATCATTATGTAGCACAGTTTTATAGTAAAACAAAGATGAAAAAAATCCAACTAGCAACCAGCAGACCTCCTGCACAGGCTACAATCAAAAATCTCACACATAGCTAAACAGGACACTTAATTGGCCACAGCTAATGCAAAGTGGGGAATTGATTTAATGTCCAAGCAGACCGTGTACTCTGTGTCTGTGTAGATAACACCCAGCAACACAACAGCTTCAGTGTCCAGGCAAAAAACAAGTCAAGACATTTAAACATGTATATCTCCATAACATAAGCAACAGCACAGCAAGTAAATACAGCCATAGCGGGCCATTTAGCCAGAAAACACAAGCAGCATAGACAGAGACAGAGAGAGAGAGAGATGTTTTTAACTCAATCTACCTTGGACAAGAGGCGGGTATTCTGCTGTCCTTCAGGTAAGCATAGTGGTCCGTATCCATGTCCTATAATTCCCCACTTTAATTGAAACTTTCTATAGCCAAATACGTTGTTTATGACGGTAAACTCGGCAGCCCAACTTCTGGCAGTGGTATGACAGTGATCACATTGGTTCAGACAGACAATGCTTGTTTTTTAATCAATGCATGTCAATTTCACCTTGTTTCCCACCCAAACTGTTGATGAACTACTCCCTTCTCACCACACGCTGATATACATTTACTAACAATTACAATCTAGGGGGCGCTGTTTCACTATTTCGAAGAAACGCAATCAAAACAAGATAGCCTGCTCGGCCGACAGAAGTCTCTAGTGCGCATGCGCAGTATGCATTCATCCTGCCTGGGTGAGAATGTCAAACGAGAGATTTGTCTGACGTTCATTTATACGTAAAAGTTCCTCACTGTAGGTTTAAGAATACAGTGACCGTTACGTTGCAAAATGTATATATAGTTAATATTTATATTAAAATGACATTGTTTAATAGGAGGATTCCTGGCTTCCCTATAATGCTGCAACTGCATTTTCTACCACCTCAAACACCCTTGAGGCTAAAAGCTTAGTACTAACCTGATAGCCAATATTTAATTTCATATTTCATGAGCTGGAATACACAGCCAAAACAATTAGAATTAGAAATATTTTACTGTCCAAATACTTAGGGACTGCACTGTGTAAGCACACCAGCTCCCTTTGGTACACAATGGACTTCTTTATCACATAGGGGACAAACATACATCCAAATGTTTTTCCCCTTGCCATGTTCAGGCTGTACACACAGGCAGTATTGACTCAAAAGAAAGAACCAACTCGTCTGTTAATTAAAACTGTAATCCAATGAGTTGCATTTGCCGGACACATATTTTGATACTCTTTTCCAGTTAGTATTGTATTAGGATCTAATTTAACTACCAAAATGACTTGGAAGGGTCTCAGCTCCTTGTCCTACAGCATGTCCTATAATCTGGTCAGATCCCTGGATTTTAATAACATGATGGATGCTTTTGCCCAGAAATGGATTAGAGAAAAAAACAAACATGTGATTTATGTTAGACAGCTCACAGTGTTACTGCATGTTTATGGCAAATGTATTGAGAAGAGTACAGACTCTAGAGTTAGAGCCTTGCTGTTCAATAAGTCCATGCTACTGTAGGTCATGTAGAGTTTCTGCCTGCAATTTGGTCAGTAGCTAGTTAGTCTTCATTCAGGTTTGCTAGAGGTGGCTGACTTTAAGACATTTTGAAATAAATAATATCACTAATCTATGAGGGAGTTAGTCACTGATGTGCATAGTTTATTTTTTTGTGTCTCCCTACAGATGATAAATAATTTCATGTATGTGAGTGAAACTAGGCAGAGCAGACATCTACTGCATATGCATTTGGCATATACTGTATGTCTGTATGGAATATTTTTTTCCAACAAATGGAAGGGGAAAAAAGAAAAAGTGGTAAAGTGAGGATTAAAAAGGATTTTACTGTGTTTTACTCTGCATAGTAATTTTACTGTCCTTTGGCTGTTTCTATATTGTGTGCAAATATTGGATTGTAAAAAAACACAAAACAAAGTATACTATAACACAAATACAAGTGATGTCGCCAGTGAATCTAAATTAAGTTTGCACCAGACTGTAGTAGACTGTTTTATGAAGGGGAATGATACATTTAATCAAAATCTGGCCCTTGAGCTGCTGTAAGCTAACAGTTGCAAATGCATGAAACATACTGCCTTGGGACAAACACTGTCTTTACACATGTCAAAATATTCATTATATATTCATGTCATGTCAGTGGAGTGCATGATGAAATGCTTAATTATACAGCTGAATTTAGCCATGCACTCTGTTTGACTTTCATTGGCCGTGTCTCTGTAAAATGAATTGGTTGATACAAGAATCTGCAATAATAATGAAGGGTGTAGGCTTAATAGAAAACCCTATGAATGCACAGTTTTTTTCTACACGTCAGTAGGCCATCAGTAACTTAGCCAGTTAAATGTATTTGTGCCATTTATTTGTTTGACTATAACGCTCATGGCCTGCTTCTGAAATGTCTGTTTTTTAATGCTTTGGATGAAATAGAATAGCGTTGTGTTTGTGTGTGTGCAACATGAGTGATGTTGTATTAAAGTCTGGGCCTCAATCTATTCAAGAACCTTTGCTGCACTATCTTCACAATTGAGTTAGCTCAGTGCAATTGCTGTCTATTCAATGGCTGAGAAATTGAGTTTCAAGCCAGAAGCACTGCCAACATCATGGAATGAAGAGAGAGAGAGAGAGAGAGAGAATACTGAAAAGTAAATGAGTGCATCTTCATCCTCCTGTGCCCACATTGCAACGAGCACACATATTTATTTTAAATGTGACACTTGAGAAAGTTTTTGACAGCCATGTCAAAACCCAGAGGTTCTCCATCAGTCCTGGACTGGTGTACAGTCATTAAGTCCCAGCATCATAACCAAAGGCTTACACAGCCCATCCCTCCTCTATATGCAAAGCAGTGATTACTGGACAGGTTATAAATTGTGTTATTTTCTCCATCTCACCAAGAACTGCTCATTCGTGGAAAGGTGATTTGAGTGCACCACAATTACATAGCTTGAAAGAGAAAATTGCGCACTTGACTCAGCCAGAGTCCAATTGGTTCCAACTTCTAGATGATGGGCAATCAAGGCTGTATTTATTTGGTCATGTTTGGGTCCAGGAGTTGATTGAATTTTGGTATCAATCCCTATCACTATTTTGTACTTGATTGTGTATGCAAAGTATTTTGATGAGTGCTTGTATTCTTTATTTGCCTTACTCGGAGCAGCCTGCATGCCAAGCATCACTACTGTATGGCACTGCTCCCTTCTGTGACTCACGCTTGTCATTGTTCTGTCGCTTTGATCAGCCTGAGTCAATCTCCTCTGCTTTCGCTGCCAGCCATCACAGATTGGCTAGACTATGTGACACAGAGCCAAATTCAGAGGCGCTCTTTCCTTCAGAAGCAAATACTCCCAGAAATGACCCTAAATTTGGTTGTGTTGTCATTATGTCTGCAATGACGACCATATGGGTCCATATGGCAGTGCTTGTCTGAAGCACCATATGTTATCAGTACAAGCAGGCTGTAGTACTCATTTGAATAATATTGGTATCCCAAACCAGGCCTTATGTTGCTGAATTTCATCACACAGCTTTAAAGGCATCTTCATTCCTCTAGAATGAGAGGAAGAAACCCAGCTTAAGGATTTCATGATTGGGCATGATTTGAATGAGGATCAATCTTACTGAAATATTTACCAATTTCCATTTAGTTCATGTTGTATATCTAACAACCATATGTGGTATCCTTCAGCTGCTTGGTTTTGTATCCGAATGTGCCTCCTTCATTCAGACAAAGAATGTGATGAAATTTCACCATATGCCACTATAGAATGCATTAAAAGAAAGCAACTCCCCTTGATTACTTCCACTGAGTTTATTTGACTGAGTGGACACACAAGTTCTGTTAAAACAGTACCAGCTGATGAAAATTGCTTGCAGACCTGGCTTCTCCTCAGCTGAACTCCACCTTTCCTATCCTGTCTCTGTCAGTTGGGGTTAAGGATAGCTACCAGCAGCTCCGCAGCCCCCCACCAGAAAACAAGACTCCTTCTTAAAGCAAAACACCAGGATGCTTTAAACTCCCTCCAGGCAATAAAGGGACACAGAGAGCATTTTATATAGAGGTTGAAAGGTTGCACTTCATTACAGTGCGGACAGGTAGACGTACCAATGGTGTGTCTGCAGTTTATTTGGCTGTGCAGAGCCTCTGAGATGGTAATAATAAAAAATGGAATGTATGTGGGATGTTTGATTCAAAGCTTGTAAGATTCGGTTTACACAGTGGGGTGGTGTACTTTGATAAATCATTTCCTTCATATGTGCTGTGACTTATTTCCAGGTTGGGGCCAAGTCATGGTAGGAAACCAACATGTATGGTATCACACTGCATCACATGGAACTTACCATATATATAGCACATGGTTGGTCAGTCAGTTCGCCATTTTGGTCCAGACTAAAACATCTCAACTATTCAAACATTCATGGTGTCCAGGACAAATTCTACCAACTTTAGTGATCCCCTGAACCCTGAATTTTTTTATGAATGTCTCAACAACTCTTGGATGACATGTCATGATATTTGATGCAGATAGTAAGCCTACACCCCAAAGCACTAAACCCAAGGTACAGTCTTAGCTGCATTTTGGGCTTAGTGCAAATTAGAACTGTTAGCATGCTAACACGCTAAACTAAGGTGGTAACACACTGAACATAAAACCTTCTAAACATAATTATTTTAGCATTGGCATTGTGAGCATGTCACCATACTTAAGTACAGCTTCACAGAGTTGTTAGTTAGACTTAGCCCTACTGCGTTTTCAAACAGAGCCCAAAGTCGGCAGTGAGATGCAAATCCATCTGGTCCATCACAAGTTGAGCGAAAAATCTGCACATATCCTGGAACTTTGTGAATCAGCTTCATAAATGTACAGAAGTGAGAGGAAAAGAGAGAGAGACTGGAAGAATTAGAGTCTCTGGTGAGCTCTGAGTCGAGCACACTCTAATACATTTTGGCTCTTGGCTGTCTGAACAGTCTTCTTATTTAATAAAATACCTAATACACATTTTTTTTTGCTGAGTCAATTCATAACATTGCTGTTGTCTCCTTTTCACTATAAAATATGTTAAACAGATATCCCTGCATTCATTTTGGAGAAAATAGAGACTTGTTATTTTTGTACAAGTGTACCTTATAACAAAACACATTTAGAATCTTAGAGTATGTCTTCCTGCCAGTGCAGAGGCATACAGTCACCACGATCTGACACAGACAACATAAACATTTCAGTTTAAATAAACCCAAAGCCACCCTTTGTCTACAAATTTTAAAAAATGTCATTGGTTCTTCTGACAAAGTTGTCACAGGTCAAGTTGGATTTCATATGGGCACTGAGGCAGACTCACACCAGAGGTGAAATTAAAGGGCAAACCAGCAGAGCATTAAAGAAGCACTGTGAAAACCAAACTTAGACTATTGTTTCACAGCTGTCATGTGAAGGGGCATACAGTACACTATCAGACCCCTTCAAAGCAGCTCCTGCAGGTAAATAATTCAGAAAGCATGTCCAGGTATACATTGCTGGGAGTTGTGCTTGATCTGACTCTTTCAGTATGTTTTTTTTCCTGCCATGTCTCAAATAATATATGAAAAAAGAAAAAAACATACAATTCCTCTGTGGAGAATTGGGTTTTCTCTCTGTCTCCTAAAAGAATTTGTAAACAGAGCTGCAGTTTGATGAGGTCTTGTTGAGGTAAATCCAGGGGCCTTCAGGTAAAATGGAAGAAAATGAGAACATGTAAGCACCACTGCAGTGATTTTTTTTTCTCTCTCGCTGGGTGGAAGTGGCAAGTGGTTTGTTGAGACCTTGGCTCAATATTGACATGTATCACCCAGTTTTGAAATAGAATCCCTCAAGAACTGGAGCTTAGTTCTGGAGATCCTAAATATTTTGATCTTCGATTGGGACTAAAAGTCTATGAAGCTTTACAAAGTTTTGTTTACGTGGAAACTTGTTGTGTGGGCTGACAACACTGTCAACCCACTATCACTGCAAAAGTGTATTGAATTAAATCAAATTTTACATATACAACAACAAAAAAATAGATGCCAGTGGTTGTTTTCTCAATTTAAATGTATACTATTGATACTTGAGCCCCCAATTCACCACCAGTCCAGTGATGTCAGAATATTGTGCATATTTTTAACACACTCAGTATGTTAAATAAAGATATGACTTGATAAAATGAGAATGCTGACAGATAGGATAGCATTTTCAACAGTATATAAAACACAATTACTGTATGTACTAATATTTTGAAAACGCTGAACAAATCCTATTCTGGAGATCATAATAGCAGCCAAAGAGGAAAACAGTCCAGGGTGACCTCTGTATGCAACATCTCTCCCATTCCATTAGACCCAAAACACTTGAAACTACTCCACTGAATCAAAATTGAATTTTCTCCACTCTCATACTCTCCATATCAGCAACAATACATTATCCCTTCAAGGTCAACTGGGTCACGCAGCTCAGTCCTACAATGATTTACTTGGCACCACCATTATTTTGGCCTTAATGATTGGGTGACTGAAGGGACTAAATGTTGAACGCTAAATGCTATTAAACTCTTGTTAGTGGGACTTCTGCTTGTCTGACGCTTTTTCCATTCCATTTGCTGGGTGTTTAGCTGAATATACACTTTTGCTGAACTAAATTTAGAGCCTGATTGAAGAAACAAAAAAAAGTTACAGTACAGCATCTTTGCAGCCATAATTGACAGCTAGTTTTAGCTTGAACTAGCTTGCTGTTGATCAGCTTCTTTTTATTTGGGTTAAGTGACATTAAACAAATATTATACTGCTTAAAGCAAAGGGTAATGATGGTTGCATAGGCCTCTAAAATAGAAATAAATGTGAAAGTTGAATGGTTGAATGGATTGCCTCAACATTTTGTATAGATATATTAATGATCACTGGAGGATGAAGTGTAATGATTTTAGAGGTCCCCTGATCTTTACTGTAACATCATCATGTGATTGAAAGTTTTTATTGTAAAATGTCTAAAGAACTATTGGATGGATAGTCATAAAACTTGGTACAGATAGTGAGATTTCATTTCATTTGATGGCATAAAAATGACACAATGGTACCTATAACTACCATTTTGTAATTCTATGTCTGCATCATTTATGGAGAACTTACCCATCAATATCCAATTTGTGGCTCATTTCAACAACATAAAATATGCAGTTGTAATGTCATTGTATTTGGATGTAAAGTAATTTTAAAGAATACTTGAGGGAAATCTTTCTTAAATAAATAATGTCAAAATAAACAGAATGATAAATGGCAGATTGATGGATTCCCTTGTGTGTGGGGGGAAGGAGGATCCTTTTCATACTTGACCATGCGCTGACTGTGTGTCTTTAATTAGGGCAGGGTGGATTTAACCAATAATGGCCAGACTGGGGAAAGACATTGGTGTCATTAGGATAATCAGAGCTCTAAATGAGGTTTTGATGCAGTGTGTCCGACAGGTGTAGTGGCAAGATAGGGGAGGGAAAGGTTCCTCCAGCATGCTCCAGCTGTGTTTACACTCTTTGTCTGGAACAAAGGGGCCTTGTCATATCCGTCATGATTGATGTGGCTGCAGAAGAATCGTTAGAGCATATTTACATGAAACAGTGGTGGGAGGACCGACGCGAGCAGGCTGTTTTTGTGTTGCCATTATTTGTCCTGCACACTCCACAGCAGAGTGCTTGCCAAGCAGGCGTGCTGCGACATAGCACACTATCCCTCCCACTTCCCTATTTGATGAAATCAGTTTACATTTCTGGGAATGATTCACCACGTTGCCCGGGCCTTCCGGACACTATACAACCAACATATCCTTCACTATCGCATGTCATCAAGCAACCTCTCAGCTCTGCCTCAGGGAAATCACACCGTTCAAAACATTGTAGTAACAGTAAGACATCTCCCCCTCATGTTTGTGTCATCCTTGTATCATTTTGAATTGCTAATGACAAACGATGTTCTACAGAGAAATCATATCAAGGTACTTGACAATGAAGAGCATTAGAAAAAGGCAATAACAGCACTCTTGACTGATCATTCTGGAGATCTCATTGGCAGCTCCTTTAAAACATAAAGCAGCTCTGTTCTATTCTGAGGGCTTCGGATGAGCCCAGTGAGTTTGGGCTGATTTGAAGAACAATGAAGTGGATGTGCTGTTCTATAGACTGAATAATGAGGTTGTGTGCTTCAGAGAGCAGCCCCCCCCCCCCTCTCTCTTACAAAGACACCATCCCCCACCCTCCCCTCCTCTTTGATGGCGCTGATATATGCATAAGCAACACTTTCATTGGGTGCCAAGTATTGCTGGGTTAGAAGCTTGGTGCCCTATCTATGTCTAATGCTGTGATTACTTATATCACATTATTTCCACCTGAAATGCAAATAGCATGAAACAAGCTTGCTGTAATTACTGATGACAAAGCTTTTGAGCTCCTGTTTTAGCCTGCCTGATTTTATGTGCTTTTAGTGTGTTACCACAGTCTATGTTGATCACTCAGATATTGTCAAAAAATGTTAACCTTTCCGGTACAATAGAGGTACACTAGCCCATGGCTTCTGACTGAGAAAGGGCATTCTTTCTGTTTTAATGGCTGCCAAACCACACAGGGAATATGATTCATGTAGAGCAGAGCTTAGTTATAGCAGAATGTTGTCTCTCTCCAGCCTTGAAATACCATGGCCTTGACTAGATTCCCATGGCTATAATTAGATACTGTGGTTCTGAACCCAAGGTGAATCAATGTCTTAAACATCTCGTTCTCCTGCTGGATACCAAAAGCTTCCCCCCTCCCCACCCCAACCCCCACCCCCCCACCCTCCACTTCATTTGGTCTGGATCAAAATGAGTACTGCAAATAGCCCTGCTGTGTTATTGTTGTGCAACGCTCGGAGGCTCGGCGAATGTGGTTTTGTGTTCTTCACTTGTCGGACCACAACAGAGTTCACCGTATGCAAAACTCTGCTTTGTGGCAGGCCAAGGTTTAACCCTGAAGGCCTTTCTAGACTCTTAATCAAACTAATGACCAGCCAATAATGAGGACAGTTTGCGCATATCTGTTTGTGCCAGTATCAATAAACTAGTGGGTTAGTGTTGAACCCCAGCCAAATGTTATTGTTCATTGTACAACCATTGTGGTGTGCTTTAAAAGCGAGGTCAATGTCAAAGCCTCATTGCACACAAATGAAAATATCTGCATTCATGCCCCAGTGCTTATGAATACATACATAAATAAGGCAAATGAATCTAAACAGATATATCCCAAGAGGGTGTTTGTGTTCTGTTTATAGCATTCATTTTAAAATGCACTCTTTGTATTTCTGCAAAAGCTGACATGTTCCAGTAGTTTGATATTTCTTAAACACTTCAGCAAGTGTGCATGATTTGTGTTTGCAGCGCTACTGTTCTGGGGCATAGTGCTGCTGTGTGTATATACGTGTGTTTGTGTGTGTGTGTGTGTGTGTTAGAAAAAAAATCATTGTGTATGAATAGTATACTTATTCAACTGCTTGGAGATTTAAAAGGGGATTACAAGGTTTCTCTCCAGAGATGAATTTGCTCCATTTAAACAAAACTGGAATCCAGGAGGTAGGCCTGCATAGAGTTGATCAGCTGTTTAAGGTGCAGTTTATGGAGGCTTAAAACTCTTTAATTGACGCTCTCTCCCAGAGTTGAATGGTGAGTCTCCAGAGTAATCAGTATGCATTAAATCTCATCTCTCTTTGTGAATATTAGCCTTTCTATAGAAGGCAGGGAGAACAAAAAGAGATGCAGGTCCCTATGCACAAATACTGTGATTTAAGAATCAGAGAAACAAGGATTATTCTGATACAAAGGCTTTTGCTTTAATGACTCACTATATATGTTTGTCAAATAGCGAGCGATTTCATAAGTTGTGATTAAAACATGTACTTTAGTTTTTGTAACACATTTCTTTTCTGCAGTAGGATATATCCTCCATAAATTAAACATTTCAAATAGCCTCGCCAATTTCTTTTTTCCTCCTGTATGCACATGAATACTGTATGAGCGTGTTTTACTTGAAGAGCACAGAGAGAATGAATCTGTGATTAATAGAAGAATAATGGAAGTGTAATAGAAATTACATTTTGAACATTCATAATCTGCTTCCCTCTCTTTGTTCAAATACAAATGCTTCAGGCTCCAATTTTCATTTTCACTTTGAATAATGAGACGGTAAATTGAAGTGCATGGCAGGCTAAGAGAGGGAGAACTTTCAAGTTCAGCTGAAATGTATTCTGACCTTGTTTTTTTTTTTGTCAAAAATTCATGTGATGCAATCAAAGAGTGATTCAAATGTAAATCAGAAACGTAGTATGATCAAAGTTAAATTGCCATTTGACTTCTGTAAGCCGTTGCATCTCTGTCATTGGTAAGTGATATGCACAGTACATACTGCTGTTGGCAAGATAAGGGGAATATACGTGTGATCCATCATCTTGTGCACATAATAATGTCTTTTTCTCCTCCTGCTCGCTGCTGATGCATGAGGACGATGACTTTGCGCTGTATCTTTAAGAAAGAAAATTTCCACCCTTTGGCTTTGTATGTGAGCCATCAGATCGAGTATTGCATGTCACTTGTGTCACATGTGATGGGGGGTTTTGAGAACTAATGTGGAAAATGGGGGCTGAAACCTACATTGAATTTAAATGGAGGAATCAATTTGAATGGGGGAATCAAGATCTGCGATGACACAGGCGGACACCATTCTTGACATATACACTAACCCCCTCACCCTTTAGAGTCCAAATGTAGCATATAAGTGGTTCCATTTAATTATTTCATTTCCAAGCTGCTTGCGGTGAATATTTTTGACACTGGATATTATCTGGAACAGTATTGAAGGGGAATTCCACTATTCCACAAGAAATTTGCATAACCCTCAGACCCTCTGAGCTCACAACTGCAGCAAGGTTTCATTTGATCTTTTGCACGCACACAGACACACATTCCCCTTGAATTTCTATTCAGTTATTCAAAGTCTAAGCCCCCATAAGTGGCTTGCTTTAAAACAGAAGGATGTGTACAATGCTATGGAGTTCAAGGACAAACACAAGTTATGCGAGAAAGAAGATACAAGTTTCTGTAGTGATATTGTGTTGATTGTGTTCTTTAATTAATAGTAGAATAGTTTGAAGTAATCGAAGGCACAAAATATCCTTTAGACACTTACATTGAGATTATGTTTTTGTAGTTGTCAAGCATCGACAAAAGACAAACTCTGTGTACTGGAGCTAATTTGGGATGAAATTAAAACATCTGATGCATTGGGTTGGATCTTGACTCACAGGGGAGTCTGTACATTTGTTATTGTTGGTTTGAACACTACTTCCATATTGGAAGCCATCACAAAATATGTAAAAAATGTCTGAATAGGAGCAATTTCCAGTCGCAAAAGAAGTGTATCTCCGCACAGAAATACATAATGTGTGCTTCAAAACAGCATTGGTGGTGTATATTTTCCCACAGTAATAGTGTTTCACAAACTTAATTTAAGCAATAAAATTGTATTACTATATCTGCAGGAGTTATTATGAAGCACATAATTTAATAATAATTGTGTTCTCCCATGGTTTCACTTGTTAATTTACTTGCCCCCAAATAGTATAAATCCATGCAAGTTACTTTTATTTACATTCTTTTGTAATATAAGTTGCCTGCACTGACATATTCATATATGTTATTGTGAGATGTATTCTTCAGATAAACTAAATCAAGCGACAAAAGAGCTTTCAGCTGCAGAACATTGGATTTACTGATCCAGTAATAGGTACCATAAATTCTCACTTACATGCAGCAGTGACAAATAGTACATCAGATATGAAATTTCCTTTGGGACTTTCATCCTTTTCCAGAAGTGGTCTGTACATGAAACAAGTATTTAAGTGAAAAGGTACAGTAGACTGACAGTGGAAAGATATACCACAGTGCATTTTATATTACAAACCTTATTATTAGAGTTGCAGTGATGATGAGGGTAGATCTACTCATGAAAAGTGTTTGTGATGAGATTCTGAAATAACAGCTCAGGAAAGAGTGTGTCAGGAACATGACAAAAAACCTGTTAAGGGAGCCAAATTGCATATTGAATTTTAGAACATAAAGTTTATGTCTTAGGAAAATATCTGGCGCTCTTACCACACAAAGTTTACTTGGAATGAGATTGACTTACTAAAGGCAACAAACCACTTATCTTGTAACTCATATTATGTAAGCAATATCAGCAGACAATTGCTCTTTGTGTTATCATCATACTAAAAAACTGTGTGTAGGTGTATCTAGGAGAATTGGTGCTGTTTTAAAGGCAAAGTGTGGTCATGCTAAATATTGATTTCATTTAGGTTTCTTTACTGCACTTAATTGATTTATAAAAAAATATTCATAGTACTATTTTTGAAAGCATTCTCACTTTATTTTTGGTGCCTAAAACGTTTGCACAGTACTGTACATGATATTGTGCAAAAAGCAAAAGCTGCATGTTCCAGGCAAAAATTAAGGATTCTCACAATCCTCAGACATAATTCTATTTACTGCTTAAGGACACATTAGCAGTGTCTGATGTGTGCCCATTGACATGTCACTTCGCGATGCTGCCGATATGTGTTGACCTTTAGTTTATATACTTAATACTTGTTGGTATTTTCAAATATTAGTTTTTCAGATTTAACGTTATAAGAGGACCTTTAGGATGAGGGCAAACTGATGTGACAAACATTAATGCTAACTCTGATATGTGGGTTGAAGTTGCTGGAGAGTAAAGAGATGCTAACATTACCTTAAACTCTGAGCCAAGCAAGTAGTGAAAAGTGAAGTCAATGCAGACGTGCCTTAAACCTGCATTCTCTCTGATGGCCATCGGGGGTGACTCTACTTACTCCAAGTCTATGAGAAAATAACCCTACTTCTCACTTGATTTATTACATTAGTTAACATTTTCTAACAAGTTAATGGTCTCAGTCTCATGTTTCAAGTCTTCTTCAACACAGCATGATGTTAATTTTGTAAATTATGGTCCCATTTAATTAAAATTTGACAATAAGACACTTTAGGGTGTGGCTACATTGTGATTGACAAGTCGCTGCCATGGCAACACCATTGGTTAGGTAACATAAACATGGCGTAAACCCAGATTCACAAAGTATAGTTGTAGCCTTAGCGATTGCTATTTCCGTGTGTTTTCTGTATATGAAAGTTAATTGTAACATGTTGGTTGTCTAAAAAAGTCAGCGTTTGTACTAAAAGACCCTCTTCAGAGTCAGATGTTCAGTTTTTCTGGTAAGTATATTTTGTTTTAATGGTTTAAGCCCATTTTTCGCCAGCAAAAATTAACATCAATTAGCATTAGCATTATCACAGTTAACCATAGACTGTATGTACCGTACTAACTAAGCCTTCGGGGAGTGTTAGGGTCAGCTCCACCCTCTTCTCCAAATATGGTCACTTCTGGCTCCAAATATCCAAGATGGCAATGATCACAGTTTATGATCTGAGTGCATGCAGGACCAGCTTCCACACAGTGGTGAAATGGATAGTCGTGCATGGGGCTCTTGTTTTCAATGTAACTTGTTACCCCACAACACTTATGCTCTTGTTTTTTTTGTTTGTTTTTGTTTTAGAAAGGCTAAAAAAAGAAAAAGAAAAAATTCACTACGCTCCAAACTCTTTGAATGCTAATGAGTGTTGCTCCTACAAGAGCCCCATACACATCGCTTGCATGTAAGGACATGTTCCTAAGCTATGATTGGACAGTTGTTCAGGGAGAGGTTTAGCAAATTGCCTCTTTCAACACTTTCTCTGAGGTAAACTGAGTGGCTGACAAGTTTGTCACACGTGTGAACTGCATGTTTCATTGATGAAATGTTCTCTGTACCTGCTCCTCAGCATCTGTCACTGACCCAGTTCTGTTGTAGCCTGTAATGCAAAAAACAGTATCTACTTACTTTATCATAGCTGTTATCCTGCCTCCAACATCTGCTATTCCCTTCTTCATATTTGCAGTGTTTATAGCATAACTGTGTGTCTAAGCAAATCTATCTAAACTACGTATTTTCTTGATTATTTTGGGCTGGTGAGTCAGGAGGAGCAGGTTGACCTATATCCCTGCCTCAGATTTGCATCATTGTAGGAGGGGTTTAGCATGCCAAAAATATGCCGCCTTCTGAAAACAGAGGAGATGCTGTTTGTTTGACCCACTGTGTCTATGTCTTTATGTTGCATATATGGTAAAAAGTCTCCTCAAAATGAGAAAGCCAGGACCAAATCAATAGACAAATACTGCATATTCTCCTGCATTGCCAAATATTTCACCAGAGTGTTTCATCACTGGAGGACAGTGGATGCAACCCAAACTGAAGGTGTTTCTGAGATTTTAAAGAGTTACACTTAAGTATGTTTGGCTGCATGCTCCTGAGGCAACATGGGAAATGTGTTAGCAACAAACTCACTCCACTATTACCGTCTTCATAATGTTATTCCACTTTTTTATGAGACTGTTGACCTGACAGAGCCTTGGTGGAAAATGTGAAGCCTCCAGGGTGAGATTGCCTTGCATAAGCACATTTCCCATTAGAACAGCACTGAAGGGCAAGTGGAATTTGAACAAGACTCCTGTCTATATACAATACAACAACTTGTGAAAAATATGAAAATATACACAAACAAAACAGTCAGTAACGTTTCAAAACAGGTACAGCTGGTTAGTATGCACAAATAGGAAAACAGAGAGAAAAGATATAAAATTAAGCAAAACAAACCTTATGATAGATAATGGTATGATCACTACATCTGTGTATTATTGTAAAATAAAGGTCTCAACACTCTACAACCCGAGCCAGTCCTTGCCTCTTCCCCTTTCTCCCTCCCTCCATCCATTCCCTCATGGTTAATTGAACAGAATAGTTTAGTGTGCAATTAATTATGATGTGCTGAGATGATGTATGGACCTGACAAGGCATTGTGGGTAATAATAGGAGAGATTTATTTACTGGCTCTGTGTAGGCTCTTCTCACCCCTGCAAAATTAATACATTTTCTCTGATTCAAATTATGGAAGAAAATAGGAAGGAAATTGTGTCAGACGCATACATATACAATACACCCGGGAACACACTTACACACACTCAAAGGCAAACAAATGCATGAATATGTGCACACACACACACACACAAACACAAGGAATCAATGTTGTTCTTGTGGGAAAATTGTAAATGTAAAACGGCAGAAATGAATCATGCTAATGGCATGGCTGACAGTTGTGTTCAATATTATGATTTCAAACCCCCAAAAGATTGATTGCATAACCTCTTCTTTATTTACTTGGTGGTGGAAAATATATTGCCCCGCAGTGCTGTGGGATAAACATAAAGTTAGGATAAATAACAGAGTTCTGATCTGAGCTGAGCAGGAAAATGATGCATCAAAGCTGCTATATGTGTGGTTTTGGTAAAGAAAATGACTCCATTCATGCTTGAATCTCATCACGTAATACCAAAAAAAAAAACAACCTTTTGAGGCATGTTTTGAGTAGGTTGGGACCATCACAGCTTAAAGATTTTCTTTCTAGCTTCAAATTTGATCAAAAATCTTACTGAAAATGCAATTTGTTCATTGCTTCATCTTTTCTCAAATGTTTTTGACATTTAAAATGTTCATGTCTAAAACTATACAGCCACCACTAAACAAACTAAAGTTGCACTAGCCTCAATTGACAGCTCTCTCACTGGCAGTCGCAAATGGCAGTAACCATTGTTTTCACTCTGTGGACAGAAATATACCATGATGCTAGTTAAACTACATGTTTACTAAACCAGCCAGCCTTGGGTTGATTTATATTGGGGGACACTAAGAAAAGAACAGAATGAAAGAGGCAAAAAACAAACAAAAAAAAAAAACATGCCTGCAGGTCCAGCTGTCTGCATAGTGCTCTTATGGTTTGATCATTTCCTGTGCATTTACAGTACAGTGAGTGTACATATCTTAACAGTCAAGCTTGAAATAATTTGGGCAAGTGGGGTGATTGTACAGCATCGTATGTGGGCAGAATAGAATGAGACAAGTGTATTTTTCCATTAGAAAAACTTGCCCAAAGCAGCCTTCACATAATCATCCCTCTCTGGAAACAAGACAAGTGATGTAACTTAGTCCAACAACAGGTGCATGTTTTGTAGAGACCAGTGCTTTCCCTGACTCACTAATACACAGTATGTGATCAGTGATCATTGCACATCTGCAGTGAATAATGATCACCATAGTCCTAAAGCACCTGAACGTTTGAATGATTGCAGATGTTGCTAGAACATAAATATAAATGAGCGAGACACCATTTACATGTGTGGGTGTGGTGTTTATTTTGTATAGAGGCCAAGGCCTATACAGTTTCATACAGCTGCAAGGTTTGGCGTCAAGGAAAGCACTTGTGTCTCTCGTTGATCGATTGTCTTTCGCTGAGGCACTGACTGCTACTGCATTCTGTAACTTACTATAGTTAACTTGATTCATGTATTTTCTTCACAAATGCTCCTAGAGCGGAAGAGCTATTTGATAAAAGTTGTGAACAACACAAAGCAGCATTGATTGCTTTCTATTCTGCCATCCAATTCTTTCATTCTTCCCCACAAGCACTCTCTAGTGTCTCTCCATCTCCGTTTAAAAAGCACCTTGCTTCTTGGCGTTCCATTTAGCTACATGTGGGCACTCTGCCAGCTGCTTTCATTGTTACATAAATGAAACAAATCCCTGCTGTGTTAGAAATGATGTGGACATGGAAAAGGATGATATTACTTCTCCATCAGGAGTTGGTCCAAACACCAGGAAGCTTGTAAAAGGCTGGTATGTTTGGACCATAAGGAGACCATTCTCAAAGAGTGGAGCAAAGGAAGGAAATTAAATCTAGATGCCACTAGAGCCTAATAACGGTCTCCTAATTTCTCACAATGGAAACTAAGCAGCAAAAGGATTATATAATACTAATGCAACAGTAAACAGCCGTTTATGAGAGCAGTTTGCAACGGTTTTCCATGGGGATTTGTCTACAATATAATCCAAACATATATATGTAAACAGATGTGCCTGAAATTGAAAACGCTTTGCTGACAAGTGTTTTTGATCCACTACAGTGATTGAGGTCACCACTATAGTTTTCATAAGCTTCCCCATTTATATCAGCGGTATTACCTCATCCAATTACATTTCACTTCATTGGGATGAGGTCACTATGGAACTGTTGGGTTAACATGTAGTATGTATATAACATGTATATGTGTGTATGTGTATAAGTGCGTGTCTATCGGTATGCATGCACATGTAGACAGCCTGAAGCATTAGAAAACATGCAGGAACCAGGGGCCCCAAAACTAGCATTATCTCTTGAGGTTACTCTGTTTCTCTTTTTTTTAAGATGTGTAAAACTTAATTTACACATCTTTTAGACAATTATATCTTTTTACTGTTTATACAATATTTATTATTTATTTATACAATGTGTTCTTTAAAGCTGAAATCACTAGGGACGTCAACATTGTTGTCCCTTGCAGTGGTGTGACATCTACAGCAAAAAATGGCAGCATTGTTCAAAAACAATTCCACTCAATCACATCAGATACCTGCTGTCTATGCTCAGCTTTGATTGATAGTATGACTTTAATTGTTTGTTTGTTGACTCAGGTATATATAGTTTTTGGGAATGTATGTTCTTTGTTGTGATAGTGTTGTAGTCAACTGTATTATATAAAATGTGTTACTGATATTTTGTCATGCTCACAACCCCATCAGCAGTTATGAAATTATCATAGAATCTGATCTGACCCAGTATAAATAGTGATTACCAATTTACACAATTATGTAACAACTATTATCATCATATATCACTGTACAGGAGTTTCTATTTTACGTCTCACTCCACTAATCATGATAGTTTTCTTTAAGAAATCAAATCTCAATTTACTTCTTAATTATTGTAAAGTTAAACATGGGCTGTATGGATGATGGTGTATCTCTAGGTGGGTTTTGGTGGGCAGGTCTGAGTCAGATGTCTTGAGACGATTTAAATTTTCAACACCCCCTCCTCCCCATTTTCAAACAAGCAGATTGTTATTCTTTTTAAAAATTGTATAACTTAATTGCATTTGTACTGCTGTGTAACCATACAATGCAAGTGTTGTATGACTATAAAATCTGTCTGTGTGTGTTTACGGGAGTTTCTGCCATGCATGTCTGTGAACTTGAACAGACACTTCACACCAGTAGTCGTTTATTCATTTCCATGGTTTAAGTGAGTCAGTGGAAAACAGATTAAATTCTACACAAGACCAGTGGCAACTTATAAGTGTTTGACTCATTCCATTTTATTCTAAATGCATAAAACATCAGACTGTTGACTTGCCATGAACGCTGCATTGTGAAGAGTAGATTAGGGTGAAGCTCCTTGCCATGTTTTTAAGTAAGCTTATTCTGAACTGAAGCAGGCACCACTCATCAGATACAGTGTAATGGTACAGGCTAGTTTGTATGCAGTCAAAGATGCTCTCTTCTTGCCACAGGCATCTCTGTATCATTCTTCATTTAAGTGGCGCTTTGAAGAGTCCAGTGAAGTGTAGTGAGAGATACGAGTGAAAACAGCTGCCTGTCATAGTGGATGTTTACTCTTTTCGAGTGCACTTTGAATAACCCTTTTAAAGTGTGATTTATTATGAAATTCATTACATGCAACTCTGAATGAAACCAAATCTTTTTTTTAATATAAATGTTCTAATGTTTTATATTAGTTAAAGTCTCAACTTTTTGGTAAGAGTTTGACAATCCTTTCTCTTTTTTAATATATTTTTGTCTTGTAAACTGTAATGCCTCCATGCAGCTAAAAACTGGGTGCAGTGTTTACGTGAATAAAATATTATTATTCATCACTGATTTTTTAAAAAGTATCACAACATAAACTTAAAGCTGCACTAATCAATACTTTTTTATATTGAGATAAGTGGTCTCTCACTGTAAGTAAGTGAGTGGTCTCTCATTGTAACAAGCCCCCAGAGAAATATCACCCAACTCTGTGGTTCCCCTCAGGTCTGTGCAGTATTTTAGTGACTATAAGGTCATTATTTTGATTTTACAGCCTGTAACTTTGCCGTTTTGATTCAGTCTCACATGTCTCACCAGAAGGCAGGTGATTTCAGTTAAAAAAAACTCAGATAAGCTGACTGAACTGTACCTGTCCAGCGCCAAATAACACACAGACAAAGTTAGCAACTAGCTGGTGAACATAGAAGGTGGGGGTGGGAGTGGGGGGGCTAGCTGCTCCTATATTTCCCTCAGGAGTTAGTGGCGACCAAGCAGAGCAGGCAAAAGAGAAAATAAATTACATTTTAGAAGTGGCCAGAAACACAACTACAAATGAATGATCATGTTGCTCTGTGTCAGTCGGATCTGATAGGATATAAACAGCTTTATAAGAATAATACATCAATGTTGTGTTTTCAGCTTGTTTTGCTGCCCTCAAGTGGCAAAAAAAACAATGAATACAGCTTTAAATATACACTTCATCTAGTTGTTTTATGGTACCAAGGCATAAAATTCAACTGTGGCAAAACTGATAATTGATTGAATTAAAAAAGAACTAATTACTTCTCAAGTAAGATAAGTGTATCAGCTGCATTTGTGTCACAATTTTTTTTTTTTATCACGGTTACAGTTTCTCTCATCTGACATGACTTAGCTTCCACTAGAAAACAATTCCTCTGACGTATTAAGTGTGATTAAGGGTCTCAGCATGTTGACATAAAGCTTTTGTTGCCATTGTATCCCAGACAAGAAACAACAGAAATAGTATCATTCAATTTGGGCCACTACAAATAGCAGATAATTATCAATCCTTAAATGACACAGTGATTGACTATAGGTCCGATGAGCACCATGTTACTCTTCAGCTACTGCTGGCCATTAGAAAACGCAGCAAGGCTACTGCCATTTTTAGGAATTTTGGTCCTGATTCTGAACTCAATTTCCTTGCAGTTTCATGGAAGATTAATGAGCTAGTGCTTTGTGTGGCCTCCTGATATGCCCTCTGCAATGGAATTTAACAACCAATCACAAGCATAAAAGGTCCCTCAGACCCAGTCGTCAGGCGGAATTGATACACTCTTTGGCCGAACTTTCCATTTCCCACTGACAGAGATTGGACTAATTGTGAATCAAACCAAATGATTAACTTGAACACATTTTGAAAGGTTCTAAGGCATTTCAATTAACTTGCAGGATACCAATGAATAGAGAGAGTTTAATGAGATCCAATGGTACTATTTGCCAAAGAAATATCATTAGTTGATTTATGTGTGTTTATGATGAATGTTTTATTCTTATTAAATGGGTCCTGCTCATTATTAATCAAACACAAATGGAATACTGATACAGCACCATGGTTAATGAATCTGCTTATTAAACGAAGCCCATGCCGTTAACATTCCCAGCATACAATTTAATTTTCTTTTTTTCACCCTTGCTCTAATTATCTTTGATATTTTTCATCTTCACAAGGTCTGATGGCTATCTTATCTTAAAGGCACATAGCCAAGACTTTTATTATGCCTTCTGAGATTAAAAAAGAGACTCGTCTGAGAATAGTGTTTTTCTGTCATATGAGACAGAAAGATCAAAAGCAGAGCTGAAGAATACTTTCATCATGATGTTCTATTTGACTTCAATCTCTGTGCTTTGGAATCACACACTGCGACTGAGGGGTGGGAGGGTGAGTACAAGCCTAATAATTTTGGGCAGACCACATTATGTATATATGCATGCTTGAATTAATGCACACATATGCATAAACATGCACAGACACAAACAGACACATTCCGAAGCATGCACTGGCCTGAGTTCTGAGGATAGCTTTTAATGCATTTCACGGTTATTTTCAGTCTGCTTGGCCAATGCTCTCTCTCTCCCTCCCTCTACCTCTTAGAAGACAAAAGCCAGAACAGGCACCATTTAAAATGTGCAGATGACAAAATCTGCTACACAATGGTAAATGAAATAACTTTCATCATAAAACCAAAATGTTTTATAGTCTTCACCGGAGGAAAAAAAAATTCTCAGAATACATAATCAGGATTTAATCAAACATGGCTGCCAGAGGCCACACATTGAAACACAGACTGAAGTGCAAATAACATTTCATGTAATGTACAGTGCTATGTTTCTGGTTGGATTGCTATAATCTGTATATACTGTAAACCTGTGAGAACTACTGAGTAAGCACCAGACTGGCTTTAATGACACCGTCATGATATCTGTGATTGGGACAGTAATTAGGATGTGAAAGAAGAAGAGAGATGAACGGGAAGACAACTCTGCAGTAACGACGCGCATTTGGGGAGATCAAAGAGAAGTAGATGGGCGAGGGGTGATTTAGATACAGTTGTCACAGACAGCTGCCAGCATAATCACGCTGCCATATTCGTCAGTTGATGGGCTCTGATGAGCAGCCTGAGCTTAGCCAAATCATTATTAGATCCCCATTGTGATAAATGTTATTTATTGCTGTCAAGCAGCATTAATGTTTAATTCAGACGTGGAAAATGAGCAGGGAAGAGCTGCATGGTTCAGCCCATTCATGGTCAGTTTGTGACAAAGGGAATGACTGAACACCAGCCAGACAAACTTCATCACCCGAGAAAGAGAATGTGTGTGTGTGTGTGTGTGTGTGTGTGTGTGTGTGTGTTGGGGGACGGAGAGGGTGGGGGTGTGGGCTGGAGGGGGTGGAGGGTGGGGTAATGGTTCTAATTTGCATGTGTTTTAAAAGGGTAATGAAGTAATATGATGTTTATCTTTTCTGAAGAGTTTAATTTCTGTTGGCAGAGACCCAGAGCGCACCGTGACAAAATATAATGAACAGCAACGTGAATATGGGCCAGGGTATGTAATGGTAGCAGATGTGCAAAGGTCCAAGGGTAGAGAGGGAACGAGAGGGGGATGTTTAGCTTCTGTTGTGATGGGCAATGGATTGATGTGTGTGTGTTGGGGTAGGGGGTGCGGGGGAGCCATGCTCAATGATTTATTCATTAAGTTCACTAACCAGAAGCTTGTGTTTGTTTGTTGACCCTCAGTGGTAAAATGGAAAGACACTCAAATCTCCCCTGATCAGATCATCATCTCTTCATTTTCTTTCTTCATGATAGCACCATAATGTGTGCTAGTGCAGCAGCATTAAATGAGACATCTCATGATAAACTATTTTGTATGCATGTTTCATTTGATGGGGAGTGCAACATTTTTTTTTCTTTCTCTGGTAACAACTTGAGTATTCTGAAAGTGGAGGCTGAAGGAGAAACACTGTGGAGAAATTGCCATGCCCAAGAGGTTCTGCTTCCTGAAATAAGATGATGATGTAAAAAGGGGTCAGCTGCTAATCTTTATTCCCTGAGTAAAGCGCTCATTCATTATGTAACAGTTTGCATTTGTATTCAGGCCACAGACCCAGGGTGCAGAAACATTCAGACAGCCACTCATAAAAACAGTTTATTTTTTTTACTTACTACAGCTCCCTTCTTTTCTCTCACTGTAATCTAATGACAAGCTATTATAAAAGATAAAAAGCCCAGAGGAAGTCTTTATTACGTGTTGCTTAACAAAGAAATGCAGAAATGAAAATATTATATCAATAATGAAATCCCTTTGTTCCAAGGTGCCATCAAATATTTGCTTTGATAATGAGCCAGATACATTTTTTGCCTCCTTTTCCTCTAGTGTGTAGAGACTCGTCTTTAGTGTTGAAATTAATTCCAAATTGAAATCAATATGGGGTGTTAGGAAAATGAAGGCCCTTGGTAAATATTTTTTTCCAGTATTTGAAGTGCTCTTACTCTTCTTTTAAAAACATAATCTGTAACTTTTCCACATGAAAATGTTTAAAACCGACTAGACCAATGTTATATATTTGGTTGAGTTGTGTACTTGCATTATCCCATATGTTTCCAACAATGTTCAATCCCAGAGAAATGTGTAATTTTATTCAAGGTAAGGGTCTGTGTCATTTGGTCGTCTGTCAATGGCGTCATATCACCTCTACTTGCTATAACCTCCTGGGAAACATGGGAAAGACCAGATGATATGTCAGACAGTGAGGAAGGAACTAAACAAAATAGCTAGCTAGCCACTCTATTGTTTACTATTGTTTTTTTATTGCTCATTCATGATGGAGCACAATTATTCATTGCTAATTCTGTCGCCCAAGCTGTCCATTACCTCATCTGTGAACAAGATTTCTTCTGTGTGAGTCACGTCAGGTCGATTTTCATGTGCAATGGTAGTGTTGGGAGTAGACGAGCAGGTGGACCCAAATGCAGGAGATAATAGGCACAGCAAGGCTGAACAGTAACTTTTTTAGCCTCTTCTAGGCTTGAGTGCAGGCAAAGTAAAACTGAACTGAACTGAACAAAACAAACCAGAAACATAACAATACAGAAAAACACTGAACAAAGGATCCAACAACACTAAACTGAAAACTAGGACTTAAATACAAACTAAAGTGACGAGGGGATGAGGTGCAGGTAGAACAGGAGAACAAGAAAAGAGCTGACAGGCTGTGGAAGACACAGTCAGCAGGGCAGGGCTAATGAGACTAATGCAGGGTAGGTGTGGAGGGAAAGTGTGGAGGGAAAAGCAGTGTGAACCAAAAACAAAATACTCTCTTCAATATGTCACAATGGCATTTAAGGCATAAGGAACAACAAAAATCTGACAGACTGATACCGTTGAATCATTTTAGCATGTTAGATATTTATAGAACATCCACCTCCTGTCCACCTACACATTCCCCTTCAGTCTATCCATGAATATCAAACAGACCAATAAACACAAAGGACATCTATGGCAGTGTAAGAGCACATTGCAGGATTAAATAGTCAGTTCATTTTAATATTCAAAGTATCTATCCTTCTCTCACTCATCCAGACTTAACATCACTGGGAGAAAAAGCTGAGGGTCTCTGGTGGACTGGTGGGTAATGGCAGCTAAGGAACATAGGGCCAGACAGGAACAGAACCATAACAGGTGGTTGTTTAACAGTGAAGACAACAACTCCCATGATCCCACGACGTCATCGAGCTCTGTCTTTTGTTATTGTTTTGATTGAGAGGCCCCTTGAGGCACAAATTACAGACTGTGCATTTCGAGGAGCTAACCTTTAAATTCTGCAGTGCATATCTAAACAGATGGGCTATCACATTTAATGGTATAAAAAACCCCAAATAAAACTCTCTGTCTATAAACATAGTCTCAAATTTATTTGCTCATCTAAGTTTTGGGTACAAGCTGCTCCAATCTGCATTTGTTCTGTGAGTTTGTCTCGTAAACAGAACTTTTGTTATTTACTTATCATATTTCAAAATAGTATCCAAACATTACCCATGTAAACAAACATTCGCAATATAAAAATACATACATCTCCCACGACTCAGACAATTGTTTTATTGCAAATAAAAAAGGGAAAATGTCTTCAGCACAAACAGATCCAGCAGTGTCAACCAGACCGAGTAGCTGGGTGACAATCTCTCAAGAGGGAACTCCACAATTACCACAATTACGGATTGGTCCTTTAATTGACTGGGCTGAGAAGAATATTCTTAGATAGCTGGTGTCACTGTCTCCTCAGAGAGATGGTGTGAATGAGTATGAATGATAATCACTTAGACCAGATTGGAATGGCACTGAGCCAAACTGTATGTGCAGTTAACCATCTCTTTACAGGAGGATAACATCGGCACTGGAAGAAGCTGAAGGGGTCTGTAGACGGCCCCCTTTCTATTTTCATCCTGGCTTGATAAAGGTGCCTGACATCATCTAAACAGTGAAGCCTATTTGTAACCAGGTTACCAGCTATCTTTCATCTGTAATTGAGAGCATGCAGCTCGAGTCAGAAGTGTATCAACAATATAAAATGTTGTTAGCCTTCCATCAAGCAGCCTCTAAAGGGAATTAATAGCTATCATCTGAGAGGAAAAAAAAGGGCTTCAGACAGACTGGAATGGGGGTTGTAGTGACAGTGAAAGATGTTTCCCTGGAGTTATTGTTATTACAGCATAAGAGAGAGAGACAGAGAGGCAGAGAGAGACAGAGAGAAAGAGAGAAAATGTGTGTGGGCACACACATGCACATGCAATTGCCTCCTTGCTTGTTCATGGTTGCATAAAGTTAATTCATGTGCATATATTAGCATTCAAAATACAAATATCCTTGAACCGACTACTGATTGATCCCTAACATCGAGCAGCCATACAGTACAAAAGAACTTTGAACTGCAGTCACACACTGTTTGACTGCTCCACTCATAACCCCGGATACCCTTTATTGCTTTTTCCCTCCTTTTTTCATGCCATCTTCTCAAACGATTTCTTGACATGTACTTGTCATGTGAGAGGAGACTCCAAGTAGATACATGATAGACACACATCTCGTGCCTTGTCAAACCATTTGCTCCCTGCCCCCAACCTCTGTCTCACTGTGATCCAGAGATGGATTGTGGGATTGTGTTGAAGAGGTGTTTGAGGTGAGCCTCTGACTCCCATCTGATCAAGGCATAAAACTGTCTGATTAAAACAGGCAATCCATCGATGTTGCTGTGGAGGAGGAGAGAAAGGTGTATTACGTTAAACACACACACACACACACACACACACAAACGTCAATACATTCCTAAAAATACATTATAAATACTTAATTTGTGGTCACATACACAAACTCTCTCTCTCTAAGTGCTAATCTCACCCATCACCATGCAGCCCTTAAATTGCAAGCAGGTCGGATTTGATTTAGTATTATGATAATGATAACCCAGTTTATGCCTACTTGATGTGCATTTTGCAGCTCATATTGACATAGGTGTTATGATCTAAGATGAGCCTTTTTTTCAGCATGAATAAACACAACATGTAGTCCCTGTTGGGGCTGTGGTGCAATATTATGAAATATTTGTTCAATTTCTTTTGACTTTCTTTTTGCAGCAAGGGTGAAATGAGAACCTGCCACATCAGTGCAATTGCATTGTAAAGCTAAACAAATGGATTAGAATGTACGAAATGTTTCACACTAAAGGCAGGCGAGTCTGTATGCTGCAGGCAGTCAGCAGTTTGCTATAATGGGAATTTCAGTCTTGTCTTGTTTGCCTTGGAGCTGAACAACTCCGGTGCTCTGCTTGTGTGTGCTCTAATTACAGACAAGATTAGAGCGGGCAAATTAAACTGCTACCAGCCACTGTTTGTAATTGCCACAAGCAAATGTTTGTAATTATGAACAGATTGCTTTACTATCGATAATTAAAACAACAACACAACTTATTTAATGAGTATCGGGAGATGGCACTCTGAAATTGACAAAGCAGAGCAGAGAAAATCATTTTCACCCTGACTCTCTTGCCTTTTCTTCTCCCTGCCACTGCTCTTTTGTTTTCCTACGCCTATTTCCCAATGCTCTCTCACTGTAGATCAAATGTGTTTGACTGGATTTGCTCCAGTTAAAACAAAGACAGTAAAGTCTTTGTTGATAGCATTGCTGTCACAGCGCTCGCTTTCCCCTTTAGCAGTGATTGTCCATTGTCTATGTGGTAACTGATATACTAAGCAGTTGGTATTATTAGTTGTGCAACCATGATTATAATCCCCCACCTGTTGTCAGCTATTTGATACTGACACACAATATCAAGCTGAAACAACTGACCCCGTCGCTCTGCTGGCTAATGAGCTGCCTTATGAGGTCACTGCCAGCATGCTACATACTAACACTGCTGTAGTACTACTATTACTGCTACTATTATTATTTCTATTACAGCTAATACTACTACTGTTGTTCTTTCCCCCATTAGCTTCTACTATTAATGATACTGTTTTTTGCATTAATACTAATACTAATACACCTACTAATAACTCCACCACTGTTTCTATTGCACTACTGCTTGTGGTCTGAATACTCCTGACAAAACCCAATGGTTTTCAGTTTACAAGGATATAAAAGAGAGAGAATCTGCACCCTCACAGCTGTGAAGGAACTATCAAATATTTGTGAATTCATGCTTAATAAATTACATGAAAATTAATTTTCTGTTAACTAGCTAATCAATTATTGACTTAAAATTTCAGCAGATAACTGTAATATCCCACTCCAACTATATTAACAGTATTTTCTTTACAAGTACAGCTACTTGCTACTAGAAGTACACTGCTACTACTACTACTTCAACTACTACCAGTGTATGCTACTTCAGTTATCACTATAATTGTTATGAATACCACTTTTACCACCATTACCACCACTACTATTAGCAATACTATTAAAAATGTACACAACTGCTGCTGCTAGTAAAACTACTAATGCATTGCCAGGCTGCTACTACTGTTGCTGTCACTGCTACTATGTACTACTACAAATTGTATTATAAAAACCCTTCAAATTAACATCAGGGTAACCACCATGTTATACTTTCTTATGAGTCTCACACAAATGCATAAACCAATTTAGCTTTTTTTTGCGCAATTGGCAAGCCTAATTTGGATGAAAGTGTAATAATATTTCTGAGTGCAATGATATTCAAAAGCTGTGTGAAAGACAATAGTAAAGTAACCCACTGGATACTCATGCTTAGTAGTTAAATCAGCCACAGAAATCCATTAAAATAGAAATAAAGGAGAAAACATTCCTGTTTTCAAACTGTTGTTTGAAATCGGTCAAATATATTAATACTACTAATCTTGGCAAACAGTTATATACAGACAGTCTTTGGTTTCCTATAAATGTCAACAAATGCAAAAATACATAGACTGACCTACTATAATTCTTTCTTCTGTATGAAGTCGTGCAGTTCCTGTGCTGTGTGCCTGAGATAGTGTCAACGTGACACCACTGTTTGTCTTTAATGTATAGTATAAATTTACCGCACTTAGGGAACAAAATGACTCTGATTCTGGAGGAACCGTCTCCCACTTTTAAGACCAGTCCTCCCATCACATCCCATTACCTCCTGTATTCATTATCCTCATTCTTATTCCTTGGGTGTGTTTGATTTTTATGTTCTAATAAGCCGGTCTTGATACGATAACAGATGGTGTTTCATTTTGTCATGGACCTGTGGCAAAAGTGCCAGGAGTTGTGATGTGTTTGATTTTATTAGAGATGAGATTTAGCACATACATGCCACATTACTACAACAGAACTCCCATTTCTCATCTGCAGGAGAAAATGAAACTGTGATGAAATGTAATATAGTCCCCCTCAGGCAGTACTGGAGGGACTGGGAATTGCACCACAATAAATCTAATGGATATTACTGCACTCAGTTCTCCCCCTCTCTCTCTTTTACTCACTATATCTCTCTCTCCCCCCTTTTTACCTTCTCTTATTCTTTTATTCTCTATAGCTGTGCAAGCATGCACAGATTGCTTCCACAAAAAAATCACTTATATTTACCATCAGATCCATTTTAGATTGTTAATGGATTTCAATTACCAGGTCTAAACTTGAAAGCTAATGAAGTAGATTCCTTTCTCTGCCTCATCACTGCATTCTAAAAAGCATGACAATTCAGAGAACAGAGGGTTATATATACAATTCATTATCAAGACACTATATCACGAAATAGCCGGCATTGTGGAAACATATTATAAAATGCCCTGCACCATTGCCTTTGCAATGGAATAGCTGATAATTGTGTTAAAAAGCAGTAAATGATAGTCAAATATATTTCCAGAGTACCACTTTTGGTTACTATTTTTGTGTCACTTAACCCCTAAACACTGTTGCTCCACTACAGGCTTTCTTTATATAATACTGTAGGTATTGGATTATTCATTTTATTGAACACATTTTTCACTCTCACTTTTTATTCCCTGCACATACTGTACAGAGAGCAGCGTGATATGAATGTGCGTTATCCAAGTTCTCCCGTACCAAAACAACAGAGGCAGTTTTTCAGTGTCATCCAAAATAACTAATCTTCTGATCTGACACATCTGTGGTTAAGGTCTGATTAAATTTACGCAACTTAAGGTTCTTTGTTTCAGGTGGGTGAAACTAACTAGTGCAGTGTCCATTATTTTAATCTACATTATCAGCCAAAGTTTGACACCATATATTTTAGCATATCTGATGACAATTCAAACAAGGCCCTTATTGTAAAGGCCTTAAAACTGCATTAATCAACATTTTTATAATAACAATGTGTAATGTGAAAGGTGTCGGTAGTAATGACGCATCCACAGCTCTCATCAGTGTCATACCCAGATCCCACAATTGGTTGCTTTTAGCACTGATAAACAAACTGTACACCACCTGCCCAACATTAAACAATCGACAGTCAGCAACTAGTTGCTGAATATAATGGAGTATGCCCCCACAATGCCCCCAAGTGTTCAGAAATAAATAAATAAAATAATCAATTAATTCCGGGGTTTTTTTAAGACAAAATTAAAAGCTAGTTATAATTGAACTGAGAAGTCTTCTTGCTTTACTGGAGATGGACCTTAATTTAATTAGAAATGGCCTAAATCACTCTAATTAGGCACCTGTAGATGACTGTGTGTGTTTATGCAGTTGGTCCGTCAGATCTTGTACCATCTGTTCTTCCCAGGTTCTAGATTTTACTGTAAACCAGTGTTCAAACATACTTCAAGTGCTTCTGAAATGTCTCTGTAAGACAATCATTAATTTTCAGAGTGATAACAGCTTGAAAAAGGCCCTAAATCTGTGTATCAAATGACCGATAACTGGCAAGTTTTCATATCTTAATGGGACTTTTAATTATTGAATACAGGTGAAGTGAGAACAAATAAACCAACTAAAACTTCTGAGTTAGAAAACATGTAGGCAGTGCTAATTCTAAGAAGAACTACTGTGTGCTGTCTGATAGGTACTTAATTTGAGCAAGACCTAGCTAACATTGATTGTTTCTTATTTCATTAATACACTTTGTCATTCAAATATTTTCAAATTGTAGGGACTTTTAGTGACTGCATTGGTTAAGATCTTACCAAATATGCTAAATGCAAGAGTTTCAGATAAATACAACACTTTAATATATGCTTTAAGTTTCCATATTGTATGCTTCCTCAAAATAAGTTAGTGAAGAGTGAGTATATGGTCTTTGGTGTAATATCCACTGCATGTTTTGCATTGACCCTTTGCACTGCGTTTGAGGTCTTGTTGTCCTTGTAACATATGGGCCTTTCTCATTACCAAGTATGCCAAGTTCAGACTTGTGTACTTGCTAGATCGGACTTGGCAAGTTCGACTTTGAAGTACCAATTCCGAGAATGGGAGGACACAGTACTGTCATTCTGCAATTGGAACAGCAGCATACTTGCTGACAGCAGCAGCTCAGCTTCAACTACCTGACTGTACTGTGACAAAATAATCTCAACTCAAAGCTCCACTAACACTTTTTTCTCAGAAAAAATGACCTCATTGACAGATGACAGATGCAGTAAATTATGTCATTCAGACTGTAATGTAGCCACAAAAAAATACAAACCGCTATGTAGCTTAATAAAATAAAACAAAATTTAATATAGACTGAGTTGTTCATTTTAATACATTTATATTTATTGAAATGTGGTGATGTCTGTGCATATAGAGCCCCAGAGGCAATGCTGTTATTCTGTCCAGTAAAAACATGAAGACTCACAATACATTCAGACAAACTAATGTGGCAGCTACAAGTGTTAGATGTGAGACCAACATTTATCTTCCAAAAGGAATTATATCATACGTCAAAATGCTGCAGAGACAGTAAATCACCAAAGACTGGCACAGATTCGTCAAACCATGTTCTCATCTCAGGAGTTGGGCTGCGAGCAGCTGAGATGACCGTCCAGTCCTGTCTGGCCAGCGGCTCCTCACACCTCAAATTGAAGAAAAAATTGAAGCAAATTTCCACACAGGTGTTATTTGGATAAACTGACCACATACTGTGAATCTAAATGATTACTTTCTTGTGTGAAAAAATATTAAAACTTCATAAAGTGACAGCCCTACAGTGAAAATTTACTAGCGTTTAGCCTGACTCAAATTCTCCACCATTGGTGCATTCTGGGACACTTAGCTATCCCAAGTCCATACAAGTTAACTCCTGATGTATCCTTGATAATACAGGTGAAGCAAGTACACATCTGGACATTTGTGGAATTGGAACATTACTTGGGCTGCAACTGATGATGTTTCACAAGTACACAAGAACACAAGTACAGACAAGAACTCAGATTGAGAAAGGCCTTATGTGTCAGTATTATGTACTGTTTTAATCAAGTCATCAATATGTCTCTACAACAATGTCACCTAGACACATTATTGTATAGTGTACTTGGCAATCAAAGGGATTCTGATTAGCATTGCAATAGTGAGTCCTTGCCAGGATCGAGATGCACAGATACACCAAACTATATGGAGGTCAGTTTGCTGTAGTTACTCTTGTCTTATTCAGCTTCTATACGTGTGGTTACAACAATGCTTTTAAAGCTAGTGTGAGCTTCAATTGAACATTTAATCTTATTTCATGCACATTTTGTTTGTGAACAAAATGTCTTGATAGATTTTTTTCCCCATGGTGTCTCTGTTCTTGGAATAAAAGGTCAAAGTTTGTGTCTCAAAGATGTACAGGAACAAAGTGGGAATACGTGCTAAATATCGTGTGTGAATATAAAGAATCCAGAAGGCAGGATCTCTGTTGTCTTAACAGATGGTGTAACACCTACACTGCAGCAGTCAATTGCTCCTTTGTTCTCTAGAGTATTTATAACTCGCTCACCTAAACTTGCCAGCTTTTCATTGCCATATACAGAGAAAAGTCTGTTCAGTCATTTCAAGTTGTAAACCAGTGTAGCAACTAATTCTTGATGATTGCAACCAAGTTAACAGGGAGTAGATCTTAATGTCACCCCCAATAGCATTGTCACAGACTCTTTCATGTATAGTTTTAAAATCACATTATATTGCATATAAAGGCTACCATAATTCTGCTTTAATCTATCGCAAACCAACTTCAACATCAGCATACTGTATACTCACATAGCTAATGTGAGTATATTGTTCCAAGTGCAGCTAATAAGCTAACATGAGTTTGATATTATTAAGTAATTAGCAGAAGGAAATATATTTATGCCAAACTAAGACCAGTATTTAATCCACATGATCACAAACCTTGCCAGGTGCTGTGTGTCTTTTAATATGACTTCTTGTTTGTGGAGATACTGTAGGTCCATCATGCGTTCCATGAGCAATGATGCCTAGTTTTATCTGAAAAACAATGATACATACACTAAACATGTATTGAGTCATTACCACAAGATGTGTGCAGCCATTTTATCTCTATGATGTCACATATCTACACTCCTGACGATATGTTTTGCAAAAACTGATATACGCATACTGTGCACCATGTCTATTCACATGACTCAGCATTATTTTGTTTCATTTCCATCAAATATCTTGTGTGCACTTGCTGGTGGACTCACTTTACTGTCAAATCAGTTAGGGTGGACTGAGCAGAGGTGGTCATTAGATGTCTATTGCCTTAGCCACATTTAAAGATCTAGTCTTGACTGAAAACTGTTGCCTTATGCCAAAACATCTGGTTGCAACTTTCATATTTGAGTTTGTTTTTCCATCTCTGCAGCATGCTTCATGCACAAGGCATGAGGATACTAATGAATAGTCTTCCATGATAATGAGGACCTAAATCTTTTTTAACAGCCCCTAAATTACAGTGGGCATGTAACAAAGAAGATCATGTGATAAGAACATAACTGGGTAGGCAAATATCTGCCTACTTTTTTGGAGTTTACTAAAGATGTGATTTGTGGGAATAAAGTTAGATTTTTTCCATCAATAAAATGTTGCAGCCATTTGTGGCCATAAAAATGCATTATTGTGCAAAATGTATGTAGCTTTAAATTTACGTCTAACTGCTATACTATACAGGTGTAGCAGCATGATGCGAAAAGTCTACTGTTTCAGACAGTTTAGTCACGTAAATTGGTTCAAGGTCTATAAATTCCTATGTGCGTGTTAAACTGAGAAGAACTTTATGCTTTTGTAAACTTGCCAGCAGGATAGTTCATAACCTTTCATTAACTATCTAAGAAAATGTATCAATCTTGGAAATATGTCATGAATATACTTAAAATTGAGTGCATGTTGTGAAAAAGGTCTTTGCAGAGAAGAGGTAGGAAACTGTAGTGAAAGCCTTTATAAAAAAAAAAATGTATTACTGGGAGTGAGTCATTTTGCGAGATCATAGGTGACTAACGAGATCAATGTCTTTCCTGTTTTGGACATGTTCAGAGAAGAACAAAAATGCACACTGGGGCTCTTCATAATGATGGCGATGAAGCAGTTAATGACTGATAATGACTGATTTGTACAGTGAAATGTATTTCTAATTGACTATCTGAAAACAACAGGCAATGGTGAGCGAGGCCTCACTTTGCATGGTGCCCATGTTGCCACGGCAACAGCATTTGACAGGTCCTTGTCAAAAACAAGTGTTCAATATCTCCCTCAGTGTTGAAGGGTCGGTTGGTTTGATTGCTGTGCTCACACAAGGTCAACAGTTAAAATTCAGCTGAAACCAAGAGAAAATGTTTGGATTTAAATCATTCAGAAATCTGTGGGCATCAACAAAGGTGCCTTCTTCACACTATCACCATGCGCCTACCTCTCCATCCTTTTAGCCATTTGTGTCCCTTTTCAAAGGATCCATGTTGTACTTACTGAGATGCCGCTGAGTGCGCTCATTTGCATTTAACAAGAGATCAAGAGTAAGTGGTAGACACCTCTCGAAATTCATCTAATTTGCTCCATAAAACTATTGCGACTGTGTAATACATCCCGTATTTCCATTCTAATACGAAGAGCTGTCGCTACACGAGCTTATTCAGTGCATTTTATTTCACATAATCAGTGAAATCATTTGATTATTGATCCGTCTGATGAATGTGCAATAGAGGAGGAATAAATTAAGTAGCTGCCAAATAAATTACCTATACCTGCAGTTAACTTTAAAGGCATTTTCAATCAACGTCTAATGTCATTTGTGGCATGAAGAGGCAGTGTCTGGATGGCAATTCAAATCAATAGAAGCCTCTATACTCTATGGTGAGGTGTGTGCTTCTACAATTTCCAATACAGTATGATAATTGTTTTCTTTGTTCTGTTACTGTAATTGATTTATTTGCTGATAGTACTATTGTCTTTTTATTACATATCAGATATCAGACAATTATGCCATCTGCTCAAGATATAAGGTTTCTACCTGACCACAGATATGGATAATATCCATAAAACCTATTGACTGTTGTATATTTTATTTATTGATTCAATTTCAATTGTGCCTTTGGTAAATTTTCATTTAAAGATAGTTATCAATCACACAGTTCCCATAAAGAAAGATGGCCAACTGCCTGTTACTACTATTGGTATGCCCTAAACAAATATAATTATGTACAGTATACACACACCGAAGCTTGATGTAATTATCTTTATTTCTATCTATTTCTTCATACAGAGGAATTATTTGGTTCTCATTAGGGGTTTGATTTTTAACATATTTCCACATCACATGGATCTTTGGTTGAGGGCACAGGGATCTGTCCTGGCAGGGAGTCCCATCTGCGGCTGATATTAGAGCACGACTCCCTACCTGTCAGTACTACTGACAGCTGCAGCAGTAATTAGCCCAAAAGTCTGCATTGGATTTGTGGTTATGGTTTCACCAAGCTGCAACATCAGAGAGAAGTGAATGACATGAACTCAACTTGTCCTATTATTTGTATTATTCAAAAGCACAAGTCCTATATGGAGCTGGGAAACTATAGCTAAGTGAATTTCCAAAAACACCAGCAAAAGGAAGTGAAATCAGTGAGTGTGTTCACCAACTAGTTTTAAAGGTTTTGTATGCAACTACAAAATAATAGGCATAACAAGATTAAATACCAGTCATTTGTTTGAGGCCCCATGTGTCATCTGCTCCCCACCTCACCTGAATTTGTCTCTTCTGTCTGCACACTCACACTAGTACATACGTTCACAAGTACACAAGTTAAGTGTGTATTTTGTGTGCTTTTTTGTGTTGGAATAAATTGAAATTAGCAAATAAGATAATGAATGAATGAACTATGGTCTAGGACACACAGTTACAGTCAAATCATTATGAATACCAGGAACAAAAAAAAAATTATATTGGAGAAATGTCAAATATCTGTGGGGGCTGGTCAAACTAAGACCCTTCATTCTATCTGGGGAGAGTCGGTTTCCTCTGGGATACACACACTCTGTGCTGGACATTCACATCCAGATGGCTGGGTCTAAGAGCCATCTGTGGTTTTATCAACCACATATTTAAAAAAAAACACAAACATAAAATAGTTTATGATCATTGACCCTTTACCTAGAACACAGTACATTTGTAGAAATTTTATTTCTGGACAGTTGGTATAAAAGGCGGCCACTGGTTTAATGTATTTTCTCACACTGGGACATTGTGCAAAAAAACGAACATAACATGATAGTTGACCCAGTTCACCCTCACCCTTTTTTAGCAATGTTGTAGAGGTAGTTCTGAATCTTCTCCTCAACCAAAACATATTCAGTAAACTCGAAAACAAACAATAGTTTGAAAACAGCTCAAAGGGCAATCTGAACAGGTCTGTAATAGCATGTATATCAAATAGTCAGCCTCCTTCATCCCTCTAGAGATTATGGAGAAACTGTTCAATATGCAATGCAGCTAAGAGCAGGGTCAACCAGCTGTTGATTTCTGCCTATGTTAAATGTAAATCTTTTTTGTTTGCATCCTATATTAATAACTCACAGTCTTGTAAACACTAATGAATTATTAGGGAATACAAACACGGGCATCCAAATAAACAAGACCCACTGTGGTTAGTTAAAAATGCTCAAAACTAACAAACAAGCACATTATTAGACTTTGCTGCCAGCAGTCATGATCACACACTAGTTTCCACAATTCACAGGGTCTGATGTGTGTGTGTGTGTCTGTGTGTGTGTACACGTGCATGGGGGGTGGGGTAGTAAAGGAGGGGTTAATCACCCTTGTGAAGAAAGGAAAACCTACAAACAAAAGCGTTGAAAGCCCCTTTCATATGTTTTCCATTGAAATTTGGTGAATATTCTGTCACCATGCTTTTGAAGTGATTGCTGAGCATACAGTTCAGAGAAACGCTCATTTGGGCCACTGCCTCCCCAGTCTTTGTTGTCATCTTCATTGTGCTTTGCTGACCTGGTGCTTTTCTAAAGAGCAACATCCCACACCTCCGATTAATGCCTCATTAGGCCCGATACTGGCTGTGAGCAGGGGTGGCAAGCTCGTCTCACATCTATTTAGGCACAACTCCCACACCCAAACTTCCACCACAGAGGACAAATTATTAAGAAGCCCCAAACCTGGGTACTGTTTAACTCCCCTTTTCTCACACCCTCCACTTTGTAGCAGGGCCAGAGTGCACCTTCGGGTCTCTTTATTTGGCGAGGCTTATCCCCAATCTCTTCATGTGATTGTTTAACAATTCTATGCTGCTTTCAATCACATCAGCCTCTGTGAAAAAACAAATTTGACTCTTGCGTGACCAGTAAATGTGAGGTTTAACTTTATGTATTATCCTATGGCCATTACCAGGCATAAAATATAGTGTAAACTTCAGTGTCATATATTAGGAAAATATTTCATTGTGCCAAAAAAAATGCCAAATGCATGTTTCTGAATGTAAGATATTCATAGGGTCACTATTTTCATTTTTTTTTCTTTAAAATAATCAGTGAATTTATTATGATTTTGGACTGTAAAGTGAATAAAACAGGATATCACTGTCATGAAAACTATGTTTTTGACCAATTTGGTCATTTTAAAAAAATGTGATAAACTGAACAATTGGGAGTTTTCTTTAACTAAATAAAGGATTTTAAACCCCATAAGATTGTTTGAAAAATGCAGAGTAACAAAGCTGAAAACAAGGTTGTTTTTCTTCATTCTCATGAAAAGATCCCCTCCAGACATATTTTAAAACATATAAAAATATTCTGCTTTGAATAATAATTCATGTCTGGTATGGTTTTTCCATAAGAAAAACGATTCCCTCATTAAAATCTTTAAAATGACATTCACACCCTCTCCCTCGTTGAAAAACTCAGAATCTATGAATATGCAAATATTTTTATAAGTTTAACGGCTGGACACACAATGTTTCCTACTTCACTGAAAAGTCCATTCTCTGTGTTTTTGCACTACAGACTTCAAGTTTCCACATCATACCTGAGTAAGTTGCATACTAGACGATGACTGGCTCCAAAGTAGTTGTGATGTCACAAATCATACAGTGTATAAATTGTACACTATGTGCACATGTTTATCTCTTCTGCAGATGAATGTGAAAACAGCCATCTAGTGTCAAACTCTGCACATACAGTACATGATTCTGCATAGTGAATCTCAAACATCACAGTGAAGTAACAATAAACAAAACACATTTTTGACTGGAGGAGGACTACACTGTACAGTATAATAATAGATAGAGTATATTTTGGTGAATTTCTATAAAAAGCTAACTGTTAGATAACACATCTAAACTTGCAATTCTAATGGTCTGACATACCTGTTCTCTGCAGCTGCAGAAAGGAAGTGTCTCTCTAACTATGACTTGAAAAATATTAAATATAACATATATCACTTTTAATTGTAAAAGTACATTTTTAATTAACTCTCTCTTACTATGCATTTTTTCATTTGGAACTTTTATCAATTCATTTCTCTTTCGAAGGACACAGTCTTATTATATTGTCTGACTGTGTGTATCGGTTTCATTTTTTTTTAATATACCAGAACAAAGTTCTCATTTATTCATCTCTCATGCTCCTGTGCTGACTTAATCATCTGGCTGTTGTGCGAATAGCTCCGAGACTTGGCACTACCAAGAAAAATTCCCTTTTTCTCTTTTCAGTTGATCTGTGGGATTCTTGTTTAATAGTAGTACAAGTAACTACAGTCCAATGTCTGCCTCTGTGTGGTAAAGGGTAGGTATGATACCTGCACTGGTGTACAGGTATGTGGAACAATGAGAAAAAAAAAAACTGTCAACAAGATAAAAACAAAAAAATGTATAATTACTGCGGATGCATCTGCAAAGTACACTGGAGTGATATTTTCAGAAATTAGTTTTGGTGCAATCCTCTTAATTTAACACGGTTGAACAGCAGACCAAATAACAACTGCAATGAACTGACACCAACTCAGATTTCTATACTGCTTGATACCATATATTATCTCCACTGATGTATATTGATTGGGTTGTGGCAGGTGATTGGCTGGATGTGAGCTATGTTGTTGTGTTGAGAGATGGCAGTTTGACCAAATGCTCCTGCTTACGACCATCCTCCAGAGGACAATCTGCAGCTCACAAACAGACTATCTCCTCTCCACATGTGCCTCTATTACACATGTTTTAATAATCAGTGCTGTGTGTTGCATGGAAGTATCTGAGCGCTTACAAATATATTGCTATCAATTTGAAAAAGCGTTGTCATAAAGTGCTATCGGCTTTAAGTGGTTAGGAATTAAGGAATTAAGTTTTTATTGCACCATAACCAGTGTACATCACAGTTTCATAACTGCTGCTGCCATGGAAACAAGGACAACAGAGTGGTTTGACCTCACAGCTGTCAACATTTACTAATTTGTAAGTCATGTTAACAAGCTAAGGTTGGGCTGATTATTAAATAAAAGGAGGAAGCATGCATTTGTTTTGGAGCTCAGTGGATCTAGTGTTCAGCAAAACATGTTGGAGTCAAACATATTAACTGCTCATTCAACTGTTCTGTAGTGCTGCTCTCTTTCACTCAGTAATAATTTTGTGGAAAAGATAAGAACAATGAACCTGAACAAATATTTTAAAGCAACATGCGACATCCAACAACCTCTGCACAAGCTTAACATGCAAACAGCGCAGTGCTTCTCACAGGGGAAATGCTTGAGCAGTGCCAATCAACAGCAACTCTGGAGCATGTTAGAAAAGATTACAGAAGTCAAATGGCCTTTTCTTCCATTGTGACTGTTAAACTGATCTTGACAGCCAGTCATAGACATTGTGGCTCGGTGCTGCCTTCACCGCCCACCAAATCTATAAACTAAAGCAGGAAAATCTTTGAGGTGTTGGTCTGAAAGTAGTGGCCCTGAATTTCTCCCTAATCCCCCCCTCCTATTCATAAGAATCATAAAAGCCATGCCTCAGTACTGCACTGCATTATCCCCTTCTTTTTTTAACCGTGGTGGTCATTTGTCGTGTGATTAGCGATGAAAAAACGAGCCGAATGTGAATTAAAGAGAAATAACAGCGTGGTGAATGACCTGGATGTCGGTCAGAGGGAGGAAGAGGGGGCCGGGTCTGTTCCAGGCAACCATGCTCACCAGGACCCAGACAATGGACCCCATCGGCCCTGATGCAGCTTGACAAGTGAATGACATGCTGAATGGTTGCCATGGGAACAAATGTGTTGAATTTTATGCATGCATATTCTGTTTTGATTTTCCCCCTCCCCCTTCTTCTTTTTTTTCATGGCTGAGGAGATTTGACTAATGGTGTGCTGACTCTAAACAGTGCGCTGGAAAGGCAGCACAGGGAGCCCCTTTTTCCACAGCTCCACCGGACATTGTAGCCCAGCTTAATGTTAACACCTCGGAGAGTATTAGCTTAGTGCAGCTAGAGCTCAGGAGGAGATGAGTCTGTGTGAAAAGACATCAGTGTATTAGCTCCAAGAGGAAGGGGGTTTCCAGTACTAATGATCTAATAACAAATTCTCTGGCCCACTTTGTTGGACCTCATACCCTTTGGATTGCTGTGGATTTTTGCCACAAACAGCTGCATACTGTATGCACCACAAACAGCACTGTTGGGACTTTGTTATGCATTCCATATTTATTCTGCATCTTCCTGTTCAACACATCTGACTGTGCAGGTTCAGCCAGGCCATGTTAATAATCATCATTTCAAATGTATATTTATGATAAATTTATATTCTGCAGGGTCATCTTTTTCACCAACACAACAATGTAATGCAAAGCAGGCACTGCTGTGGTGTTTTTGTACAGCATTTCCCAGAAATTACTGTAACAGTGTATGGTGTAGTGGAATCTTTTGTGAAGTGTCTGTTTTTTGGATTTAATTTCATTATGGTGCTTCTGTAGGTGGTGATATTTTATTTAACAGTTCCATGATAAATATCGCAACATATGGTAACGATGGAGTCCCTCTTCTGCTCTTTTGCATAAAACACATTGAAAGGTCCAATCTAATACTGAGTATAGTAATGTAAAAACTTCATTGTTAAGGCTGTAAGTCTGTAACAATCTGTGCCAAACAAATTTGTTTCCAAGACCCAGATCTTTAAAAAATGAGAGATAATTACTACTTTCATTTTTAAAACAACCAAAATAATTACCTCAAACACCTGGGCACTGTAGTTTTTAAGAAACACTACTCAAGCAGTAATTCATGTATTTGTTGGGGACTATTTTCAGTCATGGATGTGTTAAAGATTCAGTAATACTTCATGGCAAGACATGTCTGGCCAGCTACTAAAATGTAAAATTCTATCCTAACTGATCTAATCTTTTATTGATTTCAAACAGTAAGTGCTGCAGTGTTTGACATTAAGTAAGAAATGAACATAAATGTGTGTTTTCTGAAACCATTTTGTTTTAAAAATGACAGTTCTTCTTTGATCATGAGCTGCACACAAGAGTTGAGACCCCAGAGTGTGAATGTTGGTTAATATGTAATGTATTCTGTGGCCGGTTATCGGTAGCCAGATAACCTATCTTAATACTGTGGTATTTTTAGCCTCAGAGCTTGGTTTGTTTCCAGTTTACATGTCAGCACAAGGACAGAAGCTAGGTTTGGTGAAAAGTACAGATCCCCTGCCTGCACTGACTCTGAGTTAACTCATCCTGAGAACAGATTATATGCTGTGTTGGCCCTCCCAAAACCCTGCTGATGAGAGAGGAGAATCATCACAATCTTCAACAATACTTCGATCAGACACCTAACACAATGAAACTGAGCACGTGTGCAAAATAGTCCTGCTACGAAATTGACATCTGAAACGCTTTTCCCCCCAGCACCAATTTATCATTTTCACTCTCGGATAATAGAAAGCAATCTTTCAACCCATGATTACACTTCTCAAGAAATCATATTTCATGTAAGGTAAGACATGCTCTGTGCAGAGGATGAATATCTAAAGTGCTAATCACAGACTCTACACACTCAAAAGTCAATAATGCAAAAGAATACATGACAGTGCATCCTCTAGCTTCACTGACGAGAGAATAAATATTCTGCATCAGCAGCAAGATACACATATCACAACATAACAGTGACCCGGGGAAAATACATGTCCATTGTTGCAGAGCATACACCTCAACATGTTATGCTCAGCCCACTTCACAGATAATGCTACAACATGACAATTTTAGCATGCTTCCGTAGATGAAACTACATCATTTGAAAAATACGACATTAGCGCTACATGGACATTAAAGTTACTATTGAACGTTAGGGTCTATAACCATTAGTATTTTTGAAATATTAATGATTGAACATCAGATGGCAATTTCTGATGTGCAACTTTCAAATCACAAGGCCTGCATTTTTAATGTTTTCCAGTGTCTTTGAAAGCTGTAGTAAGAGACAGTTTAAGCCACTGACCACTTATGACTGGCTATAATGGAAACTGTCACTTGCAAATGTACTGAACTGTAGCTAATTAACGTTAATTCTGTGAGTACATTTTGGCTATTTCCTGGTTAATGTGCTCTGTGCATGCTGGCATCTGTATTATTTACATCTGGTCAGAGATGTTTTTATAGAAGAAAAAATGCTGCTCTGTGATTTTTGATGTTTGAAAAAGTAAGCAGTGAGCTTTGTCTTTTTGCTGCTAAAGCTAACATGATCTCAATCAGCTACCATGAAGAGCTATCAACAGTATCATTAGAGGTTGTTAATATTGTCAGACATTATGTACGAGCAGTTTGTGACTATCACCGTAACTGGCTAACTATATGGCATATTATCAGTAAATGTAATGCTACTCTTGAATATCCTGATTATGTTTAGATATTATTGAATAATATGTGAAGTATACTGCTATATCTTAAAACTTGATAAATGTGAGACAATGTAATGTCATTTTTATTAGTATAAGACCAGGAAAGTTTACTAAGAAGATGACTTTTCTCTAACTTTTAAAAAGAGAAGGACCTAAATAATAAATGTATAAATGACATAAGTTTGTAATTATTCTTGGGAAAATCATACATTGTTTAAGACTATGTGTACTGCAAATGCAGGCCTGTAGTTAAATTAATGGAAAATGAATTGCAGTTTTTATTCCAGTTGCAATATTAATCAGACAAATTGCAATTCTTTTTCTCAGATCGTTCAGCCCTATTTTCTACCTAAAACATATGTCTTTTGCATTAAATCTTCAGATGCACACATACTCTGTTTGAAATGTAATGTAATGTATAAAGTATAAATTCTATACCAATTGTTACTTTGAAATAACTTTGTTTTACAAAAGAATAATGATATGATATCAAGGTTAGTAATTATATCCATGCATTTTTTTCCCTTCCATTCAGTAGGTCATTTACATCAAGTCCCTTGAGACTAGCTATTCATATTTTGCTGCTGTATATTTTTGGTATATTTCTGCAATCAAGGACTGTTTATATCCTTATTCATTACAGATGTGCGTTGTGTTTATACAGACAGAGAGGGAGATAGAGGGAAGGAGAGATAGAGAGAAATATGGGGGGAGGGGGAGGAGGAGGAGAGAACACGCCACTGAATGTCCCAAGCCATTAGAACAAGGGATATTTCTGGTTGACTGAGCAATTCATTCTCGACATGTCACATTGAATTTCTTCCATTATAAAACACTGCTGCCTTCTCCACTCCAAAGGCAGATTGCCTGCACCTATTTCACCCAGTGAAATATTGCTTCTCCCCTCAAACAATCTTTTTCATCCCAAAGTTGTGAAAAAATGTTTGAATCACTGATTAGTCTATGCTCACAGTGCACAGGATATTCTTAGGGTGTTTTGTACTTTTGCCATCAGCACAACCTTATACTTTATGATGGGAGTTCAACATGCAAACATGATTCCTTACAGCACCGTACATACAATATAATGTGTGTATATCATCATCAATTCTGATGTGTCCTCATATTCACTGTTGCATGGTCCTTGCTTTTGCCATTCCATTCTAGGTGTTATTGATGTGATATTAGAGAGAGAGAGAGAGACAACAAGAATCAATTCGTTACTGTCAACCTGTATTGGGTTTTGGTGCTGAAGTCAGAGTTTTACACTAAATCTATCTGGTGACACACGATGTAAAGAGGACGATGGAGTCTTTTTGGCTGAGCCAGTTGTATGATCTCTCATCCTCAGCTGCATCTTGTGCTTAGCTACAGCACTTCACAAAGCCTGATACGGGAAGCCTGACTTTGCTCTGTGCCTCCGACAGTTCTGACAGACCAGCAACAGAGATTGATGTTGCCCAGATAGAAAATAGAGGAAGAATGGCAATTATGTCAGGCTAGGAGAAACATGTGTCTGTGCGCTGCAATACAAAAGGCCCTCGCTGCATTGTTATCGTTCTCAATAACCCAAGGTGTGTTTGGGAGTAAATGGATTGTCTGCAGAGAGCATTTCATCCTTTGTAACTTCTCTTCTCTTCTCTTCTCTTCTCTTCTCTTCTCTTCTCTTCTCTTCTCTTCTCTTCTCTTCTCTTCTCTTCTCTTCTTCTCTTGTTGTTTGTTATTTTCTTGTCTTCTTTTTCTTTACTTTTTTCTTGTCTTTCTTTCTTCTTTTCTTGTCTTACTTTTTCTGATTAATTTGTTTTGCAAGCATTTTCCCTTATTCAACTGTATCTAGTAATGCCTTTTAATTCAGATGTACTGTAGATGGTAACATTTCTGATTCAAGAGATCCAAGAGGGTAAAACTGATATGAACTATAAGTAACTATAAGATCTATAATTTATACATATATAAGTCCAACACTTGCAAGAATGTATACTTCTGTTATTTTAAGTGAACTGAAGACCATGAATATCTTGAGGGATATCCAGGCTTGAGTAATGCATCTGCTCTTTCATAATCAGCCTATGACAACATATGCAGGCCTTATGGCCCGCATGCTCCAAATAGAAAATTATCCCAAACCTATCATTATTGTGAATCCAGATTCCAACACTCAAGAACACATATTGGACAAGCTCCAGCTTGTAGCCCATAACTCTGCTCTCCATAAGCCCTATTTCACATTCCAGTGAAAGGTACAGCATTATAAGAAACTTCTCCATTATATACTGTATACTGATTTCATTTACTAGCACCATGGAGCCATTCATGCTTCAGAAAACACAGCCATTTATGAAGAATTTAACGACACAGTCCAGTGCTTGTCCAATCGAATAGAGTTGGAGGGGATGAGAGAGTTTGTCAGGGCCATGGTGAGTCTACACTAATGGAAATGACAGTTTTGGAGAGAGACAGTAGAAGGGTCATGGCTCGGATCCAGCCACCCCTCTGTTTCTCTCCTGTCCAAACTGGTTGCCCTCCTGAGCCTCGTCTCGCACAACTTAATACGACGCTCTACTGGAAGCGTGAGTCAACTGAAAACACTGCATTTGTCTTGACATAATTACACTGTGGAAATCAATTTCCCTGGAAAAATATCAGTGGTGGAAATCATTAAACTGGTTGTCACCAGGCACCATCAGCAATTTGTTTTGACTAGTTATCTGGCTGCTCACGTTTATTTAAGCGATCCTCTGAAGTTGTGTCGTGTTTGCTTTAGCTTACATTAGCAAATGGCTTACTTTGAAAGGTTGCGTGACATGCCATTTATTTGATGGTGGTGTATTCCCTTTTCCTCTGAATGGCAGTCTGGGAAGCAAGATGCAGTGAGAAATTACGGCATGGTGGATTTGGATTGAAATTAACTGCTTGCTACAAATCAAAGATATGTCACTCAACCACGGACAGCCCTTAGTTAATTTATGAGTGCAGAGATGAGCCTCTTTCTCCTCCAGACTCATCAATATCAGCAAATGGCACATTTATATTCAGCCGAATATGAGGTTACATTTTGTTTTACACCTGTGTTGACATTTAATTCAAAAGACAACGGCCAAGAGGGCAAGGCTATTCTCAGACCCAGTTTAATGTATTTCAACATTCAGCCATCATAAAAATGAGCCTCGATTTTATTGTGATAATGGAAAAGTAGACTGGAAAAGTGGATTTGGAATTGGTTTGCACATAATATCTTGTGCTATAAAAATGAGATTTGCAGCCATAGGGGAAAACAAATCAAGATCCTTTCTTCAGTTATTGGACCATGGAAGAGAAAATGCAGTTATTTTAATGTAGCTGGAAAACGATGCTGTGTTCATAGTGCCCATGTGCTGTGTCCATCTTGGTGCTCAGAGCATGATGTGATTGTCAAGCAAGAAACATGAGACTGTACAAGCACAGTTTTGGAGGAATTAAGAAGGTAATACATGTATTGTTTTTTCTAATGAAGCAGTTGACTGAAACTAAAATGTTACATTAAAAGAAAGAGAGAGAGAAAAAAAACACAAATGTGGGCATACCCAAATGAACTGATATCTTAAATTTTGAACAGACCAGTAGATTAAAGTAGCCTGCAGTTTCAACCCTGTAGCACTTTGTATGCAATGGGCAATATGTAGATTTAGATTTGTGTCTCAAGGCAAACAACCCTCAAGCAGTGCTGTATTTCATTTCATGCTGAGCATTCAGTTGCAGTGGGCCATAAATATTCATGAGGATTCCTCCAAACCCATGATATAAACATAAGAATATGGCTGGTGACAGGCATTAGTGAATGGTCACATTGGATCAAATAGAATAACCTGTCTTTGATGCTTCAGAGGTATCGGCATTATTACTGTGATTAGGGGACATACATGAGGCAGAATAGGACTTGTTAAAACATCTTTCCCCTCGTGATGCTCGCTTCAGAATCAGTTTTGCCATAAGCAAGCTAGAGTTCAAATGTGCTGGGATAATTAGAGCTATCTGTGCCAATGGAATGGGCTTGTTCTTGAAGTTTACCCTAATTGAAGGTGCTACCACATATAGCTTTTTGCAAGGCTACAGTTCCTATAAAACCCTTTTGTTCTATTCAAGCTGCTACAATCATGGCCATAAACTAAAATTTACAGTTAAAAAATCTCCAACCTGAACCTCATTCAGAAAGAGTCTTCTAGTCTTTGATGATAAAGTCAGGTATTTTTGTTGTCAGTTGTATACATTGCTTGTCACACGTGTCAGTACTAGCCCAGGGATTACATTCATATTGGCTGTACAACAAGAAGCAGTGTGTCCTGTGGCAAGGTAGAAGGTAAAGGTGTGGAGGTGGTGAATGAACGTGTTGCACGTGTGACTCATGCAATAGACAGGACCTGCAATCAGTATTTGCCTTTTTATTAACAGCAACTAGCCCCAGACCTAATCATGATCTTTCTCTAACCATGATCCTACTTTAATCACCTTGTGCAGATATTGAAGGTGAGATATAGAAAGTGAGAGTTATGAAAACCTTGGTGTTAGTTGTAAAAAAAAAAAAAGAAAAAAAAAGCTGTAATTGAACATATTCCAGATTTTTAAAGAAAAATCTGATATCAGTGTTTTTGTCATGTTGGTCAGTGCAAATTTTTATAGTGTTTTGGTGGACCAGAGCTAGAGCTCCAAAGAGTGGCTAAGCTAAGCAAAACACAATAATGCAGTGAAATGTAATCTCTTTCTCTATTTGCATCCTGTCAGCCTTCTACTGTCCACCATCAAAGGCAAAAAATGTCAGAGAAAATACTTCAATAGAAATTGAATCAATCTGCAAAAATAACTTTCTTCAATAGAGGAAGTCTATCTAACATTACAAAGCATTTTGCTGCTGCATAGCATACAAATGCAATGTTTTTGATGTTCCCGGTCACAGTCATAATGTCCCAGAATCAGCTAATGGTATTATTAGCAAGTCCAGGTCAAGTAGACACAAGTGTAAAGGAAAATTGTGTACACCAAGAGAATGAATCTGTTTTCTTTACAGTCTGTTACCTTTTTACCTAAAAGATTCACAAAAGACAAAATGACTTATGACACATGACTGTTTACACCAGGCTATGTCTGTTGAATATAAAACTGTCTTTTGCTTTCATCATTGTTTGGTTTCTTTTCCTACTCAAATAATATGACAAGGTTCAGGACTAAATAACAATGTTAGTAACCACACTCAATAAGCTGAATCGGCACTGAAATCAGGAATAATAAAAATCCCATTTGGCGTCTAACATAGCGCACATTGAGTCACACTGCATGTATTTACATACATGTCATTTTTATATTCACTCCATACCTTCACGATGTTTTGACACTCACACTGTGCTGAGAATAGGTTATAATCTGTATGACAGGTGACAGTTTCCCTTTTTTTGTGTGATAAGGTGACAATTACCCTGTGAATGCTGAAATTTACATGTGAAGGAATACAAAGTGCTGCTTCTTCTCCGTTAAGAACATAAGACAAACAAAAAGAAGTTTGTCCTATCGTGTTACAGAATAACTGATTGCATTCTACAAATAAGAGCCCAGAGCTATTCATCATAACGCATTGAATGTTCATTACAAAAAACTCATTACACTGGACCATTTAGAATATGTACAGTGCTATTATAATATTTTCTCATGAGCAAACCTTTCTGGAATAACAGATGTCCTGTCAAAATCTACAGTAATTAATATTTTTTGTGGCATACTCTCTGCGCTGAATAAATATTTTAAAAGACAGCAACAACACATGGAGATTCAAACCTCCACATAACATGTGCCTTCATTAAAGACATAGTTGTAACATTAGCATTTAAGAAAAATACATCACAATAAAACAGAAAAAAGCCCTACATCACAAATTACATTAGACTGATAATGAAGTTCATCTAGTTTAATGCAGTTTGGTTTAATTTAGTTTAATCACAAAAATACAATATATACCAAATATACCACAAAATATTTCATTTTATTTACTAAGGTTTTGAGATCTCTGCCTTTGCACTGTCACCTGCCACACCTAAACAACACAGCTTAAGGGAATTTAGTTATGTTGCTCACATCATTTGACATTTGAAAAACTCAGCAGCACTATACTGTATCTCAATGTCTCATTTTTTCTGAATATTAGACCTTGCTGTCTACAGCTTACACAAACTTTTACATTCAGTTGAAAATAGTACCCAGTGAAACCTACTGACAGCTAGATGGATGCAAATTCAGGTTCAAGCTGATCTCTGCTCTGTAGCTGCTCAGCATGACGACCCATTTAGGACTCTCTCTCTCTTTCTCTCTCTATGCTGTTTTAAATCAGCAAGTTAGTAAATTTGAGTGCAGACTTGATTCAGTACAAATGTGCCTCACAAATATATAGACACAAGATATCTCTGGTAACTCCATTATGAATAACAGTCAGATTATTTATTGTTCTTTGTGACAACTATCTTCTAATTATGTAATATCTCAGAAATCCATGTAGTGCATACCATGTAATTTAGATTTGTGACTAACCACAAAATCTGCACTTATGTATTAACTCTTACTATTATTAATACAGTATCTATACACACAGCCTGTATGTTTGTAAGCCTCATTAATTAGATGAGTCAGTGTGGCAGCATATGTTTTTATGATGCTCTTTTTACAGTGTTGACATGGATAAATTTAACACAAATTAAACATGAAACTCTGAAAACCTGAGGAAATCTGAAATTATTAAAAGAAAACTGAAGCATATAATGTAATTACTCCCCGGGTTTAAGGGAACGTCAATCAAGGGCATATCTTGGAATCACTTAATGGGATATTGAAATATCCTCTTCCAGCATGTGGCACGGAAGGCAAGCACTAATTAGTATGAATGACGAGTGCTAAGATGACTAATGCTGCTGAGGACAGGCTTTAATTGAGAATAATATAATGAAGTGTCCTGCTGATTTGTCAGTATGCAGTCCTTGTTCCGTATTGGTCCACACAGGCCTAAGACTAGCAATAAAATAGCCAGCACTAAGTCCAGCAGCTAAAAGGTTTTTTTTTCCTCCTTAGTGCACAGGTGTCATTCATTATTTTTTCATTTGGGACACAAGCAAAGCATTTAATTTTGTGTGCAACTCTTGAAGAAGGTAACCAAATGTATTTACTGATTAAATTGTCTTTACTTATTGGCATGTTTCAATTCCACACCCAATATGCATAATAAGTAGGAAGAAGACCCAAAATGAAATCTACCACTTATGTTTTGCAGATAACATTTGCTACAGTGTACCAACCAGCAGTCTCTGAATATAACAACATGTCCATGAATTCCAAACAAACAGTAGCTTGGAACATTAATTGTATTATAAATGTTGATATGCAAAAAGAAATGTAGATATGATTCACCAGTGAGCATGTTACCATAAACCCAGAAAGAAAAAAGGGAGCTAGTTTACCTTTAATGTCTAATCTCCCTCATCATTACTGAGAACTGTAATATAGGAAATGGGCCCCAAGGGCTCGACGTAAAATGCAAACATGGTAGTTGAAGGGAGAGAAGGGTGGGTGGATGGTGGAAGGAGTTTGGCTGAACCCATTTGCAGGATGTAATATTATGAGATGTTAGGTGCTGTATGTAGCACACAGCACCAGCACTAGGCATTTAAAGGTTGTCAAATACAACATTGCCTAAGCTGTGTCAGAACAGTACAGTAGCAACTACAGTAGCAGTTGGAGTCATGGTTGGTGACGTTTTTTAAGTAGAAATTGAAACTTAAGCCACTGCTTTATTCCTAGTTAACTACCATATATATATATATATATATATATATATATATATATATATATATATATATATATATATATATATATATATATATATATAATGACATATAATGTCATCCTATTTGTCTTGATTGACAGACAGACAAAGACTACTGGATTGTTCATGGTTATATTGCACATTCACCACTTACATATTTCTTTATGTACTTTTCAACATCTTGGGTCTACATAACTTCAACTACCATAGCAGCAGCACAGCAGTAAGTTTCTGGACTTTATAGTAATGGCGGATACACTGTTGGCTACAGGCAAAAAAAGATGCTTGAAGGAAATGTGTTTTTCTTTTAAATACTGAAACATAGAACATATGCTTACTGTATGCCCTTGGGCTGATTCAGCCCACAGAACTGGCCTGATCTATTTGATCACTGCAGTTTTGATGCATGCTTGTAAACAAACATATTCAGCTTTTCACCATCTAAGATGTTACAGTTTTAGTGAATTCAAAGCCATAAAAACTTAGCTACATGGTATATTAGACTGAGACCTCATCCTTGAGCAAAACGCTCATAAACAACAGAGCTCTTCTCCTCTTGTGATCATGTTGTAGCGATTATCATTACATAAGGAATCTATTTGAGAGGGAAACAGACGGATAAGGCTAATGTGTAATGACATAAACCCTTTTTCAACAGAAATACTTGTTCTCTGACCTATTAAACATGTTATCACTGCTGTAACACCATTGATTAGTTTTTTTTTATTGCTCTTTCTTTTAGCCTTACACTTCAATGAAAAGTGATGAACATATTATCATATTTTTATATAGGACACATCTTCATTAAAGCGATAGAAGTTGAAAGCAAGTTTTGTAATGATTAGCTGTGAGGTTTGGAGTGTGTCATCCCCTCATGTTTTCAGTGTCTAGCTGTAGGCCACTGTCTATCTGTCACAGGGTGTGTGTGTGTGTGTGTGAGTGTGTGAGTGTGTGTGTGTGTGTGTGTGTGTGTGTGTGTTTTAAGTCTCAGTGGAGTGGCTGTTCACTAACACTCGACAAAAACGACCATGGAGGCTTACAACTATGCCCATTTTAGTCGTCTAATGGCTTGTATGATGTTTGTCTGAGAGGAGCACACTTCATGCCCTGAATGTCTCGGCTGTGTCATGCTTCTTGTAAGACAAGACGTACATTTCTTCTTGCAAAAAAAAAAAAAATAATAATACCCTTCAGAGGGAAAAGATATGAATAATGTTTTTCTGTGGAACAAAAATTGTACTTATACAGGAAGTTAATTAACTATTTTACATGGTTGACTGAATAGCAACAGTGAGGGAATTTGTGAGGCCTCTGCATGTCAAGGTGAAGCTCTTCCTTCATGTTGTCAGTACTGTTCAGATTTCTGATGTTCAAAGCAAAGGACAAAGCAAAAACGGCTGTGACACAAGCAGATATAAAACCAGTCCGGTTAAATTTGTTCAGTATTTGTAAATTCAAGTACAGTACACTCAGATGCATGCTTGCTTCCCAAATTTACCAGAATATAAAGACGAGACTTAGAAGTAGCTTCACCTGCCACGATATTCTCAGCCACAATGACTAGTTTTTTTTTTACTCCTACTTTAAGTTCTGCTTTGCTTCTATGAAAGAAAAAATCCAACACAATTTGCCACCATTTATGTTTGAATTGCTTCCTATTTTTAAAAAAATATTATTTACTGATTACTGAATTATGTTTGATGTTGATAAACATCATTTAGCTGTAGAATGCATATTTTCTGCATGAGTGATAGTGATAGCAATCATAGCACTGAGAATTACAAGTACCTGTAAGATTGCAAACATTTTTTTTTACTGTATAACACCAACACCACATTGTCTTGGGTGGAACTTCTGACAAACATCTGTCAGCACTTATTTGTGAAGGTGTCACACACTGACAGAATCACACACTCAACATGAAGGGGATCGTACAGTAAATAAAAATTATTAGGTTAATTAATTATTTTGCATTTATTACTCTTTTGTACCTCCGTATAATTACTCTGCACTGCTTTAATTGAATCTGAGCAGGAGCCAGCTGAAGATAATTTGTTTTCATGTTACCAAATGGTTCCAGTGTTGCCAGGCTGAGAGGAAATGACATATGGTAGAAAAACATAATTCATCTGGCTGAGACTCTGATACCCATCCATCAGAAAGGAAATTAATTCTGCTGTCTGGCTGCATAGCCAAACAACATTAAAAACAGGAATAAATAACAACAGCAACCAAAATACACACACTACACTCGTGTTGTATTGAAAACCAAACATCCAATAACCAGGCTAAATTGGGGATGTAGTGGAGCTTGCTTATCTGATATGTGGTGTGTGGGAGACTGCGTGGGGTTTTTTTATGTGTCTGTATGTGCAAGAGTGAATGAGATTTGATTGGGTGGGCGTATTGGTGTGTGTAGTATGTGAAGGCATTGCTTCGTTATGCATGCAAGACCCACTATCAAACAGGAACATGACGAAAAAGGGTTTGCATATGCATCAATGTGTCCATAATTACAAAGTAGATTTCTTGGCGACTATTATGGATTGTTGACCATCTCTAAGCGAGCACTGGAGAGTGTTCAAATGAGGATTATCTACTCCAGCACAGCACAGCAGAGTTTAGCACTGTATGTCATTGATTAAGCTCACACATATTACATGCCAGCACACATCCCACTTGCATAGTGTCTTCTTCTGTCTCATAACAAGTGCTTAAAAGCACCCTCATCTTGGAAATTCAAACACACATACTATCTGAATGTGTAAAGAAATACTGTATGGTTTATTCTTTATATTTAAAATGAATATACAACGTCAATTTATTAGTCGGAGTGTTTAGTGTAAGTTTGAGATATTGATGCTGAATTTGATGGGAAGCCAAAATAAAGAATTTAAGATAGGTATCACCCTTTTCACCCTTTTACAGTACAATAGACACTGGAGCACAGGTAAGGATGTCTTGCTAAGTGATGTAATTATCTTGCAAAGGAAGATACAGAGGTTATCGCACTGAATGGTGTCTAAAGTTTCAAGCATCACTGAACCCACCTGCAAAGATAGCTGTAAAATATCATTATGGCACTGACCTATTATTTTATATCTGCAGGCTTCAGATGATAATTGAGATGTGGTTGTAAATAAAGAAAATGTGACATTTGCAGAAAAATATGGCATAACTTCATGTGTGCTCATGGCCAATAGCATTGATTTTCATGTTTATTTTTACCTCTCTTCTGACCACTCTGGGGAGCTGAATGTGGCAGGTGAATAAAAAGATTCCTTTTGTGTACTTACCCTACAACTGGGTTGTGAACAGTAAATCCACCAATCCTCAATGTATTCATCTCTTTATTAGTAACATTCTGATTGCTCGCAATTTTGAATCAATGATGAATGGTGATTTGTGATAGAAATTCGCATGACAGTTAATATTTTAAAATGTATAGGAAATAAAAAAGACAGTACAGTAGTGCAGTACAGTGATAAAATCATAATAGACCTTGTTCATTGGAAGCATTTTGACATGCTGTAGCAGGAAACACAAAGGTGTAATTAATAACATTAACTATGGCTGCATTCCATTCAGGTATGTCTGTTTGAGGGCTCTGGTATTGTGCATGCTGTCTCATTGATATGGTTTAATGTTACACAGCTTTCATTAATGTTATTAATTACACCCATGCTTTTCCTGCTATGACAGATCAAAATGTCTACAGTGAAAAGGGCTATACTATATATAGATTTTGGGTGGATTGTCACTTTAAAGTTCCACTAATGAACTATTCAACTCATCTGATGTTCACACAATATATCTCGGTTACCAAACACTGTTACTGTTGTCCTGTTCAATTTTAGTAATTTTAGTACAGTTTCCCACCTAAAACAACTTCCTGTTTTGTGGCCTATTTCTGAAAACTCCTCAGTACACACTAACCAATTTCCCAACACAATGTAAAATATTTCTTACTGTACACTGTTTGATTTGCATGACTTAACATTATATTGCTTTATGACTTTCCTTTTACACAAACCTTTCAATGCTTTCACCGGTAAACAATACAGTGTTTTCTTTATTTGTTTTCAGACATATTGGATAGTACAGCTACCTATAAACCTGATCACACAGACTTAGAGTAGGTGGGCTTGTGGATCCCTGGTGTACACCCTTTCTCTCCCAATGCTGTGAGGAACTTCTGCTTAAAATAATGTCTCTGATCTGGCTGTCTGGAAATAACAGTTTTTCAGCAGCCATCTAAAAGTAACACTTGCACAATCTTGTCTTGTTTCTGACTCAGAAACTGAGATGAAAACTGAGAAGTGCGCTGAGAGAATTGTACACAGACTTCATGTTACATTTAAAGTAGGGTGGTGAAGTGTACTGGGTTAAGGCAGGTGGCCAGGGATAGGAAGTGGGATGAGCATGAATCTTGTCTGGTTGAAGGGTGTTGGGGGGGTTTATGTTTGGGAAATTGATAGCTTTTTGTTTTTGCTCTGTGTCTGCTGTAGTAGGTGATCATTTGTTGATGTTTTTATTCATGTCAGAAGGTGACATTTGAGGGATGACATTGCACATTTTAATCCCGTTAGAAATGGCTCTGAGTTTCTGGATCGCAATTAGGTTAAGTCACAGGCCATTTTTTTCAGTACCAAACTCTGTAAATGAAAGGTGAATAGTGAAAACTTTATCTTGGTAGCATATATTATTTATGTTTTGAATGCTTAAACTTGAAACCTTCAAAATGTGCTTTCAGATCTTACGTATTCTGCTCTAACATATTGTGCAAGCTAAAGTTAAGAATCTAACACTCAAAAACTCAGCTTTGCTTCATCATGACTATAGGTGTGTTTCAATAAGATTTAACAACTCCACTTTGGTTAGTCTGTCAAACTGAAAAACTAACATTTTGGTATGAGGACAGTCATGAAGTTCACAAAATAGTTTCATTTCCCAAATACTACAGTCAGAATAACAAGAACAGGATGTATTCTTTCCTCAGTGGCCTCTAAGCACTGCTACCTCCACCCCATCCATTAGCTGTGCTACTTTCTCATATTTTTCTTTTTTCCTAATTTTTTCATAATAACCAAATAGCCTATTAAAATTGCATTTAACCATTATTTTTGTATGGAGCCAGGGAACATTTCTAACTGACATCTGGTTTGTGGAGACAGACTGTGACATTAAAAAGAGCCGTAGATTAGTAGGCCAAATCATAATGATTACATTGTACTAAAACTATGAACTAGCTATGTATAGCTAGTGAAAGTGCAGGTACTATAAATTAAAGAGCAAATGTTGCTGACATTAAGGCTAGATAATTAGAGGCAGGAGTCCAGGTGAGGTTTAACATCTTTAAATAAAATGACAGCAGCAGTTAGCAAACACCCACAACTAGCCAAATGAAAACACAGATGACGTAGATGTTAGTAATGGTGCTAGTGTTACTTGGTAACAGGGATATGCGCAGCCAGAGGCAGAGAAAAGGCAGTGTGGTGCAACTTGGCTTTTTCAGTCTTCTAAGAAGAATAATGCAACCAAACCAACAAACAAAAAAGGCGTTGTCTTTGTAATACAATTAAAAAACACAATTTACTGTAGGGTGGATAGGATACTCTAACAAACTCTGTAGAAACTGTGTTCTTTTTCACTCTTCTTTCAAGTTTTTAGTTAGTTATTAGTTTTATCTCTGAAATAAAATGAGCTAACTCTACAATGTGGTAGATATGATCAATTCTCAGAATCAGCTTTCCTGGCCAAGCATGTTTTAACTCACAAGGAATTTGACTCTGGTCTCCAGTGGCTCTCCATGTACTAATATACAAGATACACATACACAAGATATATAGCTAAACAAGTACAGCAGGATAACAGAGATAAACAAACATAAACATATAGCAATGATGTGCAGGCACATAAGAGGAAAAAAAAGAAAAGATAAATATAATAAATAAATAAAATAAAAAGTATACACACACACACAACAATGAACAATATACATAAAATGTCTATAAAAAGATCAAACTGTCACTGTTAACTATGTATACAGTAGTGTAAATAGTATGGTTAATGTAATAAGTTACATTTGGATATACAGTGAGTTATGAACATTATATACATGTAGATATATACACATTTCTTCTGGTCTGTACAGTCATTTACAACAGCTTGTACATGTTTATTGCACAGTTTGAAATGTATGGAGACAAGAGGAAAAAGGAGAAAGACTGAAGAGAACAACAGAAACAACAGATGATTTTTTTTAGGTCAGAATATCCCTCCTTACATGGTACGTTGGTAGTTTAACTGTTTGAAGTAAATAAACAGCAAAAACATCCCAGTGGTCAAATTCACATAAAAAAGGCAAAGAGAAAATTTGCCCGTTAAAGGGTATAATCTGGACTCACCTGGGATGTTGAACACTTGAATTTGCAATGCACATTATTAAACACAGAGAAAAACACAGTATGAAATTCTGTACAATACACTTCTGTTTCTCCAGAGAAAAAAAAATGAAATTTGAATATCCACTGGCTTTTACCTGTTACTGAAAATGTAACAGTCATAATGTGATACAACAGATTGAAATGGCACAAGACTGAAACACAGTCATTTGGCATTGACATGTATGCCACAGCATCATTTTAAAGCTTACACAAAACACAGAAAGGGATACTGTGGTAACATGGGGATTACATATGAGGATTATTATATCATAAAATACACATAAACGTACAAAATAACTGTATATACATACATACATACATATATATTAATTAATTACAGAGTAAGGGATAATTGCAATTAATTATCATGTGCCAACAGGTCACATGGACTTAAATGCAGTGTTTTCATGGGAGTGGCTTAGCGTGTTTGGGGAGTGGCTGGCTTGTTCACACATTTTGCCTTGTTCACTACGACAGGCAGAGCCGAGAGCTGAACCGGGATACTCAGTGTAGTACATACATCATATTCACTAATTGCACCATCTGTGGAGTGTTGTTGTGCTTGTTTTACAAACCCTCCAAACGCTGTACAGTATTTAGCAGATGGGCTCATGCGGCCAGTGAGCTACTTCTGACTCAAACTGCTTCACCAAGCTAGTTTTCTAAGTTGGAGAAATAAACTTCTCAGACAGAGACGCGCGGCGGACGATACGGACGCAGAGTAGCGCAGTGTTTTGACGTGCGGACTTACTTTGCGGTTATCATTACCACTTTATTACAGCCTTCATTTTTATTCTTCTCTTTTTTCCTGCATCTGAAGGGGGAGGAAAAGGAGGTGGACCCACGCTTAGTCGCCGGTCTCGTGGCTTCTTTGTATACAGCAGCAGCTGTGTGTAAATGCATGGGCACACAGCGCCTGCTGCTCCTTGAGGGACAGCTTATTGGGCTCAGTCCAACCTTCATGTGGGCTTCCTTAGAAATGAAGCGGCTCAACCAGGCGTAGAAGAGGAATATCGAAACTTTACCTAAACCTGTTTTCTTCGCCACCTCAGTATCTCATTCACCCCAACAAAGCCTGGGTCAGTTTCACCGCCTCTCTTTCTCCGTCTCCCCTCTGCGCGCTTGGATTGTAAACGGCAGAAACAAATTGAGCTCCGTGCAGAGTGGGCTACAGCTACAGCTGCGCGGCTCCCTCACACACACACCATGGATGTAAGATTTTATCCGACTGCCGGTGGAAATTCTATTCCAGGAGATCCACCAAACCTGGATTTTGCCCACTGTTTGGGTTACTACAACTTCAACAAGGTGAGAAACTCCTCTGTTTTGCGGTGTAGCCTGTAGTCTTGTATGCCCACGTTGGTGCTGAAATCTCACCAGTGCGCCGTAACCCCGGGCTAATCTAGTTTTAATTAATGCAAATCTGTCCAAAATTAAGTACATTTAAAACTTGGGATATGTTCATTTTCATAGTCGCCTCCACTTGTTTCCTCCCGACTGAAACCACTAATCATTGCTGTCTCTCTGGAGTTGCTTAATTAACCCCCCCTCCTCCTCCCCTCACACACACACACACACACACACACACACACACACACACACACACACACACACGCACACAGAGCAACAAACTTTGTTGTCGTGTATTAGTGATGGAAATGAGAGCACAAGTGTAGTGACACTGTGCTACTTTACAGCCTCATTGCACTGCCAAACTCTCGCCAGAGTGATGTGATTCACAGTCATGGGCGCTGTTGGCTATACAGTTTCATGTTCTTGAACATCAGTGGTGGATCATTGCATCAGCACCCTGCAATCTTGCATTAGTATGTGATAAAAGTAAGATACAGTGTATCAAGTGTCAAATAAAGCGCTCTGCTGGACTGTGATCATGTTTAATGACTCTCATGATGCAGTCAAATAGCATGTTATAGAAACACTTGCTGTCCTTTGGCATGTAGATGTGCTAGTGTGTTATTTTTATCTAAATGGACAACAACATAAAAACGGTTCATACAAATTATAGAGAATTTACTAGTTTCAACACATCAGGGTTGCTGTTGATAGCTTCAGTACTTGTAGATATTATTGAAAATGAACACTGATTATCTGGAAACAACTTCACAAGCTTACACATACAAACACACACACAAAGAGAAATAGACAGCGCAAATTTTACATTTAGTATGAATGTGCTCATTATCAGCATTGCGCTGCATTGTGAACTTATCTTAAACATGACATAAGTAAACCTTCAGACTGTCACACTAATTAGTCCCTCCAGGATTTCGCAGAGCATTTTTGTGATTGTGGCCAAAAATCCTTGATTTTGCAGTAGCTTTTCTCAAAATTTGCAATACAGTTTGTAATGTTTTATGTGCTTTTTTGCCATAGAATTGTGGTTTTTAGGAAAAATTGCAAGCAAAGGGAAATAATGCGATTAAAAAAAAAAAACCCACAAACAACAACAGCAACAACAAAAAAGAAAACTACCAATGAAGAGTCATATGTAATCACTTCCTGTGTGCTGCAATGACGTAAGTTACCATGACATGAAATGTGACGGTTGGTCGAAGTCACAAGGAGCCTGTTGATTTGGCCATTTCATATGGAGAAGTTGCGGTAATTTAGTAAATTTGCAAGCTCTTATTTTAATATTTGCAATCACAAAATCACAGTTTCCTGAAGGGGAAATCGAATTTGCATTAAATATCGTGATCGCAAGGTTGCGATATTCAATTCTGGGTTTTATTAAATCAACTACAGATTGAAATATCAAGAATACTATGAAAATAGATTAACTTTATAAATGAACTTCACATAAATTAACTAAGTGAACAAAAATAAATAAATAAATATATTTTGCTGAGGACCAGTCTACATATTAACTAAGTAAACAAAATGTATTTATCTTAACTGCAGCCTTTATTTCTAATGCCCTCTGCTAAGTAATAAATAAGTAAATTTTATTACAAATCCTCTTTGTTTTCTGATCTGCGCTGCTAAATTTTTGTTACTGCTTTACTGGTAATTACGGTAATCTGCACTAGAGAGTTCTGCTGGCTGAGCCGGCTAACTTCCGTTTAGCTCTCTGCTAACTTGAATGGGGATAAAATAATTTAATTGTCTGACTCTTCTAGACTTTTACAGTGTTATCAGACTAAATAGATCACATTCTGACAGTGAAACAAGTCATTTTGCGGGGGTTTTGTGAGTTTTGTTACATCAGCAACGTAATGAGAGCGAAGACGCGGAAGACGGAACCGTGTCTCGAGACCTTGGGCATCTGAGTTGCGGTTTTGGTCTTGGTTTCATAACCGTTATGCACCTACTTAATATTGTTTATACATTGTTTTATTCACTTCCCAGCACTGTTTCTAAGTTGGAAATGTTAACATTCCTGAGGTATGACAAGTTTATTAAATCCCTTATGTGAGGCAGAAGTCATGTAAAACACAGCTGATGGTTTGTGATATGTTGTCTGTGATGTAACACTTGAACTATTGGACCCCTAGATCCATCAGCAGCTTGACTCCCATTTCCCCCAGTAAGAGGGAATATCACTGTGACAGGAAAAATTACACAACTGCTGCGTGCTGTTTTTATAAAGTCTAAACAATGGTACCTACACCCCTCCTTACACATATACACGCTCACATACAAACTACCCCCTCCCAAATTATTCAGTTTCATAGTGCAGCCCTGTTTGCCCTTGCAATCTGATGCTGTTCAAAACAGTTACCAGGTTTGTCTCACTGTTTCATCAGCTCTTTGTCATGTGGCCAAGTTGTCATATGTGCCCAATTTCATCATGTCTTCATCAGCCTTGAGAAATTTTAACTACATTGCTTTGAATTGGTGTAAGAGTTGAAGTGCGATTTTATTCCTGCTCATAAATTCCCCAGGTCAAGTGAAATTTTCCATCTGTAACAGTAATTGGCCACAATGCAAAAGGAGGCAGGGTGCGAGAAGGAGGATTGTGAGAAGGTGCTTATCCAGTATCTCTACCAGCAATGTTGGAGAGGCAGCGGGAGAGCGAGGGAGAGCGAGCACAAAGCATGCATTTCATGCTAATTACAATGCCTTTCCGTGGTGAACAAATAGCCTCTTTTGCATGCATCTTTCAAATAAGCCTCCGATTTATTTGAATCAACTCGTTGAAAGGTAACACAATGCAGAGCAGTTAGTCATCCAAAAGATGTGTCATGCTTACAAGTCAGACAGAACTGAAGTATTACTTCTTTAATCTATTTATAAGCTGTCACAGCATCTTTGCAAACAGCAAAACTTTCACTTGATTCACAGTTTTTATTTGAAACAGGCAATACCCTCTCAAAAAGCTGGCACAGGAAATGTTCAATTTTAATGACAACAGAGGCAGAAGGACCCAGAGGCACTTTGAAACATCAGAGATTCTTTTAAATTTACAGAAAAATCCAAACGAGTGGCACAGACTTAATTAGGTGCTGCAGTCATGACTAATGAAGCTTCCTGTTTTTTGGCACTGAGATGAAGAAGAAACAGCACTGCTGAAGAGAAATATGCCACAACCTCACACAGCCGAATAATGCTTATAAAATATATTAAGCAAGAAAAATGACCCGCTATAATCTGGTTCTCCCTTCATCAACAGTGTCCTTAAAGATGCATAGGTTTATTACCTTGATATCATTTGTAAACATGTAATGCAGAGTGTTCAGGTGTGTGACAAGGCTGTCACAGCAGGGTCTGTTTCTCTTAAACTACCTTGACTTGAGGTTGAACACGTATCAGCTATGCTCAAGGGCATTAACCCGCCAAGGCCCCTTTTTTTCACTGATTGCTTGTTACTTTGAGAACTGAGCAGTTGTGTTGTTTTCAATTTACCTGTGATAACGACTCTTGCTTTTATTGGCTCTTTGGCTTGTGTTAAGAACACCTGGTTGTAGTCAGTAAAATTTATAAGACTTGCCTTTTAAAGTTTGGAAAACTTTAAATGAATAGATGGGTTTATGTATTTATACATCTAGTTTTCATTATTATAATTTTTCATTTTGGTAATGCCAGTGATGCGAGACATTTAAAGTTATGTGTTTTTTTTTCTGGGCAAGCTCTTCAGTGCACTGTGTTAACCAAAGACAAGGAGCTGTTTGGATTTGTCTGGTTTTGGTATTTGTAAAAGTCAAATGTGATTGACTTTAATGGTTTCATGAAAGGGACCCAGCGTTATTCCCATATTTATGGCCATCTGCTCTTTTTTTGGTCTAAGGTTTAATAATGTTTCAGATACAGTATCTATTTAGTGTAGGCTTTCATTACCTCCAGGCGTAGAGAGACTGAAATTACCAACAGATGTTAATACAAACTCTTTACCTGCACTAGTGCTAATGTTTGAGGTTTATTCAAAAAACTAATTCCAGTACCACCAAGACTCATAATTCTTTGTAGTCAGGAGTTGACCTGGCATCAGAATCTTTTAATGGCACTAATGTAGGGCTAAAAAATAAAATGTATGAAAATAGTGAAAAATGTCCCAAAGTCCATGATTCAACCTCAAATGTTTTGTTTTGTCTTGAACAGTTCACAACGCAAAGATACTCAGTTTACTGTCATAGACCAGACAATATTCACATTTAAGAAGCTGGAACCAGAGATTTTTGGCATTTTTCCATAAAAAAACTGAAATAACCCTGTTGCTGTTGAAAGCTGTAAAGGAAACATACAACATACAACAAACTGACAGCTTCCTTTGACTTTAATACAACAACAAGGAAAAGTTACTATATGACAAATCTTCCATTGCTGCACATTATGTACTTTTGAAGCACACTGTATTTTGTTATCCACTCAATTATGATATGAAAGTGTAACTGCTGTAAAGACAGTGATTAGGAAGTTGTTCAGACTGTAAGACTTAACATGATGATGAATGGCTGTACTTGCAATTATCAGAGGATTTTATTGAGCCTATAAAATGCACTGTAGGTGGAACAGAAGCCTGCTCACGGTTGATGTGGCTGCTACTGACCCATGTATATGTAAAGAAACCAAAAGTAACAAAGACTGAAGGAACTGAAGGAAGTGAATTACTGTACTTTCTCAGCAGCAAACTCTCTGGGCAATAACCTTTCATTGTGTCCAAACCACAGTGGGCCAGGCTTCTTTTGTCTCTGCCGTCCCTGCTGCTTTACTGGGAGGTAAGGGGTTAACACTCTCCTCAACCAGGGGGCCTTGTGCATCTCTCCAGTGTACACAGCTGGTGCCATTTCATCACACACATTCTAAACATATCCAAACACTACTTTAAATGTGTGTATGTGTGTGTGTGTGTGTGTGTGTGTGTGTGTGTGTGTGTGTGTGTGTGCGTGCATGTGAGTGTGTGTGCGGTGCTGGTGTGTGTCGGGGTGGGGGGAGTGTAACCTCAGAGGTTGTCTGCTTTGTCAAGCTTAACAGTTGATGGATATGACTCCAAGGTACATGTTAAATGTTAAAATGTCGCAAGAAGTGAATAGCTGATGTGTTTTGCTGAGTCTTTTAATTGTAGCTTGTCAGGAGATGTAGTGCAACAGATTTATTAAACACCTAATTTTCCCACTGAGATTAGAGAGTGTTATTTTTAGTCTGCCTGCTCCAAGACACACTATACTTGGAGTTCCTGCCACTAAGAATGACTGCTCTGTCTGACTGTTCTGTGATCTGCCACACTACACGTATGCCTACACAGAGCAGATGTTCACATTTAGTTAATGCACAGCTCTCTACTTCCTGCATGATGTCGTAGCATGGATGTCTGCTGAACAAAGTTGATGATTGTTGCTATGATAGTATGAGAGAGAGAGTCGTATTGCTGGGAGCTATATAGTTTTGAAAATTTGCTTTTAAGGGGTTCACAGTGATTATTTCTGAAGAAGATACCCACACCAGAGCTGTAACTGCCTCATATTAAACCATGAGCCTGATAGTTTCTGATTGCTGTGGCAAAGAATTTTCACAGCTGTCACTCTTTACTTTGTTGATCACGTTGAGACGTTGACATATGGCATGTATGCACGCGCGCACACACCAACTAAGTCCCTCTGAATTTGTTTCAACTCATTTCTACTTGTTTTACCTGTATAATGTGTTGATTTGAACCAACATTCTGAACCTGTGGGAGACATAACACCAGATTGTCTGCTTTGTTTATGAGGTGAATATGACAAAGGCTCTGAAATCTTAGACAGACATAGACCATTACCCAGATCAGCACTCGTAAAGGCCCTCTCTAATCCTGCCATCACTGCTCATAAATCCACTTCATTACATCTCCTTGTGCATTACTCAGCGTGGTTCATTTAAGCAGACCTCACACTCTTAAAACTGTTTCTCATCTGGTGGGCTCTGGACTAAAAGGGCATCATGTGTCATTCTGGCATAGTTGTAGACAAACTAATTGTTGATGTAGTCCTATGCCTTAGGCTGTGATCTCATGACCATGTAAAGCCAGTATAGAATGCTTACATGTTATATGTCTTCATACAGTAGGTTACCATTTGTGCATACATTTCTTTTTTCCTTGAGGATAACCTCTGGCAGTGCTATTCCCTACAGAGCTTTACAGGTCCACAGTGAACAAAACACCCTGCTTCTTCTTGTAGCTTGTAGCTATTGTTTCAAAAACATCTCTTTCAGTGATGCAAAGTTGTAGCATTTAGTGTTGTTATTTTAATGTCCTGTAAATGGCTTACTTGAGTTAATGAGGACTTGAATATCAAAACATAAGTTTTCTCCCAGATTGCTTTAAGAGCTATTTCATCAGATTCACAATAGTGAATTTATGCAGTACAATGCAATCTGCTGCACAAATGAAAATTGCTCCTTCCCTTATTATTTCTTTTCTCCAAAATATGTAATTATTTTCTGCTTCATTACAGTGCAAATGAAACATGACACAGTAATAATTCTAATGTTTAATTTATTTTGATGATGATTAAACCATGTATAACCTCACTCGCTTAAATTGCAGTTGTGTGACAGCACAAAAAGGTTTTTTGTTTTTGTGAGGAGATACACAGTCACAGAAGCTAAGACATGTTTCCACACAGAAAATGAACTTTCCTATAAGAAAATTGTTAACCTTACCTGCCGGTCTGTATAAAGGAGGAAAAGTCAGTGAGGGGGTTGAGTTTTAGTTTGAGGATTTGATGATCTTTAGATAAGACTGAGATACCACTTGACTCAAGTACCACAAACACTTCAGGAACCAGGGTTTCGCAAAGCTGTATATACTGACATGAAAAATATTAAATCTACTGTGGGCTTGTTTATCTTGTAAGTTCAAAGGTAAAATTAACCTTCTGTAGGTGTTTTGAAGGAGTCTTCTCATTTTTGGTGAATACTGTGCCCATTTTGTGCCCCACGAGAGATATTTTTCCACCATGATAAACCGTTTTAATCTGGTTTTGGCTCACTACATCTTTGACAGCCTCAACCTTGCTGACTTATTAAAAGGAAGGGAAAAATTCCCTGTGCCCCCAGAAACTGCTTTTACCGTGAATTAAGCAGTTTTCAAAAGGACCAGTCAATCACTTCTGGTTGGCTGATTCAATAAGTGTTGTGTCCCTATAGTGGTTAGCCTCACTGTTAAGACACATGCATTTTTAAAGCTTTCCAGAGAGGCAGCCATTCCATGTTTCATAGATCTAATGTCCAATTCTCTTAATGGGCTCACAGACTGTATCAAAACATTCAGCTGTTTTCCTTTTAACTTCACTTGCTTGATTTAAGCCCTTGGCTCTTTTCAAGGAGCATAGGCCGCTGACAAATGTCCTCCATCTCACACAGTTATGAGTAATATTTTTAGGCTGGACCAGTTGAATTCAGTGCTGCTATCTCTGTATTAGACTTCTTTCCTCCAGCTGTCCCTGCTATTTACTTTTAAGTCAGTTTCCAATCGGGTAAAAGCAGAATATAGCATTTTCAAAATTGAGATATTATTCCCCTAACAGATAAATTACTCCTGTCAACCAAACAGAAATTGTTGGCTGAGTGCAGGATTTCTTTCTATGCCCCGATTTAGCTGTGAGCATTCTAAGGAAAGCATCCTACACATAGAAATATTAGTCACTGTTCCAACAATTGTTCATGTGTCAGGTTGAGTGAGAATTTCTCTCTCATTAAGAGTGTATGGGCGGCAGGTGTGTGTAGTATTACATGTTACACATTGTGATTAATCCACCCTCTTTCACCTGCCCCCCTCCCACATTCCCATAATGCAGTGTGTTACCAGGTTGCACTAAAAGGACTGACTATAGTAGCAGGTGTGCAAATATCCCTCAGACCCGTTGGACAAACATCTTAAATAATGGAGGTAAATAAAACTTTCATTTGAATGGTTGAAGAAGACAAACTTTAAGTAAAACTTGTTTATCACACAGAATAACATGTCGGCAGCACTTGTCATGTGCATGCCTTTTCTATTACAATAACAGTATGTGTTGACATTTGTGATTTACTTTTCATCTTCAGCAACAAGGTAACAATGAAATGAAATAATGAAGAGGAAATAAGTGTTTTAATTAAAAAAAATGACTGATGTATTTGCTGCTAAGGTGAAAAAAATAATCTTGGTTACTGTTTTGTCCCCATTTTGCATGCTTCTGTTCACCCTGGTGAGTTTTCCCATGGGTATCTTGTAGTTGTCACTGATTGTTGAATGCTCCCTCTCAAACATAATGTCTGTTTGTGGCAGCAGGGTAATATTAATGTCTATCTGAGCAGTTACTGCCATAGCAATAATACTGCTGCCTATAAACCTACTTCACCCTCTAAATGAGCTTTAATCGTCGCCTAGAATTGGAAAACTGCCATCTCACCCTGCCACAGTTTGATTGGATCTTTTGAATATGTGTGTTAGACTGGTGATAATATTCTATTGCATGAATACAGTGTTTTTCCTGTTAAAAACTCTTTGTCATAATTCATGTTCAGTTTGAACGATATCAAGATCTCAAGACAGTATGCTAGGATTATCCAGCTGTAAGTCCTTGAGGGAAACAAAACAAAATACATCTTCTAGAACATTTCATTTTAAATGATCACTCATTCCTAATTTGTGTGTTTTTATATATTCTGTTTGTTATGTCCAATATAAAAATGTATTGTGTTGATAAAAGAAACATAATCTTGGCAGCAATTTGTTTCCTATAGAAAGTATTTGCCAGTTCAAATTAGTTGTGTATGAACATATTTTCTGGGAAACCATGTTTATGATGACTGTGACATCATTCTTACATCATTCTTTGAACTTTAATTGTCCAACAGTTGTCTTCACTTGAATGATCAAAGCTCTCAACATGTCACTGAAATATCACTTTGAGAAGTCTTTGTCAGATTTACCGTTTGATGAAAATCCTCCAGTATTCATGAATCTATCCAGCTTTCATTCAGTTACATGATTAAAAGGAACAATGGACATTGCCTCCGTAAAAACTCCAGCCACATAATAAGGGTCCAGTCCCTGAAACCTCAACTGGGATTATGAATAGGGTCCATGAAATTCTTGAGCTGACTTCTGATATTTCAGGAGTTGAAGCTGAGCCTCATTCACAGCATGTCCTTGTTTATTGTGATGTGTGTGTTTCTGCTGGCTCGTGAACTCTTGCATGTGGTCATAGTGTGGGATGGCAGAAGTAGAAACAAGATCAAGGTCTGCAGGCTTCAGCATTGGCAGGGTTTCCCTTGCTGGATTGCTGCTGACAATTCTTTCAAATGACATTCCTTCCAAGGAAACCGATCTAGTTCCTCATCTTTGGAGGTTCTGACTCCCGGTGTAACTTTTCAAATACCTGCACAGCCAAAGAAAAGGGATCTCTCTCTTTTTTTAATAGGCTTCAGTACATTTGTGTCTTTCCCACTTATAAACAAGAAGAGAAGCTGAATGATTACACTGTTTCAAAGGCATTACAGGCAGCTGATTAAAGTGTTAGGCCGGAGTTATCCAAGGTTAACCGTCCATAATGAAACACTTTGAAAATAATGATACGCTGCATGGTTTTATGAAGGCTTGTGGCTGCTCAGCTCAGCAGTGGTGACCTTCAGCAGTTCCACGAGCTAATCGGAGCAATCCCGCAGCACCCCTGTAGATCCGAGACTCCATTAGCTTCTGATATGCATCTAGGAGCGCAGACCTCGTACAAGGTCTTTCTCTGATGCTGTTGTTGTGGCATTAAGGTCGCTGACCATCTTCTGTTTCAAGTCTCATCATGAGGCAGGTCCTCCACCACATGTGGCACCACAGGCCAAGATGAAGTTTTTAGAGAAGAACGTTTTTTACAGTATGATCAATCAGCTGCTTGTCCAGAGAAACTTATAATGAGTTCAAGCTGATCAGTTCTGAGATCAACAACATAACACAGTAACAGCTATGGTGCATTTGAAACCAGGTTGCGTAACAAAAATAATCATTTGAACAAGGTTACATCACTTGAGAGTTTTTGTATTATTGCAGGGCATGTGGCCTGTTATCAAAAACAGCTGTGTATTGTAAACCTGGGTAGTCTGGATTATAGTCTTGCCAGTTATTAAGCTTCATACTGAAAACTGGCTGCTATCCATGCTATACGATTACTAAGTAATACCTATTTAGAAACAGAAACAACAGTATTAGCTTTGGCTTGTAATACCTTTGGGGTGTTATAGTGCATGTTCAATGCTGCCGGGTATATATGTTCATCTTTATGAAAATTGTTTGCCTCTTATTACAAAAAAGGAGGTTTTGAGATAATGAGACTGTAACATGTCTTTAGCTTTACTCTCATGAATAAAACAGAAAATCTTATTTCCTCTTACTGGTTTTGTTAATATACTCTCACAGATACACCTAAAAAAGATGTGTTGTTGTCTTCAAGAGGTCTGACAGGCATATTGCTAATTGACAAATATGTAAATTTTTGCTTATGGAATTGTGCTGTTTTGGTTTTATTAGTAATTACTCATTCAACAGTCAGGGAATTGTGTTAAAATACAATCAGTTGTGAAATAGCATTCTTTAGTATTCTAAGTATTTTGCTGATTTGTGTTATTTTCTGCTGTATGGGGTACGCATGGAACTCCATAAATAGATGTATTATCCTGTTGGCATGCTGAACATATTGAGAGAAAATCCTATCAGCTTTAGTTGATTGAACAGTGAAGTGTCAACAAATTTAGCTGAACATGTTATAAATATGCACCCAGCTTACAGTAATATTGCCAGTCCATGCTTAGCCACTGGCTTCTGTTTGATTGTTTTGTGGTGGAGAGATGACATGTAAAGAGACAGCTCTATGTTTGGCTTCAGTATTAGTGTATATTGATATTTTCAGAAGAACACATGCCTTACAGGAACTAATTAACAAATAAGAATAATTGCCCAGTTCTTTCATTCATCACCACAGTCTCTCATAACAGGCAAGCTTCAAGCAGAAACAACAAAGTAGTACATAAATCAAAGTAGTTTCCTTTGCCAAGCCAGAACCCCCTGGGAGGTACCTTGGTGCTTAATTAAAATCCAGAAGATCATGTTTTAAGTGTAGGTGAGCGAACACTGAATAACAATGACAAATCATGCCCCAGAGCATTAGTGGTGTGTTTTGGAAAAGAATAACAACATCTCATCTTTTTTCTGTGCAATATAATTGAGATTTAATGTGAAAAAAGCTGTTTTCAGAGCATTGTGGCACATGGACTGTGGTAAATATAGCCTTTCCTGGCTGCAGAACCTGCCAAAACCAGGACTGACATATTAATCTCATAATTACCCATACAGGATTATAATGAAACAGCTCATTATTAGACATTATTTGATGGCTTACCCTTTTCAGTGCACTGTTTATCATCCCCTGTTAAGCCTTGCAATCCCTCACATGTGCCAGCCACAGAATATAGCCATACTTTTGAAATATTGTCACAGGTCATCACTTACCAAAATACTGTAGATTTGATGTGACGTGTGAAATGAAAGCTATACCTCGGGAGAAATGTTCCCTCAGCAATTTAAAATAACAAGACCCCATATGGCTGGTAGAAAATAAATTAGCTATTAAGATAATAGGTCGCTGTGGTTGGCAAAATAACACTAAAGAAAATAACTACAGGTAGAATCTGTAGATTAAAAAGATGCCAAATGATTAAATTCTTTAAATATTCTTGCAAAATGCCAATGTAGCACTTCATATATTTTAGTGTAAAAGTAGTAGTGGCACACAGGCATTTGCATCAACTTTCTCTATATTCTGTGTATTGTGGGATGTCAGAGGCCATGGTAGCCAACCTTAGGGCTATTGTTGTCCCTGATCTTTGAGTTGCTAGATCTGACAACTCTGAAGTGACCAGGCCAACCATCACTGACTGGTCTCTGGGCCACAGCCAGGGATACTGTGCTAAATCATCTGATGAAACACAACGTGGAATCAAATTTTCTAGGGACGGCAATTGGAATATAAACTGTCCTACATACTGCTGTTTCTGCAAGTGTCATAATTCAGATGTGCGCTGGCTCTTAGGAGAAGCTAAAAAAAGAAAAGTACATTAAAAAGGGAATGTGTGTAGTTATCAACAGAAAAAAACCTCTCCCCAGTCAAATCCCCTCAATTACAGAGCTCTGGAGAGCTATCCCCAAGCAACCCTTCCATTGGCTAATCAGTCACAGCAAATTGCAGTGGTGAATATTTCAGACTCGACAGATTTGAATAAAGACATCATGATTATTTCACTGTTGTACTATACCCTCGAATAATTTTTAGAGGCCTTCAACTGGAGCCAGCATAAACTGTATAACTCCTGATTTAAGACGAGGAAAAAGTTGAGGGGGAAAAAAGCAAACACAAGGGCTGTCAGTCAATGTGGCAAGCTAATTGGGTCGATCTCTTTAGCGAAGATGAATGAAGAGATTAACTCTCCCTATGTGTCCAGTGAATCTCCCCCTCTGGCTCCAGGTAAATTAGCTGATGACAAGTTGACAGTGGGAATTCTGTTTCTCACTTCACCTTAAAGCTGCAGTCAGTATTTCCAACATGGCGCCCCCTGTTGAAATAACGGATTTTCTCATGACAGGCTTTGTTTATATATTGATTAATTGGATTAGTGACATTTGGATTTCAGGGTTTATTGACTGAATGCACCTGACTGACATGGGAAAACCTCCTACATGTATTTTAGTCTGTAAAAGGTTACTCTAAAATTAACACTGTACATCTATATCTACATTTACTGCTGTAAATAAACACACATCTCTTAAATCTATTGACATATAGTATCTACTCAGTTCTTCACTGTGGCTTATTGTAAATGGCTAACACAGCTAGTATCCTGTGTGTACTTCCCCTCTTTGCATTTATACAACGAGATACAACAGGGCTCTCTGCAAGTATATATATATATATATATATATATACACACACACACATACTTGCAGAGAATTAAAGAAGCGGGTCAAACATGAGCCTAATGAAGACAAATGAAGAGTGATGACAGAACATGTGCACAGGAAGGTGTGAGTGCGGAGCAGACTGTGCCTTGCTCTCATTTATTTTAGCAAAGAAACTCACAGCATGGTCCTAAAATAGAGGTCAAGGCTCAAATACAGAAAATGTCAGTGACCCCCTTTTTTAGTTGCCTGTACTGGAGTAATGGGAAAAAAGTGCTCTGAAGGGAACTGTGGTCAGAGGAGGAAATCAATACAGCTGTAAAGGGGGCTTGTACAAATACAATGTATCCGATTGTTTTCAATTGTAAAGAGACAGATTCAGGGTTATTTGCTAGTACACTTAAGAACATGTCTACTGTAGCCACATCTACATGACTAATGGTTCTGCAAATTATTTTGATTTATATTGATCAGTTTTTTTATTTTTTTATTTCAGTGTATATATTCTATGCATGCCAGTGTAAGGTTTGTGTGACAAGTTGAAATTACTGGAAAGGATTTTCACTACTTTGAGTGATACGATCAATAGGGAAATTGAGTCTTGGAAAAATGGTGGCATTTGATTGGCCACATACTGAGAAGTATCATCAACAAAAGACAAGAATTTTTGCATAGAGCAGAGCACTTTGCTAACATACCTTGTTCTCTTAAAAAAGCACTGCTTCAATACACAGCAGACCTCCAGGTTTCTCTTTGCCTTTCATCTCCAACCTGTCGTTTTACACAGAGGAGATCATTTTTTTGCGTTATGACTAAAAGATGTGTAGAGTGTCTTTGTTCTGAATCTCTTTAAATGTCAGTGCAATGATATGGAATCAAAGTTGAAGCTTAGTGTTTGTAATTATTCAAAGCTGGTATCTTAATCTTGCGCTGCTTTTGAAGTAGGAAATGTTAAAGTGACATTTTGAGTTTAAATACTGTTAAAAACATTAACGAGGCACTTAGTCTGATGATTCCCGTCACAAGAAAAACAATGTCTGCGACTCAACAGCCGTCAGGTTTGCTAATGATGTCCTGGTGTGCTGTCAATCTACCAGATGAACGGACAATAGTATGCCAAGGAGAAGAATGCTTGAAATAGCTAATTGCTTCTTAGAGCCTGTTCAACCAGTCTGTAACTACTATGTGTTCACAGATGTCTTTTCCAGCTGCTATTTCATTATAGAACTCAAAGACACTACAGAAGCAATGCACTGGCTTTCTTTATGAGCCTGTGTTGTTGCACATCAAGTCATAATGATACATTGTTGCAACCACAGTGGGAGGAAAAAAAGGCACGTGCAGGAACAGCTCAAAGTAACATCCATATCTGTGCATTTTCATTATTTCACCTAATTTGCCCCAGTCATTCTGCTAATCTCTGCCAACTTGTTGATTGTCAGTTTGGAGACACATTTCTGGAGAGAAGCTCGAGAGTATTTGCAGCCGGACCTCTGTCAGTAGCGCCAAGCAACACAGCCACAAATTGGAATGTGGTACAGCTCTGGGAAAGCAGCCAAGATTTAAATTAGACAATAACCTCTGCTCTCTCTATATTGCCTCTCTTTTCCAGCTGCAGGCCTAGCCATTTGTTTAATACAGTCAGCCCTGTAGTATATAATAGACTGATATATGAGTCACCGCTCAGCAGTTTGTGTTTTTCAGATTTATAGAGATTGAACAACTGGTCGGTTTATGCTTACTGTGGGTTTATGGTAAGAATAACAGAAAAGACACAGGTTGCACACTAACTTGGAAAGTATTGTCACAGCACATATTGAAAGGAAGAGGCAAAAAGACTTTTACTAAACATCCAACTGACTGTACACATAGCTACATATGAGAATTCGGCTGTATACTTTTTAACAAGTATTTTCGTAAAGATAGAAATAGTTTTGATCATTTCTTGTGTTTTTTAAAATATCACAGATCATAGAAAGAGTACCTTGCATGTTGCAGACTGTTTATTTCTTGAAATTAAGGTTAATTTGTCTCAGATACCATTGAACCAAGTTAGCCACTGGGCAACATTGTTCAAAAGAATGCTTTACTGTGTATTAAGGCTCTTACTGGGCTTATCTCAGTGTATCTTGTCTTAATGTTGTTGAATTCAATACACTGGGCTTTTGTACCTGTACTGTAAATGGACAACATGCATTGTTTTTATTCATAAAATCCAATATTTACTTCCTCTGCCATTACTTAATAGAAAATAGTGGGCCCATCACTAAAAGCTCTTGACTGTGCACATTCCCAAAGCCGGTTATAATGAGTGTATTAGCCAGTAACGGCACACTGGGAATAGAAAAATGCATCTGTGCTGCAAGAGCAATAAGAGAGGACTTCACTCCCAGCAGCTTTCAATAGAGCTTTATATGAATCCAAGTCCCAGAGCTCATAGCCATCCATCCGACAAACCAAGAGAAGTAGCACAACCGTCACCATTAGTGCCACCAAAAACAAAATCATTTCCAGTGGCAGAAAGCCTCTCCTGTATGACATTTAACCATGTAATTTTTAGTTATTAACCTCCTTAACCCAACAGCACCCTTCTGCTTTGTAGTGGAAGAATGGCAAGCACAGCAAAGTGAGCCCGGTTAAGATCTACACCTCTGATACCATCTTGAGTTGGAGTTGCTTCAAAGCTGCTGAGAGTAAACAGCCTTGAGACATGGCTTAGCAGTAAAAGCAAGACAACACCACCAAGCCAAGCCTCTCTCATGTTTCTTCCTCAAGAGCTGTGTGTCCATGCAACAGCAGCCATTGTGAGAAAGCTACACCATGTTTCTAAGGCCCTCTCCATCGCCTAAGCTCCTTTGTGGCTGTGGGCCAATGGCTTTGCACCCCACCAGATCAAAGATGGAACCCCATTTAGCTTGCGCTTTCTTTTAGGATTTGCTCTTGAGAGTAGAGCAGACTCAACAGCTTGAAAAAAAATGGGATGTTGGATGTTGACCTGCATAGTGTTGAGACTACTGGGCTCAGGCTATGGGTCCATTATGACAAATGCTTAGATCATCTTTGTCTTGGCAGCATTTGCAAGTCTTAGGCCTTAGAGAAAACAGTAGCTATGGTGAACCTCAGTGTATTTTAGTTTCATTGTGCAACATGGTGGCATTGGATGTGGCTACTGTATGCTACAAAACTATGGTGTTAATGTGTTAATGAGTTGTCACTGTGTTTACTCTTAGATTCAACACTTACACATAAAAGGGGATGACAGAGAAGCCGAGGATGTAGCATTAGTTTAAAATGTTAGTTTGCAAAAGCACACAAGTGTCATCTTATTTTTAACCATGCTTTTACATTGGGGGACCCAGTATTGTATAGTTAAAGGTCTCTTTGTAGTTAACACAGTTTAGGCACCATAATATTATTGTGGTCAAGCAGGTTTTGTAGATAGCATTGTTTTCTTTAACTAGCTTGTTGTAAAAGATGAGGGGATTCTGACAATCAAGTGTGTGCCAGAAGTTTACTTTTCTGTGAGCCAATGTGTGAACTAATGCAGTAAACTCCACTAATCTTATTCTCAAATACTTTAAAAGAAATGCAGAGATCTTACAAATACTGTTCACCCCGGTCTGCTTGTGTACATTGCGTCTGTGTTGAATATAAATTTAGCGCCAAGGAATATGCTGAACGCACAAACTATAGCTTGCCTTTTACTGTCTTTCAACACTGCCATAATGATTGGGAAGCTTGAAAAAACATAATACGTATTTGCTGAGCTGTGAAATCACTTAAAGTTTTTCCTTTATTTTGATAGTTAAGCTTGTCGTTTTGGTTGGATATGCAAACTTACTTTCATGCCCCGTGACAGACTGGTAATGTTCCTCTACCATGAAGAGTCATTTGAAGAACAGAGGCTCTGCTCTTGGGTTTATTCATGACTACCTCTATATTGAATTTATCATCTAAATTTTAACAGACTTTAGTGACAACATCTTCTATAAGTTTAAAGGAATACAGACCAGGTTTTCATTTAGTATAGACATCTGAATGCCAAATGTAGCTCTAAATAAAGTGAGTGTAGCAGGGAACATGGTCTTTTGTGGCAGGTTAGATATCCCAGCAAGGGTTTAAACTGCGCCTCCAGGTCCACATTTACTAAAGCAAAACAAGCTGCGATGACACTAGCTCAGGCCACAGCGGTCAGTGTGGTGTGAGAGAGGAGATAATCAGCACACAGCCTGAACAAAACTGTCATCAGCTTGATTCGTATCCCAGATAAGACCTAGATTTTTCTTTCTCACACTGGACCCACTGCTCTGCTGTGATGGTACTCACACTGAGAGGCAGAGGAAGAATGAGATGCTTACAACGAACTTCCATTCAATGCTACCTTATGTAGTTGAGAACTTGCAGTGCTAATAGTGGAAGACAGTGCTGGGCTAGGGGAGTAATGATTTTAGCTTTAAACTGAATTACCAATCGATTCAGCCTGCAGATCAGAACACAGCTTGGGAGCCGGCTGTGTGGACATGCTGTTTTGTGGAGTCGCTTTACAAATTGACTGCTGCACACATAGGAGGAAATATGTCTATATACAGTATGTCAGCTTGGCACTGCATGCATGATGGCCTGCTGGGTGTGAATAGGCCTTGTGAGCACCAGAGAGGCAGCTGCAGAGTGTTTATGCTGAATTGGGTTGTAAATGAGCATGTATTTGGTGAGGAGGACCTCAGGAGTCAGAAGATAACTTTCCCAGAGGCTACAACAGGGCCCAACCAGGATTGCAGGAAAGGAAATGGTGCTGCTCTTTTGAGTCTCCAATCCCCCACACTAAATAAGAGGCTCAAACTTGGCGGTAGGCCGAGCTTTAAAGGAAATTGAATAAAATAATACATAGCAAATTACCGTGGGTTTCTCTGGATTGGAGAAACGTGGTGTTTTCGCTGTCTTTTATGGAGACCACTGGAGAACATATTAGCACAAGTGTCATGTTCCACAGAACACATGCTAGGCTGTGATTACTGAGCTCAAGCTGAACTGTAAAAATCGCTTGTCAGCAGTTGATATGTTTCTGGAAAAGCCTGGGCTCTTGATTGAATTAGTTTGGTGGTTTTCAGTGGGGAGGAAGAATGTGTCCAATTTGCTTACCTGCTGACAGACAGCACTGATGTTGTGACTTTTTGATTGAACTATAAAACCGAGGAGCAGACTGCTGAAGCTGATTTGAAAATGAAGATTTAAAGAAAGCTCAATTTTTTGTTCTCAAAGTTTTTTTTAATGGAAAACAGCTGTGCTACAAATCTTTCTCAGTCATTCTTTATTATTCAATGACCATTGACAAAGCAGTATTTGATGTTCAGATGAGAAGGTATTGGCCAGCGCGTGTTTTTCTATTTGTATGCATGCAGAGATGGCAGCTGTGCTATCAGAGGCTCTTCAGGCGTGTATTCTGTGGATCTTCGTTGTCCAGTTCATGTTTACTGATAGGATCTGTGTGGTTACTCCATCATATTGGGGGTGAGATGGGGTCATGTTGGTGCAATATTGTGTTCGCCCTCAGGTTGAAATAATTTTGTTTGCTATAATAGCTGTAAAACACCTTATTTCCCACTGGACATTCTTTCATACAAATATTCCTGCACTGGGAAAAAAAAAATCAACTGTCAAAATTACACTGGTGTTGGTCCAAAAAATAAAAAAGTGTGCAGTATGCATGCTGATGTTTATGATTTAAATTCTGATTGTAACTGCTTTGTCTGATAATGAATACTTCACTATGAATCAAAGAATATCCTTAAAGTATTATCTTTACTTAGACAGACAGAAAAGAATGGCAGTACTGTGCATTTACAGCAAAAGAGAGAAATTCATATTCATCCCATTCACTGCGAGGTTGCTTGGTTTTCTGTCTGCCTGCGATCATGCAGACAGTGGAGTCTTTTCACGTTAGGATCAGGGTCTATGTAAGCTCTTAATTCTCTCCTGTTAAACAGTTATTGAAGAAATGTGCTGGTGGTGCAGAAGGAGAAATAAAAACACTGAGTGCCCAGTGTTTGCTCTGCCATGTAGCCATGCCTGACTCATATTACAGAGCACCTTTAACCGCAAATTCACTCTGTTAATAAAAGCCTCCTTCCCCACAGCTATTTTAAAGCACTTTTTTCCTATGGCTTCCCTATGGTTCCCTTCTGCCAGAAGAGGCAAAGCACAAGAAGTACATGGCTGATTTTTTTTTTAAATTTTTTTGGAAATGCCTTTCTTGAATGCATGTAACATCAATGCATTCAAGCAAGTTTATTGTGTTTCAGGAACAGTTATTTCACAAAAAATCAAGTGATTAGAGTCTTCAGATTTCCCAAACTTTTCATTTATGTACATGTCTGTTTTCAAAGTGCCTTTCCGTGCACACACACGGTTGTTTGGCCCCTTTCATGGCTGCCGCAGCTCTCTTCTAGTTCGTCACATCATTTTAATTACAGAGCCTTCATTGTCTGTGCTGACCCATTTTACTGTGGTCCCTTACCGTCAGCTGCGTGGTCCCTCCAATCACACTTAATTTCATCTGGCATTTGACTCAATCGGCACTGCCATGAACATGAACACCAAATGCCCCTCCTTCCCCCCACCCCTACCCACCCAAAAAATGAATTGGGAATAACAATAACAATCTCCACTCCCTACTCTGGTTGTCCACCGAGGGCTCTGGCCTGGGCTGCACCAAGACATTGTATAGCTTTTAATGGTGAAGATTGATACTGGTGGCTGGGGACATTTCTTGGGATGTTAGTCACAGTTCTCTTTGGAATTGGAACTGCTCTTTAAGGGCCCTGGAAACACAATAAAATGTGACTCACACAGACAGAGCCCAGGGAATTTCACACCACTAATTAGCACTTGGACTTAACTTGATTGTGCTTTCTCTAATGAAGCTAATGTGTTCCAGATCAATGTCTGTGCTTACAGTATGTAACTCAACCATACCTCTCAGTGTGGTGTTTGTTTTAATGACACATGGCTTCATGACGTATAAACAATTACATGCTTGTGAAATTGTCATGCACATTAACCAGTGGTGTGTAACGTGGCAAGTAATTGAGTTGAAAACGTGTGACTATTAATGCCACCAAGACATTTGCACGGAATCTGACACAAAGCTACTCTGCTTACGGAAACCTTTCTCAGTGTCCTCCCTCCCATGCAACAGGCTGAAAAGTATATTAAAAGTAGCATTAAGATTTCAGATCCGTCTGTATTCTCAGGGAACTATTTACAATGAATGAATGTGCAATTGTATGCTCAGTCTTGAAAATCATATTCATATCTGGGGAGACATGGGGATAGAAAAAACAGAGACAGCACTGCTCTATCTCCCCCCACAATCAGAACAATGTTCCTAGTGCTTGAATAGAGAGGGATATCTTTGAGACTTCAATTTGTTATCTAAAAGAAGAAGAGGGAAGGAGTAACACTTCCAAGATAAGCCTAGCATAAGGTTAATTACCAGCCGAGTGGCTGACGTAACCCAGCCATGTCATGTCTCAAAGTTACACACAGCTGGGAAGTGAGGAAGTACTACCTATTGACAGATGTTTCTCACTTTAGGGCCATGTGGGCCTTTGTGTGAATGTGTCTTATAAGCAAACATGTAAACCCCGTTGCTCGAGTCAGATATAGTTTAGTGGGGCAGCTCCAGGTAAGATGGCACTGGAGGCCTAAAGAGTGCAAACCACCTGCTTCAGCAACTGCTAGCAGAGCTTGTGGCTCCCTTTCTCATTGGTGCGTAACACTGTTAACATTGCTGCTGATTCCCCACTCTCTCTCCAGGGCATAGACTAATTAATGGATACCATTCGCAGTTGATTAGCAGCAGTTCTTTCGGTAATTACATTCGCATACTAACCACTCAGAAGAATAGGAGAAGAGAAAAAAACACAAAGGGCCAGAAAATATATTAATGCACTTCTCAGTTCGCTCTGATCTTAATTTGTTTCCACTATTGTTTGGCCTCTGCTAAGATAAGAAGCTATTTCTCTCTCTCTCTCTTTCCCCATGTCTATTGGAGTTCTTCGTCACTCATAATGTTTTAAGAGAGTGACTTTGTAATAAACACACAAAAGAGATTACTGCAGAGCTTTGTTGAAAATAGGGAGAGTGTTCTCAGTGGAACCTCATGAAAACGCACCGCGCTGTGCTTCTTTCTCCTCCAAGCTGTGTAGGCTGGGTCTGCACTCCTCACTCACAGTGAGGTGCATTGTGCTCCTGGGCCCAGCTGCTAGCCCATAATTCTTCATTCTATGTCCTATTGTTCCTACCTGTCAGCATGGTTGTGTCTCCGAAGAAAGGAAGTGGCTGCCATTTTGCCAGCAGGCTATGTGTGGGTTGAGAGAGGCGGGGGATGTTGTGAAAACATGTTATTTCTTACCAAAGTACAGGGTTTTAATAGCGTATCAACTGTCTTAAACACTAATGTGTCTTCACATTGTGGCACTCACTATTTCACCACCATCATTACTCTGAGAGCAACTCTGATATTAACCAATAAAGACTATGATCGCAAATCAGATTATGGATGCATGGATACATGTAAAAAAATATATACTGATGGAATAAACTGTTTAAACCAGCTGCCATTAACCAAAAATGTACTCCACCCATATTAAAAACACTCTCCACCTCCTTATTTCCCTTCAGTATCACCACTCTCCCATAGGTTATTTAAAGTTAATAACCTGCCACTGCATTTTGATACTTGGCTTTGTGATGCAAACATATCCTTAATTGCCATCCCATAAGAGCTGAATAGCCAGACCAGATTCTCATTACCCTGGTTTGAATTGGCCTGGGCCTCTCACATGCCTCTCGTCATGTCACAATAATGGTAAAGTGGCAGAATGCACTTGTGCAAGTAGAGAAAGGGGTTAACCCAGTGTGTAAACATTCAGTGCCAAGTGTGACAATCTGTCTGAGTGACAGGTGTCCATTATGAAAGGGAGAGCTCGAGTAACACTGGATGTTATCTTGACACTAGCAAGCTGATAGTGTTTTTTTGTCTTCATTCACAGTTCCAGAATAACAACAACTACATGAACATGGCGGAGGCCAACGGTGCCCTGCTTGCTGCTGGTGATGTGAGTATTTTTACTTTTTCCATATTAAACTTCCCCTTTGAACATAGAAAATTAAAGTAATGAAGACCTTGTGTACTTTTCAATACACATGCAGCCAAGTACAGTGAGTAAATGTGTCTTTATTGGTTTCTCACTTGTTAATACCTAAATATAGATTTCATTTAGTTAGGCCTTTTCATAGGTGTCATTATATAAATAATATTCCTCTTTTTTAATATTTCTCTGTGGCTCATGATTAAGGAAATATACCAATATCATAAAGCATAAGCCCCATATTTCATAAAGCCCTCTATAATATCCACAATGATGAATTCCAGTTTTTCCATCTCTGTCACAGGTAACATTACTTTTATTGCCTGAAATGTTGCCTGCTCATTTTTTGTCCTGAGACTCACATAAGAAACTAAGCTTACAGAAAGATGAGTTAGGCTCATCCTATATTGTCTTACAGCAACTTCTGAGAGCTGACACTCATCTGATCTGACTGTCTTTACTGCACCCAGTAACATTAAGTGATATCCCAGAAAGGTGAGGGTATAAACCCCTGGTTTCGTCCTCTTTTCAAAGACATAATGAAGGAGCCCAAAGAGATTCTGTAGTCCTGTCGCTCTCACAGCCACTTTATCTGCTGACACTTATAAAAAGTGAAATGTCACCAGCAATCTGAGTCTGTGGAGCTGCTAGAATAACTCTGTGTACTGTACTGTCACGTTTAAAAGGAAGAAGGGGATAGTTTTTTTTCTCTGGAGGTACATAACCGCCTCTCTGAGCCATAGCAGTCCTAACAGTGTGCTAAATTTACCCGCTTTATTCCCCCTCCACCCACTCTGCTGCCCTGTCATTAGAGAAAAGTGCACCAAAAATACCCGTCATCCTCTGTGGTTCAAACGGCCCAATCTCATCCAGTTTAGCAGGGGAGATTGATCTTGCTCCAAAACCCATAGCAAAGAGTCATTACACTGCTCCAAAATACTGAGGTACATATCATTGTTAACCTTATTGTTTTCATTCATGTCAGAAGGGCAGTCGGGATGCAACTGTGACATTCAAGCTCAGGCGGTTACACAAAAGTGATTGGAGCATGTGGCCTCATGTTCATAAAGTGGCGGCCTCACAAAGGCACAGAGTATTCTGGAAGAAGTTTAATTTTCCCCCACATTTACGCTGAGTGGGCGCATCCTCTGTATCCACGGGCTGCTGAGGCCCACTGCAGCGGGGACCACGCCGACACAAGCTGCTTGGAGAGCATTCAGCCCCCAGCTGTGAGGGCCCACTGTGGCAGTCAGGGAAAGGGCATGGGGTGGGCTGAGGGGGACTCCTTGAAAAAAAAACAGCCTAACTCATTTGCATTTTATCAAAAGGAACAACTGTTTCCAGTGTTAGGGCACAGATGGTATTGTGCTTAGAAGGAGAGAGAGAGACAAGAAGAAGTCTTAAGCATAGATTTTTTCCTTTCAAGCAATGGAGTGTCGAAAGTATTTGTTTGTAGCAACCTGAGAAAAAGTAAGATTAAAGTGACTTCCACTTTGAGTTTTGAGGTTTCACTCCATCTCTTCTGTAATGCTACTAATCTACTTTATGTATCATCCTTGGGCTGAGGGTACAGTTGGAAATCTCTCATATGAGGGCTCCATGATTTTGACAGTTAAGCTGAACTTATGTCAACACATTTGGCTAGTTATTGCTTTCAGATCAAACCAGAGGGTTATTGTATAAAAAGAGGCTCCCTTTATGTAGTTACAAGGTAGAGCTCAACTGACATATATTGGTCAGCTGATATTATTGGCTGATATTGACCTATCACAGATATATTGTTATCGGCGTATATGTTTGATATGCACTGATATTTTTTCTTATTTTTTAGGCAGCATCTTATGTATACTTGACCCTTTTTCTTAATTCAAGTTTACTATATATGTATATAGTCACTTATAATTATTAAATTCTCAGTGAAGTTTACTGTTTCAGTGCACTGATTTTATTTATGACTCATTTTATACAATAAAGTTTATTGTTAAACTGTAAAATATCATGCCTTCTTCACATATCTTTGTCACAAGTGTTTGATAACTACATTTAAGGGATCATTGCAAAAAATGTGTGTTTAAGGCTGATATATGGAAATTGGATTTTTTTTACTCCCTAATGTCAGCATCGGCATCAGCCCCAAAAATTCAGTATCGGTTGGGCCCAATTATGAAGATACACTCCCTCTTTTCTATGTTGGAGTTGGAGTATGGAGTTACGCCTCTTTCTCAAATTAAGTCTGGAAAAAATATCATTAGACGATGTCAAAAAATAAATAGCAGGGGACAAAGGCATCATATGACTTGGCTTTGAATTATCAATTGGATTTATACACATTTCATTGCCTTTGTAGAAAGATTCAACCAGCCTAACTACAATGCTACAACATGTCTTGTACCTCGCTCTTTATTCTTTCAGGATCCTGTTGCTCTACCTCTTATTTAATATACAGTATGTATATGCAATAGTTATTTTTGTGCTAAATGTCCTAAAGCTAAATGTCCATCTGTTTATATCAGGCTACTATTGGTTTGCATAAAACATACTGTATAGTTCAGTTTTGCATGTTTTGTGTAAGAGGCAGAATGCTTTTGCATCAGAACAGCAGACCTGCTTTGCTGTTTAGATGTCCGGTGTATCATTTACCTTATGCACTTAGAGGATGAGATAAGATGACCTTGGTGCGCCTGGTAAAGCATGCATCCAAGCAGGGAAAGCTTGACTGCTTCCCTCAGGGAAAGGGATACTGTACACTGAGATTGTGTTCCACTCAGATGTATCACTTTACTCTCCCAATCAAATTAGAGATGTGTAATGAACTATAAATATGTAGAAATGGACTACAAATGATCCAAATTTGAAATAATGTTGATTAGGGGTGCTATGGTTGATGTTGTCATTTGAGTAGCTGCACTCTGCCTGTCTAGATATTTGAAACAGGATCCTCAATCCTGCCTCTATTGATTCCGAGGCCTATTATATGCAGTAATTGCATGCTGCTGCCTTTAACATGTCTTGGTTATTGCATCTATGAATTGCATTACTACGTTTATTGAAGGACTGGGAATATTGCCTGAAAAGCTTTTTCTTGCTCTTTGTCCTGATATTGAAAGAGCACCGTGGCAGCACAGGGAGAAAGAGAAAATTCACTGATAAACATCTTCTAGTCACCTCCTGTGTGTGCATTGTTGTAAACATTGTTGTAGGGTTTCATTTATTATATATGGAGTTAAACAATGTGCATACTTTATATAACAAACAGGATACTATTTACCAAAGAGATTTGTGAAGACCCTTCACACTAAAGTTCTGTTGTCCTTTTACTATTTCTCCGGTATTTTGTCTTTACATCAGTAACCGTGCATTATTGTGCATTAAATGTACTTAATATACTACTGTACACAAACATGTACTTCTTAGATATTATCTGTTAATCCTACAATATGCTTTTTTTTTTTTTTTTTTAAATATAATTGACTTTATATACTTATCTGGAAGTAGATAAACCCCACACTTTAACTCCAGTTTAAATTTCTCAGTTTGCAGTACAATATAGTTGATCCAGGTTTACATTTTTAAAACGGTCTTTATTAAGTTTTGGACAATACATGGATAAAAACAATGCAAGGAGATCCAGGTTTACCACTTCCAATCAGTACTGAGGACTGCAGATTTACCAAACACCTGCTTAAGATGCTCGTGCTGGTTACATCAGGCCTCTCTGTAACAAGCCCTGCTCTGCCCTCATACCACTGAACCCAGTGGCTGCCAATGGACACACACACACACACACACACACACACACACACACACACACACACACACACACACACACACTAACACACACTACTCTCACTCTATCTCTGTTGTCTCTCTGTCCCTTGCCCACCCCTTAACATGTACATGCCTGCACATCCCAAGCCAGCATCTGGCTTGGCACTTGGCTCTGCTGAGCCTTTCAGAACAATTCAAATGGATAATCAGGCTGGTGATGCGAAGAAAGTGGATTGTGCATCTCTTAATCTCCAATCAGAGCCCCCTAAGCTGCTCCTGGTGCAGAATTAGACTGGCTTTATGTGAAATGACACCAGACAGTGTGCAACACTGTAACACTCTGTGGGTTCCAGTAGGATCTGGCACCTCTTCCTGAGGGAGACAGCCTTTCTGCGCGGACAGCTGACATCTTCCATACCCCCTACAAATGAGACACTAACGCCATGTCTCCATTATCAGTGCCCCTGGTGCAGATGTTAATTTGTATCATCATTAACAAAAAGAGGAAATGCACACAAGCGCAGTCTCTGATACTGATCTTGCTCAATCTTCCCTTACCCACTGTATTTTTTTTCTTTCTCTTCTCCACTTCAATGATGTTAAGCAGACACTAAACACAAGCATTTCTGCTCCCCAAGTACATGTCAGTGTTTCGCTTAAAGGTCACGGTGATGCTTGTACTGCTCTGTCACAAAAGTGGACCTCACCTCAGCCAACCTACTACCTTGGCGTTTGTCTTGAGTCTCGTGGTTGGCTCTGTAATTTATGCCACAGTGCATCAGCCTATAGGATACAATGGCCTATACAATCTTGGAGCCAATGTTTCGGGGCCTCTGATGTAGCTGCTGGCTAAACTGGATATCCAGGCCAAGATGTCCTCTTCCATGCGCTGATCATTGTACACAGTCTGATTAGCAACTTGAGAATGGAGTTGGAGTTGAGAGACGAGGTCTACGACTGGATTGTTTCGCAAGTAGCCAGTTTACACTTAACAGTTAAACACTTTAATAGATTTAAAACCACTGCAATGACTTTGTTTAAGGTATTTGCTTGACAAATACTAGCTTGCGTTTAATGCTAACTTGCTTGCTGACAGGGTTTGGCAAATGTTTGATATACCAGGTATGACCAACGACATGTTCACTGCTAGCCAAACAAAATCCCAAACAATGGCCAGAGGATGTCCTGGTGAATAGTCCATTTGCCCATATAATGAAAGAGCGGGTCAAAATGAATGACATGGACATACCTGCTGCATGTGCATTGAAGAACCAAAATACAGATGAAAACATTGCCACGGGACTCATGTCCATCGTTTGGCAAATGATAAGAGGAGAAAGATTTTGCAAAATGATTTTTAGAAACATCTTTTGGGAATGGCTATGGATGAGGTCCATACTGTTGTTCAGTGGTAAGTCTCATCATCATTATTCTCTTACATTTATTTATCCTCCGTAAAGAGACCCAGCAAGCAATAGCCATAATTTCAACAGCCAGGCTAGATTTAGCCCTGATTTAGTCCAGTTGCTTCAATGTAGTTTTTGCCTATGCGGCTTGTGAGATTCATGATATTCTATCATGAGCAAAGTAAACAATAAATAGACAGTGTTGGCATCATTTCATTGATTAGACTTCTACTGAACTTTCACTTTCAGCCCAAATTTAGCTGTGTTTTAGCCTAGTTGCCAGGTCTATGGATAGACAACTATTAAATATCTTGTAAATGCAAAATTGCTTGCTGGGGAGAAGCACTCACATCAAATGTGTGCTAAAAGTTCCTGTCTAAGTTTAATAACACTGGCATTTTATTGTCATCCATCCCACATTTAGCCTGCTTCACATGTTGCATCACCTGATTACTCGAGGCCACTGGTTTTCAAACTAGGGTCCAGTGACAAATGGGTCCTTGAGAGGTTTGTCGGGGGTTCCCAGCAAAAGGGGGAATAGAATATTTTAACTTTTATGTCATTTTTGGAAGCCAGAACAACAAAGAAACAAATAAGTAATTTATAGTAATAGTAATTTATAGTGATCCTAGTTTTATCATTGATTTACTGTAAAGACTATTAAACCTTCACACCTTACAATAAAAATTTGCTCAGAGGGGATTCCTTGAGACAAAATCCTCTCAAATAGAGGTCCATGGCCTATTATGGGGGTCCTTGAATGAAAAAGTTTGGGAACCCCTGGTCTAGGCTACAATGAAGTGGTTTGTACAGCTTTGCTAATTCTACCCAAAACAAAGGGGTGTTACAGAACAGCCAATTAACTTTTTTGACACTATTTGCCAATATATCATTGGTATTTTTGTGTAACAGTGCTTCTTTCAGAGAGTGGTGTAAATGTGTGGCAGAACTACGCTCCATACTTCCAGCACCATTCCCTGTATTGGCAATCACAGTGACAGCATCTCCGGCAACAAGGCAAAGTGTGATTAAGCACCTGGGTATGCAGGACAGTGTTGAAATTGTGAAAAGCCTGGATGGTCCCAACATTTGCCTCGCCATAAAGAAAGTGTCCTCTGACCCTACAGAGACATTTTCATGGTTGGTCAGGGAGCTAGAGTCAAGGGGCCTCATACAGAGAAGACTGTTATTTACTGCAAATCTCTGGATGACTGTTCAAGACTACAGTGAAGTGGTTGAAGACAACTCCAAAAAACGGCTTGTGGACATATACTTTTCTGAAACAGACAGTGAAATCAAGCAACACATCACAAATTCCCTTCGTGATTCCTCTGCTCTGCTACCTCTGCTCTTGGGATGGGTGTGTCCACAACTTTGTGAACTATGGCCCTCCTAAAGATCTTGAAGCATTGACTGTATGCAGGCATGTGGCAGAGCAGGGACAGATAGTGCACAAGCACATTCCCTTATTCCCTTCCATAGTTGACAGGTGCTGGGGATCTCTGCTAAGATGAAGCAGAATGTCATCAATACAACTGACTGCAGGAGGGTCACATTGCTGCCTCTGTTTGATGGAGAGAAACTGGACCCTGGCTCTCCTGCACATTCATGTTGCGACATATGTGCAAAATGTTGCAACTGTGACCCTTGCTGTGATGGTAATGCGAGTGAAATCGACAACATGTCTATTGTAATCAGACAAAGGGAGTTCAGTAATGAGCAGAGGAGAGCCATCCACATTCTGTTGGAGGACAAGAGAGACCTGCTAACACATGACAGAGTCAATGGAAAACTGAGCATTTACTGTACCTCCACTGAAAATAGGAACATCACAACAGAAATAATCCTAGAAGTGACAGGAGCAAGTCACATTCTATTCACAGTGGAGGATATTCTCTGTAATGTACAAGTAGGGAGTCATGAAGAAGCACATGTTATTTTTGATGTTCTATCTAAGGTGTTTCAGAGCAGTGAATCTGACTGGGAGGAGGATGATGTAGCATTTTTCCAACTCAAGGCATTTGGAGACCTTGCCCTCTGACTCAGCAAACAAACACAAGCTTTAATGTAAAGAGACAAGTGGAATGACACAGTCCTAAACCATTGCAGTATCCCTTACTGGACCACAGAGATGAGCATTTCAGGGAGATTGACACTTTAATTATTTGCTTTTTAACAAATATAAAAAACACTGAAAGACAAAAACAAAAAAAATCGACATACAGTATAGCAGTTCAGTATGTGTTTTTATAGGTACAGTGTTCAGAATATTGTTTTTTGCCCAAAGAATATGCCTTTATGAACAGAATACAAAATCAGAAACAATAGCCTACTGTAAACCTGTAGGTCTGGTACAATATATTTGAGGCAAGGTAGCTTTGTTTCAATGTGCAATATAATGACAGAGTGCATGTTTATCAGTGCAAGTGATTTGGATTGACTGAAGCTTTATTTAGGCTACTTCTTATTTTAAACGGTTAGATAACATTTTAAAAGTAGCTGCATCAACAATGTGCAATAGTTTGTAATGTATGTCTGAACTGCAGTTTAACTTTTTTTGTTAATTTTGAATGTAAAAACTTTTCACTTTCAATAAAGTAAAGTAAATCATATGGTTCTTCCTCTTGTTTTTGTTAATCCAGTTCACAAGATCATCTGATTTGATCCTGTGCAGGGGGTTAGGCTGCTGTTTTGGAAAATGTGTGTTGAATCTCACTTACTTGTGAGAGAGCACTTGTTGCTCATGTAGAACCTGGACTATTGTCATAATGTCATTCTGTCATTCACAATTGTATGTCTCTGTGACACACTAACAGATCTGTTATTAGATCTGCCCTGATTTACCCTTTTACAGTGTTACACCACAGGAAACCTATTGAGGAGCAAGAGCAAAAAATTGTAAATGATGTGTTTCCTTCCTCAAAAGCATCGCTGCAAAGGCTTATGTGGATAAATGTAGCAAACATATTCCAGACTGTGTTATGTATTTGACTGTACTGGACAAGGCTGAGACTTTTCTGTCAAAGAAGTTATAATAGCGTGCCAGTTTTTTCACATTGCTGCATGATATAATACAGATGAGACCGAGACCACAAGGTTTTGGTCTCAAGGCTAGTTTGTAGATTGACCCTGCCCCACAGGGGAAGTTGAAAAAGATGAATGAACCCTGTGAAGATGGAGGACCTGTGGTCCTGTCTGTGTGCTACTGGAACTTTTCGTCCATGACTCATGACAGTTTTGTTTTATTAACTTTCTAAACACGTTGTGTTTTGATTCACATGCTGCTGAACAGGCATTATTGTGAACTAAGTTCCAGAGGTTTTTGAGTGGACTGAAGCATAATATGACAGCAGAGGACTCATAGTAAATGGTTCCTACTGAAGGTGCTCATGATTTATTCTGCACTCTGCAAGCCAGGGGCCAGGGCTGTGATGTATATGACCTTAGCTCCTTCTGAAAGGAGAACTGATTCTCTAGCTGTGAAACAAGCGTTGAAAAGTGAAACAGTGGTAGGGAGTAGGAAGAGAGAAAGAAAGGCAGGGATGAAAACTCTATTAGCTGCCTCTGCCAGTGGAATTCATCAGTGCTTGTCAAGACAGCTGCCCTGAGTAGGCAATGAATTAGTTTCAAGTGTCTGTGTGCTAAAGCAAGCAAGGGGAACATTAATACTCCCTAATCAAGGGCTATGTTGGCATATTCCCTCCATTGTCTCCCGTCTGTTATTCCATCCCCTACTGGAGACAGAGAGACAGATCCGAGCAAGACGGGGAAGACAAGCTTGATTAGCTCTGTTGTCATTGTAGGTAGCTCTACTGGAAGGTCATGCAACTCTTAATATCAGGTTTATAGGTTTGACGTTAGTAAAACCTCACCTCTGTTAGGCTTAGGAGTTCAATTCCTATTGGACAAGCCATGCTGAAACTGCATGGTACAGTATGATGTTTTACATGTGACTAAACAGTGTAATGTTGTCACATTTTGTTATGAATGAGCAAGTGAAGAGTGTGAGAAAAACCAGCTCCCCTTTCAAAGAAGCTGGGTTTATCTCAAAAAGTGATGCAGGATCATCTCCAGGACTCAACAATCCCTCTGAAAATGAAATGCAGGTGTGTGAAAAGGTGAATCGACATGCAGGAGACTCATTGGTGCCTTGCTCGAATTGGTTTAAATGCCTCTTTACACTCATTTTGTCCTCCAGGCCAATTATTTTCATGCCAGGATTGCCTGAGAATTTTCAGGTAGTGGAGGCAGCTTTGCTCTTAAACAGTGCTGTAAAAGTGACCCATGGCAAAGAGAGAAATGTTTGAGATCAATCTCTGAAGCTCTTAGTTTTTGTATTTTCCAATAGTGTCTCGATGCAGAGCCAGCTTTGTTTTAATCTTTATTTCCAATAAAAAAGGTACGCTGTTAAACATTTCTTATAGTGCTGGGAGTTTAACATTATTTTGCACTATGCTATTATGCCTTCAGGCAGCATGCCAAGTGTTAGAAGTCAAAATCATTTTATTTTTGGTAAGAGATCCATTGTTTGAAGAGGTTTTCAGAAATTTAACAGCAGCAAACCAAGTCTAGCACTTTAGATACCGTGCTGTTCGGCCCTGTGTTCAGCTGCATTTATGTAGACCTGCAGTGTGGTCATTGTAAGGATATGAATATATTGGCTTTCCAGAGAGTAGCTTAATGCAATGTGCGGATGAAAACAAGACCCAAGTAGGTGAACAGTCCCATCTCCAAGAAGGCACATAAGCAAATTAAGTGTGACCAAAAGCTTTAATTCGAAAGGCAGAAGGATTAGGCTGTTTGATGAGCAGATTTAAGGGTGCAGGCAAGGGGAACAAAAAGAAACACTTCTGGCCAAGCGTAATAATCTTTGAAAATGTTCTTTAAACCCATCTCCCTGTGACGTGTATTTTCACTGCACTTCAACCCAACATCTTCCATCCCTAAGATTAAGGGCTTTTATCATGTATCCTCTCTCTCCCATGATTGCTGCTTGATATTTTTGCTTTTGACGTCTTCTTCCGTACTTGCCTTTTTTTCCCCTTCTTTTCCTCAAAGTGGACTTTAATAGGTTTAGGAAATGTTACATCTTAGTGCACTTACAGGCAAGTGTATTACCACTCTACTAAAACACTCCCTCTCTTAAACAAAGTTGTCTGATTTAATCCCTGAAGGTTTCCTTCCGGCATGTAAGATAAAGCCCACCTCTGTGAATGCTTCCTGGCTGTTTTGTGTTGCTGGATTTCATGGCTTTCCTCTTCTTTCCCTTTTTTTCATAGACATTTCATACACCAAGTTTGGGCGACGAGGAATTTGAGATTCCTCCCATCACACCTCCACCTGAGACGGAATCTGGCCTGGGCCTATCAGAAGTGGATTCACCTTTCCCAGCAATGCCAGAGCCTCCAGCCCAGCACAGGGGTCATTTAATCCCTCAGTTCCCCCCTCAGAGCCTGGATCTGCCCTCTATTACCATCTCACGCAACATGATGGACCAGGAAGGGATGTCTGTCAACAATGGTCAACCTGTGGTGAGCACTGCTATACATAAGCACCTTTAGTAAATCAGAGTTAATTTATTTTCTGCCTTGTGAGCATCACGGCTGCTTCTTATCCTCATTTGTCAACACAAAGAAATCCTGCACTAGCATTGCTGCAGTGTGTGTTTCTTACTTGTAGCAGCAACTCCAGATGTGGTTTCTGAAGGCGTATCCGCTGTAAGGGATATGATTTAGAAGTATATACTACTGGATACTCCTGATATCAGAAGCATACAGTTCTTAAATGAGCTCTTTTACTGAACCATAATGTCACCTTCACAGTTTTTGTAAGCCTCCTGTTGTCAGTGCATCTGGCACAGCATCTGGCCTTGTTTACCACACAGGAGGTATATGATCACATTGAGTAAATGTCATGATATTATGTTACTTACTGTGAGGATTTAAAAAAAAAAAAAAAGCACACAGACCGTGGATGATCCCCTCTGTAAGGTGAGCAGATGTGAATAGATCACAGGTGTCAGAGTACAAAGCACATTCAGCCCCAGAAGGACAGTGAAAATGGGACCCAAAAGTGCCACAGTTTCACATGCTCATATATAATTCATGTTGCCTCTAGAAACCTTTTTTTCTACTGTAAATGCTGATCCATGGTTCTGTCCAGTGTCACACGGGGTCTTGAAAAAAAGAAACGGTGCTTTGTTTGGAGTTGAAGTTCAGCTCTGTGTGTGTGCAGAAAACCTTTGTGGTAGAGAATTATAGTGAGAACATGATGAACATAGTTTTAGCTTAATCCTCCTTTCCTCTGATACGGATGATCAAACATGCAACAGTAGACTGAGTAATCACTCTCTTTATGTTGATATTGTTATGTGCTATAGATTGTGAGATTGTTGTCTCAGGGTGGAAAGGCATTTTCAAATGCCACAATCATAGAAGCATTGAGGAGGAAAAATGGAAATGTCACTGGCTGACTAGTTGTCTTACAGACCTATTACAAAAATGGAAGATTCATTTAGGAGAGAAAGAAATGAAAGGACAAAGGCATGAGCAGAGAGATGATGATATTGATGCTGAATTTGCTTCGTGAACCACAAAACACATTGCGCTGAGAAGAGGTGCCATGACCATTTTAAGTGCGTGAATAAATGAAATGTGTTTTAGACTCCCCCGCCCCACCCCCATCCTCCTTCTCTCTAACACATTTGTTGAATCACACCGATATTACAGATATTTATTTACATTCCATATGTGAAGGGGCTATAAAATTTTACAGCTCTCTTTCCTGCTTCCATGCTTCTGGCATGTAAAATAATTGCAGCTTTTAAAATATATCTGCTGCATACAGTAAGTGAGCCCCAGAAGGCTCTTGCCTAAAGAATTTTCATTTCATGGTCAGTTAAGCTTTCTACATCTGGAAGAAACGGAACCTTGACACAATTACATTCCTGACTGTTCTCACGACTTGCTGGAGGATTAGATTTGATTCTCAAACATTATTCCTCTTTAACACCATTTGCATGGCTCATGTCTCTGATTGTGTGGAGACTCTATTAAAAACTGAGGGGAGAATGTGGGTTTCTGCTCCTTGCCTCGTGGCATTGTCGTCAGCACACTACTCACTCGTTATCAGTCATCACACATTGTACTGCAGGACGGCTTGTGGTGGCCCTTCATTTTTCCTGTAAATGGGATTGATCCCCAAAAGTCTAGTGACAATGCCTATAGAAATTCTATTCATCTACGGTTTTATCACCGCCTTGAAAAGAGAACGCAACTTTAAATGAGATAAGTAACAGTGCTGTTCTCAGTGCATTCTATATACAGAGACAATGATTTACGAAGGCCCTAAGAGGGGTGTTTTGTCATTTTTGTCAGCACACTGATAAAAGAATGACAATCTTATATACATGATTACATTCTGTGTTATTTGTTATGGCTGCAGGGGCAAACAAATAAACCGTGCACTATTGCAATTACATTTTTCATCAAGCCACCATGCTCATATTTCCCAAACACTTGTCTTGGTTTTCTTCCTCCATACTAGCTTACTGGTGGAGAATATTTAGTGTCTGCAAAAGCCTGTCCCTTATCAGAACTTAATGAGAAACTCAACCAGTGAATATACCTGAGCTATTTTCAAAAGCTTCTTCCATGTCATTGCATTGCAAAGTGTTCTGCTAATTCTTCTCCCATAATGTTCAGCGTATGTCTTGCAAATTGGCCACAGATGCCGGGCTTCTACAAAGAGAAATACATTTTCTCAGCTGCAATGTGCCTGGCAAGCCCTGAATCTGAAGTCATTATTTATTTAATCTGCTCTCCTAACAAGCTTCTGACTCTCATTTTTGTCTCCCAGCATGTGTCCTCCTGATTTGTGATTGAGTCTCAATAGTGCCAAATAGTACTGGAGTTAGAGCTGCCAGTATTGCTTTATTCACAATTTCTTCTCGATTTTCTCCCTGCCGCACAGCAAGGGACTTTGGGTTCTATTTCAAAAAACACCTGGTGCCTTCACCACGTTTTAGGTTTTTCTTGACACATGCAAGCATGTACTGAAATGGACTCTGTGTCCTCCATGATTGAATTCGAAACAGTAGTAAACTTGTTGTATTAGATGTTAGAATCAATATTTAGGAGATATGAGGCCTGCCGTCTTATTACATTTACCACTATGTGGTGATGTATTTTAAATTTTTCATTACCAGCTAGCTGTTTCACATGCCATTAGCTTTACAGCAGCAAAGATATGCTAATATCTGATATAAAATAGTGTGTTTGGATCATGCAAGATGAAACTGAGGCTGAAAAAGCCATTTGTAGTTTGTTGTTCACATGATTTGATATGCCTTGATATTGTGTAGATTGCCAGTGAATATAATACCCTTGGTTTTGACTGGTCAAAAACCACTATATCCTGAATCAAATGGAAAATGTGAGCACTGTTGCAGAAAGCATGTTTTTCTACACTTCCCTCTTATCTACCTTCCAAGCCAAGAAGCACTGACATGAGTTGTACATCAATTTAAGAGAGTGGATTTTTTTTCGCTCCGTTTCTTTTTTCTTCTCTCCCTCGACAGACAGCTATTGTGACATATTGGGTCGGTCAGAAATGAAAGATATTCATGCAGGCATGCAATACTTGTAATGAAGTCTCAGCTTGACCTTCTGCATGATTGATTCTGTAATTTACTTTTCTCAGGCAGCTCTCAAAATGAAGTGATGTCATGTTGGACAAGTTTTAAATACCCATAATGCATCAGGAGAAATGGCGGAGGGGGGTATGGGTCAGTGGCTGTACTGGACCAAGGGGAGGGAACCTACTGGCCCCTCAGTCTGAGGTGTGGAGGAGAGAGAGAAAGAGATTTGTTTTTAAGTGGGGGTTAGAGGTTGGGAAGATAGATGGACTGAGTTTGCACACCACAGAGAGAGAAAGAGAGAGAAGTGTGTTTGACTGAGACAGGGCAGGGGAAAGAAAACAATTTATCTTCATGCTATTATAGCCTTTACCGGCATTCAAAATTCCATTTTTCTCATTTGGCTTAAGCACAGATTTCAGCAGCTTGCTGAAAATGGAGGAAAAAAATAAAACGATGTACCCGTTTAGAAGCCGAGTAAAGGAATATGTGCAGAGCACTGATAAACTATCTTTAATAGGACTGACCTTTCATGCTGGCGAAAGTTACTGGGGGATTCATCCTTATAATTACCATATAGATGATTTTACCCCTCTCCTGCCATGGAACATTTCCAAGAGCTCTGGCATTGATTGAATGGAAATTGAACTTGTTAACATTCTTTTCAGCCTGTTACAGCTTAGTACATGGTGCCACTGTTCATAAATTCTCCCCAAAATTCTGATTTCCAGTATCTTAAAGAACAGACTCGAGCTTGCTTTCATTGACATCAGTGTTGAGATTTTTATCACCACACTTGGTGAATGCATAATGTTGCATTTTGAGTCCAGCTGCTGTGTTTATTGGCCAATGTTTATTGTGGAAAGGGTTTCACACATTGTCAATCGTGTTTGTTTTTTTTCCCCATCTGCTAGTTTTCAGACTGCTTAATGTGGCTCTGTTTGGAGTGTTTGCGTTGTTAAAAGCAGATGAGGCCAACAACAATGTACAAAACAAGCTATTTTTTCCCTTTTTGCAGCATATTGTTGACAGCATTATGTTGTGGCCAGCTTTTTCAGCTTTCACATTAAAAGCAATACAATAGGGAATACTACAGACTGAATTTACATTAAAAAACCCTTTATTGATTATGGAGTAGATTTCAGCTTGTTAGTGTTTGATGTGCAAACACATGCACAGACAGACAACACACCTACACACACACACAGAAACCTGACTAAGGAGGGCACATCTGGCCACTGTGTACTCAAGATAAGGACTTATTTGCAGATTTACGATGACTATCAAAATATCTAGTTAGATGTCTGCTGTGACTGCTGACAATACTGCAATCAAAATGCAAATGAGAAGGCAGAGGGTATAAATAAACATCCCAGTAACAGATTTATATTCACAATCAAGGCAACTGTTACTTAAGATGATTTCTTTTGCTAGTGTGTTATTAGTTGTTATCTTTCAAATTAGACATGTGCTAACACTGGTGTTTCTCTGATGCAAAGAGAAAAATACTCCAGTTATTGCTACAATATCTGATAAAATAAGACATTTAGCAGACTGTTGAATGTGATATGATTAAGTGTTGGATATTTAACTGTGGTCATCAGTACCTGTTTTTTTTTAATGCACAACATCCAAAGGCCATTTTGAAGAAATCACCATATTCCAAACAAATGGCAGAACGGGCCATTGCTCTAAGTCAAAACTGCATCATTGGGAGTGAGCAAAAGTGTTATTATACAGATGGCCACGACTAATGAGCTCAGTGTGTGCGTCTTTGATGTTCGCAGCGAGCAGAGAGCAAACTGCGAGCCATCGTGTTCTCAGTAATGAAGATGACAATACCACTTGGAACATGGTGGGTTGCAGATATGTAAATCACAGTCATTTGGTCACAGGCTTGTTTATTTCAGTTTTTATTTCAGAGAAAACTGAGAGCTTCCATATTTGAAGAATTGTCACAATATGTCTTCAATTTCTTCCCCCACCTTTGCCTCACCTTCGCAGAATCTTTCTTGCACATGTAAATATAAATCCGCTCGCACTTCATAGATTGTATTTATGATAAGCAGTAGACATGGCATATGAGAAAGAAATGGATTGTAGATCCAATATGTTTCTGTCTGAAATGGTGTTACAATATTGTTTTTGAAGACAGGCATTCATAAGGTTCTTTCAATAAAGCCAGGTGCGTGGGTTTATGATGTGTTGATGTTGGGAGAGATTGAGTTTGTGCTGCTGAATACCAGATGGATGTACCGAGGGAGAACAAATCACCTTTTCTGTTGTGTTCACGTCCCCTTCTCTGTTCCATGTCAGCTCTGCTGGCTCTCTGATCAGTCTTCCCTCTGGGGAGCAAGCAGTCCTTGTAATTTCATCCTTGCCACAATCAATGCAAACATGTTGCCTGCACCTTCTCTAAGACTCTTTCAAGAACCAAATGTTTTACTAAGAAAAGTAAAAGAGATTTTGAAAATGTTATTACATTATACCCTGGATGGTAGAGGGGAGAGGACCTGTCCAAAGCTCTTAAGCTTCATACCTTCAGCCAGTTGATTTATGGAGTTGATTATAGAGAAGTATTTTTTCCACTCTTTGGCAGTCAAACATGATCTATGAAAGGCGCCTCTTTCACAGAGTTATAACCTTAAAGTTACATTACATCAAAATGTATAGAGCTCCTCAGGCTGCTGGGCCCCTCAAACTAAACTGACATGTAGGTACATGCATACAAACTGCGACTTGAACAGTCTTTTTATTGTGGCATTTGAAGTTATGTACCACAGTGCAGGGAACTGAGTCCACTGTTGCCCTCCAGGGACTGGGCAGTCGAAAGCTGTGTCACAGATTTCCATACAATAGAGTTTTGAAATGAATCAAGTGAGCTGTGTAGCCATCTATTACTGGCTTATAAAGTTAGCTCCTCGGGTGTCAAGATAATTTATCATGGCCTGTAACCAAGACATTTAAAACCCAGGACATCATGACATGTGATCTGCCACATAACAATCCACAGAATCCAATGACCCGATTTTCTCTCTGGTAAAAGGATATAGCTTCATAAGCTTCATACACTGGACAGCAGGGTGTCAGTGAGCACAGAGACAGAGCTTTCAACCAGATAAATGAGGTGCAAATCTGTGCAACTAGCCCTGCTGAAGTTATTTTATTATTATTTTATTACTTTCATAACAATCCCCCACTTTTCTTTTGTATCAATTTTACAGAATGTTGGACCAGGCCACCTTCGCCAGTACCCATCCAACCCAGCCATGGTGATGAAGTCCATCATCAGCATGAACAGCCCCAATGGGATGCTATCACGGAATCAGCTGACCACCATCAACCAATCCCAACTCAACACACAGTTGAGCCTAAACATGGCAGGACCCAACATCACCCATACTTCTCCATCACCACCTGCCAGCAAGTCCGCTACTCCTTCTCCCTCCAGCTCTATCAACGAAGACGACCAGGATGACGGCAACAGGGTGAGCAAAGAGTTAGAAATGATTTGGATGCGGTACAAGCCATATGGTGGGCATTTTTATTAGAAGCACCTTGCTTTACAGTGAACAGCTGTGCCTACATTTACCACAAATGTATTCTCTGAATGATGATTTAGGGGATTAACTGCTCATGTGAGGGACATTTTTAGAAACTTCTTTATCTCAGTGAGATTATTGCAATCATTGCAGGTCATTGGAGAGAAGCGACCAGCCCCAATAGATGCCACAAAGAAGCCCAAGACTCCTAAGAAGAAGAAGAAGAAGGATCCCAATGAGCCTCAGAAGCCAGTATCAGCTTATGCCCTGTTCTTCAGAGACACGCAGGCCGCTATCAAGGGTCAGAACCCCAACGCCACCTTTGGAGAAGTGTCCAAGATTGTGGCATCCATGTGGGATGGTCTGGGAGAGGAGCAGAAGCAGGTACAGTAAAGTTTAATTATTTAAACTGCAGTTTCATTCAGCTGCAGCTATATTCTGACAAGAAACTAACACATAAAACCTTGGTGTATATAATGTATTCTGCCTTAGGTGATAAAAATGGTTGCTATTTAAAAAATAAGCTTTATTTGTACATTCACGTGTACCTTTGTGTCATCACAGGTTTACAAAAGCAAAACAGAAGCTGCTAAGAAAGAATATTTAAAGGCCCTCGCCGCATACCGTGCTAGCCTGGTTTCCAAGGTGAGAAATTGTTTCTTCTCTTCACCTGAAAAATGTGTGAATTTGACTGAAATGTGAATTAAATGATTAAGAATCCCTTGTATTATCTGATACACTGTGAAGTTATAGACAGCTCTCTTGTAAAGATAAAAACAACCAAAACAATTTGAGGTCCGGCTTTTTAAAATACATTTTCTCCATCCAGGCTGCAGCAGAATCAGCTGAGGCCCAGACTATCCGTTCAGTACAGCAGACCCTGGCCTCCACCACCCTGTCCCCAGGCCTGGTTCTGCCTTCACCCCTCAACCAGCACCCTTCCATGCCATCAGCTGCCCAGGCTCTCCAACAAGCCCTGCCACGGGCCATTGCCCCAAAACCTCTGCAGATGAGACTAGGAGGTAGTCAGATCGTGACCTCGGTCACAGTTTCCCACCAAAACATGCCCTCCGGGATGCCTCCACAGCTGCTTGGCCAGATGGGTGCTGGAGGGGCCATGGTTGCAGGTGCCCAGTCCACAGCGGTGTCTCAGATGAGCCCTCCCATGCAGCCAGTGCAGCAGCATGCAATGCAGCAGCTTCAGCAGCAGCAACAGCAGCAGCAAATGCAACAGCACCTCCAGCACCATCAGATGCAGCAGCAGCAGATGCATCACCAGCAGATCCAGCAGCAAATGCAGCATCAGCATTTCCAACACCATCTCCAGCAACAGCTGCAGCAGCACCACATGCAGCAACAGCAGCAACAACAACAACAGCAGCAACAGCAGCAGCAGCAGATGCAGCTGCAGCATATGCAGATGCAGCATCAGCTGCATCAGCAGCAAATACAACATCTCCAGCAGCAACAGCAGCAGCAGCACCAGTCCCAGTGTTCCCCACCCCAGCACTCTCCTGGTACACCCCATTCAGTAGGAGGCTCTGCATCGCTTGGTAGCCCCCAGCCGGCTCCACAGCAGCAACCACACCCCTCCCAAATCCAGGCCCATGCCCAGGTCCTGTCCCAGGTCAGCATTTACTGAGCCAAATGGAAATCCTATCTCAAAGAACAGGAATAGAATAAAAGCATCATTCCACGTTGCTTTTCTAAGTTGCACTTAAGAAGTGTGTAAGATTTAGAATGTTATACAAAGAACTTGTCCATTGTTATAGACGGATATGCACTCGGGTGTACAGGGGGTAAACATGTTTGCTGGTTTTTTGTCTATAAAATAGGCTGAGCTATGACAGAAGCCTGTTAGCAGGAGCGCCCAGTGATTGTTTATTTGTTTGTTTGTGAGGTCTTTCAATTGTCAATTTAAACTGACTGGGCACACAATATGTTGAAAGACATGTGTCTTTCACTGTTTTATTTAACAATAAAGCTTTATTTATGAGGCCAGAGTTGTCAGTTCAGCGCAGCGAAAGGACATTTTGAATGCATTTCAACAAAAGGATTTTTATCAGCTCTCGCCTGGACTGAATGACTCACAGGATCCTTGCTGGAAACCAGTAACCCACACATCAGTCTTTGTTCCCACGCTGGCCAGTATATAGCAAGACTTTCTTTCCTCCAACCTTTCTCTTTTACCCATCATTCTCTCAGATTTAACTGTTCAACAATGCCGTTGGGGAAATCATTGATCAAATCATCACACGTTGGAAGCTGAGTGATATTTGAACACATTTAAACCATGTCACAAATACAGACAATGTCTTGAAGAGTAAGGGGAACTGAAAGTGAAAGGTCTTGGGACACAGATCTCTGGATGAATGACTGAACAGACTGAGACAGAAACTGCCATAAATCATTTATGTCATCACATCATCATCAAACTGTAGCTGTAATCTGCTGTACATGATTTGTAGAGTGGGGAGAGATGAGATCTCCTTTATCCAGTAATCTACCCTCCAGATGATTTGCCCAAAAGTGTGTAACTGGCACCCCCAAAAATGATTCTTTAATCTATTTGTTTTTACTTCAGATGTTTAACAATTAAATTATGTTTTTATTTTGTGTAACAAAGGGGATATTTTATGGTAAATACAAATTTCAGGATCAAGGCAGATGGTTTGGGGATTGATGTATTTTTACTCTGCTCCTTGATACCGTCATTGTTTTAAAAAAGGAAAAAGAAAAACTAGCAGAGCCAGTTTGTTGCACTGCCAAAGCCAACAGAAAAGGCATCGGAGGTATTTTTGCCAGCTGTACAGAAGTCCCTGGAAAAAAAAAGAAAATGTTGTACATTTTTCATATCACCTGTTGTAAAGTTTTAATATGTGAGGCTTTAATTAAAACATTGTTAAACGACCTGTGGATTGCTATATCACATAGTGCATTTCTGCTCTTTTATACTTTTTTATGAGTTACAATAGCAGCGATTAATTTTGTTTGTATTTTGCTTACAAACCCACTGCTTTTGAAAACTGTCCATAGAATAAATGCATCAGTATGGAGTTCTTGAAAAGTTGTTTTCAGCTCACAATAGGAACCGTGATTTAATGTTTGAGTTTTGCTCGGCCATGAAGACGAATCCAGAGACATTCCATCACTAATATGATAGTAGCCATAATTTTGTATGAAGTATTATATATTTCTTTGTGTCTCTGTTCAGAATTAAACTATCAATCACAAATATTTATTTGAAGGAACTGGTTTATTTCAAGTTATGTCAGCCATAATTCTATGAGATATTTCTTCACCTTGTTAGCTACTGAACATAAATCACTGATAAATATTAATAGAACTCAGTTCTTTACAAGATATGAGAAATAAATTTGTATGTTTTCTATGGAGTAATTCTATAAGAGAAAAAAGATACTTTGCAGGGATATAAGACAATTTATGTTGGCGTTATTATAGTGTGTGCTTTTTCTCAATGATTTGAATGGAAATCCATTGTAACTGTGTGTAAAGACAGTGTTGATACTGGACAAGGTCAGCATGTAACTGGTACTTGTCTCAATAACAGTCCCCTTCTCACACACCAGTGCATTGGATTCTGCCTCTTTCTTACTCCCTTCAAAATCGCTTCATTTCCAAGACATCCCCAGGGGTTTGCTGAGCTCCCTTGAATAATATGGTGAGCGGGGGAGGGAAGGCAGGCAAACAATAATTATCATATCTTCACAATAGGCTGTGAATCCACTAGCCCAGAGAAGGTCCTTATTTCCAAAGGCAGCTGAGACATTTTAAACATGGGTTAATGTTAGTTACAAATTAGGAGAGAGAATCTGCTCCTGTGCTTCTGTGATAGCAGCTTGATAGAATTTTCAAATTTTGGTTTGTTTTCAATTAGTTAGTTTTAGGAAAGCATTTGTAATTTGGGCCGAGGCTTGCCGCTGCTGGTGCTGCAGTGATTGGCTCTTCAGCTCAGTATGGAAACGATGCCCATTTCTCTGCCGTGATTAATTGCAGCATCTGTCCTGTCAGAAGCCTGAGTGAAGAGGTCTGCAGGAAAACTGCAAATAAGCACTGGCAACAGTCTTAAAGTGCTTATGATGAAATGAAAATTAAAAACAGCAAGTGCTGTGCATGACCTGAATCTCAATACAGGGGGAGAAGAAGAGAATGTGAGAGCGGGTGTCCATGGATACCAAACACATGCTTTAAAAACACACAGTAATGAGGCTCTGGGAAATCGCTGTTATTATTCTGAACAGATTCACAGCAGAGCCCATTAATAATGCATGGAGCTCCTTGTTATTCCATAACCCCTCAGTACTGCGGTCACTGTGTGTACAAATATCTCACAGCCAGGGTTGAAGTTATGGGACTCTGCAATAAAAAGGTTACAGATATTTTCAAAACACTGCTATACACACACACATAATTTACAAGGATAATACACTACACCTCCTATAATGGGGATTGGTTTAATTTGAATAGGTGAATAAATAAATATCACCTGCTTAATTCAGTACAGTCTGCAGTATCTGCTTGATAAATATAGTTTTCACAGTGTGACATGATATGATCATAGAAGCATGAAGCAATCAATAGCCATGCTCGTCTTTCTTTCTGTCCTCATCATTAACTAACACTGATGAAATGCATTAAGGACACTGTGACATTAATATGTCATTTGAGTAATGCAATCATGAGGTGACCTAATTGTCCTCCTCCTCCCCACTGAGGTCAGTTGCTCGGCAGTATGCCAAAGATGACTAAGGAGTCAGATGTGGAAGCTAAGGGATTCTGTGTTTTAATGATTTATTTGGTTCTTTTGTTGTTTTCCCGTTCAGTGCACAGATACAATGTGAGCATAACAAAGGCCCTGCTGACACTGACCATCTGACCATCAGACCAACGCTGCAGCCAATCTCACAGTAGTCTGGACTCAGGTCACAGATGCAGGACCTGCCTCTCTGCTCTGACAATAAACTTTGTCTCCTTAAGAAAAGGGAAAGAAAATCTCTCTGCTGATAAGACCTGGTCCAGGGGAGTGCAGAGACAGTTGACCCTACAAGTCCAATGCCAAGCCTTGTTTATAGGGAAGAATTAGGCCTCCAGTCAAATGGCTGACCACGTTTCAGGAATTCTTGACCTTGCGATGAAGAACTTTGTGGAGAACTATTGACCTCTGAGATGAATAGTGAACTTTGTTTGGGGGCTGTTGGCTGGCTGGGCTGTTGACATCCATGACCAATAGCAACGTTTGTTTAGAGAACTTTTGACCTGTCAGACCAAAGTAGCGCCACAGACGATGCCTCCAAGCAAAGTTAATTGTATATTCAGGGGGGCTAATATAAATATTATGATACCCTAGCACAACCCTTTGGATAATCTTATCTAAATCTTTGAACTATGGTGTTAACTCTTAGCTCTCAATAAAAACAAAAACACTGATCATTTTTCTGGATTATAAAGCTGCACTGCTAAATTCCCTACAACAAATATAAATTAACTGTGCTGCAGAAAATACAAGCTCAAACGCAAATAATCACATATACACTCTCTTGTTTTATCTCCCTCTAACATTCTCTCTGTCTTTCACAACCACATGCAAGCACACACAACGTGCAAAATCACACATACACATCTATATTCCATCCTTTGATTTCTGTGCAATGATGTTGCCTTGGTGACACAATGATTCGGCCATTAGGTTTATCCCCCCTTTTGCTGAAATATGTTACATTGAGGCTGATCTGCCAGTCTTTTGCCCTCAGTTAGCCAGCACAATGGCTGCACTATCATAATTTTGATACAGCATTGCTAACGTACAGCAAATCAGTGATCTTCAATGATTGATACTCCAGTAAGATATTTCATATTGCCGGAGGAAGCGGTGCCACTGTGTATAGCTGCAAATAATCATCTTTCCTCAAAGTAATTAATGATTAACAGTATGTAATCATAACCAATGCAGTATTGAAATAGCTAACATTAAAACAGACTTTGGAATCTTGCAACACACTCAATAAATGAAACAAGATCTGATGCTGAGATAAACCAACCTTATGATGATTTTAAAATCTTGCATGAGACTTACGTATTTGCAATCAGGAATTCAAATGATATTATATTTCATACTAATACCACTGCCCTTTAAATACATAATATATTTGAGCATGTATTGTGCAGATGAACACACACTAGACTGAGGGCAGATAAGGAAACCACTATTATCCTGCTGTCAGCGTCATAAAGGTCATGGAATAAACATCTAAAGCCCAAAGAAAAACTGTTTATTGGAAGCAGTTGTCACCATAACAATAACATGAGTGAGCGTATAAGGAGCTGGTTTGTTTCAGATTATTATGGTTAGCTCAGTTTTTTATTGTGCATTGTCAGTATTTAGCAGACCAAATACGTTTGGAGCATTTATTCTCCACTGAGTTATATAGTCGCTCTAAAAAAATTGCGCAGCAAGCTGTCAGTGATTTGGGAAAGCTTTCTTTATTGTGACAGATCATCATGCCCCAGAGGTTGACAGATGTCCCTATGTTGCATGGAAACGATAGCAGTTTCTTTTTATTTGGACTTATTTGGTTTAAGAATTTAAAATCCAGCGTGCTCTACCCCCACTGCCACTACACTCCAATTTATTTCATCAGTATTTTATAGGCTTTGTGTTCAGCAGAGGATCCCAACTCTGAAATTGCCTTTTATTGCAACTTACTTAGCCTGTTAATATAGGCTATTACAGAGCCAACATGTTTCTATGGCAACAAAACTGATAAAGTGTACCAGGAGACTAGAGTGATAGATTACACGTGCACGCTGTGTCACATCCAATTAACTCAAACTGACTGTACACCACATTATGCCACGACTTGCAGGAAAATCAATAAATATGGACGGTACCCAACAAGGTTCCCCCTCTGTTTCTTTCTTTCATCCCTCACGATGGCAGCGAAGCCAAGACAGATCATGCCACTAGGATGTCCCTGCTGCTACAAGAGGCAGGTGCTGTGTAGACACCATTCAAAACTTGGCCTATTCAGTCCAACTCCTCTAACGCTCCATTCATGCATAGCAAAACACCATCTGCTCCTGTTTTGCCCGGAGCAATCACAGCTGACCAAAAAAAAAAAAAAAAAAAAAAAAAAAAGAAATCCATGATAACAGCTGTTGCCAAACAAAAGCCAAACAAAGGGGGTAGGAAAAGGTTAGAGACAAGTTAGACACCAAAAATTACTCATTGGAAAGGGCGAAGGAAAACATTTACTCTTGGTAATAGTCAGGGAAATGGGATGCCATCCAGCAGGGTGATGGGGAAGGGGTTAAACATGAGGCACTCAATCTGTGTGTCTGGCAGACTTAAAACAGTACAGGATCAGGTGATAATAGATTCAAGCTGAGGATGATTCTTTTCACAGTCGGTTCTCAGGGTGCAAGAGTAGAGGCAAATGAGCCATAGAGTCTCCTCACAGAATATGACTGCTGATTGAAGTGCATACAGATGCAGGTAGATACTGTACATAGAGGCCATCCAGGAACAGTTTACTGTTACTGCTCTTTATATTGTACCTATTGGCATTATATTTTCTTATTAATTGTTAGAAAATACAGAAAGCCCAGTTTGACTGATTCAGTTTCCTATCATATACAACTAACTAAACCTGCAAATATTCACTTCTGAGAGATTATTTTTGCTTGAACAATTAATCTATTATGACAACTGTTGCTGATTATTTTCTATTGATCAACTAATAAATGATTCAACTGATTGTTTCAGCTGTACTGTTGTAGTCTGTTGACAGCAGACTGTTGAAGGCAATGCAAAGTAGATCAAAGTTGGTATAGAAATACGTTCTTTATCTAACTTATAGTAGGTTTTCAGTGCATATAAGTAAAGGGCAGATTATACAGAAAATTTGGAATAATAATTCACAAACAGGAATATTTTAATGACAGTAATTAATGATACATGATGTACTGGGAAACAAATAACACTAATACTAGCCAGTGATAAATATAAACATGGGTTGAAGTAAAGGGAAAAATGCATGCGCTGTTGCTTCAGTGAGGCTTATAGTTTCCGCTCTCCCTTGCAACACGCTGCATTGTGGTGTGATTGGCACTGGTTCCTCGACAATGTGAGGCCTAGCTTGATCTAATGTATAGCCGCTGACCTGGGGGAGGGGCTGCAAGCGAAGGTGAAAGACGGAACAGCTTGCATGCCTCCAGACCTCAGCTGCCCATACAGACGGCGAGCTATAAAACCACTGTTTGAGCAACACAGAAGTGTCACGGCAGCCGTATACAACGCTGACAGGAACTGAAAGGCACCCAATACAGGATACAGTGGTTGAGCAGAGGCCTGAGGGGGAGCAAAGTTAAAGTGGAAGAAGGAGAAGCAGAAGAAGAGGGGTGGTATCAGTAAATGATGATTATCTTACCCATTGTCCCCATGGGGATAATTAAGTTTTATCTTATCGTACCTTATGCTGACTATGAACAGACCTGGATCTAATTGCATTTTCACATAATTCATAACATTTAAATAATTCCTCAACTTCACAGTACCAGATGGTCGGGTGTGTTTTGTGCCCATAAAACAAGAGAGTATGTGCAAGATGCTTCAGACAATCATAGGAAACCAGTTGAAATGAGTAGTAAGTAATAAGTGAAATGAGTCGAGTATGTTTCTTTGATGTGATTTATAACTTATGACTGACATTACCTGAATTTCCAGATGTTACGGAACTCCAGGAAGAAGCATAATGAATACTGGAAATGATTTGCAAATGTATTTTTAACCAATTTGACTACAAAACATGCAAATCTTGGTTGGACCTTGTTGCTGCGAGAGATGTCATAGGCGGGGCTCTATTTATAAACAGAAGCTCATGTGGCAGTTGATCAGTCAATTTGCCTAACAAATGACTCACCAACACATCTTCAGCTGGTTGCACACGATGGCCTCTTTGTTTGTAACACGATTTCAAGCAACCTGGAACCAAAACAAAAATGTAATAAATGTAAAAATGAGCAACACATAATGCCTGGAGAAAGAGCAGACAGCTGCTCTTTAAGGTCACGTCCTGAGCTATGAACCTGGCTGAGCAGTTTACACGACAGTGTGGATGCCTGGACAGTGTACAGTAGACTTGTAATGAAGAGGGGAGAGACAGGACAGAAGACAGGCTCCAGCCTCATGCCATTAGAGGTGATTTGTCTGCCAAACTGATTCCAGTCCCAGTAGTTTTATCAGTTTAATGCCCAGGCAGCGTTCATTATTTCTTTGCCGGGAGGGTCAGCCTCTCTTCAGCAGAACAAGTGTGGGTTGTGTTTCTGTCAAAGAGGGAGGGGGGTTAGTGCTTGACCCGCAAAGCCATTCAGCTCTCAGAGTGATCCATTGTTTGGGTCCTCTCTTTGTTCAATGCCTGCAGAGAGAGAAGGGGCCAGCTACAGGGGAGGGAAGGAGCAGAGCTGGGGTCTCGTTGGGTGCCAGGGGTCTGCACTTACCCTCAACACATTCGCACCTACAGTCCTTTCACTCCTAAAAGGCCACACAGCCTAATGTTTATTATGTGTATCAGTGTTTTGGCACACATACACACACATAAACACACACATACTAAAGACACTGTACTTCAGATCTACACCACATGTCAGAAATTTCTTTATGCAGCTGAAATATTTAAAATAGTATTTCTGAGCATTCAAGCAGGCAAGATAATGAGGTCAAGTAGGTGTTTTTCTCACTGTGAGACCACTTAAAGAGCATTAAAGTGCTTGGAAAAGCAGATTGATCTCACTGATGTATAAGCTTTGTATAAAAACCGGACTGGAAGGTTCTGCATAAATTAAACATCAGTATCTGATTGCAAGCAAATTGCAAAGACATTAACAGGGAGGAGCTATGGAAAGGAGAGGGAGGTTTGGCCCTTTTGGTTGGTCCAAATCTACTGTAGTCAGGTTTCGGACTGACAGTGATCCAAACAGTTGGTTTCAATATTTTATTGTCATGTCTGCCACTGCAGAGTTGATTTGAATTTGACTCCTTTTTTGGTGATGCCTGTAGTGCTGAGTACATGTTGTTGTGTTTCTGCCACCAATCATTCAACAAAGGGGCAAATTAATAGATAGCAGTCAGTGGACTGAGTGTTGTATTATTGAGGAGTGGTAATCAGACTAGTTCTGATCATCCAGCCATTTGCGACTACATTTTAAATATTATGTTCTGCAGTCACTAGAAGAAAATATTGTCAAGTGGTCAAGTTTACAGTTCCTCCTGTGGTGCGAATCTTGGGTGAGACATTACCATCATTTTAGCTCCATTTGCTAGATCCCAATAAAGGTTTAAGTTTGGTCTAGTACTACTGAGCTATTTAGTTTGATATAAAAAGACCATAGACAATTTAAGTACAAGGCAAAAGACATCACTCTGCATTTAGACATTGATCACACTATCATACCAGGCACTATTATGACAAACTACAATGGTTTGCATTATATTCATTTTGAAGAGGCTGACAATGGTTAATTAACACTACAAGCATATAATTACAAATACATATGAATATTGGTGCTGTTTTTATTAATAGTGGTAGTTATGGGATTTCCAAATCAGTTTGCATTCCACAATTTATTATTGATTACAGAAAGTGTCACAAATGGCTCATGTCAGTTTCAAAAGTTTACCGTTTACAGCCTCATCTCAGACAATGTCAGCGCCAGATGTGTGTATGCAGCCTATTATCATCTTTTTGCACACTGAAGTAGCACTATCTCCTCTTATATAACCTCCTCAGTATTTGTTTTCAAGACACTGTGTCTCCAGGAGGTTCACTGCAGCCGTATTGATGACAGCAGATCAGACAGACTGCTGAACTTGTTATATCAGACAAACTTCAGTTGTTTTGGCTCATTAACAGATGGAGGTTAATAACAGCAAACAGAGCTACACGAAGTCCCATCACTGCATAGCTTTTTAGGACTGCACAAAATAAATAAATGATGAACTGATTGCTGTTATTTTAAGAGATGTGCAGGAAGCATACACGGGCTGAACCAAGCTATAAAGTGTGAATCGCAGACTAATACTGAGAACCAAGATGAAAATGTATTTTATTTTAAAAGACAAGTTGTTTAGTTCAAACTATTATACTACCAGCACTGTCCCTGTCTTAATTATCTTACTGTTAAATTAAAGTTATTAAGATTAAGATTTTCATGAAATCAAATGCTATTTTTGATAGTGGCTATGGTCAGTAATTATGTTTTGTTATTACCATAATAGTTTTTATTGTTAGTGGCAGAGTCTGCTATTCCTGCAAGGGATTCAAATTACCTACCTACACACAAGGGATTGACAGGAAACAATGCAGCATGTAATCCAGTGTAATTTTATCTTTTGAATATCAACCTGACTGGTTACTGTTCACTTTCTACAGCCATATCAGTGCCATATTGAGTTACTGCTAATGTAAACCAAACATTTCCTATTTCTGCTGCTTCACATTAAAGCACTTACAGGAAAACCAATGTGTATGTCATCATTATGGCACAGTGATCATCAAAAATATGTCTGTAACACAAAACAATGGCCATTTTTGCCATTTCGTCAACAACAGATCAGTTTTAAATATTGCAGGGAGTGATAGAACAAGAAGGAACAGCCATGAGCTGGTAGATGAAGATGAAGCATTGCAGCCGACAAGCAGTACACCTCCAACTCCTCACCAAGGTCACCAACTCCTTTTAACCGTGCTCTGCTGCTGTATGGAAAACTACTCGCCCTGTGTGCAGCATGAAATTAGAACAAGTTTGCTCATGGCATAATGGAAAACGGCAAATTATTGATTGACTTCTTTATTCAAACAATGTGAATTGGTTTGGCTGTAAACAGATACACAAAGTTGCTGCTGAAGAAGTATTTGCTGTAGTGTTAAACCGCACTTGCTGTTGCCAGCAGATACCAAGGGTGTCGCCGAATCAACCAGGACTGAAAGTCTGTGTAAAGGAAAATCAGAGATATCTTTTTAAACACATTATACATGTTAGGAAATAATGGTTGAAAACATGAAAAGACTGTGAACTATGTAGCACTGAATTGTGGAGTTAGAGTGTTAAACTGTTTTTCACCATTTCTGTGTTCAGGATCTTTTTTTGGGCAGGACTGATATGGTGGCTTGATGACGTTGAGAGGTTACTAGCATGACCCCTCCCCCACTGTATAAACACTAGGTTAAATTGTCGTCTGAGACAACTGGGATTCACTTTAGATAATACACTGTTACTAGGGAATGGGGCCACTTTTGGTCAACGTTAGCACTTGAGGAGTTATTTTAAACAGATAATTCTATATACTTGGTGATTTTTTTTTAATCATTAAAATTTGGCTGGGTGGTAAATTGCACATTTTTCTGTGTCTGTGTGACAAACTCACTACATATTTAATATTGCTTTACACAGACTTTAAGAATTCTGACTTCCCTAGACATCCCTCCTAAACAGGTGTTTTTAATTAAACTGGCTGATTAGACCTCTGATGAGGTTGGGCAGGGTTGTAAAGGGGATTACCTGAGGTCACTAAACTCCATGTACAAATAAAAATTGATAAAAGTTGTCCTGCCTTAACAAGAATTCAGCAAAACTCACAGAGAAGTGAAGGAGATGTCATGTTTGTCCATGGCCACACAGTCCAGAGAAGAAGTTTAACTGGTGAAAAAACTTGTGTGGGTGGCTTGTGGTGGCACAGGAGTTTTAAGCACTGTAAATCAACTTGTAAGATAAGTTCCTCCTTTCTCTCACAAACTCAGCAACACCATGGTCAATTAGCTTACAGTGATGTTGTATGTATTAAGTTTATCCTCACCTTTAGGCTCCATTATTGCCTAACTCGACACTGTGGACAGTTTAGGTAACCATGACGAGCTGAGCTAGAGGTTCTATGCAAACACACACTGGCCAACTGAAATCAGCTTAAGCTGTGGGTGCAGTCAATTTGTCTAGCTGCTCTTTGAGGTGATTTGGGGGCTGGCTGGTGGTTGGTCTATTTATCATACAACTCCTAATGTGCTAATTCTGTGTTCATAATCTGAGGCAGCATCATCGATCAACATTGGTTTGACAGGCCCCACCCCCCACCTCCCCTCTGAGATGCTGTTCACCAGCATAAGGGGGTCATCTCTTCACAATGTCCTAAATTCAGAATTTCACTCAATAACAATACAAATGAGCTTGCTCTGCCATTGTTGATTAATGGAAAATCAAACCCCCTCATTCTTTTTTGGTTATTAAAGGAACACCTGAGTTTTGAATGAATGGGGTTTGTACAAGAGATGTAACAGTGCAGTTCAATTATGTCTACTTTTTTGACACTAAAAGAAATGGTGAGTGATACAGAATACTTAATATTTGTGTGCTACATTCATAATTGTATTCCTTCAACACAGCTAAAGCTTTCAGAAAAATTCCACCTACTAATAAATAAATCATTAATTATCATTAATTATTAAAATTACTAAAGAATCTATATTGAAAAGCTCAATTCAGGAAACAGGAAGAGCCAACATAATTATTAAATTAAGACATTTCAGTTTATTATTGACCTCATACTTAAATTTTCATATATATAGCACAATCTCTATACTTAACACAACATGAATACTGAACACACGTTACAGTCAAATGAAACCCTGCAGAGAGGTGAGATCTGATTCTGGAGAAATTAAAGGTGACACAGCTAATTCAGTGGGCAGACATCAGACATGAGTGCTTGCTTTGACCTTTTCTATGACTATGAGAACAGAGTAACTCGCAAGGGGAACTGTATTAGAAAATAAATGAAAGGTCTTGGTGGAAAGGTCAGGACACATGTTTCTGTGATGTGGAATAAAGTCTGTTTATAGTAAGGTTTGGCCAACTGCACCTTAATACAAAGAATCCTCAACAAATCAAGTCTTATTGAGTCTTGGTGAAATGCTTTGTGTGTACTGTATGATCATGTCTTAGGAATTTGTAAAACATCCAGTGGTTGACAAGTTAAGGCTGAAGCTATTGACTTACATAACTGAACTATTTTAATCATTGTTTTATATTTCATCAGACAGTGGATTCATAACAAGTGACATTGACAGAATGGCTGTGATCCTGCACCTGTTTTTAGTTATACAGTTTACATTTCACTTACCATTGGTTGTTTGGTTGATCTTAAAGGTTGATGAGATGATAATAATTTCAAGGTTGTAAGTATCCCCATAGACAACAGTTAGAGCAGACCAACTAAGACCAGATGTTATCCCAGTAAGGGTGTAATATGGTGTAGAGAACATATCTCAAGGCAATACAGATTGGCCAGCATGTCTGTGCAGAAGCAAAACACATACCAAGTAAGTATGGAGTGACATTAAACAGTATATATTAAGTGCAGATTCTGCACAGTCCAATACAACAATCAGGGGATTCCATGTCATAATTAGCCAAGTGATATAATTACAAGATAAATCTGTAAAGGAAAAGCTCTTGTCAAGTTTAAGACATGTTTTTTTTGTGTATGAATTTGATATCAATTGCAATTACATATATATGGGCACTGTTATAGAAATGGGTATGACTAACCTGAGTTTAACCAGAGAGAGTGTATTCATGGGAGGATGGTGCTGACACATTCCCGAGTGGAGTCAAGCCTGATTATTTTAACTTCTGTAACCCAGACAGAACTAAATTGATCCAGGACTCATTTGATTCATCTTTGTATAAATGTTAATTTTGCTGCAAACAACCAACTCTAAGGGCAGAATCTCCACAGAATAAAAGGAATAACAGTGCACTTATATCTTATTAATATAGTAAAACACCTAAATAATTTCTATTATCGCCCAGTAAAAATAATTATCTAGCCTTATATTGTACAGTCTGTCAATGTGTGTACGGTCAGGTGAACACTGTCAATTTTATGTCTAATCAGCACCAATGGGAGGAATTATTTAATCTTTATTTAATTAAGGAGTTAATTTAATATAAAACATATTTTTTACAATAGTAACTAACTTAAACTTGAACTAAATGAGTTTTTGCCATTTGGGAGCAGTACAACAAGTTGTAAACACAATGACACATAGCTTATAGCAAATGTGTTAGCACATAACACATAACAGAACAACATTAGCAACATAGGCATTTATTTGGTGTTTGTGTCATCTCTGCTTTGTCATCCACCAACAAATATTTATTTTTTTTAGATGCTAATTGCTCCACATGTTAAGGTACTCACTATCTGTCTATTGATGCTGAGCAGGTTTAGTTTAGTTTAGTTTAGTTTAGTTTAGTTTAGTTTAGTTTAGTTTAGTTTAGTTTAGCTTATTTTTGAGTGCAAAATCACACCGAAGTGTCTCAATACACTTCACAGCAGAAAATGTTAAAACAATTGATCTAGGGGCTAAAACCAAGTTAACAGGCACACAAACAACAAGAAAAAATAAAAGAAGACATGTTTTAAAGACATCACAAGATTTAGAAGATGAAAATAAAATTTTAGAAGTAATCCTGCATAGCAATCCCACATAGCATAGTTAGCTCATCGTGAAAAAATAAATAAATAAATAAATAAAGTAAAATAAAATCACAAAGTACATCATATCAACAGATGACAGGTATACTGGTGTTGAGACAACAGAGTCAGCTAGCCAGTAGAGTGAAGGGGATAGCACAGTCAGAACTGTTGAGGTAGATCATATGATTGTGCAAATAGGTAAGTTTTAAGTCTGGATTTAAATGTATAAACTGACGTGGCTTCCCTGATTGTGAGAGGTAACTGGTTCCAGAGAAAGGGGGCTCGGTAGGAGAATGATCGACTGCCTGCTGATTTTTTGTTAAATCTTGGAACAGTGAGATATCCAGCACCATGTGAGCGGAGTGCACGAGAGGGAGTGTACGGGGTGATGAGTTCAGATAGGTATGAAGGTGCAAGTCCATGTAATGATTTGTAAGCTAGGAGAAGCACTTTGAAGTCCGATCTGGCTTGAATTGGGAGCCAATGTAGGGAGGTCAATACTGGGGTGATATGGTCAAATTTCCTGGTTCTGGTTAATATTCTGGCAGCAGTATTTTGTGCAAGTTGTAGTCTTTTGGTACGGCAGGCAGGTAAACCAGAAAATAGCATGTTACAATAGTCCAGTCTAGAGGAAACAAAGGCATGTATCAGAGTTTCAGCATCCTCCATACTGAGGAGAGGGCGGATTTATGATATATTGCGGAGATGGAAAAATGCAGTCTTGATAATTTCCCTGATATGGGCGTCAAATGAGAGGGCTGGATCAAAAATAACACCAAGGTTTTTGACTGTGGAGCTCTGTTTGATTATGCAGTTCCCAAAATTTAGCGTGACATCTGCGAGTTGAGGGAGTTGGAGTTTTGGGCCAATAATCAGCATCTCGGTTTTGTTAGCGTTTAGTTGTAGAAGGTTGTGCGACATCCAGGTTGTAACAGCAGATAGGCAACATTCAAGGTTTGCGATTTGTGAGCGATTGTCAGGAGTAACTGGTATGTAGATTTGCGTGTCGTCCGCGTAACAGTGGTATTTGATATTGTAGGAACGGAAAATGTCACCAAGAGGTAGCATGTAAATTGAGAAAAGTAAAATACAATGGGTTTATCTGTGCTTTATTGCTAAAATATCTGTCTGTTGTAGCTGGCAACTATACCATAAAACCAAAACAATGAGCTAAAAGATGCTAAATGCTCTATGAAGCTGAGGGGAACTGCATAATTGGGTGATAATTCTCTTTGGGTTGGTCACTATGGGTGACCCTTTTCACATTAAGCCTGGTTAAGTGATCCATTGTTAATAGAAAAATCTTGAAGATTTGAATTTAAATAAATGTCTGTTAAGTCACTGCCTACTGCCAAATGAGGTAACACAATGGTGACTTAGCCTAAGGCCTACTGATGAAAGCCCTTGCATTTGCAGTATTACAAACTGGGTGTTGATGGTGACATACCTGGGAAAAAATGTGCACAGTTAGTGACGTTTTTCCATCACCCAGGAGTGGTTAGTCCACCAGCGACGGTAGACAAAGCTAATGCAACAGACTTGCTCTTCAACTCAGTTGTGTGTGAAGTGGCATGCTGTTTTTTCCACTCTTTGCTAGCGTTGAACTGTTATGGAGGCATGGCTCAGGTGCCAACTGCCAGTTGACTGACATCACACGGGCGACATTGTAACTCACACCTGCAATTACTGCTTATCGCCAGAAGTGCCACCAAGGAGAACAAAACAGAGATCTACGAGATCTTCATAATTCTAGCATTGAAAAAAATGATAAATATGTATAATAAATAAAATTCTACTCTCATCCATTTAAAATTGTGTTTTTCTGTTAGCTGGCTAATAAAAATAGTGACATATAAGTAAACATGCTTAAAACATCTAATCTGAAAACCTAACTATACAGGAAGGAATCTCTGTCTGTCTGTCTGTATGTGTGGCCTTCACATATCTTGACAATGGTTCATCTGCTGAGGACCCAAAGATTTGCATTATTGAGTGTGAAGTTGTCTGTATGATTGGTTCTTGAAAAATATATAGAAATACCTCATGCAACAATGTTGCTTCTGCTTTTTCTTCCGCCTGTGGAGTCAACAAGCAAAAATATGGACAGTGCCACTCTGCCATTGCAACCCGCATTATGGTCGGAGGTGGGATTACATCCATAGTGATAATGACTTGAAAAAGTTGGAGAGACTTCAACGTACAATATGTAATTTCTGACACTAGGGGTCTCTCAATCAAATCTCAATCATTGATGACATTGTAAAGTAGTGTGGGATCATGGGAGTTGTTTTCTTCATTGTTAAACAATCACAATTGACATCATGGCAGTCAGCTTCTCTTGGGTAGGATTCCTTCAGTGTTCATCATTCAGGAGTTTTTTTACAGCCAAATTATCAACAGAGGTCTCCTTTTCTGCAAAACAAATTTACACAGAGATTAAAACTGGTAAAGAATAAAGGAGTTTCACATTAAAAATCAGTGTTTAACCAAGAATGTTTGGTGGACTCTGACTGGCTGAGCAGGACAAAGGCACATGCCCTGCTCAGTTAAACTGCCTGCCTGAAAGAGAAGAATGAGTGCACACAGGAGAAAAAACAGAGGCAGAGAGAGTAAAACTAGCCAATAGGAGTGCAGACATGTTTGATTGGCAGCAGAATAAACAAATGGAAGGCCGTAAACTGCCTCTATGGTTCAACCTCAGTTTAGTTTCACTGATGAAGTTTCTGTCTGGATTTAAACCATTTAATTTATACATTTCTTATTGTTTTAATTGAAATGTCAGTTGTGTATATATATATGTGTGTGTATATATTGTCTGTGTGTGTGTGTGGTTCTTGAGAAATGATTTTGAATGGTTACTGCACTAGGGCTTTAAATACTAATATTATACTGTGTTACATTTATAACTAAAATTATTCATTAAGTTACTTAAACCTCATGCCCCTTCTGAAAACAATTCACTAACCTACTGTACCTTATGCCAAATTAGAAACATGATGGACGACTGCATAGCAACAAATCTCTGGAGAAGGAAAGGTCATGTACGCTATAAATCCATCCACTGCCTCAGTAAAATGAGATGGATTCTTTCACTTGTTGTCCAGTCTTTAATATTTTTTTCTCCCCTCTCTCTTTCTCTCTCTCAGTCATAAATAGTGATTCACAGCTCTGATTCTGACCAAGCTGATGATTTTAATTTTCTGTTTTCAGAGTAATAAACACTGACATGAGAATGAGCCTCAGGCAGACTTCTAATGAGAAAATGAAATTAGTTTTTCAGCTGACTGATCAGAAACATTTCATACATTATAATCAAGCATTTATTTGACATGATTTGTTTTGTGTGTGTGTGTGTGTCTTTGCATGCACATGTGTACGTGGGCATGTGTGCGTGTGTGCGCACATGTAAATACATTATTCATGCTTCTGTTTGCTATGCTACTGCTTGTTATTGCTACACCAAGACGCAGCTTATGACATTTTCCAACCTTTTGTACCAGAACTAGCTGGCTGGCTGTATCAGTATATGTAATTTTATGCCTCATCTTTCACTGTTGCATCCATCACAGTCCATCTCAGATAAAGTACGCTGGTCAAATAACCAATTACATCTGGCTCTCCTGTTACAGGGACTAGGGTGGGAGGCAGGGATGGTCAATTCACTATAATAATGGACAAAACTCTGACACTTGACATCATATCAAGCCAACAAGCTGGGTAAATAAGAAACAATCTGTTACCCTGTACGATTCCCTGATTAAAATGCATTCTTTTTTAACATCCAATTGATATGATGATTCTATATTTTCTATTTATTTCTCAATGCTATAGATAAAACATCATCCAGTGATCATAAGAACTCCATTATATTATGTTCTTAATGGAAATTCATTGGAAAAACATTATTGGCAGTACTTGAAAGCTGAAGAGACCCAATTCTTAATTTTCATTTTGTCTGTATTCACTGATTGACCCCCAAAACACAATTGCTTGCAGGAATACTACTCTACTACTCCATGTTTACAACACATTATAGAAAGGGCTCTAAAAATTAACATTGTATTGGATCATTGTAATATAAAAAGGCTCCACACATACACACAGTTTATTTTTTGGTAAGGCTAACCAGGCCAAGTATGAATCACCATCAGTATAGTATTTTCAGGGTTCATCCTTGCTCGTGTGGATATTTTTTTCCCTTACTTGCCTTTAAATTGTTTTAATCCTGTTGCCAGAGGCCTGTACAAGAACATCATGTTCATTAGCATCTGTTTGCTGTTCCTGCAGAGTTCAAAGTGTTTCCTTTTCCCTCCTTATATGTGGATAAGAGCTTGAATTACTGGAACCCACCTCTATTCTCCTCCGGTGCCATTTGACAAAAGTAGGGCAGCGAGAAAAACAAAGACTGGGCAATGTCTTTATTGTCATGTTACATCACTCATGTGATCATTTGCAAGAATTTTCTGTTTTGACCTGGTTAGTTTGATGAAAGCTTAGCTCAGCTCTGCAGGCCTGTAGAGAGGCATTCAATTAAAAAAAGACAAACAAGGTACTAATTTACATGTAGACAGCACTGTAGGACATCCTGGCATTTCCTGGCAAAACGTGCATTTTATCAACATTAGATATCCCCTATTGATTCATTTCTTCATTATCTGCATCATTAACCTGCTTAAAGCAGGTCTTTGATTAAATTTATTGATTAACACATTAAGACTAGATGCAACATTTGCATGTATATGTGAAAAAATCATAATCCATATTTTGAAAATAAAGCCCACTACACAAATGTAACTGTCTATCACTGATAACATCCTCATTGTTTATTGTTCACTCTCTTAATATTACTGTTAATGCAAACCCAACATTCCCTACTGCATCACAATAAAAACATTCAACCTGCAAAACACAGGGTGACAGTCACAGGAAACACAATATCTTTGTCATCAGGGTGAGCACTGGCAGTGACTGATCATTATAAATACATCTACAAAACAAGAAAATGGTAATTTGGGACATTTTTGACAGCGGATCAGTTTTACATATTGCTGGGAGTTATGGAGCAAGGAGAAGCATTTAGATAAACAGCTGCTGGTAGCGGAAAGAGAGTGAAGCTCCACAATTAGACAAAATCCTTAGCCTGTAACTCGGGTAAGCAACTCCAAACTTCACCTCGCCCCAGTGTTATATGGAAAATGACTTACTACAGAATTAAATCAGCCTTCATTATTATAGCAATACGAATTTGTTTGGCTGCGCTCTAAACAGATACACCAGTTGCTCTTCTGTGTATATCAGATAAAGGAGATGCTCAAGCAGTGTTTGCTTTAGTATATATTATAGTTACTGTACTTGCTGTTACCACCAGTAACCACAGGTTTTGCAAAATCAACCAGGACTAAAATCTTAAAACTCAAATCTGAATATTTGGTAAAACAGGGGCCACTTAGAAGGAAAGAGTGGTTACACACTGTAACCTCTGGTCTATGAATATCTGCAGAGATCTCACACAGGGATACGTTTTGATTATTCTCATCCAATTTTATGTCATTCAGTCTAACCTCCTCTGATTTAATCATGTCGTCTATCTTAATCTCAATACATCTCATTTTATATCATTTTATGCCACTCAGTCTAATCATCTCACATCATTTAATCTCATCTAATTATATCTCATCTCTTACTCGCACACTTTCATCTTGCACTACAACAATATTCATGTACATGTTCAGGTCAATGTGTTATAAGCATAGACTGAAAAAAAATAGTGGACATAGCCACCGTGACATCACCCACTGGTTTGTGGATTCATGTTTTGAAGCCTTGAGTTTGCATTTTATTGCCATCTTGGATTTTTTGAGCCAGAAGTAATCATATTTGGATGAGAGGGTGGAACTGACCCTAATGCTAGCTGCTAGCTGCTAGCTGCTACTTGTTGCATTTACAGTCTATGGTTAAATAGTGATAATACTAATGCTAATTTTGGCTAGCAAAAAACAGGTTAAAAACAAATTATACTTACTGGAAAAACTGAACCACTGACTCCTTTGAGGGTCTTACAACCAAACATTGAACAAGACTTTTTTAGGTGATCAAAAAGTCACACTTTACTTTCATCAACTGAAAACACACTGAAATGGCCACAGCTACAGCTATACTAATATTCTAATCAGGGGTTATGATCTGTAATGTACATAACCAGCATTGTCGCTGTGGTAGCCACTTTTCAATCACAAAGTAGCCATGCCATAAAGTTTACCCTGCTTCATCATCTATTTTACTCTAAATGGGATCATAATGAACATCATTTTCTTTCTTTCTTCTGTGTTGAAGAAGACATGAAACTGGTGACTGAGACCATAAACTCATGGGAAAATGTTTACTGAGGTAATAAAGTGAGAAGTAGGGTTATTTTCTCATAGACTTCTATACAATTGGATTTTTTTTGCTACCAGTGGAGTTGCCCCCTGCTGACCATTAGAACATGCAAGCTAAAGTTGGCACACTACTGAAGAAAGGTGAAGGTCACAAGGGTAGTCTTGTATAGTTTGATCACACTGAAGAATTACATGAAAAGCAAGCTCATCCCAACAAAAAAAGACAAAAAGAAAATGTAAACAGTCATAAATACCGTAATAAATGCACAAATAGTTGCCTCATGAGCTGGGATTCCATTACAAGCTGAGCTGTGGTGATAAAACTTTTTTTGTGTTGAGAACAAATGGAAACCTTGTTGTTCTTACACGGAAGCTTTGGGTAAAATGCTGAAAGAGCAAGACTGCACATCTGGAGTAGAGAATAGCTGAACACGTGCTGAACCTGAGCTCTTTCTGCTCGCTTTCTGCTCCTCTTTCTCTCTGCTTCGTGTTGTACTGTATCATGAGACCTGCCTTCTGCATGCTTCACTGGTTCTCTGTGGGCCCACTGTCCATCTGCTGCAGGGAAAATGGCAGAACTTGGAGAAAGGACAGGTTACTGTAGCTTTGGGGGAGCTGCCAAGACTCCAAGTGACTATTTGTTGATATTAATAAACTTATACACTAACTTCTCACTCTAAAAGTGAAGGGTTAGTAACTGATGGTGTAGTACATGCCACATAGGACAGCTGAGAAAAAGGACATGTCTAACATATAATAAAAACTGAGCATGTCATTACAGTATATGTTATTTTTAAAGTGCTCATATAATTTGGCAGCTTTCTCATATCAGTACATTATCTCATTTATCTGCCAACAGATGACAGTATTTGTAGGGCTTTGAGCTCAGAGTGTACACCTCTAAACACCATGCACAAACCCTCCTTCTTCCTCTACATGGCTAGCTGTAACCAGTGTTTAAGGGAAAGCTCGCTTTCATTGCTTCACCAGCCCCTGCTTTTTCTCTTCACTTCCCTGTAAATGAATAGATGCTTTTTCTTTGAGGATAAAACCTCTGTGTTTGATAAATAAATTCCAAAAATAATGATCCTTATTTATCATGCAAGACATTCCCCACGCATCTATACATGAGTAAAAGGTTTGTTTATTATTCACTGTAAATCATGTTGTATCATGTTGTAAATCTTTTTTGAATGAAGAAATGATTCATTGTTTTTGTCATCCAATGCATAGTTCAACTAAAATATACTCAACTGAGCTTAGTCAACATGGGCACCGTCTGGTCTCGTTGCTCCATAACTGTGAATCTAAAATCAACTGTTTAGTCTTAAGACTGCTGAGAGAGAATTGTCACTTATCCTGAGAAGTAATCTGTTTCACTCACCCTGTCTCCCAGTAATTATATTTCCATACACAACAGCAAATACATTTTTAGAGACATGTCATCCAGATTACATTTTATCAACATAATAAAGAAATATTTTTAATAAACATATCTGCCAAGTTGCAAAATCAAAAAAACAATCACTGACAATAATATCCTTGTATAACTTTTTATGGTTATGTTTAGGCACTAACAGCCCTTGGTTAAAGTTGGGGAAAAACCATAATCTTATCCTAACATTGAAAAAGTCAGCAGCTGGAAGCATGACAGAGGGCGTATTTACGTCATTAACATTTACCAAAACCACCATCTTTTACCAGTCTGGACCAAAGTGCTATCATTGGCTAAACCTTATCACATGTAGGGCTCAGGATTCCAAACTCAGACTCTGGTGTCAAAGTCAAGTGCCTTGTATGCACAACATCCACTGCAGCCACCTCCCTACAAGTTACATGTGGCACAAAATTGTACATAAAGGAAAAGAGGTGGATAAATAACTCAATCTTAACAACAAACTGAACTAAAACAAAAAAAAAAACATGCTTTAAATGTATACAATTATATCACTGTACATGTTTACTGCAAGGAAATGCATCTCTTCTGTTTCAGGTAGTATATGATTTAGGTATTCAATCTCCCCATGCAGCTACAGTATAGTAATTATTAGCTTCCTGCTCTTGATATTTGGCAAAACATATTTGGTTACAATATACAACAGATTATTACTCATGGTTTTATCCAGCTTTTCCCCTGTGTGGTATGAGTATGTGCATGAATTACACGGTAAAACAGGATGTTTTTTCCTGTCTTGGGTTATTTTCAGCTGCAGTTCCTACAATATGCAATTATGTAAAATTCTGGCAAAAATATAACTTGATCCTATCTGACAACAGAAGCACTAAATATTGCAGTATTATTATGTTGGCTATCCACTGACTGTCTGTGTACTGTGAATTTCAATAGAATATAAAGCAGTGTGTTGTTACACTCGTATCACATGTGAGTTGTAGACAGAAAACCAAATTGTTGGCCTCTTTGTCTTTACCTTTTGAATCCAGAAAATAACTAATTAATTAATTCATTTTATCTGCCCTAGAGGCTCTAAATACTGTTGAACTGTGTAGGGTGCTTTATGTCACTACACTGTGTATCATGATTTGGCCAGGCTGTTACTTTGGAAGTCTAACTCTGAGGGCTTCACTGCATGAAAAGCAGGTTGAACTTGAACTTGTGTTTTTGCACAAGGCTTATTTGTGTTTTATGTAGATGTTTAATTATGTCTAAATTGGGAAAAGGCAGCACAAATCATTTTCATTAAGTGCTGACCCTGTTTCTGATTTTTTCATGGGTCTCTGTAATAATCACAATTGGTCAAATTAGATTTACTGGGACAAGTGAAGAAAGGAACACAGACACTTAATTAAAGTGTAGCACATAACTTCAGGTTGCTAGACCTGTTTTTTTTTTGTTTTTTTTTACACAATTAAAGGATCAGTGTGTAAGATTTAGTGGCATCTAGCAGAACGGACTTGGCAGAAATGTTTTAATTAGTTTACAATCCCATGAAAATAAGAATTGTTGTGTTTTCGTTACTTTAGAATGAGCCCTTTAGAGGGCCTTTCATATTTTTTACAATTTTCGCAGCAGGGGAGAGGAAGGGGAAAGGTATTCAGTTGGTTGCAATCTGCAACCTCATCGCTAGATGTCACTAAATCTTACACACTATTCCTTTTTGAATTGTCTTATTATTTCAGAGCATGCTGTATTTGTGTTAATGTTATACATTGGATAGCAGAACTCGACTGAGAGAACATCTTGCTCTGCAGTTGAACATTAAAAGCAAATGTTGTGTTGCCTGAGGTGTAAACAGAGAGAAGAGCACACTACATAACAGACCATTTGCAATACATTTTTCTCTGCTCCTGCTATGCTTAAGGAAAATAACTTCAGGATATAGCACTGAGCTGATGTCATGCTAAACAAATCCCTCCATCTATAATAGTCTGTCTGGGTATGCTTAAATTCACTGATACATTTGTCTGTTGCCTGGCAACACAGACAATGTTTGTTTGGACTTTAAGGGCCAGACTTGATGCTCTTTAACAGTTGAAAAAGCTTCATACACTGCAGAGCATTAAGCAACCAACAGCAACAATGTCAGCAGTCAAAAGTGCAACAAACCCACCATTAGATTAGATAGAAACAGTATAGTGATTACAAAAGAATTACTGGATAGTTCACATCCGGGCTGTAGTTTATTCACATCCTTAGCATGCCCTGTAGGATCTGGTAAAATATATGTTCTGCCTGCATCAGGATTTATCATGACTTCCACTCTAATCACAGTTACCAATATGCAGGAATGCACCAGTGAAAGACTACTAGTGCTAGTCTGCTTTACCATTACAGTGAGTTAAAAATGAAAAGGTTTCATCCTCTGGGGATGAAATATCATAACAATCTGCCCATTAGATATGGATATTTCTTGTTTAAAAGTGGAACCTTTGGCATAGAGGAGAGGTCACAGGATCACTATAATCATCATGACTCATTCCCTGAACCATGAATATCTACAACAAATTTTATGGGAATCCAGGTTTTAGTTGTGTCAGTGTTAGCCAATGGGACATTTTGACCTGACAGTGGTTCTACATAAAAGGTCATTGGGGTCACAGAGAATATTCATAATTATCCTCTGGAGAACATGAATATCCAGACTGCTGTGATGGCCAGCAGTCCCTAGATATCTTGTTTTGACCATTAAACCAACTGATTTTTTGTCAACCTCACCAAACTATGCATGATCCATAAGATATTCTGTTGCTCCCACTGCATATAGTGGATCTGTATCTGTTCACCAGTGTTGAGTTCTTTCTACTGGTTTTCAATGCATTTGCACAGCATCTGAATTTTACTTCATGTTGCAGCTTAATGTAGTTCCCTCCCATGTTAACAGTCCTCCCTGCAAGGAACACACAAAAAGAAAGCGATTTGGTATAAATGAATATCAAATACACAAATAAGCATGTTGATTGCCATCCCAGTGGTGATTTTCTAAACCTGTAAATTCAAACTCTGCAGTGCTGTTACCATGGAGGATTGTTAATATGTCCTTTATCTTTGGTTTTGACATAATTGTGTGGTGCAGAATTGAAGTACTACTTTCTCCTTAGCCTGTCGCATGGCATAACCACAAAAGCTATTTCTTTATGTTTGTTGCCAAGTACAGACTATACAGTATACCTCATCAGGGATTAGAACTCCAACATACCAGTGTTAGACCAGATAAACAGTAGGCTGCTGGACCCTCTGGTTTCTGGTAATTCTGTCCTGTACAGAGATAGCATCTTTGTGCAGTGTTTTATTGTGTGTTATAATTATACCGTAATATGTGTGTTACAGTGTTTCAGCCAACCATTCCATTTTTGCACCTGTTCTAGACAGAGCCATGAAACAAAATCCCCAAAGGCATTTTGGGAGTGAGACAGAAGTGAACCTGTGACCCTGGCCAAGACAAAAGTAGGCTTCAATAGGCACACTCAGTGTTGCATCTGGTCTGCCTTGCAACAACATGTTTACCAGAAAAGAAGTAATTTTATTGACTAAACAATCCAATGTCCAACAAATTACATTGCTATGAAACGATTTGGCATTAGTAATGATGTTACCCCAAGATATTTATGCAAAACATGATTGCTAATGCAAAATAGTTGCAAATGAATGTGAAGTTATTTGTTGGAGATGTGGTTGTGTGGAGATGCAAGTGTAATAATTGGTAATCACATGTATTTATGGTAGCTCAGTTATTATAAAGGAGAACTGGGATCACTATTCCATTATTTATTGTGTAAGATAGTGCTATATGCCTGGTTGATACAGGGAAATTGTGTACCATAGGAAACTGAGTGAGAGAGTACAGCATGGTTATATAATTTATTACCACAAAAATGCAATAGGATTCTGCAAAACCAACACTGCTTCACATTTGATATGTTTCAGATAAATCACTAACACAGAATTCTCATGATAAATTCCAAATCCAAATTCAAAAACTGAGAACTGATAAATCCATTGAATGCTTCAGATAACTGTGGCTATCCAAAGAGCATTGTGTTTCTATTTATTGCTTAATGCTTTTAAACCTGTACAGAATTCAGCTAGTTGCTCTACATTACCTATTTTCACAACACAGTCAAGTCGTTGCCAGCCTGTCTCCTTCACCAATGAGGGGAAAGTGATTGAATTTTTTCTGTTTTACACAGGCAGCTTGGACTGAATAAAGATCTGCACTGCTTGAGGTTATAGCAGTGGTGAATGACGCTCCATAATGGCACTTAAAAGAGAAACTTGCATCATTAATCATCCCTTCCTTTCATATCCTTGACACGTGAAACAAGGAAATCCATGTCTATCTGAGCACAGACAATAAATATGAATGTTTCCCAGATTAGTCCCTAAAGAACAGAATGGACTCTTTAAGGGTACATTTTCCAGTCATCACTCAACTCACACTCAACTAAAATGAGCCAATTATTTCTTATACAACAGCATACCAATTAGAGAAATGTCTACTCTGCTCCATTCATGATATTGCCATGTGGCTTGTTGAAGGTACAGCCAGACAACATCTTTCCCAGTCCAAAGCCATTTATACAAGATTTGGTGAGTGGGAGCATAGTCTGTCACTGTTTGACACCAGTGGCAGGAAGGACCATTTAACTTGTTGTATTTGAAGTGAGCTGTAGCACACAGAGTAATAACCACCCAAGTAATAATGTTAGATGAAATAAAATAAAAGCATTTAACTTTTATATGTATAAGCACTGGTTTCATAATGATTTGTTTTTTATAGTACAGATTTTTTGCCTATACAGTTTTATAATACACTGTCAGACATTTCAAAGGGTTGTTGTAGTAATTTGATTTCCAAATTACAAGACCATTTACTGCCAAAATGAATCTTTTTTTTCTATCTTTTCAGCTAAAGAGAGAACCACGTGCAGCATGGATCATAGATTGTGTTTTAAAATTTCACAGTCAAATGTGATATCTGTAGTTTTACAACTAAATGTTCCCTTCTAAATTCTTAATGAAATGCTAGTACATTTTAGGTAGCTAATGGCAGTCTTCCTAAATTACAAAGATATACCAGCAGTTAGCGAGCATTAACTACCTAACTCCTTGACATAGAGTACTTTGCTTTATGAGCTTTTCTTGTGATAACTAAATTTCATTGCAAATTCATGAATTCAACTTTGACAATGTTATTCCGAATGAATTGCCAGTGCATTCATTCAAGTTTAGCTAAAGTGAACTTAATTTGCTTTCAAACAGCTAGCTAATGTCATCAAGCAAATATGTACAAATTTCACATGACAGCTGTGAATAATGTCCACAACAAGATGTTGACTGTATTATTAGTATTACCTTGGCTTGCTGGTTACTTCTGTGGAAAAATCCTCTTCATTGATGCCACTGTGGTTTAATCATGGACATATATTCTGTATAGGATGAATCCATGGCAAATCTGTGGATGTGTGCGTCACACCCAAGGCCTCTTCCCATGCCTATTGTACCTTTTTCCAATCTAAACCTTCATGTCAATTATCAATTCTAATCAGTCAGAAGAAATTAAAAAGGAAATGATCTTTAGTTTAAAGGAAAGACTGTGCAACAGCTTTTGGTGCCAAAAGAGTCTTTTTGGAAAATACAGTAAATGCAGCAAATTAAAAACAGTTAGTCTCAGTAATAAGCTGCTGACATCATCTGAAATACCAAATGATGCAATGGGAACACTAACATTTACTGCAAAGATGATTTATAGTATTGTATTAGGTGAAATAAAAAAGTAACTGTATAAATGAGAAAAAACATCATTGTATTCAGACAGCAGTGCCACTCTGGGTTTATTCACAAGGCAGCAGGTGCTGAATTTTCCCTCTCGAAACTGACTCAGCATGGGCATAATTACCCTTTCTATACCTCTTGTGTAACTAAGACAGGGATAGCCATCTTTTATTTCTGTTATGAACTGAAGAGAGTAGTAAAAAGGAGTTCAGCTGAATATGGTACATTTTGTTATAGGCATTGCATTGTTTTCTTTTTCTTACTGACACAGTTTGTATGACTTTCTCTAATTTACATTTGTTTAACAAAGAATGATTTAAATATGTTCTGAGCAAATGGTGTTTTGTCATAACACTTGAAACTACAGTTCACTATGCTGATATTCTGAAACCTGATCAGATGGTATATGACCAGGGGTGGTCAGCTGAGATCAAGAGCTTAGCCCAAAAATCTTTAAATGTATAGTTCAGTATAATCATTAACATCATCACTAGGGAAGTTGGCATCTATTAATGTTGTTTTGCTTTCTGAGATATATTTGAGTCCATCAACCAAGCCTTCACCTTCAAGCTTTTTCATTGATGACATGAAACAATCATCCTACAAACAAGCATCTTTAACTTTAATTAACATCTTCTGTACATTTCTGCCTTCAGGTGGCACACTGAGCCAGATTATTTAAAGTAAATACCAGCACATATGTGATTAACTATTGTAAAAAAAATTCTAGTATTGTTTTTTGTTGTTGTTTTTTTTTGTTTTTTTGTGAGGCAAGAAATAAGAATTTTACTGTTCACATAAATATTATTTGAGTTACTCTGAGTAAACGTGGCCATGTGTTTGCTAATTGCTGTGTGAAAGCTAGCCACTCCTGGTCGGTGCTCCAGTAACAGGTTGAAGCAAAAACACATAGGGACAGGCTTAGTTTTCTCTACTGTCTACAGAACTCATAACAAAAACACCTCAGTCCCTACACAGCAATGGTTTGGGATTAATATAATAAAAATGCCACATGTGATGAACAGTAGAGATTTGGGGCTTTGATAAAAACATTTGGTGGTAAAGGCCCATAGCCCACTGGTGCTGCCTATGTTCAAGACTACTGTATATGGCCAAAAGCCTAAAACATTTCTGTGGTTCTTATTTTTTACCACACTGTGCTCAGTGGTTCATGGTTCTGCCAGACAATATGTTTTCTATTTCTATGAAGTTCTTTATGAGATCTGGAGAGAAGAGCTAGGGAGGAGAGTGCTCTATCACCATTTGACACCCATGGATAGAGAAAAAGGACCTAAAAATGTCTGCGTTATTTGAACTGAAGCTATTTTGTAGATTTCCATTCACTGCAATAAATTCACTGATGCAATGCTCCATCTGGCTCCCAGGTTGAACACAGTGTGCTGCAGCAGATTTTGTATGTTCTGCTAGAGAAAGTAAAAGGTTTTAAACATGGTAATGTCAAACAGGTCAGGCCAGTCAGTCATGATAATTTGGCCTGGATGGGTGTAATAAAAAGTGCAGCTTCCAGAGGCTGCTGCCAGCTGGGTGTTTAGTTTCTTAATTGTGTTTTGTCATCACTGTTTAAAGTCTTAAATCAAAGTAAATACACTGAAATGTTATGAAACGCCATGGCTTAATAACCAGTTTAACTAGACCTGTGAGTAGTCACTACATCATTAGGCTACATTCAGACCAATGTTAGCACTGTTTCAAAAACTCATTTTGCATTTGCCAGAGCGGGAATCCAGGCACAGAGGGCTCTGGCAAAATATTGAACCTATCTCAGCTTTTGCCACAGTACAATATAATGTCATCAATCAACACAGGGTCAATCAAAAACTTACAAGTGCACATATAGATACAGATAGAATACTTTGGAATGTGAAAGGGGTAATTCTACTGCTCTTCATGATTGTCAGGAAAGAGAATAAAATGACTGCCTCTATGCAACTTTCCAGAGTTGTAAAATCTTGTATCACAATATTACAAGACATATTGCATATGCAGGATTATGGAGGATATGCATGATTTTTGACTGTCTTGAAGGCCAGATTCAACAGCTTGATCAGTGACATGCAGCTACAATATGGCACTTTTGTGCCATGGAGCAGTGAAGATGTTATTTCCCCAGTAAATGACAATGTTGAATTGACATGTGTGTCTCAGCATGCTTAGAGTGAACAGAAGAAGTACCCTGATGAGGAACAGTCTAAGCTCAAGGCTGCAGCTGCACTCTTCAACAGCTTTTAGGCAGCTGCTTGTGAACCAGCAGCTCGGTTTAGTGTGATAAACAGGTTTTCACTCTGTTTTGTCTCACTGCTTTTAAAAACAAATTGTGATTTTGTTTTAACTTTTTCATAGACCAAACATTATGGACTCAGTATTTGTCATTAAGAGCCTCTCTTTGAAACAATAATCCAGAGTCTTGAGAACTTGATTGACAGTTCAAAAATTAAAGTAAACATTGGATTTTTTCTGTCCTTGTTTAACAAAATACTGAAACATCTGAATGTTGCCAACATAAATAAATAGAAGAAATGATTTGTTTTACAAACAGTATGTTGCAATGGAGCACTGGTGTTAACTGCTTCCTTTAAGAAAGGATAAGGTAAGTTAACCCATGCACCACAAAGAAAACCATCAAGAAGAAGAGGGTCAGAAGAGAAATCAGTTGACAATGCGGTTGACTAATGGCATCTGCGAAGAATGAGATGCTAACGATGTGATCTCTGCTAACGTTGAGTACAGGGCAAACAAAATGATGAAAGATTTTCCCTGTAAGACCTGTAACTGATGCCATGTTAGGAACCATCTGCCTCATACTTGTTCAGGCTGTCATCTCTGATTCTAATCCAGTGTAAGACAACACAACTGGAGCCAGCTCTGAGAAAAACTGCTGTAGGCAGTCCACTGCTGACTGGTCAGACCAAAAAACAAACAAAAAAAGATTATTATTAAAGATTATTGTTTTTATTTTGTCACAGCACATTTTATTCAAAACCACCACAAAGTAGAAGCTCAAAATAACCTCATTTGAAGCAAGAAAAACTTGAAACAAAACAGAAGACTGTAAACTTCACAAATTATGTATTCTATTAAATTGTTAAGTGTTACTTTGTCCACCCCTTTATGGTAAGAACCATCTGAAAAGCTTCAAACAGTTTGGAAAATATCCTTACTCACTCTGACTCACTCTAACTGAGAGTAAGATAAGAAGTCTGTACACTAAATACAATGCTATAATTAGCAGCCAATGAGCTTATGTTAGCACAAAGATTGGAAACAGGAGTAAAAGGCTAGCCTGGCTCTGTTGAAAGGTAAAAAATTCTGTATTCCTAACGCTCAATTAACAGTGGGGTGCATGTGCTGGATTCTTTATTGTACAGGTGTGGTGACTTCTTGGAAAGGTAATGGTAGCTGCTTCCCAGCAAACATTTTCAGACAGTGATGTCGTGTCCCTGGCCAAAAATGGTTCCGACTAGACGCCAAAAACAGCAACATGCACATGAAACGCAAATCATGAAACTCAAGTCAAGTTGCTTTTTAGTTGACATGTGCACATATTTAGAATACAGATATGCATGTGTAAGTGTGAATTTCTCCTTCTAACCAATATTTAGTCTGGTCCAATTTTGGTTTAAAAACAGATAGGCAGATGGTCACAGGGTGTCATCCTTTCCATGTTCAATAAAAATCCACCTGGATCTAATTTCAAAAACACTTTAAATACTTCTCAAAGTTTTGCTGTGCAACATCTTAATTTTATTCTTTAATTGGTTGAGAGCAGATTGTCCGAGAGGGATGTCATCTGAACCATAGATTCAACGTCACTGGGCATGAAACATTTTTAATAGTTTAGCAATTATGTGGGCTTTATATGGGTTAATAAAAAATATGAAGGATTTATCATTGAGTCAGAAAACATACTTTTGGTCATTCATGTTCAATATGAATAGACCATCACCTAGTATCACAAGATTACATGTAGTTCAGCATAAGAGCTGAGAGCTGAAATGAATGAGCTGAGTTTGAAACAGGAATAAGAGGACAGAAATAATGTTGTGCTTCCATGTTTGTACATTTGCTTTTAAAGTTTGCTTTTATGTTGGTGTGTATGTTCTATAATGCTCATGTTGATGAAGAATTCAGTGATTTAGAGCCGCTATTTAGAGCCTCACAGAATTCTGACAATGACTGTCAGAAGTTATTTACATCCTGGAGTTAGCATTATGCATATGTAATTGAAAGAGTTAAGAATTCAAACTGTTATTTATCTATAAGAAGCTGTACTTTTGATTGTCATCTTTTTATGCGTTGTTTATCCTAACAAAATTCTGTTGTGCGTCAGTATTGATTATTGAGTAATGATGCATGTGTCCTGTATAGTGTATAGCGTGGCTGCGTGAGGCAGGAGGGAAGGAGTTGCTCAACATCCCTTGGCCAGAGAAAAATGCTAACAACAATGAGAGGAATGCAAACAGTGCAACAATATTTAAAAGAGCCAGAAGTCATTTTAAATAAACCTGTCTACATTTAGCTTGGTTTACTTTCACATGAAGACGGTTTTAACAGCAGCGCTGACGCACTGAAGGAGATCTGTCTGTGACTGACAGCCACAAAAACAACAGAAATCCACCTCACATTTTATCCTTTAGCTCTTTAACTCTCTGGCTGTCTGTTCCTGCAGTTATCAGATGGTAAAATCCTGTTTTAAAATGTTAAATTGCGGTGTAACGGAAGCAGTTACTGAACCTGTCTGACCACCGCTCTGCTCTGCAACAGACAGGTTCAGTTTTGGCAGAGCTGCTACAGCAACAAATAGGTTCCATCACAATTTAACGTTTTGAAGCACAATTTTACCAGCTGATAACTGCAGGAACAGAAAGTCACAGTTGAAGAGCTGCTGTTTTTGTGGCTGCCGGTGGACAGTTGCAGACGCACAGATTTCCTCCAGCAGGCCAGCACCACTAGTGCCTGAAGCTAAAACTGAGTATGGGTGCGCTTTGCGGTTTCACAGACTCGCTGTCAAGGGTGGGGTGGGGGCTGGGTGTGATGGGAATTATCATTCTACCATTTATACAAATTTCATGGCGTAGAGAATGCCCAAATAGTTGACTCTACGTCAGCATTGGCCCACCTTTTCAGGGCTGATTTTAAACAACAGATGACAGATTGAGCCATTTTCAACCCATGAAATGCCGATTTTCATAAATTTGGTGTTGTTAACACCAGCACTGATGTGTTTCATCACAGTACAATCATATAATTTAGTTTACAGCTCAAATAACACATTTTAGTGTGCAGTACCTCTTTAATGTGTTTGCTGTGTGTTTGGCTTTATTTAATTTATTATCAGGATTATCTTGACACTGACCATTTCAGAACATGTAGCATTTTAAGTTGTTAATCTGGACATATAGGATGTATAAAGCTGCTGAATGCACAAAGTGTACATAAACCTTGGCACAATAGCTGAATGGACCCATTGGTGGTAAGGACATATTTTGATGTTACTGAGACACCCAGAAAGGACGTCCAGCTGATGGCCAGTTAATAGCCCAAATGTCAGCAGAATTTCCATTTTGGAACTATTTTCAAACCATTATGGACATCTTGATTGGACATTCAAACAATGGTCATTCAATGTATAAATGTTTGCTGGGTTCCTCCTGCTTCCAGTCTTTGTGCTAAGCTAGGCTAACCCTCCTCTAGCCGCAGCTTCATATATGACATTCATATTCATATATTCAGATATTTGAGTGGTATCTATCTTCTCGTCTAACTGTCAGCAACAAAGTAAAAATTAAGTTAAGACGTGAAAGAATTCTTAACCCAAAGATTTACTGGGAGTGTAATATCAGTGGAGCATATTTCATCAGGTGATGTGTAAAGTGGAAAAACAAACATTTATAGCTGTGACAGAGCAAAGCTCATTGCTTTCAAACTCAACTCAAATGATCACTTCACCCACTGCAAACCCACTGTGCTTTAATTCAGGCTAGGTAAGCTTGGCAATTAGGTTATAATTAGCTTGCTAACAATCAAATTGATTGATTGATTGATTGATTGATTGATTGATTATATTTGACGATAAAAATAAATAAATACAGGGTATGGGCTCCACTTACATTATTTCAGAAAGTGTCAAGGGTAACACAAGAAAGCTAGTATGCTTCTTTCCATTGTGGTCCTTGATGGAGGGGGGTTCAAGGATAGTAATTAGTCCCAAACTTACATATGGAAAGACAAAATGGCCTTTAAAAAAGTTCACTTCGTTTTGTTTTCTTAGGCCATTTTTTGTACTGTACATGCATAAAATTATAAGGAATCAGAATTCAATTAAATTCTTCCTCAATCTTTTTTCATTGCTGTCTTGCTGGCGGTTGTTAGTGAAGCCAAACAAGACAAGTTCACTTACATGACAGAGCTCCATACCCTGGAGACAAAGACGCCGTGGTGATTTGGTGATTTTTGTCTCCGCATGTAAGTACACAAGACTACAACCCCACAGTACTACAGTAACTAAAATAAATTCAAGTAAAAGTTTGAAAAAAATTGAGCCTTTTTTTTTATGTTTACAGGGAATGTGTGTTATGTGACGTTTCCAGATATTCAGTCCAAAGTTAAAACATAAATTTATACCTACATCAAGAGAATCAGAGGAAATCTAGATTTTCATCATTGGTCCAAGATGAATGCAGGAGAGGAAGTTTCAGAGGAGGAAATTTTCTTCACTTCCCCATCTGCACCCTCAAAAAAACTTGAGAGCCGATGATGAGCAACATTGCTACATATGCTATTTCTTATTGCATCATTGACAACCTGTATTTCTGAAGGTAGACAACAGGGTTGAAAAGGTGTTTGAGGGTCAAAGGAGCATGGAACTCTTATTAACACTTTCAAAGTCTCATTTTTGTGCTGCACTTCTGGTTGACCTGGTTCACCACAGAGCCAGAGCCATATCAGTGTGCAGCATCTCAGTGGACTAACAGTAACAATAAGGCATTGTCTCATAGCCAAATTGCTCATTAACTGCAAAATACAAATATTTTCCACAGAAAACAACATTTGGTGATTTATAAAACACAGTATTATTTTCCATGTACATTCATTTTCCTACAGAAAAGTATACAACTGCATATTTTCATGGAGATGAGGCTTTGATGTGATGCCCTCAAAACACAGTGAGGAAATTTCATGTCAGCACTTCAGTGTGTGATTTATTTGAATAGAAAGTAGATATTTTGAACAAGAAATGTTACCAAGACACAAACAGCTGAGTTTTGTCTGTTTGATTTGGTTGGATGGCCTCTGGTCTGATAACATTTGCTTTGAAAACAGGTGTGACTTTGTGTTAGGGGGGAAAAGGAGAAAGGGAGATAAAAACTGAGATCTCTCTTAAGTAAAAGGATCTGGAAAATAAAGGTGTGTCCTTTTTGTAACTTCACTACAATTTACCTCCTGATCTACATGTCAAATGGCATAGCATCTGGGCAGCCACAAATCCCCCTTGTCTCTTATCATGAGCCTAAAATGCTTTCTGTTCTCCAGATATACCAAACACACACCTGGAGCACACTAAAAAGACATTTCTCAATTTTGTTTGCTCTGCCTGTGACAATATTAGCCCAAAATAAGATAGTGCTCCTGCAAATTATAATATAAACAACACCCTCCTGTGTGCCTGCAATTTCAAAACTGCATTACTCAAATGTAGAAAGTAAGTAAATACTAAAACTGTATATTTTTTTGATGATCACACTGTGGCCATGGTAAAGTCTGTGAACCATCTAAGCAGTTTTCCATTCATCACTAATGCTTTCAATCATTGAGTGCAGCTGAAAACAATCCCCTCTGTGAAGAGTCTTGGGTAAGTGGATGCATTGTTGATTACCTGTAACCACTCATAATACAAAGGCACAGCTGTTTACTCTTGGTTTTGCCCATGGAGACATTATTCTCTCCCCTGGAAAAGAGATGGGTGATGAAAATGAACAGAAACTGTGCAGGGGTTAAAAAAATGCTGCATGCAGCACATCACAATTGTATTTTAGATGTTTGCAGAGAAATTGGATATCCAAGTTTAGCTCCAGTGAGTTCTGTTAGTAAAAACAAAATGCACTTTTCAGTGGAAAATAGAACACTTTCTGTTTTTATTTGCATTGTCATTCCTCTTCATTTTCCCCATGTTAAACAACTGGCTGAGGATGAGCAAAACATTACGTTACTGTGTAGCCCTAAAGACGCAGGTGAAGAATTAACTTTCCCAAAAGAGCCCATGAAAGTGTTCTTCATGGTTGTTTTGCTTGTGGAGAGATTCATTTTCTCCGTGCAGTATTCAAACATGAGTAACCGTCCTCTCTGGGGAGCTGATGTTTATCCTTGGATCTCAAATTCCAACCTTCCCAAACAGGGCATGACTGACCTGGAAGAGCACAGATGCCTTCTTTATTCTGCAGCTCCAATCTCTCAGGACAGGGTCGAAGCAGCTGAAGAGATGGGAAAGAGGTTTTTGTTTTTTGTTGTTTTTTTTTCTTTCAGGGGAGGTGTTGGAGATGCTGTTTGCATTTCAACAACATTCCCACTTTATCCCTTATACTGTATCCAATTCACTTTAATTGATTTCTTTTTCAGTATTTTGTCCCTTTAAATCAGTAGATGGCTTTGTGAAAAAAAATGGTAATGGGCTTGGCAGAATGCCCACTTCATCTCGTTTGCATTTCTGTGTGTGTATGTGCATGCATGTACGTACAACTGTGAGTGCATAAGTGTGTGTTTTTATTCAAAATACTTAAAAAGAAAGGTAGAAGTGGAGATGGTTCACTTAAAATACTTCTCGATAGCTCAACCTGCTGTTTAATTAAACTACTTTAACATAGGCCTACATATCAGTATAACTGTGAAGGGGAGGTGGAATAAATTCCTCAGTCATTGTAGTGGTTGTGTGGTTTTATAGACTGAAATTTATCACTGTACTCCACAGTGCTTTGGGACAAACATAAAGATCCCCCTTAGGGAAGGGAACAAAGGGGCAGGTGCAACTTCCTTCTTCATTCACTTCTATGTAAAACTGACACTGTGCCAGCCACAAATGTATGAGCTCTAATACACGCAACAGGGTGCCAGCTTGTGTTTCATCAGTCTTTGCAGCAAGATAGAGCTCAGTTTTGCAAACAATGCTTCCCTGAATGCAGCCATCTAATCGCAAACAACTTGCAAACAACTTTGCACAAAAGCACACCCAATGGCAGCAAAAAGTATCTGAATTTTATATGATTTGCTGACTCAAATCCTGTAAGGTGATATTATTAAACTTCTTTTAGGACACGCATGTTAAGCAACTAGCCCAATGTTGGTCAGACACATTTTAGTTAGCTCTTAGTTTTAAGTTTTGATTTGTTTTGATCTTATAGTTAGCCAGTTATAGACCTCTGAATTTCTGCCCATATTTGTTCAGCAGTTCAAACTTATTTGATGTTGTGTTCACTGAAAGCTGTTTCAGCAGGTTGAAGAAACAGTTGGCCAATCAAAGTTTAGTTGGCAAGATTTAGGATTAGGCAGGAATGAGGATGTCATCTTCAGCTAGCCATTTCATTCATGCAGTAAAAAGCATTCTGCAATAAAAAATACATTTGTTAATGAATAAATATAATGTTAAACAATCATATGAAAAAAAAAGTTTAGTTACCATAACTGCTACCAACCAAATACTACTGTAGCTTCCATGTCAACTGAAAATTGCCTTTGTGTCACCTTCATCAATTTCCATGTAGCTTCTTACCTTAATATGATAGTGTGGTTGCTTTCAATACTACATGTGTACAATAAATGATCAGACAGCAGGGCTGTCTGAGAGAAACAATGTCATTTCTCTGACTAGTTTTTGATGATTGAGTTGGTCCTGCCCTTGAAAAAAATGGGGCATCACTGGCATGAGAAGATCTGGGGTCCGCACCTACTCATTCACACGTAGCAGCTGTCTTCTCACATTTTTTTCCCTTGCCCTTGGGTGATAGATGATTTCTGAGTGAATTCTAAGTCTGTGCACCTTCAACAGACTAGATTCTGAGCAGCTGAGGACTATACAATGAATGGGGCATTGATATTTAGGATCATGTTTCCCATCGCTGCCGACTGAAATAGCACACATTATGTAAAGCACTGTTATGACAGCAGCAGAGAGCACATCTAATGTGGGGTATGGTCGACAATACCTAACCCTGCTGTTGCAGCTGAGTGCTGCAGTGAATGTCAAATGATCCAAACAAATGATGCTCTAATGTTGGCTGTAGTTTTGTTTTATATAGAGTAAACAACTTCATTTTCAATACATATTGAGTTTGAAATAATGTATTTTTGAAAAAGAAGTTGCAATAACTTGTTTCAGTGTGTGTCTCAATACTATGTCCCCTTGACAAATCAATGAAACTTTATATGTCACCATTTTTATTTTTAACCTTTGCTTCCACATTAGAAGTAAAGTAACCATACACTGTGTAGTCAAGCAGGAAATAGATGGCTAAAACAAAGCCCTGGTTTGACTTGACTTTCTCCTACAACACAGCTGGTTACAGCCGAAAAGACCAATGACCAAGCAGTCATTTAATAAAAACATTGTGATTATGACTCACCATCAATTATTGATGGTCTGTGGATCTTGCTTTGTCTAGATTGATGCTAATGTTGCGTTGGCTGGCTGGTCAACAGTGCTTCTGAAGAGTAGCCGTGCAACCTGCAGTGGCTGGCTGTTGTTTTGTTTGAGCAGCAGCAGGTGGCTTGCGTCCTTGGGTTTTTGTTGCTTGTGAACTTGAGCCTTTTTGGCACATCAACAGATTCCCAGGAGACTTGAATGATCAGGTTCAGCTTTCTGTGTTTAGATCTAGTTGCATCATGAACTGGGGTGTGTTGTATCTGTGACCAACACTTCATGGCACGCATCACTCTAGGGTGCACAAGAAAAACACTACTGGATTTCATTCACGCTGTTACAAAGTATACTTCAATAAGTAGTTTTTACAGTAATGATCATGCATTTATGAGTGCATGAATGAGTGAATTAATATAATTTTACCCAATATATGGGTTACAATGTTAAAATTTTAGAAAAAAACTATCAAGACAGCTAATTTATGAATGATAATTCAAGTGTTTTATATACCAATAACTGGTACATAAATACTGCCAACGTTTTGTCTGTAAACTCCCAAATTTCAATAATGATGTACTTGCTCTGTAAACAAATGAATAAAACATTTATTGAATCATCCATATTCCTTCTCAAAGTATTTTTTATTCATCACCTTTCTCTCCCCTTTTGGTCCAGCCGCAGAGGGAGCCCAAGCGCAGCCATGACAGATGTGTTCAGATACGGTGTGATGAAGGATGGCTAGCCTGCCCAATAGCACTGTGAAGCCCAGGGCTCCGTGACAAAGTTCAAATTATTTCCAGGTTGCTGAGAAGTTCTACAACCCTTATCAATAAACACTGCCAGTTGCAGCAGCAGTTTGTTATGACAGATGTATTTTTTCACTTGACAAGCAGAACTACCTCTCAATTACAGCAAGTATGCATGTTATGAGGCTGCCAGCACCCAGCCATGACAGCTGCTGTTAAAATGCAAACATCTGCTTATTCAGGAGTTATTTTTGAAGCTTTAAAACTAAGGCAGGTAGTTTAATTATAGGTACACAGAGAAAATATTACACAAAATATAGGCCCACTACACCAAAGCCGTGGCACTACACCTCCCACTCTTTCTATGCATTATCTATACAATTGAGAATACTCTGGAGAAGACACGACCACTCTACTTCTACAGTCAAAGTGTAATTGCATTCTCATAAAGACATTAGCATTGCATTATTATTCACCGTTGGAGTGTCCCCTAATAGGATGTGGGTAGGAGGGTTGCTGTAGCAATGTTGTTTCACCTCCACCCCCAAAAATTTGCACACTATGTGGAAATTTTTCATGAAAGACTTCATGATGACAATACAGAATGAAATAATACATCAAATGAAACAAAAATGTCTATGAAAAATCCTTAAAGCTGCACTAATCAAAATGGTTATATTAATAATGGATAAAAATATGTCTTATGTGAAAGGGATTTGGCTGTATGTGACAAATCCACAGATAATTATGCCTCAACAGTGCTGTTCATCTCAGCTCCACTAAGTGTTTTAATGTCTTTAAGCTTATTTTTTTTGGTTTCATGCCCCACAGCTGTTTTAGTTGAGTCTCATTGCTCTTATCAACCCCATTTTGAGCTGCAGCTGTTCTTAGCAAACAAGCTCTGATAAACTGACTAAGCCAAAAATCCCCTAAGGAGCTAGTGGAGGCCAAAACAGAGCCAAAAGATGAGTGAATATACATTCTTCAGGTGGCCAAATACATGACTCCAAATAAATGCTAATATTGCTCCATGGCTGCTTCATTTGTAAATAGGCAGATGTTTGCTAACATGTACACCACATCAACATATAAGGTGACAATTTGTCAGTGTTGTGTTTACAGCTTGTTGTGTTTCCTCCAAGTCACCAAAAAATCAATTCATGCAAGTTTAAGCAATTAAAGCAATGGACTTGTAATTGTAGGAATGGCAGTGTCACTTAGTTAGTTAGTCTTTGGTTCAGACTGAAATATCTCTCTATCTCTCTCTAACCATTGGATGAATTGACATTTTGTACAAATACTCATGGTCCCCAGAAAATGTATCCTAATGAATTCAGTGATCCCCTGACTTTTACTCACGCTCCACCATAAGGTTGACATTTTGAAATGTCTTGACAACTACTGGATAGATTGACAAAAAATGTGGTACAGACAATCATTCTCTTTACATAATAAATTGTAATAATTTTGATGATTATTACAATGGTGGTGTTGACACACCTCCTTTTCCCCTCATCTTTAACATTGGAGCACCCCAGGTCTGTGTTTTAAGTCCCCTGCTGTAATCTGCGTAGCCTCAAACACCATCATCAAGTTTGCTGACAACACAGCGGTGGTGGGCCTGATCGCAGAGAACAACAAAAAGGTCGACCTGAAGGAAGAAGAGGACCTGACCCATTGGTGTAAGGACAACAACCTACTCTTGAACGTCAGCAAGACTAAGGAGCTGATAGTGGACTTTGGGAAGAGGCAGGGAAGGAACTACACCCCCTTAATATCAAGGGGTTCTTGGTGGAGAGGGTGGACAGCTTCAAGTACCTTAGTGTGAACATCACTGAGGGCCTGACCTGGGCACAGCATACTGACTCAGTGGTGAGAAAGGCAAGGCAGAGACTGTTTCACCTCAAACACTTGAGGAAATTTCGGGTATCCCCTCAAATACTGAGGAATTTCTACTTCTGCACCATCAAAAATGTCCTGATGGGGAACATCATTACCTGGCATGGAAACAGCACCAAACAGGACCACAAGGTCCTGCAAAGAGTGGTTTATTTGGCTGAACATACAATAGACGGTGCTCTACCCTGCCCAAGGATATTTACACCAGGCGCTGCCAGAATAATGCTAGGAGAATCATTTAGGATCCCAACCACCCGAATAACAGCCTTTTCTCCCTGCTGTGGTTGGGAATGAGGTACTGGATACGTGAGGCTTGCACTGAGGCTCAGGAAGAGCTTCTACCCTCAGGCCACTAGGATGCTAAATGAGGTCACTGAACCCCCCACCCAACCCCCCTCCAATCACATACTAAACACATACAGTTTGTTTATTACTATTCTTTCTTTTTAAACTCTTTTTAATGCCCAAATTCAAGGAACTGGCGGGATTACATTTTACTGTGATTGTACCTTTTGTGATTACATGTGACAAATAAATTTGATTGATTGACTGACTGAGTGCTAATGCACTAAACTAAGAAGGTATCTGTAGTGTAGTAGCTGACTGTAGACTGGCCTTTTTTACAGTTAGTTGTAAAAAAGGCCAGTTTACTGTACATCTCTTATAGTTTGCACACCAAGCAAGTAGTCCAATTGACAAATAAATAGTAACATAATAACAAATATAAAATATATGGTTCTCTGTTAAATTACTAATCCCATCTGTTCATCCCAGGTGTATGTTACCATTCAATGTACTCTCACAGCAGGATCCTGAAAAGGATGATTTTAGTACTGTCACATATGCTCATTTGGTTGTTTCTTAAAGAAAAGAATCCATTCATTTCACAGGTGAAAATGTGCATTTTAACTGTCTACTTAAACTACTATGATGTTCCTTTCTCCTGCAGAGGCAGTTCTGCGGCTGCTCCCAGAGCTCAAAGGGATTTTTCATCCTCAATTGGGTATGGGGGGCGAAAAGTAGGTCACAACAAACACTGTCCTTGTTAACAGAACATGTAAATAAATAGACACATACCCACACTGAACTAATCAGGAAAACAATTACACCCCCATTTAAAATGTTCCAGTGCACTGCTGTGAGGATGACAAGTAATTTCCCAGTCTTTCATTTTATGTCCCACGGCATCCAGATGAGAAGATTAATGATGCCTTTCAATGGGATTTATAAACACTACCTATCAAATACATCGCCTCAACCTGTCATCTTTGACAACAACAGGCGCTTTATTAAAGCAGCCAGTTATTAATCCAATTCCTGTTCCAAATCATTGCAATGTATAATCTTTTGGCCCCTCCCTGATGAATGTAAATTTTATGCACTGAAGACATTACAAAGAGAGTAAAGGCATCGTTATGCCTTTATAACTTTGAAAAAACATGACTTACACTTATTGTGACATTTTAAAGTGGAAATAGAGATCTGTAGTCACTTTGTAGGCTGTATAATATCTCTGCATTCCATTGTTTATTGTCATATATCAAGCCAGCCACTTGTGTTCGTTGAGCGCCATCAAATCTGACTTCACAACATCAAATGTAATTGAACAGTGCAAAAATACAGCACATCATATTCTCACTGCCATCAAAAATAAAAAATCAGAATGGGTGAAAAGCGAAAAGGAAATCGTAGCATGCTAAATCAATTTCTACATTGTGATGAGGTCATGAATTTCAGCGTATATGAAATTGTCAGGCAGTGAGAATGCGGTACATTGTGGTGATAAAGAGAGAAGGAATGATGATCATGCGTTTTGACTGGAGGCTGCCGAGACAAGAAAGACTCTGGCTAGAATGGAGACAATGTTACCTTTTTGCCCTTCTCCATGCAGGGCAATGAAAAATCCATCTGCATTGCAGCACATCACAGTTTGGTTGCTTTGGAGCTGTGCGGTTTTCACTGGAAGAAATGAATAGGGAAACTAAAACCAGCCAAGTGAGACTGTTGAAAATTTATTCAAAATGTGAGGGCTTTTACTACTATATATACTATAAATTTCAAGTTTGACTTGATGTATTAGTATTTGTAATTATTAGTGATATCCTTACCAATCAAATCCTACAGATATAGATCAACAGATCTTACTTTATTATGGTCTTTCTTTGTGGCCTTTTTTGTTTCTAACCTACTTTATTGGTGTATATTGTAAAGAAACCATTATAAATAAATCTAGCCGCAAGCGGCAAGGACCAGGGTCCAAGCACAAAGGTAAGTCTTCGACTTGATATGACCTTCAAAAAAATCTGAAAATATGCCACATGCATAAATTGCCAAATGGTTGGAAAGTTTGAATTGGTCACACCAGAACTCAAACATTTGGATCCCCAGAGTAGGTGACTTACTGACTGAACCACTCGAGAGATATAGCTTCCACACACCTTCTCACAACTTGAGGCAATTACATCACATGTGCAAAACTGGAGTATTTTCGTCTATTTAAACTTAAAAAATCACCATTCTGCAGGTTTTGGGTGTATATTGACAAATGCTATGATGAAGGTTGATAAAATAGAAAATGTTGTGCATACAGTACAAATTACAGCAAGATAATGAATATCACTGAATCATCATTTGAAACACTTAATATCTACCATGTAGAGAATGAGTGGGTCGGTTTTGGTAGGATATGAATAAAGGCTTGTGGTGATGTAGATGTTAACTGATTTGGCATATTTTGAAAAATATAGAGTGACTGACTTCTGAATTAACCATAGATTGCACTGAGGCAAACTTGTCACATTTGAATGGATGTGCTAAAAAAATTCTCTGTAGGACGTAGAGATGATTTATTTTGATTTTTTGAAGTTTGGAATGTGAAATGTCAAATTTAATGCATTGATTGAGTCTTCATCCTAGATTGTACAAATCTAATTTTGTAAGAATACATGCAGCCGATTATGAGATGTAAACTGCTCACATTTGTGGTGCCCTCTAGTGGCAGAATAACCCAGGACTGCGCAGCAAAACTTAAACCTAGCATTCAAAGACGTAATCAGAGTTTGGTAACAATAGCTTTGGCCACTTTTGATTTAAAATTGAACTTTAAGACACAGTTTTAAAAATACATACTTTCCAAACGGTATGGGATATCAAAAATCTAAAAAAAACTATGGTCCAGATATTCTTTGTACCAAATTTGATGCTGATTTCTCAAAAGTTGAAGAAGTGGTAGTAAAAAAACAGATTTTGACAAAGTTCAGAATGGCAGAAAATCCATTCAGGCGCAAATGGGCTTGGTTTATATGGATAAATTTGTCTTGACCCACAGAATCCAGGAAAAAAAAAGGATTTATGGTTCAAAAGTTATATGTGAAAACATAAAATTTATTGTATTGTATTGTACAATTTGCCCTAACATTGTGATATCTCACATATAATTCTCTTAAATGTTATACTTCTTGTGTATATTTTTAATCTGTCTTAATTAGACTTGATGATTTAACACATATTTCATAGTATCTTAAAAATCTTTGAATCTTTGAAATCTTTGAAATTTGAATTGAGCAGATATAGCTCTTGTTATTAGACAAACACTTGATTACATGCCTCATGTTTGTCAGGTTTAATTTGCCAACATAACTTCAGAGCAGAGTTCACTGGCATCTGGCCGAACAGCTGCATGTATATAATTGCTACTCCAATTAATTACCTTCAGAGGGTTGAGATGGAAGGCAGGGACATGGGGGCCTGATTTCTTGTGATTATGGAGCATATGTACTGTACTGCATTGATTTTTACATACAGACAAAATCATCAACACAACACTATAAACAAAAATTAGACAAGGTGATGAGATTTTTATTTTTTTTAGTTTAGTTTAGTTTTAATACAGGGATGTGTTTTTCACTCTTACTGCTCTCAGAATATAGCCTCATTGGAGCAGTTTGTGTAACATGCCTTGCTCAAGAGCTCTTCAGTGGTAGTTGCCTGCCCAGATTTTCCAAGCAAGTTCTGGTATTGTACCTGGCAACATTTTATGTTATTTTGCAAAGCCATGCCTGTCTAAATGGCCACAGAATAAAGAAATGATGCATGTTCTATAACTAAAACAGCAGGACATGTTAAAATAGCTGCTTTCTGCGATTTTTTTTATCAAGTAAGCAACCCTTAAACTGTTCCAATGGAATGAAGTCCAGTGTGATGACCCTTTAAATCAACATCTTCAATCTCATCAATTTATAGGAGGATTCTGGGCATTTTTACTCCTCAAATTACTATATGATGCCATCATGACAATTGTGTATTACAAATGTTGTCACAACAGAAGGATACTAGCTATTATTTTTAAATAAATATTAAAATGTCAATGCAGTTTGTGATTTTAGGTGGGAGAAGTTGGTTGAAGCATTCTTAGTGAATAATAACTTCATTTGCAAACAATGGTTACTGCAATATACATAACTTACTATATTCTTAAAAGATTCAACAGCCTGGGGGGCACTCGGGTGAAAAATAAAAATATAATCCCTTAAGGCATATGAAAAAGCAGTTGACATATCTGTTGTATGTATATTATTGTTTTTAATTAGTATTCTGATCAATAAAGAAAAATAAAAGACAGAGACTCTTTTTGATTGACCTTTGCAAATGAAATTATGTTTCATTTTCATAGTTGTATTGTTTAAAGAAAGGAAGCAGCCCACACTGATTAAGTTACTTTCTGTAAAAATTGTGTGTGGATTTTTCCACACTAATGCAGACTGTGAATGCCTGTTCAAATTCAGAGCACTTTAAACCATACTGTCAGAAAATTGCCCCAATTTTATTTTAAATCTTATTCGCTGTGTGGCACCTCAGTTATAGCAGATTATGATACGCATTTTCACAAGAGATCAAGAAAACCATTCAGCACATTATCAATGTACCCATTTTTCATCATGTCTGGATTTTAATCAGCAACTTCACTGTTCAATAAATAGGCTATCTTGTGACAATGTCGCTCTGATTATTGTATGTGTTCTATGGAGTTTCTTTTACCTCAGATAGTGGCAACAAAATCCACAATAATGATGTCTGACATCTCAAAAATGAAAGGTCCAAACCAATTTCTCTGGTGGGAACCATGCTGTCACCTTGAAATATTTAGAGGTTATTTTAGAGACAACAGTGATTTCTGCAACCTGAAATTGCCTGCTGATACTGCGACAAATGTGGAGATTATAGGTACAAAACGTTCCACTATTCTTTTGATTATGAAACATGCAATCACACACAACATGCTTACTTGAGAGAAAAACATTGCACGGCTGCCCATTAGTCCTGTCTTTCCCACTGAAGCTTTCACACAAATGAATATCTTGGTCCTGAACAGCTACAGGAAACTGCAGGTTTTGTAGTGCAAATGTCTCTGTTGTGCGGCCTCCTGCATCGACCTCAATGATAGGCTTGTATATGCTGTGTGTGTGTGTGTGTGTGTGTGTGTGTGTGTGTGTGTGTGTGTGTGTGTGTGTGTGTGTGTGTTTGTTTGTTTGTGTATGTGCGTGTGTTTTATTCACTTTTACACTCTAAAACACTCCTCAGGTTGATGTGACGCTTTGTTGAACAAAGGCAGTCTTTGCTGTGGCAGGTCTGGCTGTGGATGTGTTTAAAGTTCTGCCACAGTAAAGTAGAGGTCACCTTACTGAGACACAATCTACAGTCCTTGTGGATTGGATTGCTGTGTCAGAAACAGCAGAATATAATTATGAAACCTTTTTTGCTGCTGCTTCAGAGGGAGTCCACATCATACTTAGGCAGCAGCCAGCATCATTGTTCTTCTCTGATGCTAATAGTGGTGACAATCTGCTCATTTCAGGGAAATTAATAAAAACATTTCATGCCATGGTGTATATTAAGAGGAGGGAAATCATTTCCTTGTCAATCATCAAGTGGAAGATTATATCCTTACTGATTTTTTGTTCTTTTGGCATATGTAGAAATGTTTTTTATAACTGCTTTATGGACAGGACCTCAGCTTCAGTTTGTTTTTGCTCAGCTTAGCTTATACTGTAGCTCTAACCATCCAGACATGCATTCCACTCTGTATGTTCAGTCATTTTTCTTTAATTGTCACTTCAGCAATTTGTCAATTCAGGATCAAATCCAATTAATCAAAATCACCAAGACTCCCTTAATGTTGAACTTTCATTCATACTAACTGCTTCTAGGATGAAAATCTAGGAAAAATAAAACAACAAAAAATAATAATAATAAAAAATAACATAACATAATATTGTATGCCTAAAGCATGCAGTGCTGGTCATAATTCACATTATGTTATATGGATTACAATTTTTAACAGGGAACCAAAACCCATACAGTGTATTACAATACTGTACCTCCTAACCTTTGTTTCTTTTTCTTGTAATATGAAAAGAAACCTACATGCTATATTAAATGCCAAAAGCATCAAACAAAATCAGTAGTGTTGAGCCCTTTAGTTAAAAATAGTGCATCTAATTCAGTCAAGAAAAGTTCACTATGGATTTTAATGCAATGTGCACTGTGTACTTTTTTTACTCTATTTTTGGTGAGTCATCCATATCAAAGGTTTTCAAACTGTATGCTGTGGAACATTGGTGTACCCCGAGGCAAGGTCAAATGTCTGAGTGGGTTTGATTCATATTGTTTAATCAGTGGGGTTGAATAATTATTGTCCATCACAGTTGGCAAATACAGGTGTACTACCTAGCACTGGCTTCAAAAAAAAAAAAAAAAATACAGAAATTTTTTATGGATTTTTACGGATTCCCATGTTGAGTAGACACACACACACACACACACACACACACACACACACACACACACACACACACACACACACACACACACACAAACAGAGCGAGAGAGAGAGAGTCAGTGAGTATGTGTTAGAAATGATTAATGAGCTCCTCATTCCTTGTTGCTAGGTTTGTTTTCAAATAAGTGTCCTCTCTATTTGGATTATTTTACCAGCAAAAAGGCTTAAGTTAACAAACATACTTGCTATGTTTAGCAGCACATAAAATGAACAGATGCTGTTAATTATACTCCCTCACAATCTCTTTACAAGCTAACTTTATTTGTTGGCAAGTATCAGTGGTATGTGTTCTGTTATAGAAATAGCACATTTTATAGATTCTAAATATTTTATAATACACACAACAATGTGTGTGTGTATGTATGTATGTATGTGTGTGTGTGTTTGTGTGTGTGTGTGTGAGAGAGAGAGAGAGAGAGAGAGAGAGAGAGAGAGACAGAGACAGAGAGACAGAGATCTTAATTCAATATCATTATAAACATAATGTTGCTTTTGGCTGGTAGCTACTGTTGTCTGTCTGACAGACTACTGGCTCATTAAGATCTCAGAGGGCTGTAGTTAATATTCCACAGCAGTGCCAGTTTTAATAGCTCCGGCATTTGTTGAACAATACCATCAGACAGAGAAAAGCAGTTTTGATCACACTGTATCTTTGAGCGGTGCAACACTGTTAATTGGTCTCTGAGCAATTGGAATGGTATTTAAGACAATTTAATGACTCTCTGCAACAGAGATTCTAAGGTTTCTCTTACCAGTGACCCCCCTTTTAGGTCTTAAAAGTCTCAAAACCCCAGTTGTCAAGTTGTCATGTGAATTTGAATGTGTCACACTTTTGTAATCTGATTTTAAGAGCATAAAGAAAGCTCCAAAAGGACTACATAGATAGGACATCATCCAATTGATGATTTTTATAGGTATATACAGAAAGTCTTTGAAGTGTGTCTGCCTACTAACTGAATCCATGTGAGCCACCACCCCGAGGTTGAGAAACTGCTACAACTAAGCATCGAAGATGCACTGTGGCATTTATGTGCCACATTTTGCAGAAAATTTGCCATCAGAAGATCCCCTCCAAATGTGTTTACAGTGGAAGTGTTGGAGGGCAAAATCAACAGTCCTCAGTTTGAGCAAAAATGTATTTAAAATTTTACCTGAAGATAATATGAGGCGTCAGCTGTCTGAGTTAGTGAAATAAAATGGATATCTTTGACACTTACAGTCTTTTTAGTAAGAAAATCTCTCTTTGTGTCTCGATGGAGAATGTTTTCCTATTCAGCTGCAGTGAAAGGAATGTAACAAAAAGAGGGAATGTGGCACTAAAAAGACTTTGAAAGATATTGACTTGATTCAACTAATTTTGCACTGATTCAGCTAACTGCCCTCACCCTAACCCATCTCACCATCGAGGAAGCTTCACATTGTGTCACAGTGTTCTTAAGATATTTTATTTAGTTTCTTTTTATCTCTCCTGATATTTTATCTATTTATTTTCATACCTTATGTTTCCTTGATTAATAGCAGAGTGTAAGACAAAGGAAGAATTTTATTGTACAGGGAAACTTGTTTTAACTGTGTATATGACAATAAATGCTTTGACTTGACTTAAACTGGATGGTTGAAGCCTCATATTAGCTTCAGATAAACTCTTTAATGCAATTTTGCACAGAAGGAGGACTGTCTTATGTTCCCTATTACTTACATGGAAATTGCATTATGATTAATTATGAGGAATGATTATGATTAAATGTTTTATAACATAAAGTTAGCATTTATGCCAGGCCTACTGTATTGGATTGCATTACATTTAACAGGGCTTCTAGTCTCTATGTGTTCAGTTTTTAGCCACAAGCAGCACAATACAAACTGGCTGAGCCACAAGGTAAAGCTGTATGCTAAGCTTACCTTTTTTAATCTAAGCCAGAGAAGGTTAATACTTTGACTTGCAGTTTCCATCACATTTCAGCCTCAAATATTTGCACATAGCCTCAGAGTACACATCTAAAAGGCCAAGGCTGAATACAGGATAAACAGCTCAAATAAGGTGAAGACCAGTGCTACTTCATGCAGTATGAATCAAACCCTTAGAGTGTGAGCATCACACATGATCATGTACAATAGGATGTTAACGCTATTTCTTCAAGTGAGTAACATATTAACTGAATTAAAAAAAAATGTTGTAGCCATACAATGCCATCCTCCAAATCATAGCTGGGCCTGTGGTCTCACAAGACTGAATAGGCATCTGCTTAGGTTAGAGGTGTCAAGCATGGGTGCAAATGAGCATAGATGAAGTAAACATTTCAGGATTGCTGGATTTATCTCTAGCAAGGCAGAGTCTTTGCTTGTTGCTGTCATTATCTAAACAACTCTCTACCGTATGGTTTCCTGATCCTAGCTACCAGCTATAGCTTTAACATAAATTGAACTTGTGTGATTTATGCTGGTTTATGTGAGGGTAAATATTTTGAACACCTCTCTCTATTGTGTTGAAGTCACATGTTACATGTTCATTAAATAATTTCATTTCAGCAGTGTAATGCACTGAATGTATTTGACTTCCACTGGCATTCTTCACTGCTTTACATTTTGCTCATCCATAAATATGATAAACCATTTAACAGAATGATTTTTTCATGCAAAATAGATGCCAGTGCAAACATTAGCTTTCATCTGCTACTTAGCAGACTGCTGAGGCATTTTGCTTAACAAATTAGAGAGGGAAAACTAGACCCATATTTCAATATCACCAAGTTGTTTTTTTACGATGACCCAATTTTACTTTCCTCAACTCAGCAGATGGAGTGAGCCTCAGCAACAATTAATTAACAGGAATTAGTAGCATTAATTAGAACAAAAAATGTCTAGGAACTCATTAGTGTGATATGGATAACATTTCCTCAGAGATACAAGCAACTGAACGTTTAATGATAAACAGCAGTTTACTATGAGAATATGAAGAAAATGTTCTCAATTTGACTTAATTGAACAAGCAGAGGTCACAGAAACAATCCATAATTGGTATAGTATCTTTTATGAGTTGTGTCTTTTCAGTTTTTAACATTATAATTCACATACTGCAAATGTAAGTATGACATCTGATGGCATCAGCTTGATTGGTTGGTGCCCCTGCTAATTGCATTTTAAACTAGAACTACTTTCTAGGCCACACTTACATTAAATCATGTAATCCTAAATTTAAATTTCACAAACACAAGTTCATCACTACACTCATATCATATTGCATTATATTGCAAATTATTTGCATCCATACATTGATCAAGATTGCATAGGAATGTTAAAAAAGGTTTAAAATATGGTCCTTACCACCCTTCTGCTGGAGTTTTTGTGGGTTTGAAGGATGTAGCTATTTGCTAGAGTGGTACTGTGTTAAGAGGTTTCTCCTGTTGCTCTTCTGTCTTTTTTGTGGTGTGACCAGAGTTAGTCTAATTTCCAACTGTGAGTGACATCCATTGTCTCATTGCTGAAAAGCTTCAATATCTGTTGTGAGTAAGTTTGGATAATGCACAGAAAATGTTTGTATGGGTGGCACTAATGGTCTGTTAATCAATTCTTGCCCCCTATAGGATGAATTGTCACAACAATGTCAAGGTTAAATTTTAATTCATCCAATACTTTATTTATAACTAAATACCTGCAAAAAATCATCAATGTCAGATATACTCTGTGTTTAGTGCTAATTAGCTAATTTTACCATACTAACATGCTAAACTAAGATGGTATAAGCAAGGTAAACATAATATGTGCAAAACATCAGCATATTAGCAATGTCTTTGTCATTACGAGCATGTGAGCATTCTGATATCAGCATTTATCTCTAAGTGCTGATTACAGCTTCAGAGTCACTAGTGTAGCTGTCGACATTTCATCTTGTTGATTGAAGAACTTATAGCTCACTATAAAAATCAGTGATTATGTTTAGCAGTTGACTGTAACTGAATCTGGCCAGTTTCTGGTCAGGAGAGGCTGCTGAAGAATACCCACCATGGCCTGAGGCACAACTAAAGACGGAGACTTTTCTCTCCACTTTATATTTGAATGTTTGACAAGACCTGTCACCCCCATCTAGCAGCAGCCTGTCCTGTACTGTATCAGGTCAAACAATGACGTCCAGACAGTAACCTCCTGCAATACATGCAGTATTAGGTTGCACTATCATGTCCTATTTCAGTATTCTGAGGAAGATCAGCCTACAAATGGGATGATGGTGATGTTGGTGTGTTCATAGGAAAGGAGAAATTGCAGGAAAAAGAAAAGTAAAAAGATCAAATGTCTATTTTATTTTGGTTGACAACAATGCCATTTTTAGTATTTCATACTGTAAATGTGTGTTAGGTTGATGAACGTTTACATAATAGTGATTATGACCACAGTATTATAAGATAGACCTGATTTTACATAAATTTGACAGGTTGACTAACGATTTCCAGAAATGTGATATTGATCCTCTTTCATCTTATTTCTTTTGAGCAATCCCTTTCAAGCTTTACAGTCTATCAGACTATTTCAGTCATGTTTGTAAGTGAAGTTATATATTATTTATAGTGGACCACAATGATCCCTGTTAATAGAGACATTCAGTCTGGGAACAACTGGACATGGTTGGCTTGTGTTGTGATTTCAGTCTTAGTGGCTGATCTCTTGTGGGATTTAGAGTAAGGAATAGCACAAGATAAACAGCAGTCCAGCCAACCACAGTGTCCTGTCATTCAGTGCTTTGGTGCTGATTTCCGTTGTGCTCTATGATAAATACACAGACAAATCTACATTGTGACAATCATAACCCTGTTTTGTTTAAGGCTAAGATATTACTATATAGAAGACTAAATTTGAAACAATCTTCAGAATGGAAGGAGAATGCTAATAATTGGATGAAAATGTATAAATTCAGTGTCAGTCTATTGAATTCAATTAAAATGTATGGTGACAAATAACCCAAGAGACAAGTTTCTTCTGAAGAAATAGGTCACAGATTCAATTACAGTCACTGAAGCATGGACTCAATCTATCATGCCAAATTAAGTGCATTTTAGCAACCTACTTTTCTCTGAGAATTTTATAGACACATTCAGTCAAGTGGAGAGATTCAGTTGAAACAAAATTATATCAGCTTTTTCTTTCTTTTTCTAATTTATAATGGTTTTAAATGGTATAAACATTGGAAAATCATTTTCTCCCCCTAGAAAGCTGTTGACTCTGAGCTGAGTTTGTTTGTCTGAAGAGGTGAGCACTTTGCCCTTCTCTGATTCTTATTACGAGTTAAATGTTGTTAATGTTGATAATCCACAGACCTTGAAAAGGAATGTTGTCCCTGGAAGTACTTTCTACAAAAGAAATATAAGAAACTGTTAACAGTGAAGTCTGTGAATTATCCAGAGTAACAGGGATACCAGAAATAAAACAAGAAGAAGTAAGAGATTGAAAAATAAAATAAAAATAAAAATCTGTTTCTATCACATTTTGTGTCATGTGCTTCACCTCAGCCAAGCATAAAACTTAAACATAAAAAAGTGTTTAATTAGCACCTCAAGATTAAATTGATTTCACAAGTTGTGAGCAGTGTAGAAGCATTACAGATTGATTGGCACTTGCAATTGTTCTCAGTTTGAGCTTTAATATATTTTTTATTTTATTTTTTAAAAGGTGTTAGTGAAGTGTTGTTGGGTACCATTTTGGAAAGGTATTCTTTAAGAAATAGGGGGTAATAAACAAAGTGACATCAACACTTCAGCTGATTGGCAGTTCAGCAGCCACCTCTGTAAACACTGAAGATGAGTTTTTTTAATTTATATAGATTAACTATGAATAAGTAGAAATATTTTGTCAAAATTAATGCTAAAGGTCCAATCAGTAATTTGGCCCTATGCATTTGGGATGGAGTACATATACACATACAAGCGAAGACTTTCCTTTGTATGTAGATGGCAAATCAACATTTTGTATATTTCTTTTAGTGGCTATACAGGTCAATTTTCATTCATTCTAATATATTGTTCATACATCATCTGTAAGTAAATTTAAGTATCTTTTATGTTTATTTGCTATTTTATTGGTGTTTGAAGAGTTTCGGGAGATTTTATTGATTAACTAAATGAGTTTGGTTAGCATCATAGAGTTGACCATTATTTGAATTCAGCTTGCACACATTAATGATTTGTTAGTTGTATTGGAAGACACTTGGTTATTTCTCTGTGTTGTATCATATTTATATACAATATAGGGATCCACAACTTATAGTGATACATTTTGTATGTTGTAGTTTTACAGATCCTAGTACTTTACAGTTGAATGGTAGAAGTTAAGAAATTAATTTAATTACAGAAAAGGATATATTTAGCTCAGGAAGGATACTCTGGCATTATCTTTTTCTATTTTTATTATTTTCAACAAATAACCACATGGAGAAATTGGAGCAAAACAATTAATTTATCTATCTAACAAATACTGTCTGCATAACCATAGCCTGATACATAGTATTTCCCTCTGTGCAATTAGACGTAATTGTCAGCCAACAAACTATTAATCACATTTAAAAGGCTTCAGTGCTGCAGTTACTTATATTTCAATTTATTATGGCCAAAAACTAGTAAACAGATTCACAATTCAATTTTTAGCTTAGACATCAGTGAGCATTTATTTTTAGACTGCTTTTATACTTTGATTAGCTTCACGAGAGGAATGAACTGCACACTAGAATAGCCATATACATACACATACATACACCATGATACATCTTAACTAAGATATACTCTTTCTATTGACTCTCACAAAGCTTGTTTTATGTCAAAATTACATTTATGCTTTGGCAATATTGCAATAAATGCTATACATCACAAACTGCTGGTGTTTATGCTAGAATGTACATAAGTAGCACCATCTTTTAAATATTTTTATATTCATATATACAAAGTTGTGTACTGCATGCCAGCCTAAATAATAAGAGTATATTTTATCAGAGGAAACAGGAGACATGACTGAATATTCAAAAATGTGGATCAAATGATTGATAAACATACTGTACTTCAGTCCATCCAAACTTTTTTTTTAAATTTTAGGCTGTGTGAGATGGCTACACAAGTAATGCTGTGAGAAACTAAAGACACAATGTGATGTTACTTTGAAACAAGTGAGCAGCCCAGACACACAACATTCCAAATCAAAGGGATGAAAAGCCTGTAAAAGATTTTTGTATATAGCTTGAAATGCCATTTAGAAATACTTTAAGAGATAAGATAAAATGTTTTGTAAGTGAAACTCAGACTTAAAAAACAATTTACAAAGGCATGCAGAGTTGGATAACACTGAGAGGAGTAATTCATGTACAATTGACACTCACTTTCAAACCATGGTTATTCATTGTCTAGTTATATTCAGCAGAGGTAAATCTGAATTCTTGCCATCATCTTGTCATCTAGTAAAGTACGCCAAGTTTTCTCATTTCCTCTGTATGCATTCAAATGATGGGTTGCCATGGAAAAGACCAGCACTGACCATTTGAAGAGAGACCAGTCCCTCGCTTTCTCTCTGTTTGTCTCTGTGTTTTCACTCAGAGCCATGGAGCTTTTTCTCATAGTTCATCCGACTGAAGTTGCCGTTATGTTCAAGTGCAGAACAACACTGAACACTTTGGTGGAAATACTTTTGGCATTACATTTGGCTCTCTTTCTCTGCTCTGTTTGATCTTGAGCTTGTACTGTACTGCGCTGGATACTCTCCTCTGAAGAAAGCTCCATAAAGGGGGCTTTAATAATTCATGATGCCAGATTTAGATTTGTGCCTCACTGCTCAGAAACTGAAAATTCTCCACTATGTTACTTTGCAGAAGAGCTATGGATCAGCTTTTTTAAGTTTGATGTACAGTTCAACAATTTTTTACCAAGCATGATATATTGTTGATCACCACTTTATTGTAAATGCAGTGGAGCAAGCACTGAAGGATGAATTATGACAAGTGTATGTGCTATGCTTCTTTCCATTATAAGACTTACAGAACATTTTACCAAAGCCTATTTATTCTGGAAATAGCTTGCTGTAAGGAGCTTGATAACATCTAGATATATGCTTAATCAAAGTCTTGAATGCACCACAAAGAACATACTCACAACTCCCCCTATTACATTATGGTCAAACAATACATTAAGAATGTTATCTTCCGCAAGTATGATACAGTATTTCATGCCAAAATGTCAGTGCTAAACAGGCATATAAAAAAGAACTTTATCAGCAGAAAGTAGTACCATCATCAATCATTCAGGAGTCACCTAAATTGTTTATGCCATATTATTTTGTGCCCTAGCTTTTCCATGAAGCAGAGCAAATCACAGTTGTTATTTGTTTGTCCAGTGGATGATGTAGTGAATTCTCTAACTAGTCGGTAGGTGGATATGGTTTATGTATCTGGCCTAGTTGCATCTCATAGCAATGAACATGATTGAGGAATATGAACCAGTCAGTTTGCTGTTTCTTGGGCTAATGCAATGTAAATGGAGCAAAATAATCTGCAGTGAGTAATGTCTGTTTACGTATGCATCATGCATTCAGTGTTTGGTTTCCCTTGCATGCAAAGTATTACCTAGGTAATTGATTTTGCAAGGTTCATTAGGCACAATTTGTATATCAGATGGGCTGGAAAAGAGAGTTGTTGATTAGTTAGATCTTGCTTTCGGAAATTGCCTTTTTCACATTCTTATCTCTGTTGCAACCCTAACAGCACGATACTTTAGTAGTTTTGCTGTGTTAATAAAGTAACACTAGTGAATCTCAACAACTTGTTTTGTATTCATGCATGGTTTGTATTTGTGTGTGTGTGTGTGTGTGTGTGTGTGTGTGTGTGTGTGTGTGTCTGTGGGGTCATAAACAGAAGAGATAATGCTCTGTTTTATCTAAGGTAAAAACGTGCCATGGCTTATATAAGCATACATATACCACACACAATATGAGTGCATTCATACACACATTTGCATTTAATTACATCAAATCATGGCAGTGATATTTTTTCACTTTCATTGTTTTTCAGAATCCAAATTATACAGATACTGGATATTTACCATTTCACACACAATTTATTTTCCTTGTAATGAACAACCAAAAGCTTCTGTGTACAGAGAAAATGCAACACAGATAGTTATTTGACTTGGGAAAGAGGTGACCAATCAGGTCAGTGACCTCCTGGTCACTGGGTTAGCACACCACTTCACTGATGGTTTCTCCAGGGATGGAGGGTGAAGTGTAGAAGCCAAATCCTGACACTAGTTCTTCAGAAGGTTTTTGTGGGATAAATGATAAATTCTTTCGTTCTTTCTTTGACCAATGAATGAGAAGAAAATGTTAATCATGCACATCCTCCTAAAAGCTACAGTTACAAACACTTTAAAAGAATGTCCTTGAAGAGCAGAAGTAACATAAGCCATCCTTTATGTGAGGATACTTTCCAGTAATCACTTTTCAGTTCAGCCCTTAACAATTAATTGAAGAATGAAACCTTATCTATCATGGATCTAAGTATCAAAACAGATTTAGACAAGCAATGCTTTCACATGTGCTGCCCATATGTCATTCACCTTTGCAAAATAATTTGGATGGTATTTGTGGGCTCTACCATTAATGATTTTGTGTAAGCAGTAGCTGACAAGCTCTGGCTTTTACTGGCAACCAATTTAGCTGTAGAAATTTTACCATTTCAAGCGCCCCTTCAACCTCTCAATGGTCCTTTGCTGATGTTTGCAAAACCATTAGTGCTTCCACACAGCACCTGGCGGTTTAATAGTTCTGTACTCCAACAGACAAAAATAAATCTCTGAGACTGGAGGTGAAGTGGTTTAAGCATTTGCTTTTTGAGGGGGTTAGCAGCTGAAGACCTTGTTTTGAACCCTGTGCACTGTAGATTCATATATTTTCAAAAGATTGCTCGACACCATAATGGTTCTGCATACAGCCACTGCCCGCATTGAGAACCTGTCTAAATGCTTCTGTATAGCACCAGAAGGGTTCTGCTGTTATGCAAACTAAGAAATTACACAGAATCGTTTTTGTGAGAGGTGTGTTTCTTAGCTCCATTCTGGGTATCTTAATGACCTATCTCTGTGGTGCTTTAGTACTTGCAAGCTCAATTTGCTAGCTCATGAGCCAGCTTGCCAGCATAATGTTCTTTCTCCTCCACTTATTAATAATAACCCTGAATTTCGGTCCCTCTGAGCCACTACTCATGATGCTTTATTTTGTAAAACATGACAGACTCCTCATATGAACCCGGTCTGTATCTCATGTGGAGACACTGTAGGTGGGAAATAAATGCATTAAAATCTTTCTTTGTGTCTAGTTTTAATTTTCACAAATCATAAACACCTTGGAGATTCTTTAATGGTCACAGTCAAATGTGTATAACTATATAACAGCAGCAAAGGTCATGCTTCATTTTTCAACAGCTGTGTTCTTGTAGACATTACATTTTCAAAGGTATTCCTGCCACATAAAGTAAATAAATAAAGACCATAAATAATATTGACAAATGGCAGGACCAGGAAAGTAATATTTCATACAACAGTATTTCTTATTTGGCAGGATTAAAGGTACCCTGTGGAATTTTCGGTCACTAGTGGCAATGTTCTCTCTCACACAGGCTCCGCCCTTCACTAGACTCGACGGGTAAAACTTTCCTTCAATCACACGCATGTATATCACCCACTGAAATTTGCATAAATGTAGCTGGCCAATCAGGACATGCCTACCTGAATAAGTATGAAGCTCACAGTATAAAAAGCAGTGTGCAGGCTTCAAGAAGCTTGCTACTGGCCAGCACTGATGCCCATGAATTATGCTCAGATGAGGGCTTTGGAGGAGACCATGCAGTTCAGCAGCAACCATCCTGTATGGTCTGCCAACAACTGCCCAAGATTAGATGCCAGCGATGGTGGGAGCATTTTCAATGCTTCGACATAATGCTCTGCTGTGAGGAGAGCAAGTTGGAGCTCATTGTTGATGACACCGAGCCCCCTGCTCTGGCTAACAACACACTGCCACCACTTCCGGTTATTCCTGCTGAGACAATGGCTTCATTCACAGATGATGAAAATAACGTCTCACCAGTATCTGACACATCAGTATCCCATGGAAGCCCACCGCTGACTTTCATCCACTGGGATTGCCCAGAAGTGATGACCAGCATTGCCCCCCCTGCTTCCACTTAAACTGTCTCTGCAAAGGTTTCTACGGGCTGGTTCAACTAGCAGTGTGTAGAGGCATCCTTGCAGTAGCTATTAAAGACAAAAGTGTGGCATGCAGGGCTGCATGGGGGCTACTTTACCTGGTGTGCCCCCCCTCAATGAAGCCGTTGTTGCCCACCTAATTCCACAGTTGGCCAGCCAAACCACCACTACCCCAATTTGACCCCAGCTGATTTTCTAGATCACAGTGTCGGTCAGATGAATAATCTGATTGCAGATGTCACAACTGCGGCAGGTTGAGTCATGTCCCTAGCCACAGTAGTCATCACATGTGACTGAGATTTACTGCTGTTCCCAAGAATGGTCCTTCTTGGGAGCCCCCATCACCTCTGAGTGGACTCCTTAGATCCATTTCATCAGTGACTCAGCACCTAAAACAACTAGAGGAAGGAAGGTCACAGTTTAGCCGTCATCTGCTGCTTGTCCACCATCAGAGGGAATGAGGCAAGGCACAACAGCATGATGGTAAAAAGGAGTAAACAGCGGTGGAGCAGAGTGCTCATAGCCCCTGCCACTTCCACTTCCTTGGCTGCTCTGACAGAGTTACCACAGCACCACCCCCACCCCCCATGGACGAGTGGGTGCAGAGCCTGGACAGAGCTCCATGACAGCAGATGCCAGCAATGCCCAGAGGCATCACAGCGGTGTGCCGGTGCGCAAGCGCTATGTTCGGCATGATGCTGTCAGAAAGCGCACCTAACCTGATGTAGTAATGTGTAGCTCATCTGATGTGTAACTCTAAATAACACATTATCTCTCCGCCAAGGAGAGATTTCGCCAAGGAGAAATAAACCTGATGTGCGGTTCCATCCCAGGAGGCGGGGGCAATAGGCATGCTGCCCATTTTGCGGCAGCCCCTCCAGGCTCAGCTCGTGAAAGGGACAGGCTAATGCGGGCTGGATTGTCTGTAAAAGTTGCACAGACCATTCAGGTGGTGAGGGCAGGATCTACCACTTCCTGTTGTAGGGCGAAGTGATTGGGATTCCAACTCTGGTGTGAGAAAAGGAGGTTAGATTTCCTGACATGTGGGAGGTTCTGGTGCCAGACCAGTCTTTAGCCACCCTCTTGCAAAACATTTCTTGCAGGGGGCTGGGAGACAATGCCTGGTGAGTGATGCCTCTAGCCCCCAATGGGAACTGCCTCTGGTGCTCAAGGCTCAAGGATCCTTACAAGCCTCTGGAGTGCTTCTCTCTGAAGGTGTGGTCACTTGAGACAGCTTTGCTGTTTGCTCTGACCTTAGCTAATCGTCATGTCAGTTCACACTCAGACCAAATCCCTCCTTTGTTCCCAAGAACGTACAGAGTTCTTTCAGGTTGTGGGTTATTCAGTAGGATGCATTTTGTCCTCCACCCCATGCAGGTGACAGGGAAGCAAAATTGCATCTGCTTTGCCCAGTTCATACATTGGCATGTTACAGCCTCCATCAGACACATGGAGCTGCTGTCCGTGCGCTACAGGGATGGTGTGGCTGGAAAAACTGAAGAAATGCCTCGCTAGGTAGTTTTGTGAGTCCATCTCCCAAGCCTATAGGCAGGCAGGAAGAGACCCCCCCTTTGTGGTCTGCGCACACTCTACACAGAGCATGGCCATGTTGGTGGCCTTGTTTAGTGGGATGAGTGTCAAGGACATATGCACAGCAGTGTTGTGGTCTATACCCTGTCAGTTCATATGGTTCTATCTCTTGGATATTTCTTTGCTCTCTGGATCAACCCAAGACTGGTGAAAAAGGTGGGTGTGTGTATCAGCTGTGTTTCACCTGACTCCCCTCTGGGTATGATACACCTGCATGTTTCCTGTACTCCTTGATGACCCGGGTAATGGGGTGTGCAGAGGGTCTGTCATGACAGCACACCCCTGCAAGGTTAGGCTATGGCCTCACCCAGTTCAGTGGTATACTATCAGGGTTGGCTTGGCCCCCTACTTTGCCGCTGAGGCAGCATAGGCTATAGACATATGTGGGTGGCAGTGATTAACCTTTAGTTGGTCAGGATTGGTGAAGCTGGGTCTGATGTTACAGTGGGCTTCACCCATCATTTAGTTGAGTGGAGGGCAGCGTGTGAAACAGAACAAAGATTTCAATAATGTAACCCTAGTTCTATTTGCACAGGTGGAACACTCCACCTATGGGCCCTGCCACTACTACACCACTCACTAAAGAGGTTATGCGATACTGGACAGCAGGCATAGTGCCTTATATACTGTGGGCTCCACACTTATTCAGGTAGGCACATCCTGATTGGATGTAGAACATATATTAGTACATTCCTGCTGACTGCAGAGGACAGTGTAATGCATGCAAGCCATAAAACTTGAGAAGATGAACAGGTAAGACAAAATGCAGAGGAGGACACCTTACCTCAATTGCAAGCAATAAGTTGCTAGCTGTATAGGTTTGCAAGCAACATGATGTAAAAGAAAACTGACATTCATCTCAAAATACTGGTCTTGTCTGTGACATGGAAAAGATGGCTATATGACCTTGACCCTTGGGTTGTGTACACTAGTACACCAATGGACAGCTGGTGGCGGCAATGCACAACATGGTAAAGTGCCAGAAAGGTTATGAAAAAGAAAGTATTTCACCAGATTTAAACAAAGTCTTTGAAATATTCTTAGAAATCACCTTTGCAATGAGGAAGAGAATGCATTCAACACATTTGTTAGGCCTCAAGGTTACACAAAATGCCTTTTGGTGAGAAATACTAAATGTAAACATAACCATGTTTGTTCACAAGAAAACTCCACAGGGCACCTTTAATTGAAAAAGACAGTTTTGTGGACATATTCCTCTGTGTCCACAAAACACGGCTCTTATTTGTTGTTCGTTAGGCAAGTTTCAGAATATCTTATGTGGTTATGTCTCATTTTGAAACCATATTTTGAGCTGTTTTTTCTGCTGTTTTGCTCAGGAGTGCATCCTTTCCTGCCTTATCTTATGTCTTCAGCTCAGGAGAGGACATTAAAACGTACATCCTGTTTTGCTGATTTCCATGCCTTCAAATAAGTTGAAGGATTACAAGCTCCTCAAGGGGTTTGAGACATTTTTTTCAAAACATTAAGGCCCATACAACCATCTAAAAACATTTTGATTAATAGCAAAATGTATTGTCATCCAGCTAAAACAATGCTGTTTTTCTTAGTTCCTGATAAGTTCAAACATTGGAGATAGACTAGATTTTTCCTGACAATGCTTATATGTGGTCTGTTCTTTATTGGAAGTTCAGTCCCCATGGCACAGACAGTGTTATTTACTCTTACACACTGAAGGATGAAATTGTTCTTTATGCCATGTCCACAGCCTTCATTTCACAGATACAAATATATACACTGTAGTTACGTACTGTGTGCTGCACATCTACCAATTCTCAAGTGTAAGGTATGTTACATCGTATTAGAAGAGGTGCATTACAGCAGTGTATTGAAATGATATCATATTACAACCCATGATATTGAGATTGGATGATAGAGTCTTCCCACAGCCAACCTGATTAGAACAGCACATGAAATATGTAACTTGACTTCATTTTCCTCTGAGCTATTTTTGTCAGATCCTCTTGTCCACTTAGCTGTGCAGGTTAATTGTCTCCTCTTTTCAGCCTCTGCATGTGATGCAACTTAAAAGGGACATGATTACAAATTCAGATGCTAATTTCCTCTGAGGCTCGAGAGGTGGAAATGCATGAAACACGCATGCTGGTAGTAACTATTTATATGCAAGGTTATTAGAATAGGGAAACAAATTAACCAGACATCACTCTGGATTATGTTAACATGACAAACTGCTGTGGTGGGGCCTCTCGCAACGTCCACATGCTTCAGTGAGAGAAGCACAGTGAAGTGGAAGTGTTTTAACACTGTGAGATAAGTATGGTACACTGAGGTCATACCCCAGAGTTAAAAGAACTGACCCTTAAATCCATGGACACTGTGGTAATCCATTAGAGAGAACAGGGACACACACTACACAGCAGACTGCACATAGTTAGATGCAGTGCGATGAAAATGATTGTCTTCATTTTGCTTTCAACGTGTGTAAAGATTCACATTACCCCTGTGGCATCACCCACTCACTGTCTGTTGGCTAATATAAGCTAACGATTGTGGAGTTGATCACTGCAGTACCAATGGTGTTCCAGTAATTGGTGGGATGTTCCTCAGTGTTAGGGTGTGATTTGCTGCTGATGGGAATTGTATGCTCTTTTAAATTGCTAACAACTTTTATTTGCAATACACTCGTGAGCATTTCATTTGTCTTATTTAAAGATATTTTACAAAATAAATGGGTTGTAGGAAAAGGATTTATTTGCTGATTGAATTGGAAAACTGGGATAATTTTTCAGGGAATTGGATATAGACAATGCTCATGTATTTCTATCTGGTGACCTCACATTACTGTCAATCTCTTATTTTGCTATCTGCATCAACACAGATCATACAGCCAGGCAGTAAGTAACATGTCTGCTTGTTTCAGAGCAGAAATCAATTACTATATTAGAACATATCACAGAAAAAGTCTTGGACTTGAATTATCTCATTAAATCTTCACTTGATGGCGAATGTCAATCTTTCAGTGTCAACATGTCATGGCCTTTGCTTAAAAAACATACAGATAAAGACATAGAGAACCATCCTTCCTATTGGTTTTAAGGCTGACATTTGGGACACTAGATACATGTTTCATAGTTTATATTTATTATCCTTTTAACATTGCTTTGCCTCGAATGTGTTGTTATTGTCTGCTTGATATAATTGTAATATATACTATTCATAATTTAAATCACTTTGATTCCAACTGCAAACTCTACACTCACCTACAACGTGTGGACTGTTTGAAATTAATTCCTCGCTTTAGTGATTTGTCTTTTTATATCTATACAAAAAATTAATCAATTTTACTCAGTAATATACAGGAGTTCTGCATTCTCACAGAATTAGTTGTGGCTTCATAACACTCAACAGCACTTGCTAGACATCATACATCGTGAGTATTTCTAACAGTGTTTTCTGACAAATCCCCCCAAAATAGGCTCCTTGCCCTCAACTGGTCGTTGTAAAGTGTATCAACTGGGGTCAAACTGCCTGCTAAATAAAACAGGGAGGTAGAATTAGTTAAGTGTATGGGTATATTTCTTATTGTTGATTTTCTTTGCCTTTTGTCTCAAGCACAAGATAGTGGTACTTTTTCTGCTAAACTTGTTAACTGCATAGACTTGTCAAAAATGGTCTGGTTTGTCCATTTTTTCCAATATTTTTGTGAGGAAAATATTTCAGTATGCTATATTGCAGGTATTACTGAAAATCTTGTTTTTGATATACTCCCTATTGAAATGTGATGTTTACTTTTTTGTCTTTTTTAATCATTACCCCAACGTGTAAGTTGGTCAAAAATGACCCATATGCATTTCATATGGATATACATAGAAACCTTCCATCCTCATTAGTTATGAATGTCAGGTATACAATATTTTCTGTGTAAATTTACATTTGATATATAAAGTATTTATAGTTTTTTATTTCCAAAAAATCAAATTCATAGCTGTCAGTTACTGTTTAGACATTTAAGTGTCTGCTATTACAGAAATATTCGCCTAGCTAACATCACTGTGCAGTCGGTGTATTGTCATAACTAACAAGCTTTGAAGCTTAGATACTTTACATATTTAAGAGAGATAGACTCTTATTATGATATTTAATAATGTGACTATAGGGATTGCTTTGATATGTCTGTCTCTTTAAAACATTCTCTTAATTTTTTATTTCTTTACTGTACATATAATGTTGTCATGGAAGATAGATATATAGCTGAAATGTTCTCATAGATGCTGACTTAATCAGAGACAAGGTTGGATTTAAATCTAACATCTCAGATGAAGACGACCCAGACCATCACTATATTATCACATTGCTTCCTCAAGGAGCTCACTAAGGAGCGTGTCAGACCACACATGGGGAGTTGACTGGAAGGCTGCTCCCAACTATCAACCCAGTTCACTGAAGCAATAGAAAGGTTTGGGGTGGAAAAAGCCACAACTCATCCACACCTATAAAAGGATGGATGGAGTTCAAGTTAAGTCTATCATACAATAAGCTTCTGGTAGGTAAGGGAAGGTAAGATTTTTATTCCATGTTTATGGGAATATAAAAACCGATGACATTAAAATATTGATAATCATTTCGGGAGGTTTTTTAACCAAAATGGCTACAGGTATGTTTCCCTCTGAAAATAAACTAGTAACTTGTAATGGGTGTTTTTTATCTTTTTCTTTTTGAGTACACTGCTTGATCTCACTCGTTTTCTTTGTTTCAACCCCCCCCCCGTTCCCTTTTCATTTTATTTCTCTCTCTCTCTCTCTCTCTCTCTCTCTCTCTCACACACACACACATACAAATGCACATACACAAACACAGAACCCCACTGCACCCTCTTTGCAGGAAATTTAATGGTCTCATGAACATCAGCCAGGGTCATGCTTGGGTCACAGCCAATTTATCTTAGCACTGCGCAGTGAGGGGGCTGTGTATGAAAAGCATCTTTACATTAGCTGGGGGTTGTAATTGATTAGCTAGTTTATGTGTATAGAATAGATTGCAGCAGCAATCTAAAAAGAAAAGGATGTGATCAAATTGAGTCTTAGTCTCCAGACAGGATATAATCATTTGCTCTGTACAGTGCATTGTGCCTACATTGTAGTTCTCATTATTCACTTTCCTGTTATCCGCAAGTATAATACACAAGCACTGATTTTTGATTGAGCCTAGCACATTGTCTGAACATGTCGCCAATTAAATACAAAATCTAGATAAATAGATATATTTTTATATTTACAATCCAACTCAAGGTGTGAGGCATCCATCTCTGCAGACGCTATTTGCGCTCTCTAAATTGTGGCCCACCTGTACGCTGCAGTATTGAGACCTCTCACTCCCCAGTCCCTGTTGTGGTGGCTTATCAGTTGCTTGTTTGACCGAAGCTCACACTGTATCTTTATTTGATTTGCTCACATATTATACAAATGATGTAGTCTGAAGTGTTACAGTGGCATTTTCTATCTGATTTTACCTCTTTTCTTAGTTGACAAGCAGCTCCATTGTTTATTTCTCTGGTATGTTTTTAATTGGCATGCTTAGTCTGCTGGCCAATCTTATCTAGGCTTGGATAAAAGCCAGTTGCAGATAGTTATAAGGAATGGAATTGCATTAATTAAGTTCCGGTAACCTAATATGTTGAAATGCAATATGGTAAAATCAACCATTGGCATTTCCAGTATGTGGCCAAGGCTCAGGCCTCTGCATATTCCATAAAAGCATTCTGGGAATCATCCCCATTGGAAAGAGTTGAGGCCTTTGTGGCTCTGTGGTGACACAGACTCACCACAAGGCAAGCTTTCGTCTATGTCCTGGTTTTGTAATGACATCTCATGTCTACTCACAGTTCTAAATGCATTCTCATCTGTGAAATGCCAAACAAATTAAATCTAACGCACGCCGATTGGATTCAGTCATACTCCTCATTATGTCCATTAGAAGCCAATGAGGTATTGCAAATATTTTATTGCCAAATTTAATGAAGCTGCAGTTCTCCATTTGGATTTCTGAGATATTTGCATATGCCAGCTCCACAGGACGGACTGTAATGAAGCTCTTCAGCAGACATTGATCCACTTTTATGGCATGGGCCAGGTGTATGCGAGCATCTTTAATATTGTAGTGTACACAGATCAAATGTGTATATTAGATTACAACCTCCATATACAGAACAGGTCAGCTGGGCTGATCATCAGTAACAGAAAAGCTGTACAGCTAAAGGCCTATGGAGGAGTGGTTAAGGCAAATCTATGCAAGTTCACACATCTCTACCCCAAAGGCCAGATTTCACCGTGCCTAATTGAGTTGCAGATGTAATACATATTTATGTGCTGAGAAGCTTTGTGGGATTCATTTTCAAATGGCCTTAAAACTCCTGATTCATTTTGTTTTTGAACACTATTTGTGCGCACAACACTGGTTGTGACTCTTTTTGAATACCGGATAATCACATGTGTACAAATACTGAATTAGTAATTAATCGCTGCTGCATTTGTAGCCAGTTCTGTGGTAAAGGGAACCGTATTGACTTAAACATCAGCAAGAGTACAGTGTCCAGTCCCTCAAGCTGTGGTGCTACACTAGTGCCATCTAGTGTAATAAGCAAGGAATGTTGCTGTTGCCAGGGAAGACACATCATGCCTCACTGGGTCCACCATGTAACTCATTTTGCTCTCTAAACCCACTGGGAAAAACTTGCAAAAAGAGCTCTAATAACACAAATACTTATTTACTTACTTCTGGCCTTCTCTAAACATAGTTACTTATATTACTGTATGCAGCCTTAAATGTAAAACTGTAACAATCTGTGTATTGTCAGTACAATTTGTTTTCTATCCCTCCTTTTTGTAAATTAAAATATATGATCTTACATAAGACAAGAGCACCATCGTGTGGTCATATCCGGGGAGAGCACAAAGCCAAGTGAAGGGAAAGGTACAGTGGGCTATATGATTTATTGTGTAAATAGAGATTACTAAACTGAATATTTGTTGTGTAGCCCTGTGTAGATTCATTGTCATCCATGAATAATAATAATAGGACAATTTTAAATTCATGCTTTATATATTTTACACAAATAGAGTCATCAGTCAGTTAGGAGCATTAATAAAGCCAGATGTTGATGCATTGTACTACATTTGGCTGTATACAGTTTTTTATATCATTAAGTGCAGGTTGGAAGGATTTACTAGAAGCATTAAAAAGCGTTGTATCATTTACTTTGATTTCCTCCTAAAATCAATCAGTACATCATTTATCTACTATTTTCTACTGCACTTGTTCTCTATATGGAAGCCCTGTGTTTTTCACTGTTACATGATATTGACAGAATGTTGCTCCAAAATAACAATTTTGTATGCTACAGAAATGTATGTTGTTCAGAGTGAAACCAGTGTGGTAAATCAAATCTGTGGCAGTGCCTTCCCTTAAGTACAGAAATGTAACAGATGTGGAGCAATATTCACTTGGTTCTGGTGCTGTTTGACATCATCCAGCAGAGGAATGCTGGACTGGAGTGGCTTTCCTGTCCCCAGGTAAGCTGTACATCATCTTTTGTTTGCAGGGAAAGCTGCCATTACTCTGAATTTGGCCCAACGTTGCTGCAACAGTTAGCTGCAGTAAGTCCAATATATTGGTTTCTCTGCACAGAGGAATTGGAAAGAGAATGAGTATTGCTCTTCTCTCCCTTAACAACCACTGTCTAAATGTCCTCGAGCAAGGCACTTAGACATGCTGCTCCATGGTTAACAGGAAAATATGGTGACTGTAGCTACAGTACAGCAGCTCTAATGTCTTAATTTAAACTAAGTAACAAATGCAAAGTGTGTTGTAGAAAAAAGTGTATAGCTAACTTCTTCTGTATGATTAAAGCTTCAAGATACATGATGCAGGCACACATGGTGCTCACACAGCAGGAGATCTGGAGTCCTGCTGGCGTGCTGAATCAACACTTCTGCTTTAAGAGTGGTGCTGTAACTAGACCCTGTATATTTTAATTCCTGGAAATAATTTTCATAAACATGCATTAAGTCCATCAAACACACAGTGCAGATAATTTTAAACACCCATAGCTGAATATACTGTATGTTTGAATTGATTTAGATGCTTTCCTATTATTTTGTTCCATTTCCCTCGTTTTTATGTGAATATTGAAGTCCTGTGAACTGAAAATGCTCATTTCAGCAAAATGAACCTGAGGATTCATAATGTACTGCTGCATGTGTCTTATTTTGTTGTACTTCTTCTTCCTTTAGCCACCATATTGTTCATGTAATTCTTGTTGGTGGTATTTTTAGTAGGGACGATTTTACAGTAAGAAGAAGCAAGAAATGAAGATGCCCTTTGTGAAAGTGCCCACTTTTACTTTTACACCATAGAAGGAAGCACTTTGAAAAGTTTTACTTCTGTATCATCTTTCTGTTTTAAAAAGTGCTGTAGTTGCACATACACTTCCCAGTCATATATTTTACCAAATGAAACATTGATGTTCCCTCTAAAGCCTCCATCCTTCTTACTACATGTTTCACAGACAATAGCACTTTGCCAGCAATTTGTTTCAGCCAAGATGTATGGGGTGATAAATATTTAAAATCAAATTTGGCAAAAAGACATAGATGGATGTGGCACCCCAGGCTGTCGTGGGAGCCACACACTAAAGTACAGGGACATCCCTGGCGAACTCTCTTATATCCACACATACACACAGGCACACAAAGAAGCACACACACATACATATACCTGTACAATACCTGTACAGACCTACACCACTGACAGACCTATCACTACTACTTCTTCACTGCAACAAAGTCCCCTTTTTCCTGTTTTTTATATGTACTGTACGCAGGTGACAGAACTTACAAAGTGTGTGGCCATGCATATGCTTGTGTGTGTGAGCAAACAAGGAAAGACTGGAGCAGAATGAATGCAGAATGTATGTATGTGTGTGTATGAGCATGAGAGAGTTGTTGGCATGGTTGAGCGCGTGTTTGTGTGAGAGCCGTGGGTAGGACAAGAAAGTATGGTGCATCAGTGCTGTGTATGGATCAGGCAGAATGTTGGTATGTTTACAGTCCAAACACTCCCACTGTGTCTGTTGAGAGATGTCGGCTGTTTGCCAGGGATTTGCCTCATTGGAATAACCCCCCCCCCCCCCCCCCCCCACACACACACACACACACACACTAGTGATTTGTTTGAGTATGGGCTGAGAGAAATTAGCTAACAAGCAAACCCAGACAGAGTCACTACATGCTGACTTCATACACACTGATAGAGACAGGTTTTTCATGCTGGGCACTAAGTTGAGAAATTAAAAGCATAAGCTGACATTATGCTGCTTTTTTAATTGGAAACATTTCCTTTTCAGCACACACAGTGAAGGATGGCTCATCTACTTAACTGCAGGAATGATGACAGCCACTTTAGACTGACAAACCCATCTTTATGTGTTAAATTTATGATGAAGCTATTTGAGGCATTTAAAGCAATATGAATCTATATTTTCAAAATACAAATTTTTGTTCAGATTAATGATACCTGATACTGTCTTACATGGAAATGTGCTTATTTGTTTTTTTTTTCTTTGCAAAGTTGATGAGAAGATCAATATCACTTTCATATGGTAGCGTGAAGAAAAAAGGGAAAACTGAGCCAAAGTGAAAAATGTCAATTTGTAGTTTTGAAGGAGGGTTATATACTGAACTAGGAGCAGTGACTTTGCAAATATGTATAAGACAAAGGCTTTTAAAAATATGTTTTTTGATAAAATATGATTTGCTACAGGCTTGAGTTTTACTGTTCACATTTTGGTATAAACATACGTTTAAATATGATGCATGGTTGATGTGTATACTAAATATTAACTCTTTCATCCCGAGAGAGATTAAAGATTAGCGTGTAGGTGATTGGTTGATGTATGGCCATTGAAATGCTGCTCCATTCATCACCATGTAACAGTAAATGCTCAGTTTCCGGGCTTGTCATCTGCTCTGTGATGACTAATAGCCAGAGTTTGGATGGCTGATAAAGGCACAATGTGAATTATCTGCTTGCGAACAGATGATGCTCCCCATACAGTACCTGCCTTGCCCCTCAAGCAGCTTTTGTAAACCATTAGGAAATGTACATGAAAATGCCCACTTTGAGACTGGTCTGAAGAATGTAGCCCTCCTTCAGCCATTAATCAACTTACCTGTGCAGACTAAGCATTGCCTTTATTAAGGTGGCTAGAGGCTGTGCTACACTGTCAAGAATGCACCATGTCTTTAGTTAAGTGAACAAAAAATAATAATTTCTTTTGAAATAAAGTTTCATTGAGTGTTTCTGAAAATAAATGACAATTCAAATTTTTCTTATCCCACCAGTGCAGCAAAAAAAAGACAGTGACAGAAGCACATTAATATGACATGCTTGCCAGTTTTTTGAGTGAGACAATGTCCCTTGCCGCAGATACAGTACTGTTTCCTGGCAACAAGATGTTCCTGTGTGATTAAAACAACTATGCTGTGGTACGATGTTTCTATCTAAGTTACCTAAAAATGTGTCTCAATTTTAGGAGAATTACCTTTACTGAAAATGTCATTGATAGAGCTGTATCTTGGCAAAATTAGAAGAGGATATTAAAGTGTGGCTATAATTCCAGCCTGAATGACTACTTAGCTGGGAACTGAGGAGACAGTACTTTTCAAAAGGTGATACTGGGATATGGTGATGAGAGTTCAGTTTTCTTTTAATTGAACCCAAACCACCTGCAGGAGACATGAAGGGTGTGTGATATTGTGATAAAACAGCATGAGGGTTAATGATTACAAGTGGTAGGCCTACAAGGTTGCTTTATAGATACAATGTTTTAATGATTTCTCTCATCAGATTTCTTCTGTCAGTATGTAAGAAGTTCAGGCAAAAAATACTTACTTTCAGACATGTAACTGTAGTATAGGCTACAAGTTGCATTCAATGTTGAACATGCTCTGCCCTATAATGGGCTTCACTATTGGTATAACCCTTCACCACCCTGGTGGTGGGACATGAACTCCCAGGATCCTGAAGGACAAAACTACTGCCATCTTCTTTGACCATAGTTACACTAGGGCCACACTTGGAGTGGCACTGTCTAATAATATGGCTTTTCTGGATTGCTGGACCACCTCATCCACCAGAAGAGGTGGAGTGGTTGGTTGAGGAGATCACAGAGGTCCAGATGACAACAGCCATCTTCCTCCAGATGCCTCAGGCAGATGCCTCAGGCACAGCTGCTTCTCAGGTTGGACATTGTCATCTCTGGCTGGGTCTGTCCTCCCTCAAGGAGCATAAACAGCACCTCCTGCTCAGCGCTCCCTTCTGCACCTTGGTCTGGACATCCAGCTGATGATTGACCAGCTGGAGTCCACCCGGAGGGTATTGGAGCAGCTAGGTTTTCATCTTTGTCCCTTGCAGCCTCCGAAGGGACATGGTGTTCTCGGACTCTACTAATGACGCTACGTCAGGCAGGGGGCTCCATGCTTTCATGCCCATTTCTAGGACTGATATCTGGAGGTCGAGAGGATGAGAATGAGCAGCTTGGGCCTCCCAAGATGTCTCCCCAGATGTCTCTGCCATCGCCCCAGATGTCTCCGTCATCCAGAACGCATGCACGCCATCCAACTTGTGTATGTGATACGTTGGCAGGTGTTTGCGGATTGGGGTGAGGCCAGGAACCTCAATCTGTGTTCGTACCCCTTATAGGATATCCTTGATTATTTGCAATATTTATTTGACAGTAGTTGAGCTGCTTCCACTTTGTTTACAGCAGCAATCACAGTGGGCCAAGATGGTTTGGACGATTTCACGGCCGGGAGCCACCCAATGGCAAGATAATGCCCCTCTTAGCTCTTGTGTCAGCCAAGAGGGTGGGGAATCTGTGTGCTCTGTCTCTGTATCTGTAATCCATCTTTTTGGCCCAAAGTCATTATATCCTCATTCGGGTTGAGGGTCATTCGCCTTTGGGCTTTCTTTCCCCCTCCTCATGCCAATTGGGAGGAAGAGTGGCTTCATGCCCTTTATCCCATATGTGAGCTCTGCCTCTATGTGCAATGCATGGTGACTTTCAGGAAGTCTGACCGGAAGTTTGTCTGCCATGGTGGTCAGGCCCAAGGGGCCCCACTGTCTGTGCAGCGGCTGGCTCACTGGATTTGTGATATAATCCGTAGGAGTTTTGAGGTGATGTGCCACAATCCTCCAGCAGGCTTGAAGGAATAATCCACCAGGGCCATCGTGTCCTCGATGGAACTTTTTACGGGTATCTCAGTGGAGGACATCTATTTGGCTGCCTCCTGGCCTTCCACCTCAACCTTCATGCAGTCTTATCTCAGGGATATGACTGCATGTTCTGTGTCTCACTCAGTGCTTGGTGCACTGTCTGAGGGGACATTGTCTGGAACAGGGGGGTGAGTGTAAACAATTTTTTTCAGGGTGACAAGGTGGAGTTTCAACAGGGTAAACCAATAATGAAGCCCATTAGAGACCTTTTAAAGACAGGCAGGAAAGAAGAGAGAAAATGCAGATGTGTATCTCCATACAGGAAAAAGAGAACAAAACATGAAGAGAAAACTGACAACAGTAGAAGAACTATCAGGCAGTAAACCGTCACTACCTGGCACCTGTCGTCAAGAGGAGCACCTTGAATTGAAGATGATGTCAGTCCCTGCTTACTGGTAGAAAATATGCGGCTTCTTATCAAGTAGAAAGTTGGTTCTCAGTTTGGATAATAAACTAAATTTTATAATGTGCTGAATGTACTGACTCTGGTTCAAATAAACTTAACTTAAGCTATTACTTGTTGCTATTTTGCTGTTGCTCAATAAAACTACAATCTGTTATCAGTGGTAAGACTACTGTTTCCCTTATCCATCCAGTCATATTTTATTTTAATGAATTCCAAATATAATAATAATGGTAGTGATGACCATTATTGACCATTATTATTATCAGTAGTTGCAGTTTAAGCGGTGGTTTTACCCTCAGTGTGCTCAGTATAGCTAGGCTACCCTATACAGTCCATTTTCACTGCTCAGACATTTTGACATGTCATAGCTGGAAAAGCACAGGTGTAATTAATCACATTATTGGTGGCTGAGTTCCAGTTTCAGGGCCATGCTGTTATGCTTGCTGGCTAATTGGCTTGGCTTACTTACTGAGACACTTAAATGGAGCAGAGCCATAATTAGTGTTATTACTTACACCTGTGCTTTTTCTGCAATGACAAGTTGAAATGACTTCAGTGAAAAAAGCATACATTGAGTATACAGCAAAATGTAATTTTCTGACTAAATAACTGATGCAGGTGGTGTGTTTGTCACATAGTGAATTGTAGGTATCATAAACAGAACAGGCCCTGACAGTGAGAACATATTCACAAGATGGCTCTCAAGTCATGTACTCAGTTAATTGTCAAAGGCCAATTTTTGTGACTGAATTTTGCAGGAAATGCCAGCCACAGTTTCTTTCCATCCTAGTGACGGCCTTAGTTTTATTTTACAGTATCATAAAGGTAGTTCCCTCTACTTTACCTGGGTTTCATTTGTTTTTTAAGGGTTTGTCTCCACCAATTTGGGCGTTCAAGTTTAAAAGATTGGTTTTCTAAAATTAAAATGTATCATGTGAGACACAGCTATTTGAAAAGCAAAAACAAAAGCTCAGACCCTCTGCTGTCAAGAGTTTTGACATGCAGTTGATAGAGGCCTGTCATAAAACATCGAACAAGTGTCTCCCGCTAGTTACAAGGGTATGCCGTCATGCTAAAAGAATGACAGTAAAGTAAGATTACAACATTTTCAACATCTTCCTGATCTTTTCTTCCTTTTGTAGTAGAATTTGAACACCCTTCATAGAAATTAAACATTTTCTGTTTTGTCAGGGCAATAGTGTGCAATAATACTGCAACCTTTCTTTGGTTGTCACTCCCTCAGTATGGAAGTGTATTCCGCTAATCCCTGATAACTGATCTCATAATATTACTGATATTAACTATGAATACACAACTACTTTATTTTGCTCTTCATCATTAAATATAAGACCAATATTTTTATGCAAGATATACACAAATTTCTCATCATTAAACAAATAAATGGAAACTATTTGATTTCTTCTGGAAATCGATTATTTAAATTATCCAGTGTTGTTAAATTATTATTATTAAGCTGTTTTGGCAGTAGTGGGCATATCTGAAATACAGCTGATTGTATCATATGGGATCATTGGGGTAATTTACCTAAAAACATAGTTTTATTAGAATAGACTATGCTGACACATATTAATCTTGTGAACTGTGGACCTGCTTTACAATCATTTATAGTATTTACTTATTATACTACTAGTATTTATAGTGTTAAGTACCATATCTTGGTATTTTCAGTTCTATCCCCTACAGATCCACCGGATGCTTTATAAATACTGACATTCTTTGAGGCAGCCCGACTGTGGCTGGCTAAGCAGTTATTTTAGCACACTTTACCCAGCATGGCAGGCATGTTTTTCTTTTTTCCGTAACTAATGAACAATCCACTTATTTTCAGCTAAGCAACTTCCTAAAGGTCCTCTGACAGCCTTAGCACACAAACAAATATAGAGGAGGTAGAGAAAGAGGTGGAGTAGGAGGCAGGCAGGGGAGGTGGAAACAGTAGAATGGCGCTTTTAAAGCAAGCTGAGCCACCAACTGCTCCGGCACATCTTTTCTCTTATCTTAATAAGTAATGAGGCTGCCACACGCTGACAATGAAGTATTTTGAAAATAGTTCTAATGTATGGCTTTGAAAGGATTGGCTGGGCATTGATGTATGGCACAAACAGGCTTGGAAACAAGTGAAATATTAATGGGTTGTTTCCCAGGAGTTAATGTGGGATTTACCTGATTGCTTTGGTGAGAGACGGGGGTTGGGATGAGGCTGGTGGGGTTGCAGGACAAGGATATGACTGAAAGACAAGGGTGGATTGGAGTGATGCGAAGGAGTGGCATTGGCTTTCAGTAATCAGGCTCTTAATATTTATTAGTAAACCAACATATAGACTCTGGTCTTATTGGCAAGTCAAGTACAATTACAAGAGGCAAATACTAAACCAAATATACCAAAGCATCTTTGTATAATTATGCAGTATTCAGAATATACAATATGAACTTTTCTCCATTGAATTTAACAAAGCCACAGCTGTTTTTGTATTGTTTCTATTTATTAAACCCAACTCCACTTCTATATATTAACTCATACAACAGGAATGAACACCATGGTCCATCTCTTTTCCTGTTGCTACATAACAATCTGATACCACTATATATACACTATGTCAAACCAGCCCATTATATCTGGATATACCACAAGGGAGCAGCAGTGTAAAAGGAAGAGAGCTCAGCGGGTTGCTGTAGACCAGTGAAGCACAGCTGTGAATTCTGTGTCTGTTAAGATATTTCAGTGGTAATTTTCTGGTGTGAGAGACATGTAGTGAAATAAAAGTAGAACAAGTTGCCAAATTTTTGCACTTTCTAGTGAAAAGTCAAAACTAGTACCCCCATTTACTTAAAATAAGAATCCTTATATCTGAAGGTTGTCTGGAATAGATTTAATAATGTGTAACCGACAGTATAAAATTAGCAGAGAGGCCCACTGTTCCAATAGTGTGGTAAAAGTGTGACCATACAGTAATAGTTTAAGAGCTGCACCCAGGAGACACGGCTTAAAACAACACTGACGCACAGAATTAAAAAGTTCCGTTTGAGAGCAGCAGTGGCATCCCAGAATGCTTGGAAATGCCATTCAAGCACTGGAAAGGTCAATAGTTAGAATAACTTTTGTTAGAGAAAAAAGAAAACTTGGCTGTACTATCACAAATTGCTTCCAGATTCTTTCCCTCTCTCGGAGCAAGTTATTACCAAAATTGAGTGCAGACACTGACACCATTTTAGCAGAATCATACATTTCTCTTTGAAGTGTAGAATGAGTGGCCACTCTTTTAAATCTGAAACATGGCCTTTTTTCTTGTCAAGTCACCCACTTCCTATTTGTTTTGTGCGTGAAATCAGTGCTCCTCTGGGATTTTATTGCACATGAGGTTAAGGAATGATTTTTGATTGACGGAAAATTGCCCAATATTTCAGACAAATGGCCTGGCTTTCCTTCTGTAGTTGTCTGTGGCTCCTGCATGTGTTGCTAAGAGGAGTCATGTTTTTGCTAGAATGTAGAAGCCTCAGATTACCATTTTAGCGATTTATCAGCACCAGCTGCAGTTCTTTAACAGCATTAGTCTTACTATGGTTGCCATGGAATGGTACATATGTTATGAGGCATGATCATTCTGGCCTTCCTGGAAAGTTTGAGGTTTGCTGCTTCTTACCCGTGATTTTTTCATCCTAGATCCTAATGTTTCAGTTTTGACCAATATATGGGAAATCATGGTATTATATTCCCCAAAGTCACTGAAGGGACTGTGGACCCTAGCACTCAATACAGAAAGTTCAACTTAACCAAGAAAATACAAGCCTTAAACCTCTGCAGCACTTATTCAGCAACAACAAAAAAAAACATTTGCTGTTCACTTCACATAGTTCTGTAATACACGCGATAATCAGGGCAATAACTTTTAGTGCTTAACTCAAATCCACTCCATTTGATGGTCCAGGTTATAATTTGAATTGGAGAAAAGCTTTTCTGAGTTTGCATTTCCTTGGCTCCAACCAATAGATATATTTGCCAAAATAGGACAATAGGACCCAGGTCATAACAAAAAAAAAACAAAAAAACCTTCTTTTAAAGGGTGTGTGTCCCCTGCGGGTGTAAATCACTTACTGATTAGTTTCCTTGTGATGTTTCACAGTGTTTGGTATTTTGGATATCAGCTCTCCAAACAGGGTCTATTAGTCAGGCTTAACTTCTCCGTTTAGAACCTAAAGTGCTTCCACTGTGCGATAGCTCTTTCACATTGTGATTGTTCACTTTGTGACTGGAAGTGTAATGTGGGGTGTTAAGTAAGCCCTCCCCAACACTAGTGCTACTGCTGGTAGTCTGAGAAACCCACATGGCGGCAGTTTCTGTGACAGGGCGATTTTCTCATCTTCTGTCAATCATCGTCTCACATACAAAGACAGCCTTTACTTCGCAGCCAGCTCTAAAGAGGGCTCACAATGTGAGTCCTCTTTAGAGCTGCTGATTTATTTTCATTTTATCTTCAGGAAAAAAATCCTCAATTACAGTAAACTTCTATTTCATTGGCTGATCAAGCACCCTTAGTCACCATAATATCCTGTCTGAGGGTCACATTCGCCACACTCAGGCTCTCCTCCTTTTTTCACTCCTCCTGAACAGAGTACCACTGCTGCTTGAAATGAAAAGCAAATATTAATATTCGCTGGTGTTACTCTGGAATGTAAAATATGGGAGGCCCAGGGAGGTGTTATACATTCCCCATTTAATGACACATTTACTTTCCTGTTCTGTGGGCAGTTTTTTTTTCTTCTTCAAAATAACTGCATCATCTAACGTCTTCATTGTACAATTGATAGCTTTCAGGCTACCTGCTGTGTTTGCTTTTAGGAATCTATAAAGCAAGAATGACTTTTTCATGACCAGTATAACATACACAAGCTGACATTATTTTACCTGTAGTCAGTAGCTTTATACAATAACTGTTTCTAATTCTAAGTTGCAAAAGTTGAATGCATTTAAAACATATATGCAATCATGCATATCAAAACAATATACAGTGTAGTCCAGTTTAGAGGTTTAACATATAATTAACAATAATATCTTAGGTGGTTTTATTTTGGTCATCACATATTGTAGTTGAGGGTTTCTGGATTTCATATAGCCAAGTCTTAGTATTTTATAAACCAATAAGCAGAATAAAAATTCTGAAGAATGCAAAAAATCAGAGTTTACAGATGCATTAATTATTAGCATAAGTCATGTGCACTATAGTGTTTTATGCTGATTTCAGAGGGCCGTGTATACACCAAAATATCCAGTTCACATTAACTCAAGTGCTAACCCTATATATAAGCAATGTATCTCCAATCTTTTGTTGAGCACAGAGATACAGTCATTTAGCAGAGGTACAAGCCATGAGTTTTCAGGGATGTTTTAGTTGTATTAATGCAATTTTTTGACCAAAGATGGAAACCTTTTGGACAAGGATTAAGAACACTGCTTAAAGCTACAATCCCCAACACTGTAAAGCTGGTTAGTATTGAAGTGTCTTTATGAGAAGAAGAGAGAGCATGCTGTGTAATTTCAGTCCGATGGATGGCCTTCACATCAGTACTTTCACATTAGGAGACCAATTACTGCATGGGGAGATGAAACAGTCTTAGTAAATATGAAATAGGTGGTCCGGGGTGACATTAATAGAGTTAACCCAGGAACAGGGTGAGATCAAAGGGGCCTCAACCATATTAACCAATCTGTCTGTGTCTGCACACACAACAACTGATCGAAGATAATGACAGTGTGTGTCATTAAACACGATAACCATTAACACAAGTGTGCACATGTTTGTGTATGTGTGTTTGGCTGTCCGATCTAGATGTCTGCTGCTAAATAAATAACACACAGTACCAGTATACAGTACCAGTCTAATACTGGTACACTCTTGTTCAAGTTAATGGGAAGATGTTTCCAGACTTTTTATTTGTGCTGTGTATGTATAGGTTCTCCGTATGTTGTTTAACTACACACACACATAGCATTCACTACAGATGAACATTTGAGAGGTTTCCCTTTCTGTTGTCATGGTAGTAAGGGAGGTAGACAGTGGAGGTTGTGTGTGGATGGTCCTTAATTAGATTCATTGTAGCACAGGTTGTTTACATGTAACCCCCCACCAGCACCGCCCCCCCATGCTTCTCACAGCACTTTTGAAATATGGCACTTTTGCTTGTTGGCTTTCTTAAGCTTTGCCGTCCAGATTTAAAAGCATATTGGTGTTTATGCACAGAGAGCTATAATGATCCATCATACCATGTGGATGAGGGGGCTGAGTCCTCTGCTCCACATAAATAAGCAGCAATTTGGCCATCTGCTTGGATTCTTTCAGTCTCCCTGGAGACCCCCATCTGCCTTTACATTATCAATTACAGTTCAGCCATGCCACTACCCCTTACTACGCCACCACCACAGACTCAGTCACCCCTCCCACCTTCCCCTATCCCACCCTACCCCAGCCTCCAGCACATACAATCATCACTATCACTACTATCAACCCCATCTAAAATCAGATGCCTTTATCTTATCTGACCTTCCAATCAAGATTTCACATAATTCTGTTTGTGACCACGACAATATAAGATGAATTTGTTTATTTAAAAAGTTGTTTAATTAAAAAGCTGTTCATTTTGTGACTGGCTGCCTGATGTAACATAGTTGTGCAAGCCACATTTTGCATTCACTGTGAGACAGGTGTTTTCTGGGTACAACCTTCTTAAAAACGAATCTTGCCTCAACGATAGATGTTGAGCATATAGTACACATAAGGTATAGTCAGCAGTCAGCCTAATGTGCTGAATGTAAAACTGTGTTGTAGCGTATGTCAAATGTTTTCTATATGTGCCTTTGTCTTTCTGATCATGGTTTCTAAATCTGCCTTTTTCCAGACTTTTAGTGTGGCAGACAGTAACCCTGATGATCTGATGAGTTTGCTCCAAAGAGTGAATGTGAGGAGATACCAGCTCGGGAAAGAGAAGCATCTTTGTTCTGCAGTTTCCAGGAAAAGTGGTGAGGTTCTCAAGGGGACAGGTATGTGTGGGAAGAGGACCCTTGTCAAGTGCACAGTGCCTCATTAATATGGAGACAGGTGCTCTTTTGATGAGTTCATAAGCAGTTCACCAGCAGCCTGGAAGTAGTGCACTTTACAAGGCTGTTCAAAGATCTTTGACATCTGAGGAGAGCCAGTGAAGCCAATAATCCTACTTTCAGAATGTGAGTCTTTCCTCTGAGATCAATCCCAGATCGAAACATCAAATAGAATTGCTGCTTTCTCTTTTTAAACACCCCCTCCGCCCCTTACAAAATTCACTTACTAGATGGTATTAGACAAGCTAGCAAAAGTGTCATTACCGCTGGGAAGAGGGGATGGATAGATTTCCGTCAAATTGTGGAATATTTTCCACCAATTTAAGCCTATGGTTAAGAGCACAGCATTATTGATAAGACTGTGCTCTGGGTCCAGCGCTGTGCCCAAGGGCCCAGAGAGAAGCAATCCACAGAAGTGGGCTTTCATGTTCATCTATGTACAAGAACAAAGCGAGGATTAAGTCTAGGCCTTTCACCCACAAAGCGGGAGAAGTATTTTTATTTTTTTATTTCTTTAAACACCCCCAGGGAAGGCCTTGCACTTGGCTGGAGCCATTTCAAGAGTGCCATAGCACTGTCGCCTCTGGCAGGTCTGACGATCCCCCACACTGTCCTTTGCCTGGCATAGGAGAGTGTGGGAAAATTTCTGCCACTAATAGGGATAATGGCAGTTAGTTACAACACTGCAGTACACATAATAATGCTTTCTTTTGATTTCATTCAATATGTTTTATGAATCTAAATATGTATGACGTCATTATCATAGGTTATAGTTTACAGAGTAAATAGCACGAGTTGTCTTGCCCAATCAGAATAAACAGGTGTCTTTATGCACTGACAGGAAATCATGTTCATTATTTCTAGCTTCTCCTTTAATTTGAATGGACGTTTTATTTTGACGACAGGCTGGTCAATCTGTTTATATTGATGTTGTCATTTCTGGAGGCAAAAATGGGTCCAAGTTTAATTGTAGATATGTTGGGAATCATGTTTCATCCGTCTCTAAGGTTTATAAGTAGATTACCTTTTGTAATTCGTTTTGTTACACCAGTCAATAAGCGTCCAATGCAAATGTGGTTCATTTGTATTTGAATTGATGTCCTGTCCCCATTAACTTATGCCTCTAATGCATTCTGGTACATTAGTAAATAGACCTGCCGGATTAATCATTAGTTCATTGGGATCATTTGCTTTCCTCATGCTTAATCGAATCTCTGACATTGGTAATAAGGGCAGACTTCACCTGCCTCCCTGGACACTCAAAAACAAGTAAGAGTAATTTCAGGGGAATGTTGCAGTCTTTTATTTGTTTCATTTGTGTGCTATACTTCCATTTTAGAAAAACTGTCAGACACCCATGAGCACTAAAACTGCATAGTTTTGATGTTGTTTCTCTTATATTGTGATTTATGTAGTGATAAACTTTCTGGTTTAATTGACATTCAGAATTCTACCTGTTTCAGTAATTTCAATGCACCCTCGATCTCTTATCTCCCTTTCTTACACTGACCCTGATAATTAATGGCTTTTATGTCTTGAGAATAAAACCCCTAAATAGGTTCCTTGTACATTATTTATTTAGTTCTAATGAATTGAAGTATACCTGAATTGAATTCAACAAGGCTACGGTTGCTGTGTCTCCTTAAAAGAAGCCTCTTGTCCTGACCACCAACCTTTTTACAGACAGTTTTGGGGTAGAAGCACATCTTAATTTTATTTATTACATATTATAAATGACACAGCTGCACATACAATAATATAGAATTTAATTCATCCTGAAAAATTGTTTGTGCCAAAGATATTCAATATAGCCTACATGGTAAAAGTAATTATATACATAGCAGCAGGAAATATGAAATATTGATTACATATGTATCTGGCACATTAAAATAATAGATGTAGTCTAATAAATTTGAATTACATTCTTCATAATCTTCTTGCTCAAATACTGGAATCCCTGGTTCAAAAATATGAAATGAATAAGCTTCATTTGACGTGACATTGAAGTTGACGTTAAGATCTAGAGAAGCAGTGTCACTCTGATGATGTTGTAGGAGCTATAAAAACACAGTGGGGTTACAGAGTAATGTTTCCCTCCTCACATAGGATCTTTGGCTGAATACAGGCACTGGCTTGCGGAGAGCAATTTATCCACAGAATTAACATTAATTAGGAGTTTAGGTCATTTTAAAGAGTAAGTCCACTCTAGATTTTTGGAGAAACATTGCAGAGCTGGTCTGTAAAGGTCGAAAGGTAAAAGAAAGGAAAGTCTTGAAACATCACCGCTGGATGTGGTCATGTATGGTCTGTTGTATTGTGACCACATGTGGCACTAAAGTTGGTAAAGCATGTTGTTACCACTTGTTGGCAGGGAAATCCACATTAATAGACTGGATGAAGTTACTCTTTAAGCAAGTGAAAGTGACGGTCATTGTCATCTACAAATGTAGCCAAATAATTTCTTAGATTTGCAGAATATAATTTTCAGTTACATAGAAAAATAGTTGCTCTATATATGCCAGCTGTCGAGAGCATCTTTGCAACCCAAACTGAGGTTGACAAAACACAGTAGAGTACAATGAAGAAAGGATCTGTATGTTATCAGGTTTATTTTAGCAGTTACGCTCCTTAGGATAAGCTTGGGACATCTCTTATAATTATAGCTCTGGTTGCTTTAACTGCTGCTAGTCATTCAGCTGCTTTCTCTTGGATTCCACAATAAGGGTATTCACCGTCTTTACATAAAGATTTTGACACTGTGGGCATGGGTTGCTATAGCTGCTGAGTGACAACACATCATTGGCCCGTGGTTTTTAATGCTTGCAACAGGGACATGTCATCACCTTCATTCAGCACCACCAGCGATGATACATGGGTCACTAAATGTCTAGAAGTCAGTGTTGTGAATTAGTAAAAGCAATATATGCTGTGGCTTGTGCTGGAAAATGCCAAGAATTACCTCAGTGAGTTGTTATGAATACATTTAGAATGAAACCATTGCAAATAATCTTTTTCAAGTAGTCTACAATGCTAGCAACAGTGATTCATTTTTCATGTGAGGTATCAGTGTTTAATGCATTGCAATACATGCTTAGTTGCTGTTTTGAGTTTTGAGATGTGCCTTGAATAAATAGCACAAAGTCTCATTCTGTGTGAGAGACATGACCGAGAATACCAATACGATGTGATAGTATGTTTGCCAGTTCCCAAGTGTGAATGTGTGTAACTGTATTAATGTGAAGTAGACTTAACCTGCAAAGATATCTTGAACACAGGTATATTTGAAAAACAGAAGATTTCTGTTCACACTCTGACAGTGGACAAGGGCTCACTCATCAGCTAGATATATGTGGGTTTACAGCAGCATCAGCAGCCTTTATGTCCTGTGTGGTATCTTCTCGCCCATCCACACAAAGAAGTCCATTGTAAATGTGCCCTTAACCCATAACCCACCCTTGTATGCACTTGCATGTTACTTTTGTTTTCCATCCATCCCCAAAATACATCCATCTCCTTAATGGATTTTTTTTTTCTTTTGTGCAGATACCATGGTTTAGAATATAGCAGCAGGCTAGGAGGATCATAGATGGAGTCAGGCCACACAGACCCTTAAAAAGCAAGATTAATAACCCAGTGCAGATGATCTCATAGTTAAGTGTTTTCTGTTGTATTTACACATCCGCCTGGGCTGTAAGACTTCTGCTCGTCTCTGAGAAATGGAACCGACACATCCTGACACTAATGCATCACTGAAAATATTTGAAATGAATAAAGCTCATGCTTTCCAGCAAGAGAGAGAGACATTACAAACACTCCATTTGACATTGACACAGTGGCGCCTCTGCTCAATGCAAATACTGTTATTCTCCCAAAACCACCCCCTCCCAACCTCCTTTTGATGGAAGAGTCACAGAGGGGAAAATCTCCCGCACTCAATGCAAACTAATGAGACATATTAATGACATTAGACACTTAATTCAATGCATGTATAATTCATAATAATTGATTGCCGTGGTTTGAAGGAGTACCTTTTTGTGAGAAAAATGATCCTATTAAGCCAGGTTTAATCCAAATCTAAGCTGTCAAAACACCCAGCACTTACTGCATCTCACAATGTTAACTGTCATAAGCATTTCAGATTGATTAGCGACATGTTTGGGAATGAGCTTTCATAGTTTTCACCGTTGTAAAATAGGTATGCCACTCGAATACCTACCTCAAATGATTCTTTGTTTTATACAGCTAGAGGGGTATATTAGCAAAATAAATTTCCATGATAAATAGAAGAAATTCATCTGAAATATCAGCTTAAAATCTCTTCTCTTATATCTTTCTCTCCAGCCAGAATTATGTGATATTATGTTTCTGGTGTTCTCAAATCCATTTTCTTCATGAGAATCCTTTATAATGCTGCCATGGAAGACCATATTATAGCCAATAATGGACATTTAATATAACATAATGTATTATGCAACACTGTATAAGGCACAATATAAAGAAATGTACCTAGAAAGTATTGTCACAGTTCAACTAATTTGGCAGCTTCACTAAAGCAGATTAGGTTCAGTGCCTTGCTCAAGGGCTCGGCTCTTGTTCAGCAAGGGAGGAGTATTAATCAGATGCTTTATCCTTACAATTTATTAAACCTGGTCGTGAGAATATTAGTGATGATGAGATCTATATTGTTGTTTGTTTTTTGCCTATACACTTCAAGTAGTAGTAATCCACAGGAGTGATATAACTGCTAAAAGATATAATATTACTCTATTTGCCATTTTTGAAGCTTTTCTGAATTTAAACCGCATTTAAAATTACGACTGCTATAATACATTACATTTGAGATGCCCCTCAGTTCCACCCTCTAAACAAAACCTGTTTTTCCTATTATCCTCCTTATTCTGCTTGCATCCTGTTAGTGAACCATGGGAGAATTTGCTAACCTAAAGCCCTCACCAGCAGGCATTAATCTTGATCTACGCCACTTTTATGTTATTTGATAATCAATTTATCATCAAAGCTAACACTACATGGGAGCAGGAAATGGGTGTTGAGTTCACAAAGAAACAGAGGGATGAGAAAATTGACAGAGCACATTACAGTGTAACCTCATGTCTCTACTTCATACAATTCAGCCTGTACAGCTTGAAAGAAGACAAAGTAACTTGTGACTAATTAACATGCAATTCATGTTAATTCTGTGTTAGGTGTAGATTCTCTAGCATAATACCATGGCAAGATCACCGGTGGGTTTCAACTCTTAGTTAATTATCATTGTTCACTTTTTTACTGGAGTAAATGGTCTGTTTTTCTCCCCCTTTAAACAAACCATCAAGTATTTTAATTACTGTATTAATCAAGTCTGTGGAAGGTCAGTTTGAGATAAATGATAATCATAAAGTAGCCCTTACCAGCTGGAATAAATTTGTGAGTTGTGCGATCCATGTTTGAATCAGCTATTTAAAAGCATTTTCTTTCTCTTTATATGATACTTGATACTACTCGTGAGTTCATGAGGACAGGAATTATCCACAAGAATCCACAGCAATAACCTGCTATTACAATCAGTTACACAAGCAATTTATGTGAGTGTTTGAAAATAAGCACACTGGTGTCATTTGTAGCATACAGATACAGTGGCTAATACTGGTGGAGTACTATATGTTCTTCCTATTTTTGTATGGGGTTCCTCACAATTTCCTTCATAAAGTCATAGATATACGTGCAAGGCAAACTGGAAACGTGTGAATTTATATCTGTGTTAGATGCATAGTAGACTGTCAACCGGTCATCCTACTCTTCTTGTATTGAACAAAATATTACAGTGCCAATAATAAAGAGACTAGCATGGGTTGAGTTGAGGTGTATGAAGGGTTAGCGCTAGGAGCAAAGGTGAGTTAGTGGGCGGATTGTTGACATTTGCTGAGCTGCTTTAAAAATGTGACCTCTTATCTATTTTTCTTCAATATTAGCACAAGTCAAGAAAGGTTTTATCTGACTTTATAGAAGATGATAGAAAATTGATTTCTTAATCAGGCATGTTTGAATGAAGGTGCTCTGGATATTCAGCTCTCATCAGACTGTATTGTTGTGAAATCACTGGTTGGATCCTGACCTCTGATCTCTTTCTTATGAGCACACATGAAGGTTTTCAGAAATTACGGGGTTTGTGGCCGATCCATGGTGATGAAAAGTAATAGCTACTCATCTGTGGACATAAATGCAATTGTATGCTCAACCTACACAGCAACAATTACATATCTTACTCTATACAACATATTATTTCAGTCAGTAGTGACAATGGAAATCTTTCATCTGAATACAAAATGAAATGCAATGTGTGTCACATCTCTGTGAATGCATGACCTCATGCAATTCAAATGAATTTATCGTATTCACATGATAAAGATTTCACAACAAAGTATTTCCGTCAAAAAATCTATGCTGGTGACAGTGATGCTCAAAGGGCTGTTAAGGGTCTCTGCAAAGCATTGTTGCATAGCATTCTAACCAAGCAGGGGATTTTGATAAATAAGAATTGAATTTAGTTCCAGCTGTGACATGTTGATTGATCAAAAAGCTCATGGCTAAGGCCTCCCTCCTCTCCAGTCTTATTTATCCTTTGTCAAATGGTTTCAAAATCAATACTAGCCTTGTACACAACCTTTTCTGCTGCGGGCACTCAGGGAGGGGGGGAAAAAGAGAAGGAAAAAAAAACACCTGCTCTCTTGGTGATTGTTACTAATTTTTCCTGTCAAACATTTGAACACAGAATAATTATTTGCTGTGTGGTTTCAGGGCACAACAGATTATTGTACAATCCATTTAGATAACTTCTGAGAAAATGAAATTGCCTCAAACCACACAAGTCAAGCTAGGAAGGTGATCTATCAGACACTGTAGCGAATAACTCAACTTAAAGATGCTATAGCCTTGGATGAGCTGGATTCGTCATGTTAGAGGAAAAGGATCAAGTCCCTTGTCATGGTGCAGATGAGACTCAGTTCACATGGGACATTTTGCATCTGTCACATTTGCTGGAATTATGTTGTTGTGGTGGTGTCTCTAAACCTTTTGACATCTGTATAAACTTGGTGAACTCTGTCTGTGGGTGATGTCTAACCAATCCAAATAATTTCTTTTTAATGTTTTTGTTTGTCAGTTTATGTCATATGGCTCTTAGTTATACTGTTTAAGAAAATGTGTAGTTTTTTATATCATAATGCTTTGTCAAAAAACAACAATAGGTTAGAACAGGTTTGATGAATACACATCTGTCCATTGAGTTGTTTTGTGACATAAGATAAGATAACACAACATATGATAACATAACATCACATAAGACAATATAACATCACATAACATAAGTGCACACATGATACAATATGTAACAGTCATCAACAACAAGAAGGACATCTATCACATACACATATTTCAGCCTAGGTGGTGTTAAGGGCTTCAATGGACAAGGGGACAACGGAATGCTTAAAACAGAGGTGGCTGCTATGGGGAACTCTGTACTGTCTGCCTGAGGGGAAAAGCTGATATTCAGGGTGGAGTACATGAGTTGGATCTGATTATGGCTTTTTGAAAAATAGCCTGAAGACTGGGATGGTGACAGACTCCAATGATTACAATGGCTGTCTGTATAAGTGGATGATTTGGGCCTTTGAATGTACTGTCAGGTTAAACCAACCAAAACAATCATGCAGAGATACCATGGTAAGTGTAACACAAGCATAAATACAATAAGCAGAAAATATCAAGGTCTGGAATTCTTTGCTAATATACTCCATTATAGAAAATAATTAGGCTTGCATTTCACTTTTTGTCTCCTCATGAGTCCTCAAAAAGAATGTATTCTCTGCAGAAATACTGTAACTTCCACAGTTGTAATGGTCATTGCCATTTCTCCAATTGGCCAAATACTGTACATAGTGACAAATCTCTGTCCAGACAATGTCCATCTTGGTTTTTTTGTCTTTCAAAACAAATGGAAATCTGTGGAAAAGTGAGTTTGAATTGAGTTAATGAAGTGAAAACAATAGAATTTGTTATAATCTGTGTGTGTTCATTTCAAAACTATGAAGTTGTGACTAAACTCAAATCTGGCTTTTTGACTTGCAGTGTGCTTCACACTATAATTGCAGCTACATTGGTAGATAGATGGCTTGGACAATATGGGATGGACAATATTTTCTGGAATTGTTACAAAGTTGCTATTTGATATTTTTAATTATATTTTCTCATGGCAGTTAAAGCAATTGTCTACAGAATACATAAACAGGAAATTATTTGTTAACATGTTAGCCATGTTATATCATAAGCAGTGTTGGGCAAGCTACTTGGAAAGTGTACTGAGCTAAGCTACCAGTTACTCTACATTAAACGAAGCTCCATTATTATCAAAGCTGTCTGCCAGAGAAATGTAGCCAGCTAAGCTACAGCAACCCCCCTCCCTCACCACACACACACACACACCACACACACACACACACACACACACACACACACACACACACACACACACACACACGCACACACACACACACACACGCACACACACACACACTATTATTATTATTATTTTATTAATTTTCTGCCTAAGGATGACAAAATGATTTCTAGCCAGCTAGTGACTAGCTGTTGACAAGTTGCTAGATGGTATTTACGGACTGCGCTGAATGTGTGTTCTTAAATTAGTGTTAGTCTTGGAAGTTGAGAGCAGCTGCTTCTTTGGATTGCACAGCACATCAACGCATAATTTTTCTCTGTTGCTTCAGTTAAACTCATGTATTTGTCTCATATATAAGTATGGCAGTGGTGACTATATATATATATATATATATATATATATATATATATATATATATATATATATATATATATATATATATATATATCCGTGGTCCTCATGAAGTCAGACGAGCTTGAAGATGAGAATGCTGTTTCGCAATGTACACACAATAGGCAAGAAAGGTTGACCCTTCATGGACTATGTGTGAATTTGGGGATAAGTATTAAACATCTGTATCATTAAACTAACACTGTGCTTGTTAATTAGAGTTTGTGAGATAGCTAAAAAAAAACTGAAAGAAGCTACCAGTGAAAGTTCAACAGACAGTGATGGAAGTGATGGAAGAAAGGGTGGTGTATGTCAGGTGGGCAACAGCAGGGAGGATGGAGGTGCAGTTTATAAATATTCAATCAGTCGATAAACCAGATGCTAGCCACATCTTCAAGGCCATATTTTCAATAATGGAGACTGTGTCAGGAAGCAAAGATGCAACAGGTAGCAGTATGAGAGCAACAATCTAAAGCCATGTGACAATCACTCCCTGAATCAGTCCTAAGCCTACCTCATAGACCTGCTGTCAAAGACAATAGACAACAGGTTTGAAGATGTGAGCCAATAGGGATGTCCAGTATTTGTATTTGTATTTGTTGAGGCAGAAACATTCTTTGTATTTGTATTTGTATTCTAATAAAAGTGGAAAGAGACTTAAAAATCCTGTTTTTGTCTTTTAATTTATAAAACGAAAGTGTTACAATAAATGTTCATGAATAAACTACCTTACAAAGGAGGTCCACACACCGGGTCTCAAACTGGAGTCTCCCAGATCATAGACAACTGTGCTAACTACTGAACTTTACTCATTGCCTCAGTGAAGACAGATCTCTACCTATTTATACACCCATAACACAGCAGCAGCACACCTAACCTGTAGGAAAGAACTTCAAAGACAGTTATTGCTTTGCACTTTTCATTTATTGCCTATTTTTTACAACCGAACTTTGTAGAAAGGAGAAGGGGAACAACAGGTCATGGAGAGTCCCTTGGGAGCACTTCACGTGTGACAGTAGCTCACATCCAGCTCCGGGAGTGATGTCCAAATTAGGAAATGTGCATCATGTGGCAGGTAGATGTGACTCTTCTCACTGAGACCATGGACAGTAGAGCAGAGGACAGAGACTAAGATAACAATGTAACTGACCTATGCACCGGTATTTGTTTTGTTTTTTTTCTTCCCTATAACAAATAGTTGTTTAAATATTTGTATGAAACTTCTGGCCAATATTAAAAATGACTGATTTTATATAATTTTATGCTTTCATGGAGCAGAGAGACCAGCAAGGAAGGGATGATGTGAGGACATTTAATTTAATTCACTCTCACATTCACACATACACACAAATAAAATGCAAAATAAAATTGTGATTACTTCTACTCTGTATTATTTACCACTGTTGGTAATTAATATTTAAATAGACAAAGATTTTCTCTTGCTAGGTTTTTTCAGTTTAGTTTTTATGTTTTCAATTAATCTTCTACACCCCTGCATCACTTTCATTAAGAAGCTATTGTTTTTATGGCTTTGTCTTAATCAGTTGCATGGTTTTCATAAAAAAAGGAGCTTTAGACACAATCTTATCAGAGCTGAATATTTCATAACAGAAGTGTTGTACATTTAACGTTATTATTATTATTATTAGTCTTTATTAAACAGGGACCTTGCACAAAAAACATTAATCTTGAAATGACAAAAGATGATTTATGCCAGATTTAGTTAACAGCCAATTTCCATCTGTAGTCCCTGGGCAGGTACACACAGAATAATTACCAGATAATAAAAAAACATCCATTTACATGCAACACCATTACATAGTCTCTATCACACTAACAATTCTACAGACACACATTATTATATCAATACCAGCACATTCATCCGATACAACTATAGAATTATGATTCATTAAAATTTAAAATTTAAATCACCGTTAAGTCTTGATTTTGGTGATTATAGTCATCAGTTACATTTAAATGGGCTGTAAATCTAGTTCCTCAGGTAAATTATAGTGCACTACAATCTACTTTAATCAAATAAAATGTAATGTCCCATACAACAAAATTATGGCTAGTGAAAATGCTGAGTGGCTAGTAACTTTGGAAAACCATTAGCTACAGTGGCTGGTGAGCAAAAAAGTTAATGTCAAGCATTCATTGGTACGTGATGTCACTGTCATACTAAAGTCCAATACAACTTGCCTGGAACATATATCAAAAAAGTTTCTGGCTTCCACGTTTACTTCCGAGGGTACGTGGTCCACAGAATATGCGCAGTAGTGTTTTTCCCGCTGGCACCACCTGCGAGTTCAAGCTTGGCCCATAGACTTTACATTATGATAAAGTCACAGATTTTTAAATTGCTTTTCTTGGATCAAAGAAAGTTTTACAAATATAAAACCTCCATGAATTATAGTTTCATAATATAAAGAGTCAATCAACCTTGTTTGCAGTTCAAGGTGTCCTGTCAAAAAAATTTACAGACATCTTTTTTATAATGGAGAACTACTGGGAAAATGCTTTTTGGGCTGCAGGAGAATTTTTTGCTGCAATACCATATGTGGCCACTAGAAAAAAAATTGATTGAAAGCAAAGCTGAGTGACACTACCGCCCAACACTGATCATAAGCAATAAGCATGTATAATGGTGGCTGTGTACCTGTGTCCTTGATTTAATATCTATCAAAACAATTATTAAAGTAGCTTTAGCTTTGGGTTCAAGGTTCATTTTAATTGCAGTGCATTGTGATTGCACAATGAAATTCAATTGACACACATAGACAACATATTAACAAATATGAGAGTAAATTTTATTTTACTGAAATTTTTAATTTTTGTTTTGTGTGATGTCCAAGAAATGTTAATTGTTTTCAGCTATTCCTTATGTAATTGATTTTCATAGCATAAACCTATTTTGAGGCCTGAGGATAAGTGGCTTGTTCTGAAAAAAAAATTACAGCACAGCTCAGCACTTATCTTTAGCACCTTGTTCATTATAAAATACATTTGCTTAAAAGGCAGTAAGACAAGGGAGATGGTATATCTCAACTCACAGTGTTGTTTGGATGTGTACATGTGAGGACCTCTCTGTGTCTTGTTTTATATTCTTCTTCATTTGTTTATTTTACTGTCATCTGTACTGCCTCTATGCAAAATGAAGAAGAGAACCACTTTTGAGTAAGTGTCCCTCTGCCAGGTCTGATAAGTAACCGACCCCAGTGTTTATAAAAAGACATGGACATTTATGAGCCATTTACAAGACACTTGACTCAAGTGGAATGACTTGTCTCAAATTTTAATGAGTTTATTGAAATTAAAGTTGAGGCCACTCCATGATATTACCATTAACCTGTCTGTGGCTGGCTCTACAGCTGTAACCCAAGCACAGATAGTACATTTTCCCATTCACTCCCCCCAAGGCTATGACTACAGAGAGCTAAGAGAGTGTTTATCAGACAGGGGTGAGCGTGCCCTCGAGCCAGCCCCTGCACTAAGATGGGAGACACATCATAACATTGTCTGTCAAATGATTTGTGGTTTGCTTGGTGTATTAAGGCCTTTAAAGGCATTTCTCGATTCATTTTTTTTAGATAACGTAAACTAGGAAGGCTCCATCCTCCTTGAATAATGGGTTAAAGAATTGTAACAGTACATACTTTGTAACATAAATTGTGTAATAGTTTGTTCAGGTGTGGTGGAACCCAGTTCCTCAGAGAAACAGATGAAAACTGTAGGTAAACTGTTGGAGTCTCTGTGTCCATTTATAATGACACTTCAGTGTTCAGTGTTTCTTGCTGTAGAAATTTAAAAAAAAAAAAAAAAAAAGAAAAAAAAAGGAGGAGGGACACTAAACTCTGTTATTTAGACAGCTGGGGGACATTTTATTTGCTCCGAAATGTCAATCGTCTGTAACCATTAGTGAGGAAGCTCCAGGAAGTGGCTCTCTGTGCATTTTACAATTAGTCAGGATGGAGGGCAGGTCGAGCCAAACCTTGTTCCGCCTTGGTCTGCTCACGTAATTATTATTGTTTTGGAAATCCATTACAGTCCAGATGATGGAGATGAAGAGTTTGTTTGAGAAAGGCAGAGTTTTGGTAGTGGTTTATGCAGCTGCTCTGGCAGATTGGCAAAGAGATGGCAGGGACTGGGGCTTTGGGTGTTATTATTTATTATATGCGGTGCATTGATGCCCAACTTTGACAAAAAAAAAATAAGGAGTATAATTAGGAAGTGTTTAATTCGCATATATTTGTTATAATTGCTCTTGCAAATTGCTAATTTGTGAGCTGCAAAACAAAAACAATGAATTTTAACAAATAATTCAGAAATTTTATGATTGATTGAAACCCTTTTGCTTTTTAGAATGTACTTTCTAATGGTGGCTAATCATTGTACGTTGAAATCCGTTATTTATGAAACACAAGTAATGACCATGCTTAGTGGAGATCATCTGCAAAGATCAAAAACATTTGTGACTATTCATAATGCTTAAATTAGCATTTTATATTTGCAGACAAAACATGTCATTGCTATAAAATACTAACTTATACAGCAGGTTTTATTAAGAGAGTAAATCTAAAAAGAAATTCTTTGTTCAATTAGTGGAGTTGATTATTCATTTGAAAGCCATTGATTATACTGGATGTGCTGTCAGACTCAGCATCCTCATTATTCCCTTTAGAGGATAAGAGTGCTTTGTCAAGATGCACGATGAGTCGATGATGTGTACCTCTTAGCAGTATGACATCTTCATCCATCATGGAAATTTTGGATCTCTCAATCTCCAGACCCTCAGCTCTCAATCATAGCTCCCTCAGCTGCTGACAGGCAGCCACTGTAACATGCAGAAGGAGCCACAGATGAGTTCTCCATTAATGAAAAAATAACACATCACACAATACAAATGGGTGTGAAGAAGTGAGAGCACTTCAGAAATGCCCAGATAATTAGACTGTCCGGCAGCAGATTGATGGATGCGCTATAATTACCTTTGTGTTATTATTTCAGGGCCAGACAAAAAGGAAAAGCTGGTTTCTCTGCTTTGAGCTGCACTGATTCATTAATCTCATTAATGTGTGGAATTAATATCATTTTATCAGACATTCCAGAGCTGCTGGTGGTGTGTGTGGCTAGAGCCATGATTCAGAGATGTCAGCAGGAGTGGATGCATCAATCTAATTCAACACACTGTCAGCTCATCTTCCTTCCAGTCACGATATGGGTGAAAAGTATACACAACAAATATGAGGCTGTGTTACCCTTTTGTTTGATGTCAGAGCTCTGGTTAAGTGTCACTTTTTTATTCACTCTTTTCAAAGAGAGGTAGTATAGGCCCACATAGGTCCTTTGTGGTTGTAATTCCCTATAAAATAATTCAAAGTAAAATTTTAGTAATAATTAACCTGACAGGCATAATTGAGCCATTAAAAATGTATTTAAATATTGCATGTGCAAATAATTAGGAATTCTGGCTTATGTTCCCTGCCACCATATTTTTCTTTTTGTGTTTTTTTTCCTAAGTTTTCAAATCATCAAATTTATTCTGGAAAAAGGTAGAATAACAAGGGAGTAAAACATTCATTTGGGTTCATGAAATGTTGGTACAGCTTTGATTTACATCTGATAATACTATACTATTACAGAGTTATTTATTTAGCTCAGACTTATAGACATACATGTGGCATACATGTGTGGCAATTGAATATATATTTTCAGTTTTAATATGGCTTGTTGCTTTTGGTGGAAAACTAACACAAAATCAGAATCATTGATGGCACAGAAGAAAGAATAGCTTATTATCTGTCAGAATTAATTAAGTAGACATAAAAAACATGTGCTCTCTTTTATGGTATTGGTTGGACAAATTACCAAACAACTTACAAAACTCATCAAGAGTTTATATATAGTAAAAAAACAATGGCATATTTTTGAAAGAGCAAACTCAAACTCTGAAAAGCATCTGACAATGACAAGACAACAGAAACCATCCTAGGGAAACTTTGACTTAAGGTCTAGACAAACCGCATCCTTCCTTTTGCCACTTTATGGCTTTTTGAAATTTACAAGCTGCCACATATAGTATGTTGCTGTGTATGATTCTCTGTCTACAACTTTTAGGAGAGAATTCAATTTCTAATTTACAATTAGAATTTGTAAAAAGATGTTGCTCACTAATGGCAGCAGAACCTAAAGATTACACAATTTAGACCTTGTTCAAATATTTTGGAGTTAAAATGAATTCACTTAATGCTTCTGTGGCAATTTTAAATCAATTCAACAGCTGTAGTACAGCGTTGTATTCACAATTAGCAAAACAGCTCTGGGTGGCTTCTTTTCCATAGTAATGGCTCCTGAGGCTTATGGATACTGAAGTACAAGTACTGTATATAAAATAAATACATACAATATGTAAAATTATTCAAGACATTTCAGACTGTATGAGAAACACTGATGTAATCAATAAAACAAAGAAAAATATCATAGGTAAATGGGGAAAATACTTCCAGAACATGCAACTCTGCCTAATTTGCTACAAATTTGCTATAACAAATCACATGTATTTACATACTACATGCATAGACACATGGTATAAGATAATGGAACATTAAAAATGTTATATTGTTGGAGGTTTACTTAGTTTTGGTGATGGTAAATGGGGTTTTACAGTTAAAGATAAAGTACACTACAATGTATGACCAAGCAAGCTCCAGTCTGTCAGGTCACAGGCCCCTTTTGTATTAGTATCATAGAAAAGCAATGTAGGCTGCAGACCTGAACGACACCATATTCTATCATCCTGCAGGTGGTTCAGTTTGTCGATGAGAGGAAATGGGATCTTTACACCCAATTTGAGGTGAAGTGACTCAGAGTTTACATGTAGGATATCCCGTGACCCTGGCGTAATGACTTCCAGACTGCAGGTGGTCCTGCTCTTGTGTGGCAGTGATAGAACTCCATAAACAGACTTAATCACATTCCTCCACCAGTTTCAGTATCTCTCTCTCTCTCTCTCTCTCTCTCTCTCTCTCTCTCTTTTGGCTCTTGTTTGGCCACTCATTTCCTATAACTCACTCCCCATGTCTTTCTCATCCTGTTCTTTCTCTCTGACTGTGGAAAAGGCCAAGTTGATGTGTGGAATTCTAAGGTACCTCCACCAATAACACACAAACACACACACACGCATACACTCACACACACATACACACACATTCATCCATTTGCACATACCTCACATATGTACACTAGTGTGCACACATGAACGTAAATGTACTTAACTTTTTCCTCCTCATATCTCTGTCTCACCCACACAGACATATGGAGTGCTGTGCATCTACTCTGTCATATGTGTGCCATGTGAAATTTAGCAGGCTGTCTGGGGGTTGTGGTAATCCTGACCCAGTCTTGCAGGGAGAAATCATGGTAAGCAGTGTGAGCCATCACAGAAAACAGCTGTTCATGCATCCTTTCTCTTTTTAATGGCACTTCCGTGGCATCCCATAGGTCGTCTGGTATTGGAATACAACAGCCACTCCTTTCCAAGTACAAACGCGGTTTGTGTTTAATTGCTTTCAGATTTTTTTTTCCTTTCCCCCACCCATTGAAGCCTTTTCCAGGCCTTAATAACAGACTGGTTTTGGAAGGCTAAATCAGAGTCAAAACTCCATGAACAGAAGTGGCTCTTCCAGGCCCGTGCTGATTCCAGCAGGCAGCATGTTGTCCAAATGGAATTCATTGTGAAACAGAATACAATACTCATTAGAGCAGACCGATATGTGGACTTTAAAATTCAGAACAGGCTTAAAATCTATAGCATGTGTGAGCACACCTTTGCTGACCCATAAATGCATTAACATACCTCAGAGCATTTTGATAAACCACATCAGTCATATCGATGACATCAAAACAAAAACACTAAATAACAGTACTAAATCTGGGGAACCCTATTATCCAAAATGATAAATTAAAAGCATAAAACTGTCAGAATAACGTTCAGAAGACTATAAGCACATATTTTTTTGCTAATGCCATTTGTGCAAAAAAAAGTTCTATACCATAGGTATATGATGGTAATGCCGTTGAAAAAGTTCACCACTTTACCACTTTATTTTACACAGTAAATGACCACATTCAAAATACAATACATGTCTACAGTTTGCATCAAGTTAAAATAAATTTCTATTGCCACCATGCAGGAGAATTTTAATCAACACAACCCCAATCCACAGCAAGCAGCCCATTGCAAGGGGTCACATTGTGCATGGTCTATATTCAAATCTTGACTGGGAGCACAGACTGGGATTGTAAAAGATGTTAGCAACTCCTGTCAGTATCAGTGCTTAACAGTAGTACAAAAAAATCTGGGCGACAAGAAAAATCAATAAGTAGTCCATAGTGTCTACAGCCTGAACTAAGTCAAGATTCATAGAGCACATTTAAAAACAGCAAAAGTTGACCAAAGTGAGACTGTGATACAAATACAGTCAAATGAAAACACAGTCATGAGGATCAAGTAATCAAATAATCAAATAAATATAAGTGTAAAATAAAATCAATAAAAAATATGATTTAAATCCTAGAATAATCTAATAATAACAGCATACTGTTCCACATTTTAGGACCAACAATGGAAAATGCCTGATCACCTCTGGATTTTAACTGGAAGCGTGGGATGACAAGCACTGATTGGTCAGCAGATCTGAGGGTTTGGAGGGAGACTAGGGGGCGAGAAATTCCAAAAAAATAAGCTGGAGCCAGTCCATGCAGTGCTTTAAAAATAAATAAAAGAATCTTAAAATCAATTGTGCATTTCACTGGTAACCAGTGAAGAGAGGCCAGTACAGGAATGATGTGGTCTCTCTTTTTGGTACGAGTGAGGAGTCATGCTTCTGCATTTTGAACCAGCTGCAGGCGAAATAAAGCTGAATGACTAATTCCAATATAAAACAAATAAACAAACAGACACTGCAAAAGCCAAATGTCAAATAATTTTATTCATAATTTTCCCATGCTGTATAATATTTTATTCTTATGGAACCAACAAATATACTTACTTTACTTTAATACTTTATGTTTATAGCTCAATAGTGTACTGGATTTTTTCTTCCCCATCAAGGTGTTCCCCACTTTACAGTATATACCTCTGGTGTAGATATAATGTATGTAATGTAATTGATTTTTAGTTGACATAGGATCTAACGTGTAGTAGTCGCATTGCACTAGATTGAAGTGTTAAACTTGATCATTCCAAATCATTCCAACCTACCTTGATGTAGACTAACTAATAATAAACCAAAAGATATCACCTCACAAATGTTAAGGAGCGGAGAGTAATGCTGGGTCCTGTCTTATCTGGACAGCAGAGTGTCTTGTCATAGTTTTGGATGTTGTTGATGTACAGTAGGGGAGTTGAGCTGTTGAGGCATGCCTGAGTGAGATTATCATTGGTTGGGGGCAGCATGGGCTGTAGGAACCCATGAAACCTGCCATCCAGGCCCTAATTGGAGGTCATTAATCATGTGAGGCTGTCCTGCAGTGAACAGTCCTGTGTTTCTCTTTGCCGTTTGGCCATCATGTAGAGGTCTCCTGTATAGAGGAGAACTCCAAGTAATGCTGGGAACAGTTGGATCATGCGCACACATTCACTGCAGGTATGCATGCAGTTGAGCTGTATTACTGCATACTGGTAGTATTTGTAAGTATACAGTAGGAGTAGTAGTACCAGTTATACAACCAAATATACAATGTTCTTTCTTGTCTTTTTGATGAGGAGCATGGGGATATAATGTATACAGTAACTATACCTCAATAATTGTGAACATCAAGTTTAATTCTGAAGATGAAATAGTGCACTCACACATGCATGTATGCCAAATGCATGGCCATATTTCAATCTTGAAAATGTATTGTGGTACAGAAGTTGAGTGTTTATAAAATTGCCTTCCCACTTTAATAATCTATCTTTTGTCTGCTGAATCAAATTATACCAACTCACCAATGGGAGTTTTAACTCACTGATATGAATTAGGAGTAGGAGTATATCTGAAAGCTAGAAATCATGACCCCCTTCCAGCAGCTATTGATTCAAGTAGCAGAAAATCCATAGTGGCTGATTTGTGAACCATTAAGTTTTGAACCTAAAGCTCATAATGTTCATATTCACAGCTTTACTCTGTGCTGATGAGGGTGAGGGTGGGATAAAGAGGCAGGGGGTTAGGGCATTAGATGCTGAGGGGTTAGAAGCAGGCTGTTAGAGAATGAGGGAAAAGCGTTGGAGGAATTGAAGATCATTAAACAAATCAATTCAACTCTATCTGGAAGATTGCCCACACATGCAATAAAACAATGAGGGGAAATGAACAAAGGGAACCATTTGTTATTATCATATTTACAAGTCTGTTCTAATTTATCTTTTAATTTATTGACCCAAAGCAAAACAGTGCAGGCTGGAGTTTCTTATCATCACTCAACTACAGTCCTCATTTTATACAGTAAGTGAAACCTTGTCAGCACTTCTGTAAAAAAATAATCTGTAGAGAAAAACTAAAAATAATGTCAATCATAGACATACCTAATAAATATTCTCTTGTCCAGTAAAGACAGAAATCATATTATTTCCATTTCAATAAGCATTTAAAGCATTTAACTAATTTAACTCCATAGTTTTTTTTTTTTTAGCTTTGAGTTGATTTGATATCACATCATCCCTGTAGAATCTGGAAACATTGGTTTTGAATAAGCAGCCTTGTTCATACTGTACCCGAGCCCCTACGTTAAGATGTATTTCCTAGCTTTATAACTCCAGCCTTGTTCCTCCAACTTCTGGTCAGCCAGAGGTCACTTCACACAGCTGCCTCACTGATACTTTTTTGCTGTTTGTATTCAATTGCCATCAAACTGTGAAAAGTAAAGATCTCCACAGGTTTATAACAAGCTTTTAGTTCTCTACTATCCTCAGCATTTTTCCATATATCAGGCAGCTCTCATGCAGACTTAATATGACCCTGCCAGTTAGGAAAAAATGGCAACGACAAAATTCTTAAGTGAAATGAAATGATAATTACGCATTTCTAAAATAAGGAGCCATTACGCCAGAGGTGTCAAAAAAGTCATGAAGAGACATTAATCACAGCCTGCATCACACATTCTCAGGTACACATATGCCCCTTTCTCGACCGTCACCTTAACACCATGTGCATGTACAAACTGTGGCAAGCCCTCGGGGAAACACTAATATGTTTTTCATACACATTTTGATTTCATCGTACTGCAAGCCGCAAATGAAAATTGCGTCTGACTCACAGTAAGCCATTGAGATCTGCTGGATGTAGTCCATCTGTCCACAGTAATTGAGCAAGTCTTTTTTTTCTTTTTTTGGGGGAAGGGAGGGGGCACTCTTAACTTGGTCACGCAACACTTCAGCCATTTACTGTACAGGAACTTTGGCTTACAGTCATTTTAGAATTGCTGTCCTGTGCTGCATAGTCTCCATGTGCAAAGAGAGGCAGTTTTAATGATAAAATCAAATCTGGTGTCACTTTCACTGTGATAAAAGTAAGTTTAAATGACACAGTAACATCATAATCTAATCTTCTTTGCTAACCCAAAAGTTCTGACTGCACAGATTAATAAAGGTTAAGAAGTTTGTCAAATGCATTATAGTAACATTTAAATATGAACAGTTTTAAAAAACATTGCATCACTTTTAAAACATCTTCAAAACTGAGGTCACTGAGGTCTCTTAGCACCATTAATTTATCTGGCAGTTAGGCTGCATTCAAAAATCAGCATTAAAACAATGCAAGGGGCTTTGTGTTGTTTACCATATCAGTGAGACAATGAAGTCCATTCCAGCAAGTCGAGTTGGAGCAACAGATTAATGTATTTAAAGGCTTATCAGACGCTAAAACACAGTACAGCAGTTTGCAATACTAACAAACAGGATTTTATAACTCTGGAACGTGGCAATTGTTTTATCTTTCGTTGCACGGTAAATACAGCGTTCTTGCTTTTTCACACAGAGTTGACTTTGGTCTGAACACCACCTTACTGAATGAATACATTGTCATCCAGGGCTGGCTGAATTAAAAAAGCAGGATTCGATTTAAACCATATTGGCAATGTCCTGATCTGATTTAAAACATTGCTAGGATAAATTTGCTTAATTTCAAGGAGAACAACATAGTTGTCATACTGATAGCTGCAGCATCAGTCTGTATTCATACATTTGGCTGGAAATCCACAGATAACATGGAAAATATCTTTTCAGAAATCTTGAGAAGCAGCCTGATCTGCAGGATATATTTTCCCAGCTCTTTCCAAGATGTGTTGAGTGGCGTCCTAATCAAAAATCAATGTGCCCACTTGAAGGCCACAAGGCTTCTGTAGCAGGTTATGTAATCTGATAATATCAATCATAACTGTGTTAGAGGTAATCTATCTGACTTTCACAGGACTGGGGTCAGTGAGTAGGGGGAAGGCAGGGCGAGGGAGCCTTGGCCTCCCATGTCATCAATTACCACTTATTATGGGGGGGGGGCTTACTCTGCCAGAGACCTGTGTAGACCCCCTACCATAAATAATATTAACAGAACCAGCCTCATCAATCAATACTAGCACAGTTGTATTGCGCCAGCCTAAATGGCGGCTTCCATGGCTCTCCAGCCTTGATCAATGACCATGGCTCCTTCAGACTAGCACATAAGGGTAAATCTAGCTCTGTTTGAGCCCTGGGGTCTTCAGTCTGCCTTCTCCTGCTACTCCAGTGCTCTTTATCCCCCGGCCCTGTGACTGCCTGTCTCTGTCTTGTTTCTCTTATGTTGAATACTCAACCATCACTACCATCTAACGGTACTGCTGCAGTCTCTGCCAGGCCCATGCAAGCTTGTTAACAGTATAAAGTTCACACAGTGAAAGTGTCAGAAAAGTGTCTGAAAAAGTGATTATGTAGAATTAATGAATCACTTAATGATTCCCCTCCCTCCACTTTTTACCTCCTTCCACTTTTCTGTGTGATTTCCTGCTGTAGGGGATGTGGTGTGAAGAGCATTTTAAGCATCTTAACCAATGAAAGTGCAGGGTGCAGGATCACAGGAATTCAAAGTGATAGGAGAAAAGTATGCCATCGCTATTTCACAATTTCTTAAACAACTGTCACAGATAAATCTATGTCATTCTTTGTCACCATGTAAACCTTAAATACAAATACATGGATTGTTTTTTAGCTACAGGCTGGAGGTCAAGATAGGCTGCATGAGTTTATGAGGGTGGGATGGTATTAGGTGCATAATTACGGAAGCAAATAATTAGCAAGTAGAGTGCAAAGCAAGATTAATTAGCCTCATCATCTGCCTGTGACCTTAGCTCTTGTGAATCATTCCCTGCCTGACCAGCTCTGCCATAAGTGAATCATTCACCCAGGGACTGAACGCTCCATGCCCAGCAACCAGTAAGAGGGTAAGTGGCTTAGGCAACCTTTGCCTTGTGATGGTTATTTTGGTGGCTACAGCACATGTGTCATTGTGAGACACAAAAACATTTCCTTGTGTGTGGACTACAACTGTGAGAGAGTATTTATCAGGTAGAAATACAGTCTTGCAAACATAATCAGGTTTGGCTTGATAATGCAGTTAAAGTATTCATCAGATACATTTTGAGTGTATCAGGACTTCTTAAATTGAGTAGAAGCAATAATAGCAACCTACTCTTTGGGAGATGTGGATTTAGAAATATATTGCAAATGGAAAGTGTACTATGTTGGTTTTTTGATTGAATTGTATTCTTGTTCTTTCACCAAAGAAAATCAGTTCAGTCCAACCTAAGCAGTGACTTCAAATGTTGGCCTTACACTGACCTGCAGACTTCAAAGCTTGATCAAGCCTTCCCCAGACAATGAATTCTGTGGTACAGGCAATTTGTTAAACAGGAGAGAGGTTTAGTGTTATTTGGGAGTGAAAGGATGTTTCAGTAGTCTTGGCTAACCCGCAGCTCATCTACTCAGTACCTGAGAGAAGCAACAGGGATCCACCACCACTGTCAAAAAAAAGCAAGTGTTAATACTCCTTACATCAGAAAAAAAGTAATAGCTTTTTCCCAGGGAAGAAAAATGAATTATGCGGTATATCAAAGTTTGTGTTTGACACATTGTAAGGCTATTACACTACAGGAGCTTAACGACCATCGTGTTCAGGTGTAGCCATTGTCATGTTCTGCTTTTGTTTCCACTGTTCTCCCCCGACTTTAGGAGTGAGTCCCTGAGCCTAAAGTTCAGCACAGCTCAGAGGGTTGTATGAAATCCATGCTCCAGGTTCCTTAGAGGAAGGAATGCAATAGCTGGTAAACAATAACTCAGGATATATTAAGATTAGGAATGCAAGGAAGTTTGTTTCAATATGCAGGTGATAATTGGATTTAGAAATGCGCCTTTGTCTGTGTAGACTCTTGTGTGCACAGTGTTTGGGAGTACGTTACTTTTTCCTAGTAACCTTTGCATGGCATTGATATTTTAAATATCATACAACATTTCAAGTAGTGAGGTGTTTTTTCCATAAAGTTGTTCGGCAGCTTGACCAAATGCTGCATCACTCAAAAAAGACTGATTGCACTACATCCGGCAATCAGTTTGGTCCAACAATCCGTCACTTTTCTGTCTTCAAATTCAGGAAAGAATCAAGCAGCATGCTTTTTTTTGACAGTGTTGGGCAGACAGAGAGTGGGACTGGCAGTTGTCAGTGTCAGTCTGTTATGTTCTGTCAAGCTCTTATTACAGGTGAGGCTCTTAAAATAGTGTAATGATACCAATGTTTAAAAGTCATCACATGAAAATGTGAAAGAAAAGCGCCACTTTTTCCATCGTTGTGACGCTACAACTGGACTGCCTCACTCACCCACAAAACAGAGTATAAAATTGTTGATGTTTGTTCTGGTGTCACCTTTACAATGAAATGAAACATTGAAGCATTCTGGTTTGTAATATACTATATATATATACTGGCTGTAGCCTGAGAGATAGAAAGAGAGAAGGAGAGAGTAGGTTAAAGGAATAAAGACACAAATGGGGTGATAGTGGGGGTTGAGATCTCAAAGGCTCTTTGCCAGCTATAGAACAACAAAAAATCCATTGCTAGAGTCACAGAAAGATGCATTTGTTCACAGTGTGGGCCTGAGTCTCACTTAAATGCCTTATCTGTGGAGCACAAGCTTCAATTGACTCATTCACTCTGATGTCAGCCAAACATTTCTGAGATGTATCAGACTGGGAGACAAATATTTTTCACACACAACATTTGTTTTTTTTCATACAAGAAAAAGGCCAAGAAGGGCAGAAAAGAAAAGGTTGCCTACAGATATTACTTAAAATAAGATTGTTTGCATATGAAACTATATCAGATTACAAGTAGATTTGCATAGATTCTGTTTTCATGGTAAATTAAATTGTACTTTATTTGTCTCCCTATTTGAAATCATCCAGCTATTTGGAAACTGAACTTTCAACATTACTTATTGCAGGCAATTAAAAATGCATACGCTCTGTTTTAAAGATGTTTCATTTTAATCATTTTCAGAAGAGGAAAGTCCAAACCACTCCCTTGATGAGTATGTACAGTTTGACATAAGAACTGTATTTACCTCCAGTAACCGTCACAGTTGGCTGAAACCTGTCAAGTTAAGATGTATGAGTGAGTATATAAAACGGACATAATTTCATGGTAAAGATGGGAAATGTTATTGCTGTTTGATTATTGAACCTTTTGGGGCAACTGCAAAAGTCTTTACTCTGGATTAGCATTCTGGTTAAACCCAATTATTTATGTATACACCAGAATGATGTTTTGAAAACTGTCTCCTCTTTTAAACACTGTAAACAAAGGCTATCAATCATAACCCTTGACAGCTGTAATTGCTACCAGAGATGGCATGTCAGCTCACTCACTGCTGCAGTAAGACATTGTTCAGTCACAGTATTCTGTGCCAGTCTCATCAAACAACAAAGTATCATGTTTAAATGAATGGTAATCTATTTTCATTTGTATAAACTCTTAAACTTGTGTTTTTTCTGTTTATAGGAACTGATTTCCTAATTATTGTAGCCTTTTTTCTGCTATGGGAAACTTGTGTGTCATCTGGGACTTTATGGCCCACTGAATTTTGCAGTTCAAAAAGTAATTCTTTTCTTGACTTTTTAGCGATACTAGTTTCATGGCTGTAGCAATGTCCTGTGGTTGCTCCACCACTTTGGTCCAGACTAAAATTTGGTATCTCTAACTACAGGATGGATTTCCATGAAGTTTGTTACATATATCTATGGTTCAGCAGCTCAGTTTTCATGTTTCCTGTGAAATTTCTCTATATCTATAGGTTGGCAGCATTTGTCCTACATTTAATGGTTCCCGGAAGACAAATTCTACTGAAATGGGTGGTTCCCTGACTTTTCCTGTGCCGCCACCATGGTGTGGTTTTGAGTGAAATGTCTCAACAACTATTTGAAATTTGTTACATACATCCTGTTGTCCTCAAGATCATTTGTAATAACTTAGATAATCCTTTAACTTTTCATCCATAGCCATCATTAAGTCAAAATTTTAATTTGTCCAATACTTTGGTTTATGACCAAATACCTGCAAAGCTAATGACATTCCCATATTGAACTAGCAAATGTTAGCATGCTAATACACTGGCAAAAATGATACCTGTTTAATATCAGCGTATTAACAGCATGTTAGCATGCTGGCATGTTAGCATTTAGTGTGAAGCACCACAGCAGCTAATTATAGCCTCACATCACCCCTAGGATGGGACTCCTCTCAGCATGGTCCATGTGGCAACCTGTGTGCCTCTGCAGGTGTGTGGGCACTGTCCGCAACTATTAAGGTCTATATATTTGCGCACCAGCCATGCTCATGTCCAGAGCCGCATTTTCCATTTTGGTGCAATATCCAGCCAGCTCCCGCGCATTCGTAGGTCAGAGTTCACCTTTGGTCAATTTTGACCCTGTGAATGTGTCTGTTTGTGGTCACTGTGGTCAATGCATATTTTTTTCACATAGTTCATCAGATAGTTTTTTTTATATATACCTTGGTATCATCTTGTTTTCACTCACTCTTTTTCTCCCTGGCTCTTTGGCCTACCTGGCTGCTTTATGTTCTGTCTTAAGTCACAGAAAAAATATATATATAGACTTTTATTTCTCATTTGACTTTGAATTATCACGCAACAATGATTTTTATGACATATACATACAATAGCTACTCTGTAAACCAGGTTCTATTATTGATCTATTATTTTTATATATTGCATTTTGTATTGCATTTTTGTGAAGGCTTCCTCAATAAGAAGTTGACACAGAACTGAATGGGGAAGGTGAGGATGCAGAGACAGTGCTCACTGACTCCTTCCACATTAATGAATGGAGAGGCATAGATTTTATGGAGCTAGGTTGTATTGACCTGTGGCTGACATCCACTTTTTAGTTTCATAACATAATCAGCACTTGACACATGATTATAATATCCCAATGCAATTTACTGCATTCTCTACAAACACATTGATTTTTTTTGAACAGCTCCCAGAACCAATTACATTAATATTGCTGCATAATTAGTTTACACATTACTAAATTACTGACAGATTAAAAGTGAAATAGCACAGTTCATACCCTGCTCACATAACTGCCAGAAAGGAAATTAATATGGATTCAAAAGGTCCTCAGAGACATGAGCAGTAAAATGGAAAAAGCAACAATCTATAAAGCATGCTTGCATAAGGATATCCTCCTGCTGGGTTGTCAGGTGTTAGTTTCAGCTGGGGCATTCAGGCCCAGGTAATTAATATGGTCTTTAATTAATTTTGCATATGAATATCGATAGGCCCTGCTCCTAATGGGAGGGGTACAGTACTCTCAGTTTAGAGGTTTGTGGGCAAGAATGCTGAGACTATCCATAATTATCACCTCATTATCAAAGCCTACCATTGAAGCCAGCCTCAAACATGGCCTCCTTCACTTGCAATACTCTTATATTATGCTTATATAATACTGGTATACTCACTGAATGGGTGCTGATGAGTATGCTTTAGCAGACTTAATTATATTTATCACACTGGTTGCTCTCATTTGGAAACTGGGAAAGCAAAATAGTGCATGCGGGAAACCACTGCCTATGTTAATCTATATGTCCATCTTTATTGCACCAACTTTCGGTCTGGAGAAGGTTGGTGGTTGGCAGATGAGCTGCTTGATAGCACACTAACTTCTCAGCAGAAATGTATTGCTCTGACCTTTGATGTCTGCATTGATCCAATGTACTGAGTGGCCATTTCCCCAGAAACAAACATATATAATTGGTATTGGGTTCCAATGGTGCTCTTTCAATGTCTTGGGGATGCTTTGCAGCAATATAAATCAATTCACACTTATAGACACAATATGGGTGCATTAGTGCTGACTGGTCATTTGAGAATGGCTGAGAGGTAGGAATTCAATAGACCTTGATCAGGCACAACTAATCTATCTTTATCAATCCTCAACTTCTAATTGTACACAGAAGCTTAAGATGGTAATCATAATGAATTTTACTTTTGTGTTTTTAACTGTCAATATTTGTTTAGGTTATTTTTATAACCACCAATCAAAAAAGTGAGGACTAAGTGTCATAGAGTAGAACTGCTTGTGAACGGGTGCCCTATGGACAAAATGAGATATTTAGTATGCCATGTTTTACACTTCCATGATTTACCTGTCCTCAGGTGTTTGTTACACCTTACTATGTACATAAATGATTTAATTATGTCTAGCAAATCAGGTATTGTGAACATATGGCATGCACAACAGAGCTGAGTTGTGAAATTCCTTCCTTTAAATCAAAAGCGTTTTGAGGTGTCACAGGTAGTGATATATGTTGGATTGTTAAATTGGAGCCTTGTTTCTTAAAATACTGAATTCTGCCCTCCTGGTTGTGAGGGAGCGTATTACACAAGCACGGTAGGAGTCAGCCATCTCAGGATTAACATGCATCAGTACCCCTGATACCTTTGTCTATTTACAGCCTCATAAATGACCTCTCTGCAATGAGTCAGTAATACAAACATGGCTTGAGCAACAGATTTTTACTTATCTCCAAGGTGATGATATGCAGTTACTTGTTGGACGTTACTGCAGGAAAAAAATATATATATTTACATGTCCCTAACTTTGAATAACATTTACATAATTCACCCCCTTTTCTTTCAAAGATATTGATTGTCTTCATTCTCCCAACATCTTTTGAGCCAGCTGGTCTTGTTGGTTTTCATATAAGTCTTTGAAGTTAGTAGAGTAGACCCAGACTAAAAATCTTAATTCTCCTTGAAGTTCTTTTAGCTGTGGTGTATGAGATGTGGGTTTATTGTGGAGGACTACAGTAGAATCTCTTCATCGTTCTGGATGTCTCTCAGTGCGAGAATAATTGTGACTTACTGACACAAAAATTGTGAATTACCTTGCAAAATCTATTGATAAGGAAGTTGTAAAGTTGAGGGCTGAAGATTAATGAAAGTCATATATGAGACCAGCATAAGGACTCTTTTTTTTTCGTCTTTGTGCATCCGTTCACTTGCTTCCTTTATTGTTGGTGTTTCTTGAATTACACTTTAAAATTTTTACATATTTCTGCTGAACAATAAGAACAACAACTTCTGTTCTATTGAGTCAAAATGTAAACATTTTTATTACATATTGTATACACATTATGCATGAAAGTAAATTCCATATTAACTGCATAAGTCCTGTTAAGTCCAGCTTACATTTCATTTCATCTTAATTGCATGTTATTCTTCAAAAAAGTTGGGAAAGATTTCTGAATTGCACAGTATTTTTTTTTTATTTTTCATTATTTTGTTAGAGAGAGAAGAAAAAAAATTGAATTTTAATCATGAACCCGTGTCCAGACTAACGATGGTTTTATTGGTCGGTGCTGAGAAGAGTGGGCGTTAGTTGTTACCTGTCCACTGTGCAGCCCTGCTGTTTACTCAGCTGTAGGGCCTCTGTCTCCAGTGCAAGGGCAAAAGGAACAGGTCATGAAATATTTCATTTCCCAAGTAAAACATGCTTCCCCTCGTCAGCTGAAAAAAAAAGAAACAGATCACAGTGATGAATGTGCAATCAGGCTGATTAACTCGTTATTAGTCGTCCAAGGGATCCACTGAAGGAAATGAGGGCAAGAACGAAAAAGGTTGTTTATATGTCTCGTACTTGGTATGCAGAACTTTGTCACTGGTCAGAGTTATGAATGTGATGTGAGGAAGAGGCCTCAATGAACTTTTACCTCCCCATGTTAGTAATTTGTGATGTCAAGTTGGATGATGGTGGTGACATGCAGTACTTGTTCACACTGTGTGGGTCTTTCTCATTCAGTCATGTAAGTGTTTTTATCCAAAACATCAAACAGTAATACATATAAAATGACCGATGCCAGTGGATAATGAACCAGAAACACTGTACCCATCTTTCTGACATTTTCTTTGAAACTTTTCCCACTGCTTCTCTTTCATTCCCCTCTCTCACTCTCTTCTTGCCAGCAGATGGTGCTGCAATGTCTTTACAATGCATCTAAAGTGGAGTTCCCCGTCTCCCACAGACATGCACCACACACTTGAAAAAGAGAGAAAGAGAAAGAAAAAAAAAACAGTCCGGCTTAGTTCCTGAGTTGAGGCAAATGTTTGTTGAAATAAGTGGAGATTTCCTGGTTTTCTTTTGCAGTAAAAAAAGGAAAGAAGCAAAGTTTCTTTATAGGATGAGCTCAGGGTGTTCTGCAATTACCCTTTCTTGTGCTCTAGCTCTTTTTTCCCCTCGTTGAGTAGGACCAGACAGTGTTTTCCATTCCATTTGCCTCATACAGTTGCAGAGGATGCCGGTGGGCTCAGTGTTGGGGCTTTTACTGTTGTGGAACATGGTGGGTAGGATGACTGGGCCAAATATCACAGCTAGTGTGGATGGTGGGAGGCTTTATGGACGTAAGTAAGAGCAGCATTAATGTCTTTCTTTATAAGTGGACGGAGAGGAGAGGGTGAGGTGAGAGCACGCTGAATTTCTTGTAAAGAGGTTAATAATTAAGCTTATGAGCATCTGCCAGGCATATTTTGGGCCTTGTTGTTTCTAATCATGTTAATGTCATGGCTAGGTGTTTTAATTATTATTCTCTTTTTTTTTGCTTTTCTTGTAGTTCTTCTAATTATTATTATTGTTATAATCGTTGTTATTATTGGGTCAGTGTTTTTCGTAGAACACCTGTGACTTGTCAAACGGATAACATTTGCTTTTCCCACCATTAGGAGAGGTGTGGGCTGACCAGCAGAAGAGAGGTGTGTGTGTGCATGTGTGTAGAGGGGGGTGCAGTGAGTTGGGGGGGTAGAGGTGGGGGACCGTAGCGTGTAAGCTATTGAAAGGAGGAATGTGAGAGAGCATTATTGCCCACACTTCATGTGAATGAAAAAAGGGGTTAAAGAAATGACAGCGTACAGTGGGTGGTAGGGCCTCAGCGCAGCCTGAGAGGAAATGGAATGAGAAAGTGCAGTCAGGCAGACCACTCATTCACCATGACAAATGGGAGAGGCCTAGGCTAAGGGGATACCTGATACCCCACGGTGGGCTGTGTGCACCTGCCTGGGCTCTGTGTGCACCAAAGTGGAAATAAACCCTATCCACTTGTAGCAACGCACCTCCATTTTCAGCAGAATTATACACTGATAATGACTATATTAATAATAAAATGGTTGAAATAGTTAGCTAAATTGAAATAGTATTTCACTTAACATGTTTTGTGTTTTTCCTTTTTTTTGAATGAGTACCAAGGCCTCACTGCAAGTTTTTTTTTTTTTTTTGCTCAGTCATAAATATTACAGTATTGTGAAGAAAATATGGCAAGAAATAAGTGCATTAAGGAGAAAAATACATCATTGTAAGAATGTGGTGTATACACATTCTCACAATGATTCAATACGATTAGTATACCTGAACTAGTGTGTTTAAACTAATATTTTATATTAAAAAACAGAAAATAATAGTAATAGGTATAATCATTTTTTTTTTTTTTTAAGAATAATCTCTTTTATACCTTGCAGCCATGTTTTGCATATGCTGTTCATTCTAAATTCACCAAAATATTAAACAATATCAGAGGTGATATGAAAGTTTTAAAATACTGTTTACATAATGAAATTATGCTCTTGAAACGCGAAACTTAGGAAACTCACATTTACCTTTTTAGGTGTATTTATGTACTGCCGCTTAAGAGGTAGTTTTCAGCAAAAAAAAAAAAAAGTAAATATTAAGGAAGTTTGATAGTGAATTGATTGTTTATGGGTGATTGTCTTTCAAAGTCTTTCAAACAGTTTTATCACTATTTAATTCACATTTAAATGTTGCAAAATAAAATAAACATCTCTATTTATTTACAATTTGTTACTCACAAATAATTATTTGTGTTTCATTTTCTATCAGTTGTAATTCACAACAAATGAATGAAAGGATTAATATGCACATAAAGAGTTAATAAGTGTTTCAACAGGAGGTCACAAGCAACATGTCATGAGGCTTCCATCTAAATTAAGTCATATATCAAATTCCAGTGGCATATTAAATCTTTGAGAACTGTTCAGAATTAGAGGGGTACTGCTATAATCCAATTGTGTAAGAGGACAGAGCAAGAGACATGCATAGATAGCAGAGAAGCAGTCTTCTGTTCACATATGCTCACACGTGGTTCAGAAAGTATACTCAGCCTCTGAGCTGTCACTCTTCCTAGAGCATCCAGGAAGGATTACCCATCTTCTCCCAAGCAGGCAGATGAGCTGTTGTCACTCTAACACTGGTCAGTCTGTGGCGTCAGGGTGCAATGCAGCGTGCCATGAATATACTCAATCTCCTCTCCCATTTCAGTGTTTAGATTGGGCCGTGGAATGACCGCAGGCTGACAGTAGTAGGGTCTGCTCTACTCAGTCTGTTTTTCTCTGGCTAGACATAAGCTCACTCCTCTGGTTTCATGTAACTTGGTAGATTTACAAGTATTCCATCATCAGAAAAGAGATCTGATATTGTGATACTAGTAAATATCACTTTTCTTCAAATTAATGGGAAGTGAACTGGTAGTCCTTCCACCAAGTGCATTACTTTTTCACGACAACTCAGAGTATGTTACATTATCACACTTAACCAACTGCCAGTTAACACAGAAAACAGAGAATATTATCATCCGTTTTCACTTGCTTTGGCTAATGTGATCACCAAACTGTGTTTGTTTAATTGTAAGTGAGCTAACCATTAGGATAGTGTAAGGCATCTGCATTGTTACTATGGTTACTTGCAGTCAAATACAGGCTGAGTGTTGATTCAACTGTTGACTGGAGTTGAGTTTTCCCAGTTTTAATCAGTAACTGCCAGCTAATCAGTGATCTAATGATCTAAATATTAAAGGTTTAAATATAAATATACAAATAAATTGTACACATTGTACACCACTGGTGTCATTCTAAGTTTATTCTACAATTTGTAATAGTTACTTTCTCAGCTTGTGTTGAGGTGTTTTATGAGTCGTCTGTATGCTGGTCTGTGTTGTAGTTGAGCACATCAAGCTGCGCCAGCCACTGCTGTCACTATTTCCTTCTGCCACAGAGAACAGATATAGCACAGCACTGTGACTCACCTCATCCTCTATTGTACAGACCACCCGACCTGTAATACTGTAGGTAGATTGGGAAAAGGAGGTTGTGATTGTTTATTTTTCATTGCAGTCCTTCAACTTTATTTTTATATATATTTTTTAATAGTGGTGTAAAACAATTTTGTAGTTTGAAATGAGATTGACTTACATACATCTTTAGAGCGTCTAGTCCTTTAAGGTCCTTTAAGGCTATTTTTAAATTCTGTGTTCATGTACATTAATGCTTTTCCATTAAGCAGTATCCTGCCAGCACATTTGCTCATCAGTAGGTAGCATTCTCCCAGTTTTGAAACTTGGTCCTTTCTGTGTGGAGTTTTCATGATCTCCTCGTGTTTTTGTGGTCTGGTTTCCCCCACAGCAAAAACACACACATGTTGGGCTTTTGAAATACTCTTGCATTGGCCTTGAGCAGTGGCTGCTCCGCTGTGGCTGCCCACGGTTCCTACAGTCAGGAATGGTCATATGCAGAGCTCTCAGAGGGGGATTAACTATAACTAAACTTTTTATGAGTGTATTTACATACAGCCTCACTCTGTGGACTGTAATGCATTTCTATGCATTTACCATGAAGCTAGCAGTGAGTGTGTTTTTATTCCTGTGCAAAGCATCTGGGTTAATCTCATATTAGTGAAGAAGGATCATTCTCACAAACAGCCTTAGACTTGTTTCACAGAACTACGCACTAAATTAAATGCATGGTGTCAGTGGATTACTGTGTATCACTTTAAATATAGAGAATTCAATCTAAAAAAGGAGGTAAAAATAATTTCCATTTTGCTGTTCAAATATTTAGATGCTTGAAAAACTTGCTCTGAAAATCTCAATTTAGAAAGCATGCTAAATTCCTAGAATCCAGAGCTAGTATAAGTACGTGCATAACATTTGATTAAGCACTATAATAGCCTTTACAGTCTTAGTCATAAAATTTGTATAATTAATTAGAAATCTAATTACATAATTGGAGTAATTGGACTCTAATCAGAAATTCCCATAAGTCTAAATTATTGGGCTCAGAGTTTCGAGCACTCACTTTGTGTTCTGAAAGCAGCCCTCACTGATCCTGTGTACAGCTATGCAGTGTGTCTATGTACGGTATTGTATGTATTAATGTTATTTGGTGTGTCCTGTGGTAGTTTCATTTTCATACTGAAATGTCTTTATTTCGGGAAGAGCAGCAGGTGACAGGGACATCTGTTGCACTAATGCCCAGCGGAGTAAACAATATGTTTTGAATTAAGATTTGACCTGGGAATAAGCCTTATCTTATTTATAAATCATAGTGAGTTAAATATGCTTTGTAAGTAGATTAGGTCATCTGGAGTCCCACTCCCCCCGTAGACACAGTCTCTCAGCAATGAGGGCATAGAGATGTAATCCAGATTCATAATCCAATGATTCTTACAAGCTGTTTTGTGTTGTTAAATACTGGGTATTTCTGCTGATTTAATATCATTCTAATCTTCTTTAAACTGCCAGTTGCTGTCTGGTTCATGGCCATCTTGTTTATTACTTGCTCTTTATTCTGGAAGTTAAATCTGATGAGCCCAGTGGACTTCATGGAAGGTGCAGAAACACTGATATGATCACACTTATGAATTTATGTATTTTTCTAACATTTTATTCTTGCTTAACTATGTACTCGTCTATATCTATATATCTAGACACACATTTTGTGACAATGATTAACTCCAACCTTTTGGCAGATTTTTATACAAACTTCAGGATACATTTTTACTGTTATTTCCAGCCACTGGTTTTGAAAAGCAGCGTCTTGGAGGAACAGCAATGCACTATGGGGACAAACTTACTTAATTGAGGAATTTCATTTTTATTTCCCTGTCACACTGTAATCTATTGTTATCCATTTATTTTGCCATAACTACCCCTAACTATATTGTAATAGTTAAAATATACAATTATAAAATATGAAAAACATTTTAGTGGTATGTGTAAAAATACTTTGTGTTATTTCACATTTAATTCATTGTTAAATATGATATGAAAAACATACAATTTCCATACCAAGATTCATTCATTTTTGGAATTATCCATTTAAGGAATTCATTTTTTTTTTAAATACTATTTTTTATTCGTTTTTTCTTTCTATCTTTTCTTTGCATCTACCTATTGCATCGTCAATTTATTTTTTTTAGCTTTTCTATGAATGTAAAAATGCTGGAAGGTGTATTCTTATTGTAATGATGCAGGTGTAACTGTGTATGTTTGTAATTATCTAATATGGTATAGCAGTCTAGCTTATTTTATTCAGTCCAGTTCAACAGGTAGTTCTAAGAATTTTGTCCTAATAGATGTTCACAGTCATTTCTAATTTGAAATAATGAAGTCATCATAAAGCTTAGTCTGATTATTATCCTTGCTATTTTTATTTAGTGTTATTATAAGTGGATTCTGCTCCCAAGATTTCTTTAGTGCTCAGACTTGCATGTCCTGCATTATTAGTTGCTATGAGTTCAGCCTGTGCAAATCTGTTAATGCATAAGACCATAAGAGCTTCTTATGTTCCAAGCCAGGTCAGACTGAAGACACATCAGATTAATATTTGATCATGCAGAAGGGCCCTTAATCAGATTTGCTTATTCTCTTAGCTGAGTGCTCTGCAGCAATTATCATAATTGTTGCGCTAAACATGCTTGTCTTTACGGCTGGCGGTTGAGCGTGAGCGTGTGCCGTGAGAAGGGATTCCAGCACCAAACCCAATTAATGCAGGATGGATGGCTGGGCCTGCTGAGGGAGAAAAAGGAGAATATAAGGAAGAAGAAGGGGAAGGAAATGGGCATCCCGGTCCAACCCACAGCCGGTGACATAGCCCATGGCAACACGCTCAACTCAAGCCACCAGGAGCTCCTCAGGACAGGTTCCCCCATGCTGTAATCCCCCCCGCCACCAGCTCCAGCCAATATGAGGGAAATCAAAGTTGTACTACCAAAATGACGATTCCAGCTTACAAGTATTGATTTAGTTGCACAGTCCATAACTTTTCTTGGCTGATAGATAACAGGTTCTTTCCCAGTTCATCTCTCTTTCTTCCTCTGTCTCTTTAACTCCCTGATACACACAGAAAATAATTTCAAATGATGTTGAAAGTGTGTGAAATGCTCAAGGGGAATGAATTGCAATTCTCAGTCTGATTAACTCATTTTGAAATCAGTCTATATGACAGTGTAATCCTTTTTATTATATGGTTAGTTTCTATTGGAAAATCCCAATGCTTATTTGTATCTACTTATTAGAACCCTGGAGAGATCTACTGTAAATACAATCATTTGCAGAGGTTTATCTAGGCAAAGATTCAAAAAGAAAAATAACTATTGATGAAAACATTTTGGATTGGATTACTCTGAGTAAGTGCAAGTTTTCTGACAGACTCATGGCTGACTTTCCTGAATTTATTATTTTCTTTTTCCAGAATTCATTTTTTGATGCTTTGAACACATAAACACAATTCTGTTCATCCCCATTGTATTGGGATGGTGGCCGAAATTTCCCTGGCAGATCTTTGAAACCTTGGCAAATAAAGCAAAACAAAAAAATATACCCTTACAAGAGACATAAAAATAAATTAAAAAAGTGGCTGTTCTGCTCCAGAGGGACACATAGCATAAGTGTCCGATTAGTTGATACACACATGCACACACACTACATACACCACATACACACACACACACACACACACACACACACACACAAACACACACACACACACACACACACACACACACACACACACATACACCACACATACACACACACACACACATTCTGTATGTTGAAGTATTTTGTTATTTCTTGTTATTTTTAAAATGCTTCTTTCTAACAATTATGCTAATACTTGGTGCAATTCATCAAAACTAAAGTAATGATTTATGTTCAGAATTGTCAACATTTAAGTTTTATTCCATATTTGAAATTAAAAAAATTATTCTTTCAATGTACTGGATATTAAAACCACTTGAAAACTGATTTTCATTTAGTTACAAAATGAAAACCTGACCATATGAAAATATGGGCAGAATGGGCACAATTGCCAATAAAACAGATTTTCTTATTAAAGTAATATCCACTTTAAGTAAAACATTGGAGAGTCATCCTCAGGCCTTTACCCACAACACATTTACTCTTTACAAATGAAACTACTTTTATTTAGCTAATGAAACTGGGGAAGTAAAATATTACAATAAATAAAAGAGAATAGAAATAATCAAAATTGACTAGTTTTGTCTGTAGATGCACTATTAAATGATATTTTCTGTTTTTCTTCTCAAAAACACTTTGGATTGTAACATTTGTGACTCAAATCCTGTGAAGACATCAAATAAAAACAATAAAATTACCAAAGCAAAACTCTGCTCAGTGTCATTTTGATTGCTCGCAGATGAATATATTGTCAGCTAACCAGTTTGTCATAAGCACGTCTATGAAATAAATGAGCCTGTGGACTATAGTTCTGTCTGTATGAAAGTCATCTATCCTGCTGGAGGCATGGTACTGCGCAAAGAAACACTAGGAAAGATGGTTCCCCATTAATCTACGCTGACTGGCTGGAAATTGCATCTTTGTAATGAGTATTAGGTGTGCATCTACATGAATTAAAGCTGAATGAGCCTCTGATTGATCACCTCCTCCCAAATGATGCTCCTTCCGTGATCATTATTGTTTAAAAGTGACTAAATCATATCGGGATGATTAAAAGTCTTGGATCTGAGGGGAGGGAAGATAAAGTAAAGACACAATGTCTGAGAAATTGTGCCTCCATCCCCAAATTCTGTTTATATGGTGGTTGTGTGTTTCTTGTTGAGGTTGCGGATGTATGGTGAAATGGGAGGCTGCAGTTATAATCAGTCAATCAATCAATTTAATTACCAAATACAACAGAAGTGGAGGAATTTGACATGAGTGTACACTGACTACTTTGAGAATTTTACAGCACACAAAGACACCAAAGTACAAGGGCAAGATGAGAAGGAAAGGAACAAATGAATGAGGACTAGGCATACTGTATATTGACATATCAACCTTTATTATCTCACTGTCTAACTTAAGGACATTCATGGCAAATACCACTGTAGCTTATCTGTTTATGTATTATGTATTATGTTAGACATCCTGTGTAAGCTGAAGTATGCTTTTTGCAGTGTCTCTAGCTCATCCCCACTTATCTGTGTATAAACAACAATAAAACACCTCACCCTCAACTGGACTGAATGAGGAGACTGAGCTGCTTGCTGCTTGCATACATATAATGAGTATGAGTGTTTCCATGCATCTGCAAGTAGTACACCTATAACAGCTCCATACTAGTTTCAGATGCCACATTTGGCTATGATGGGATGAGATTATGCTTTTTAAAAAAAAAAAAAAAAAACCTGACCACATGAAAGGTCTGTAAGGGTAAATAGAGTGCACAGGCAATGTTTGAAGTCGGGGCCAAAAAGTCCAGGTGTTTTTGCAGGCATTGTGGCATTTATGTGGTTTAAACTATATGTCTGGAGTTGCCTACACAAAAGTGCTAGACATCCCTGCCAGGTATTCCCTTACTTCATAAAGTACATTCAACTGTGGGCAGCTGATTTGCTGCAGTTTGTGTCACAACCATAAAATCCTGATTGTTTGGATTCCCACTTGATTCTTGCATTTTTTTAAGACCCCACACATCCAACACCTGGACAGACCACATTGCAAATTCAAATGTTCACAAGCAGCCGTTTTGCAGCTCCACATTTTAAAACGTTTATACGTAAAGCATTATCAGGTAGGGGTCATGATTGATCTTCATTGCGTCAACAATGTACTTTTCAGGCGAATTGTAGAGATTGCGGCATTTAATGTCCTCTTACCTCTGTTTCCAAACTTCACATAACCTCATTGACTAGCAGAACAAAGCAAAGCAATAGAGTGATGCAGCCAACTAGATGGCTATGCTGATTGGACAAATTACTTCACGTGATTCTTCCTTTGTATTATGTCGAATTGAGGAGCTTGTGTCAAAAGAGAACTCAACATCAGTAGTATGGGAATGGTTTGGCTATACGCTTTCAGATATTTCCCAAGCCAAAGATATCTGTAAACTTTGTCCAGCGACGGTGGGGGCTTCTGGAGGTAATACACCAAACACATTCAACCTATTTAAAGAAAGCACCCAAAAGAATATCCCGACAATGCTTCACTCAGGGCGGCATAGCCACACTCGTCAGCATCCCATGAGACAAAAATAAAACAGTTATCTTTGACCGAAAAACTTGAGCAGTCCAAAAAACACCACCAAAGCAGCAAGTGAGGGAAAGAGGTAACTTAAGCGGCCACATTCTATTTAGCAAAGGATATGGTGCCATTCAAAGCTGTTGACAACGTGGGATTTAAAACGCTGGTGAAAACTTTAGATCCGCAGTATGAGCTGCCAAGCCGCAAATATTTTTCCAATACCGCCATCCCTCGTATGTATGCCAAATGCCGACAGAGGATTGCTGCTCAAATTCAGCACACAGATTCTTTTGCAACAACAAGTGACTTGTGGTCTAGTTGTACATCTGAGCCATACCCAAGTTAAACTCAAGTTTTAATCATCATTTTGAAATCATAGGCTATTTAATTTCTGACTGTAGTTCAGTGGTGCTGTTGGAATATAACTGTGAAACAGTCAGAATACTTATTTATATTTATTTATTGTATCATTTTTAAGACTTTTTCACCAGTGTGAGATTTGTGTGCAATTTTGTGTTTACATTTTGCTACTTTTTCTATTTGAGTTGTGAGTAGTTGAAAAGTGTTATTTTATGATTATGTTATCTTTTGGCATCTGTTTACAGTTTCAAAATAAACTCAGGTTTTTAATCACCATTCTTAAACCTGTGTAGTATCTTCAACGCAATATTGCCTTTTAATGGGGCAAATGGAGAAATTCATGGACTATTTCACATCTGTGTATAGTCTATGGGGCATTTCAAAATCAAGGAAAAAGATTGCAATTTAGATTGTGGATTGTGATTGCAATTAAATAGAATGTGATATTATTTTTTGGCCACATTGCCCACACCTATTATCAGGTTATTGTTTCGAGGATAAACTGTAACTGTGATTTTCCCAAGCACACATTGGCACATCGGACAAATAATAGCAGCTTCAGAAAAAGAGCAGACCTCGTCACCTTGTATCTCGACATATTTACTGTACCTGGACACACTAATGTTCCTCTGTGATGTCTTTCTGGTAATTATACTGCCAAGCACCCTGTTGGGGTAATTATACTAAAAACACCCTCATTAGCAGCATCAAGATGTAAACCCCCAGAAGCCTTGCTATCTTTTCCCTCATGCACCCTTAGGCAAGTTATTTTACTTCACTTCATACTTAACTTTTTGCTTGTTGCAATACATTGCAGTATCACACTGCTTTCCAATGTAGCCATGTTAAATTTACTGCATTATATGGAAATAACACATTATGTCATTATGAATATTATGTTTTTCTCTACCAGAAACCAGTGTCTTTCCTCAAGTCATGGATGCTCTGAGCTTCTCTCAAGCTTGTTAGCTTGTAGTTACACATAGCAATTTGTTTTAAATCATGAATGCTAACAATGCTAACAGACTGTTTACCAATTAACTAAATAGTTGAAATAGAGGCACATACATGCACACACACCCTGACTGATGAGAGGACAAATACAATTAAGAGTGTTAGAATTGTTTTCTATAATGTGACTTAACTGAAACTAAACTGTATATAAGACAGTAAATATGAGTGAATGAATGAATGTTCATTATTTTCATTGTATTACACTTTACCCACAAATAATTTGCTGAAATTTGTACAGAGAAATTGCCTGAATGTGTCGGCCCAACCAGAGAAAGGACATAAAAGACACATGGTAACTAAAAATGTAGTGGTGAGTTTTGCTCCACTCATGCAAAATGGACATACCACTCACCATAACAAACCAGCATAGAAATTACAACAGTCTCAAGCCCTGCATTGTCTAGCAATTTGCTGTTTAAATTATTCAGAGCCAAGGCTTTTTTATGTCAGGAACTGTGTGTTTTGCAGTGACAAAGCTACCCTCACCTAATAGTTTCACTGTGTCTGCTGTTTTATGACTGACATAGCAATAAGCAGATTGTCCAGATATTTATGCCATCTGCAGCTAGGAGAGATAATTAAAGTATATAAATTAATCAAGTGCAATTAATTAGAGGCTTTATGTTCACAGCAGTACATCTTTGCATGTATAATTTATATTTATTGATTTGTTTGGTTTCATTAGCCTATAAGATAACAGTGCAAATGCATTAGAGGGGAAAATGCACAATTAGCATGCGGTAAGGGCTGCTGGTAATTGATAGATCAGCGAGCACTCCCTGCAGATATAAAGCTGTGTAAACTGTCATAAGCAGTTACAATCGATGACTGATATTTCGCACCATATCTCTCAGTTGATTAATGATGTTTTTGAAAGCGGCCCCCCACTTAATGGGACCCTGATAGGCATGCAGAATTTACTGTTTAATCAGGGGAAAGAATTTATTGCAGTCCAGAACCTGTGTCGTTGCTGGTGGAAATGTATGATTGGTCTCTGTAAGTGCTATGCTGATGTTATTTGCTCCTGTCAGCAACCAATATGGCTGAGCATTAAGAGCTTTGTGCTTCCCAGTTGATTTTTCATTGACTGTGCTGCCATCGTTCATCACTGGCTGGTTTCCCTCCGTTCTGCAGAGCTGGGAGAAGAGCAAGCTGGGGAGTCAATAGTGGCCAGCGTTTCCTGCAGTGCTAACAGTGTGTAAACCATGTACAAAATGAAAGACTCTCACTTATTCCCCTGATAATGAGGCTATATCCGTGATGAAGCACATACTAGAAAGTTACAATATTTGGCATTTTGTGTGATTAGAAATTTTATGCACATACAGTACATGCAGGTATTTCGCCAGCGTTATGGAAGTGCAGGAACATCAAAGAGTAATGCCATTTAAGGAGGTAGTGCTTCTCCAGTATAGATGTTAAAAATATACATACTGTAGATAATTCTGTCAATGTTTTACTTAGTCATTTATTTTCCTCAGCTGTAGTTTTAACTCTCACCAGCCCTATAATGGAAATTGGAGTCATCTGAATTTGTAGCTCCTGTTTGGTGTGGCATACATATTTTGAAGATGTTGTCACTACATGTTGCGTCATTGATAATTCATGTGGCTGTAGCAATATAATTACTCTAAATAGGATGTGGAGGTTATGGGCACCACATGTTGCTGTCTGGGAACAGCTTCTGTGTATTTCCGCTCTTGCTGAGGTGGACCACTTTCTCTAGTATGCGTCTGTGTTAAGTTTCTGATGTTATGTTCACTCTACCTATAGTATTCTAGGGAGATTAAAGGCACAGGTGTGTGGCTTAAAACAGTATAAAGTTAGCCAGATCTTGTTATATAATGTAGTATGGTACACAGTATGGCAGACAGTGTGTATCAGGCACTTTGTCCTGCAGCTGGGTGCCAGACGCACATACATTTTTGCCCTGCGTCTCAGGCAATTTCCTCCCCTTATGTCACTGTAAATGCTTACAGAGACACTGCCCCCTATTTAAGGTTGCAGATATGTGCCTTAAAAGAGGAAGAAGCCATTTGCCTTCTGGTGATGTGCTCGAAATTGGGATCTTACTTACACCTGCTGGTATTAGGGCAACTACTAAGATGTTGCTGGGTGGTGTTGAAAATTGATCTTTGATACTGCAAATGTATTAAAAAGTTTAATAACAGAACTTTTCCTTGGTGTTGTATTGTTGCCCTTTATAGCAAGTGGTGGGAAAATAGCTAAATGTGGAACATAAGGGTGGTAGGTGTATAGTGAATAATGCAAAAGGTAGGTCTCTTGTCCCAGTAATAACAGTAACAGGAACCCTTTGACCTTCCTCTCCTCTCCGTTGCTTCTCAGCTGAGATAACAGCTGGAGATGTTTGGTACTTGATTCTCTCTCTCTGATCCTCTCATCCTGCTGTAGGAGCTGGAGAAGAGGTGGCTGCTTGATAGCATTGCCATATTGACACTGCTGGACCGCTGCGGCCCTCAAACCCACAGCAGGCTATCTGATTTCCTTCCAAGGGATCCCCAGAGAGTATGAGCTTCCATTTTTCTTAACTTGTGTATAAGTAAACTGCAGGACCTGGCTGGGAGGTCAAATCAATCTCTGCTATTTATTACATAGAAATGTGACACTGTGTCTTAAATGCTCCCGTCCCAAGTGATTTAGCTTTGTGTCTGCGTTATGTCTGCATCGTGTGCTGGTTTGTGTGTGTGTGCATGCCAGCGAAGTGGGGAGCGCAGCATTTTACGACCATTGTGCCAAATTGTCTTTTTCTCCGACTTGTCTCTTGTAAACAAAGATGGGTTAATATGCTCTTTGAAGACAGTTTTATGTTAAGCTTTTAGCCCTGGTGTATGTATCATATTTACTGTAAGTACACTTCAAACACAAGGGCAGGCTAATGCAATGAGAATGAGTAAGGTTTGTAGTCATGCACAGGTCAACTTTTGAAGACAGGGCCTAAATATGATCAGTATCTCATGCTAGTTCAACACACTTTGATGATCTTTCAGATTATGTCTTTATTAAGTCATTCAGACAGTGCAGGAAAATAAGACAGTGACACAGTCATTAGCCCTGAAAGAGGGATGCAGTGCTATTTCTGTGGGAAGCAGAGCTCTGTTTACTGCGTGACAATGTGATATTGTGTGGCTCATGCTGTCTTAATTGGAAACAGTCTCACCCCACAAAAGGTGCATAAGACCCCTGATTTTGCGAGGCAATCTCACCCCTCCTTTTTCCCACCCCCAGCACCCTCCTCCTCCTTCCCTCTGAAGAGCAGCAAAACCCCCTGAAGCATTTCCTTAATCCTCCGGAAGATCATGCTCTCCCACTAAATATGGTACCTGTGGACAAACAATGGATTTTTCCATAATAATAAGTTGAAGATTTCATTATGAGTGGCTAATGGATGGACGTGTCTAGGTCTGAGCAGATACACCGAGAAGCTTCCTTTTGATCAGCAGCATAGGGTTAATCCATGTTAAGAAATAATGGAGGTATAGAGAGGGGGGGAGACCAGTATTGAGCTGGGCTGAATTTACAGCCGAGAGGGCTCAGTAAAAGGATGATTTTTAGAGCCTCTCGCTGCGTATTGAAGGGAAGACTGTCTGACAAGTCATCAATGAGCCTCGGTGCTGTACTAAACTAATGAAAGCTGCATTTGATCTTCCTCGAAGAGGTTCAATACCACTCCTGCTATTATTTAAGTCCTCAGCTTCACCCAAACCTGTTTTCAGATCCACAAAAATCATTAAATTGCACAGTGAAGTAAACTGTGTTTGTAAGTATTGGATGAGGAGGAAATATCTAAACTGCTTATAATGTATCCCTGTTGATTGCATCCAATAGACACTTCCTGACTTGTTTAGTGCCTGTCTAAGTGCTGGACTAGGGTCAGTTAACAGTAACATCTATGTATATACTGTAGTGTATGATTCATGTATATTTCACCTTCAAATGTTATGGATACACAGGCAGTTTCTGTCATGCACTTAGACTTTTCTATTTTTGTTATTTCTTTGTTTGGTCATCTTGTGTGGTCTGATCAGTCTTTGCAGTGACACATCATCTAGTATATAAGACAGCACTTTACATGTTTTATGTGTGTTTTAACCTTGTCTATATTCCACATTTCTAGTCTCATAGGAGGCCACCTGAAAGTCAAATTATTGTAACCAAATACCAAATCTTATCTTCTGCTCATAGATTTAAACAAAAACACAGAGGTCTACTATATTATCTTCTCATTGAACCAAAATAAAAATAAAGCCTGGTTGTTGAATTTACATTCAAGCTCAAATGTTAAGGGCCACCCCGACCGCACTGGAGAGCCAAGCAGGATGAAAGATTTGGTCTGAGCCTTTGCCAAGGAGCAGGGCATGCGTCATCTGCTAACATCAATGATGGGGCTGCACCGCAAGCAAAACAGCCCATCCTCGCACTTGAACTGCAGTGATTCAAGGTTATGTTAACTGAAACATGTTGAAGTAATAATATAAACACTGTGATAAACCAGCAGTTTGGAAGATTTCAGTAATAAATCTGGCCAGAGGGGGCCTGACTGAAATTTGTGATGACATCAAGTGGTTGTTAGTGTAAAAGTCTCCCATTATGCATCTGTTCTGCATCTATCTGGCGTTTCTTTTTGTAGCAGCTTTAGTGGTATATTTTTACTGAATGTTGTAAATAAACAAACAAACAAATAAATACAGGGATAATTAATACTTTAGATTGTTAATTATTTATATATATTTGCATATTGTGTAAGTATTTTTTTCATATAACAGTTTTACATTAATGTAAAATTATTATCAAAATCACAAAAGGCAAAGGCAGTCATTGAATATGAGGGCTCAAAAATATTCTACACTCAATCATTCCAGAAGGATGAAAAGCCAAGTTGATTGAGTGTGTTATTGAGTCTGATTCAAGATCCTTTATAACCATTTAAAGGTTATTTATAGAGAACGAGTCTTAATTTTTTCAGGTTTCTCTAAACACTTACAAACAACCTTGGCAGACTATTTTAGTGCCTCAAGACTAAAAACAGATGAAAGTTTTCATTACCCAAGTTTTACTTTGACAATAAGCAAAACATAACCTATATATATATTATATATATTCCATATTCAAGCAGAATGATTTCCAGAAATGTTTTGTGCCTAAAAACCTTTATTACACTTATTATTTAATAGAATTTTCTGAGAGAATACAATAAAAGTTAAAATATTTATTCTTTCGTGGAAGGCTACAAGTGGCTGTAAAGCCCAGTTCATCACTAATGTTCAGATAGAGAATTTGAAGTTGCAGCAGGTGGGGTAAAAGAATGTCATAAATATGGGGACAGAGAGAGAGAAAGAGATAGCGAGACTGGTGAAAAAAAGGAGCCAAATAGAGGAGAGTGCCAGAAAGAGGGCAGTAGAGCTGAATTCTCAACAGGCAAAGAGAGGGTAACAGGAATATAGAGTAGAGAGAGAGAGAGATGGATGGTAGAAGAGAGCTGCTGGGCCATGCAGGGGATAGGCCTGCTAATCCTCACATATATATTCTCCTAATTAATCCTGATTACCACTTTTTAATCGGCCTGCTCAGGCTGCCTCGGAATAAAGTGACACTTCCTAATGAATTAAACCTGCAATTTACAATTGGTGCACTATTCCCTGCGTTAGCTTTTTCAGCCTCCCATATTGGTCCCGTGTGGGAGCCTCCAGTCTGTCAGTGGCGTGTGGTCTCACTCCACACTAGTTAACTGCTAAATGCTTAGGTCACACCTGTGCCCTTTTATGGGGTCTGGCAAATCAGTGGGGTTAGTGTTATGAAGGGAGTGATCAGTCCACCAGCCCTTGCTGTTTAAGATATGCAAGACACAGACATGTATATTTGAGAGCAGCTGTTGTATGTGAAGTTGCTATTTAGGGTAGAGATTTGCTGGTTGTGTAGTCTAGTGAAGCTTTTTTTTATTTTGCCTCACATCTCCTCTTCACTTTTAAGATGTCTGAATGCTGAATTACTGAGTTTCCATGAATCCCGCTTTGCTACTGCCTAAAGCATGGTGTGATCAACCTCGACCCCTTGGTCAGTCTAGTGTCTAATCCAATGAAATGCGTTTAGGTGCAGAAAGGTAGACAGATAGATAAACAGATAGATAGCTGACCCTGCCTTTACTTCCAGGTCAGCAGCACCCGGTGACCAAGCGACTTGAGACCACAGCAGTAATGAACTCTGTCCCCCTGCGGTCAGGCCCTCTGCCTCCCTCATTTGAGTGGGTCCATCCCTGGGAGATGGGATCCTGTGAAGCAGTGATTGTTTCCACGATTAGGTGAGAAGAATAGTGGAGCTGTGCTTGTGGATCCCTCCTATGGATTTGCTCCCACAACAGAGTCTGCCTGAAAAACAATAGCCAGCTGTCGCCCACCAGCTGATGTGCCTTTGATCAGCCAAATGAAGGCTGCTGGCATTTCTTATGGAGTGGAGATTGCTTATCGATCTATATCAAAATATTCATGCTAATCCCGGGCAGCGGAGACTATTTTCAAGCCGGGTTAGCAATCAGAGCTGCCGTCCTGTCTGGAGCAATTCGCTGAGCTGGGAAGTCTAATCAGCTCAGGGTCCTGCAGTCAAATGCACTTTGCTGTTTAAATTTGGACCCCTGACATTGATGGAGGAGTCCAGAGAAAGGTGTTGACAAACCAAATTGTTTGTTCCAGCACTATTTTGCTAGAGATCAAGTCCAGAGTAATGTGCAGTGAATTTGTTCATTACTACTGTAGCTTGGGTTGGAGAGGAGAGGGCTGAGGTTTCACCCACTCCACTTCAGGAGGACTAGTGTTTCAGGGTTGGGGGATTGAAGGGTCGGGGGAGCTTGATGGTGATGGTGAGTGTATGCATGTGTTCGTGGTGTGTGTGACTTTGCGGGGGATAGCAGTGACGTGTTTTGTTTGTGTGTATGTATGTGTTGCTTGATCGGGAGAAGTTATTGTGACACTGGTGTTGGGGTGACTGTATGGCAGCACTGGAGTTGGGGGGCATTGCAGATCAAGCAGGGTGATGGTGTTTGGGGAACAGTCAACTGGCTTGACATTCGGGGCCCAGTTAGGTTTGTGTAGCTGAGCCTCTGAGACCTGCCATGCGATACTCAGCAGGCTCATTTAAAAGATGCTGCCTGAATGAAAAATATACTCTGGTTATTTGTAGTATGTATAAATCCATATAAATCCATTGCCGCTACACTTACTCTCAAAGTGTTAAAATAAAGAAAAATACATTTAAATTCATCAAAGCAACCTGGAAAAGATCTCAATTTTTGTATTGATTATGAGAAATTTAAGCAATCAACATTTACATACAAAAATAATTCATTAAAGTGAATACCATAAGTCTCTGGGAGGATGTGTGCATGACTTCCTTGATTACAGATTATGTTTCCTTTCTTCCTCTGGCAAAAGCCCCTCCTCTGTCCAGTGACGCAGGGCATTCTAAATCTGTCCCAATACGTTAATACTGTCATGCAATTATTGTGCAAAGAAATCTGTGAAGAAAAAGCATTGCCAGAATGGAGAGATTATCCTGCTGGAGGGTTGAAGGGCTAATGTCTTGCCATATGGCCCAGATTGTAATGTGCAGTGTCCTGCTTCAGGGTCAATCATACATCAAGTATTAGTGTCAGGTGGGGATTAATGCTTAATGTTCCCTCACCTCCGACATAGCACACTGTACTTTACCTGGCTCTGGTTACTGCTCTGACATGATGCATTTCTCATGTTAGGTAACAGTCAGGGAGAAATTTAACTGTAACTTTCAAAATTACATTTTCATGTAGCGAAAATTAAATAAATTGGTGAATACACAAAATTAAAGATATTTATTCTTATCACATAGACCACAAAGTAAGTGAAGTAATTAATTTATAATTCTTCAGAGCGTGACAGAATTAATATATTAGTATTATTATTTAGGTGTATATTATTACATATAGTTATGAAGCTTTTGGGGAAAACAGCTACATGTTCTTCTTTGTCTATTGCCTGTTTAGCAGCCTGTCACCCCTGAAAAACACTTCCTGTTTATGTTGCTGTTATTGCAGAAACCACCGATTAGTGAGATTATTGCTATTGTTGACTGATGCAGGGCCATACATTCTCACAGAGGATGATTTACCCCACACTTATGGCATAATGCTAGGTTTGTACACACTGCAGCCAGGGATGTTTCTGTGTACATAATCAAGATTTATTTTTCAGTTCCCATGCTGATATTTAGTTTATATGGATTGTTATTATTCATCCCATATAGTGTACTGATATGTTCGCCAAAAAAAAGCTGTAATTTGATGCAGAGTAGAGCATGTTACACATAACCATATATTATTTGATTATTGCTGCTGTTAAAAGCATCTTAGTTTTTCCTAAAGGCATTTCTCTGTCACTTTATAAGGAATGTGTATACAGTATTTCTGCAAGATAGTAATTGCTATGGATCTTGCGGTTGCCTTAAATGGCCCAATGTACCCAGCCAGCCTTTGTCACCTGGTAGAGTGTTAAGCCAAGTCTGGCTAGGGCATTAACCTAAATGACTGCATAAGTAATTAACCTCATAATCCCTTTTTGACTGATTAGAATTGATAGGTTCTTGCTCAATTGCCACGAGTGCCTCTTCATAAGAATCCTCTCAAAAAAAAAGTGGCAAACACAAAGTCAAGAGGGCCAAAACATATTGTGTATTGCAACCTTGAGAAACACAGTGATGTAGAGGGTGGGCTAAGGGGAGGGTGTGACATGGCAAGGTGAGATGTGAGATGTTTTTGAGTGTGTGTGCGTGTGTGTGAGGTTCACATATGTCAGACGGCAGGATGTAAGGTGCAGGTGTCGCCAGGCTTTGGTGCTGCCTGTCACCTTGTGAATAAACAGCAGTTGTTCGTTGGGGAAGGCGGGACTGATTCATGTGAGATTGGCGGAACATGGCAGATGGATGTACTTTTTCATATGTGTAAATAGTCGCAGCTAGCTATTAACATACCTCTGTGCAGATGGCAAACTGTAATAAAGTACAGGCGATAAAACAAGCCTCCTCGTCGATGGCTGACGCCCAGCCGATGTTTGTTCATTTTTACATACAGTGCAATATGTTCTGTAGCACAAGGGCACAATAACTAGTGGGGATATTTAGGAGCGCTTGTTGTTCCTGAATAGTAAACAGTTTTAATGTTGCAGTAAAAGCAGTTTGATCTGGTTTGGCTTCATATACCAGAAGTTGAAAACTTAATTTTGTAATCTAACTACACTTACTTGTTTTACTCCAGTCAACATCATATTTAATCCAATTGCAGACTTATAAATACATACAGGATGTAAACATATTTTCCTTTTTTTATTTGACACTCTAACATGAGGTTAGGTTTGTGTTTCCTGATGCAAATAGCATGCCAGAGCTAGCTGGTGTAGGAGCAGCAGCAGAAGTGGTTACATGTTGGATTGCGGGTGTTGGCTGACGTTGGAGCCGCTCTGGCCCACAGCTGGTTCCCCTCCAACTAGATGATCAGCTCCTTCCTGACTCCAGAGACCAGAGGAAGAAGCTGAAAAATCCAGACAGAGAGTGAGAACGGCAGAGACAGACGGGTAGACGGGTAGAATGGGGTAGAGAAACAGGGGGAGTGTTAGTGAGAGAAAAAAAGGGGGGTGCGTGGCGTCAGCATCCAGATGCATCATAGCCACTCGCCACAGTGATGTGTGTGTTTGTGGAGGGCGTGCATGCGTTTGTGGAGCCCAAGGACTTGTCGTCTGTCTGCTGCTGGTTGTGGCAGCCAGCTGTCAGGGGAGCTCAGGGAGAGAGAGGAGGCCAGGTGAAAGGAGGGCCAGCGGCAGACGAGGGCTGGAGCCAGCGCTCGCTCACTCCAAATGAATGGTGACAAGAGCGCGAGAGCCATTGATCCACTGGTCAAAGCACCCCTAAGGCTGCAACCTAATGTGCTGAAAAAAGAAACATCAGCCCCAGTTGGGGCTCTGGGACGGAGACAATCCTCATCGGATGAAACACACCTTCCACACAACATGCAGGGGATCAATAGAAGGAGCTGGTGTAGGTAGTCATTCAATACATTTAAATCCATTATGGACGATATCATATGGAGATTTATATATTTACATGTTGATAGAGAATGTTCACTAAGGTAAAAGAGTGAATAGAGATTTGAGAATTGCAGGATGTTAATATTAGTATATAAACATGATATTTCTTATATATGAAATTATTTGAACGCATTATTCAACTGCATGATGCAGGATATATATTAGTATTCATCAAGTTGTTTATATCACATTTCTAAGCCATGTGTTATTGTTCAAAATATAGTTGCAGTTCTAAAGCAAATTTTAGATCCTGCCACACATTGTTTTAAAACAAATAAATATATAACAGCTATTTTGCCAATAAGCCAAACCACTGTGCAAAAATTACCTCTAAGAAGTGTTACTCATTAAATGTGTAAAGGTGATAATAATTTTCTTGTGAGTTGGTGAGGATGATTTTTTTAATGCCTTAGTGATAACATTTGATGTGAATATTACCAGAGTTCATCACACATATCTCTGACTTACAGTCACTTCCTGAGAAATGTTTTTTTTTTTTAAATAATAAACTACACTACATTAGAAGTTAATCAGCAAATATGCACCGGAAATGCATGTAAGATGCAATGGAGAAAGTAGCCCAAGACACTTTGCTTCAGAATTGGTGTTTGTGTTGGACAACAGCAGACAAGCATAAAACATCACATTACCACAACATTGTTATATAAGTGTAATTGTGATCACTGCACATCAATATGGATAATTACCTGCTGCGGTCCACCTAGCTCTAAACTATTCATTTCTCATGAAAAAAAGAATTACATGAATATAAAACATTCCCCAAAATTACTTTCAAGCAAGAGCACATTAAAATTAATCAGTGACTGTTTGAATATTAAGCTCTCTCCTTAGTGCTCTGATATGGGTCTTTCTTGGTGCTGTGACACTTGATTGGCTGGTGTAACCCAAGTCAGGCAGCAACGCAAAGAAGGGTCCTCTGTGGGTGCAGCATCGAGCTGATTGATTGGTGATGCGGGCTGGGGGAGATGATTGATTGATTGAGGTTGGTTAGGTGACAAACAATGCAGCAGCCTAGCCCATCAAGGTGCAGCCCTGTCAGTGACAATAATCCCTGATTGCTTCTGCTCCCTGCCTCCCCCATCTCACCCACTACCCCTGTCCCCGTGTCCACATCTCCATCTCCTCCTTTGGGACTAAACATACAGTCGTATAAGACCGTGTAGAAACACAAAGATACAAACAAACAAGCAAAACATGCATACTACCTGCACACACACTACATATGTACATGCTGATTTCAGAATTTCTAATGTTCGAGTCTGAAAATGAGATTACTTTAGTTTACTTCACCCTAACTCTGGTAAATATAAACTGCATAAGCAAATAGCTCTATTGTTGTTTTAACCACACACCTGCATGTGTGTTTGTGCATGCTTGTGTGTGTTGTGTTTGTGCATGTGTTCGTGTGGGTGTTCCACACACTGTTGCCCTGCACACAATGTTCAGAACAAAGCAGCCAATGGCCCTGGGCCTCTCACGCATATTATTCATATTACTGTTGATTCTAAAAAATTAGTCGCCAGGATATCCCTTTGAGATTGCAGAGATTATCAAGCTCAACTTCAAATACTTCCCAGATTCGGTTAGAACACCACACAGCATCCATTAGCTGGCGAACTTTGTTTCAGGGCATCAATCAGGTGGTGTTTTACACTAGCCAAAGAGAACATGGGTGTCTTGATTTTCCTTTGCTTTTGATACTGTAGCCCCCCCACCCAGAGCATGGCTAATACTCAGTCCAGCTATTATCCATAGATTCATCTGATAATATGAATTTCTATAATAATTTCATTATGACTTTCACAACATCCTTTGTTTCTGATTTAACTAATTCAAGATTTGAAGTTTGCTTTCTTGAATAATGTTTCCTACATGTCTGACAGCCTGCCCTGGAGCTCTTCCGCTGAATGTGGGCTGGTTGGCAGGTCTGCTCTGCACATTTGGTTCATGTCCCACACATTTCCTATCTGGTGGGCATCACAGGCATTTTGCTTTAATTGCTAGGCGTTCTCCGACTGAGTGCAGCTTATTTGTATGTTTGTTTGCCTCCCTGCCTGAGCTATTGGTAATCTATTCTCCCTTCTTAGCGGGAGGAAACTCAGGCAGCCAGTGTCTGGATTCATTGAACTGGCAACAGGGTTAGTGCATTATCATGCTGGGTTAGATGTGGAGACATACTTGGCTGGCTTTCCTTGATTGCAACTAAAGACCAGATAGCTCAACTTTTCTGAGTAGTTTGGAGAAGTGGTACATTTCCATAAGATGTAAAGAGTTTGTAAAAATTGGACAAGAGAAAGTAAACAAAGTAAGGAAAAGATCACCCTCACCCACAATATTTCTCCACTATTACTGTCATCCACATACAGTATTCCTTTGCAACGGTGTTATTGAGAGATTAGGGTTTCTTATCCTTTGGAGGAAAATACATGGATAATCTATGAGGAGATCAAGTGCACAAAAAGCAGATTTTATTGATAATCCATCTCTGAATAACAGCTCCACAAGTCAACAACTCTAATTGTGGTTGTCTTACAATTATTTTCTCATTCTCTCTTGTGTTTTTTTAACCTAAATATGGATGATAGATCTGGAATTTATCCTATAAGAGTATATAACACATGCAACCAGTTGTGCAGTGACAACATTGTTTATTTTAAATAATGTCATGCAGGAACTTGGATGAAAGTTGTTTTTCTAAGATAACGAGACCTTGAGAAGAGGGACAACAACCTAGACAGGGATTTTTTTCAAGGAGCAATAACATAACACAAAAACACATAATCATTTTGCCATAAATAAAACTGAAAAATGTCATTCAATAAAGTTCCAGCATCTCATCTTATTAAGTTATACATTTTTATGAGTTAATGTTGTGTCCTTGCTGTTCTTCAAAAATACAATTACTGGAATAGAAACCCAAAGGATAAACATATTCACACACACACACACACACACACACACACACACACACACACACACACACACTTAAAACAAGCTATTCAACTTTACTCTTATATTTCCTCCCATCATTATATTTGTGGTCAGAATACAGAAATAGCTTTATAAAATGTGCAATATGGCCAAGTGCAATATCCAAATGCATTTTTTTGATAAAGGTAAAATGTGTCACAACATACCATTATAAGTGAAGCATTGTGGTGCTACAAAGATGCCCCAGCCTACAAATCATATTCTCCAGATGTACGGACATGTGAATGGACAAGACATGCTTGTTCAGTATAGACCCCTGCAAAAAATCATATCACATCATCATCATTTGTATATTTTTTAAATGAAATGCAAAAAATCATGATTCATATTGCATATTGCAATATCTGTCAAAAATAATTGCAATATGATTTATTTTTGCACATAATTCAGACCTCTACACAGGTTTTTAAACTTAGAATTTCAAAGATTGTCATTTAATTAAATGTCTGTTAAAGTCAAGATGAAATGATGGTCATATTGTGCACCTACTTAACAATACCAAATATTTCTTTGTATTCTTAAATCAAAATCCAATCATGTGTTCTTCCTGTAAAACAAAATATGGCATGCTTACAGAGGCTTACACCAACAAAATATATTGCCTCTCCCCATCAATCAATTTTCAACTTTTAACTGCACAGAGTTAAGATTCATTATGCCATGCCCACTTTTTAACATTAAAATCAAATTTTAATTTTTTGGGGGGGATTTTTCAGCTTCTTCCTCTGGTCTCTGGAGTCAGGAAGGAGCTGATCATCTAGTTGGAGGGGAACCAGCTGTGGGCCAGAATGGCTCCAACGTCAGCCAACAACGACAATCCAACATGTAACCACTTCAGCTGCTGCTCCTACACCAGCTAGCTCTGGTATGCTATTCACATCAGGAAAATTTATACACCCATAACACATAGACAGCACACCGTGTAATGTGTAGGGAATAACTTCAAAGGTGGTTATTGCTTTGCACTTTTCATTTATTGCCTATTTTTTACAACCTAACTTTGTGGAAAGGAGAAGGGGAACAACAGGTTATGGAGAGTCCTTTGGGAGCACTTTGCATGTGTCAGTAGCTCAGCTTTATCTCTGGGGATCACCCCCAACTCTGGGAGTGATGTCCAAATAAGGAAATATGCGTCATGTAGCAGGTGGATGTGACTCCCCTCATTGAGACCTGCTGATAGACTAACAGTGGAGCAGAAGAGCAAGATTGAGATAGCGATGTAACCTGCTTGCTGATTTTTTTTTTTTTTATTTCCAAAAACAAATATTTTTAAAAATATTTGTATGAAACAAATATTTAAAAACCCATTATTACCCATTGTGCTTTGCCAAATAACATATTTGTGTTGTTGGGCACACCCCTACTGTGTATCCTGTTTCACTCGGAAATATGCCACGATACAAAAGTTAGATATTATACTAACTATAATACTGTTTCATCTGGACTTTAAGTCACTAAGTCAGTCACACGAATGAGGTAACACAATGATGATGATTGAGCCTATGGCCCGCTGATGAGAGCTCTTGCATTTGCAGTATTATGACTATTGCGAACCGGTTGTCGGTGACAACTTTCCTATCATGCATTTAAATCACAAGTAGTGCAGATAGTGATGCTTTTTTCATCACCCAGTGGTTGATCCTAACACAACACAGTGTGCTAGCATGATGTCACACAGCGACTAGGGGTTCAGCCATAGTGAGGTTACATCGCTGTCTTGTTCTCTCTCCTCTGTATTATGGATGTATAAATAGCTGCAGTTTTGTTTGTCTAGCATAGCTGTGATTTGGCTGAGTGGTTAGCACAGTTGTCCTGTGGTCTAGAAAATCAGGGTTTGAGACCCAGTGTGGGAACCCTACTTTGCAACATAGTTTATTGAAGAACATTTATTTTAACACTTTAATATCCTAATATTAGAATTATAATAAAACAAAAACAGGATTTTACACTTATTTCCTCTTTCATTCGAATACAAATACAAATAATTTTGTTGCCCTAGAAATACAGATTCAAATTCAAATGCTTAGCTCTCTGCACATTCCTAACAGGAACACTGTTTGAATCTCTGGGAGTAATGGTCGAGTGAGGTTCAAAAAACACATGCAATTATCACTTAACATCATATGGTAAGAGAACGAAACAGGGATCTTTGAGATGCAGCTTTAAAGTTAGAATGAAAATTGTGATTTAAGTATAAGTGATTTTATATCAAAGTCAAATTGGCCAGCATATTGCACTTAATAGCAGGTGTGTCAAGGATCTGGTAATTTCTATGTCTACTCTAAAATGGCGCAAAACACAACTCCACTTTTGGACAAGAGCATATGACCTTGTCCAAACAGGCGGGTAAATCTAGCACAAAACCCAGTAATCCTTTGCACTCAAACTGCCCTGCGTTGCTTGACCCTTTCTGGCACACTGCATACTGTGACTTCCTCTTCCTCCTAAGCTCAGCCAACTTCACAGTGAATGACTAAAAATAACAAGATGACTGAAACACCTGACACTTGACAAAATTTGCCTCATACTTAATGACGCAATAGTTAGCACAAACCCCTGCTATGAGGTGACACAAAATTAGAGCCCTTTTTTTGGCATTTCCTCGTTTCTCTTTGTTCTTTGTTTCACCTTGTGTTAAATATAAAAAAAATAATGTGCAAAATGATAGAAATTGCAGGTTGGGGAAATGGGAAATTTGAATCTCCTATTCACACTCAAAACCAGGCTCATAGTGTAGATTGTTACAGCAGCATTGGTTGCAGCAGTGAGGTGAAGAGAGTATGCTGAGTAATCTAGTAATACTTGAACCTCCTTAACCCGGCTCACTGATACTTGTTCTGTGTGTCACAATTAAGCAGAGACCCAAGCAGATTGTGGCAGTAAATCACAACTAAAGCATATTGCCATTAGATTAATACCACTGCATACTAAGGTCTTGACATACCACCAGCACAGACAAGTGTGAAATATGTTTAGTAAGTGCATAATTATGACATCTGTTACCCTCCACAGTAGCTCCAAGCACAATATTAACTGAAAGAATAACAGGTTTAAGTACAGTATGCGTTAACGCTATGATAGCATGTTTAATTGAAATATGACTGGGGAGTAATGACGATTAAATTAAACCCAGAGATCGTCTGACACAAAGATAATTGAGTTGCAATCCTCGGGCATGAAGAATAGCTTGGGGAGAAGAAAGAAATAATCATGGCCCTTTTCTAGAGAGGAATAAGCTTATTTCTCTGTGATGGGGGACATATAAATTCGAGACTCAGATTAAAGAGTGATTAATCAAAGCAGTAATCCACAATTTTAGTGGAATCAGAATGACATATGTCTGCTTTATGTAATTTACTTTTCTCCACTCTCCCAGGGAGAGGGGAGCACTGATTGTGCTATGAGTACAAGTGTTGTTTCTTTTTCCTCCAGAGATCTTTCATCTATACTTGCAGGATGACTTGATGACTGATCCGATTGCAGGGGAAGAGAGGCTGGCAAAATGTTTTCAACTCTCTCCCCCTTAAAATAGCACAGGAGAGCGCCTGTGCTCTTCCAAACATATGGTCCCATGTTAGTGCCTGGGCTGGTTCAAAAGGGATTAGAGCCCGGGGGTTGAAGTGTCTTCGTGTCAGCAGTGGCACCCTGCTGCATTTCCAAGCCTCTATATCGCCAAACACCAAATAGTGCTCAGACATTCACATTTGAGATCACTCCCTGACACAATCATGTACACCACACTGACCTTTAGGCCTACTTGTTTTGTCTCAGGATAATTATCTTCCTTCTAGAGGTGTTAGCTCCAGTTAAGTGAATCATTTTCATGTTTTTGCATGGTGTGTGAAACTTCTGAATTGTAGAGTTAAGGTTTTATGTAAGAGGGTAACATTTACACTTTATAACATGAAGTCTCAATTCCACAATCCAGACATTACACACATTATATATACACAGTGACAGACACTATTTTAAATGAAACAGTAAAATCAAATGGGAATGCCTGAGAGGACTGGATAAATAAAGGGTCTGCTAGTCAGTCATGAATCAGTCAGACATGATATGAAGATGGCAGTCAGCAGATACGAGATATGCATTTGTCTTGGTCGATTTTTATTTTGTGTAGAGAAATACAAAAGAAAGAGGTTCTATGACAAAACTAGAATATATATAAAATGTTTGATGTACTCATCTGAAGAACCACACTCTTTTAGCACTCAAAAAAGTGCTAAAAGAGTGCATTACTCTGTGCAGACTGTACAATCTGCTAAATTTCAAGAGTTGAAAATGTTCATTTGTGTAATTGTGTAATTTGGATCCAGATCACCATCAAAATACAAGTAGTGATAGACAAACGCATGAGCCAGACTTTTTTCATTCAAGTAATTAAATTACAAAAGTGTTTTAAATAAACACTACCTAACATTCTTAAAAAAAAAATCTTTAGAAAATTCCTGGATCAGTACTTTGATCCACTTTTTATGTTGTTCAAATCTTTGAAAAAGTTTTTACGATACCTTTGTCCAGTAACAAACAAACAGATTAACTTCTTGGTGGAAGTAACAAATGAAAAGTAAAACACCTTACCTTATAGATTTTACCTCTGCAGAACTCACATTTATGCTAGCCTAAGTAAGCAAACTCTTCACTGTCCTCCGTGTGTTACCATATCTTCCCTTTTCCATTCTATTGCCTTTGTTCACATAACTGTCTATGCATCTCACTATCAACTCTTTAAAATAGTCTGTGTAAGGATCAATCATCTTGGATATCTGCTTGTTCAAAGGTACCTTTAGGACTTTTAAATCCTCATAACCACGTAGCCATCTTCAGCACATTCTCACCAGCATTTGTGTTTGTCCTTTTGGTTTTTTGTCACTGCCATTTCCAGTTTCCCATGAATTATTTCCATGTATGTGTCAAAATATCCAGCAGTTTCTGTTATGAGCAAATTCCCCTTTATGGTATGTATGCTGCCTTAGCTCTCCATCCACTAATAAATGAGACTTTCAGAGACACTATTGGACTCCTCAGGGTAGGCTAGATCATATATTCACATTCACTTTTGTTTCACCTTGTCTCGAAAGACTGGAATTCCACAAATTGAAAAATATGGATTTGTGTTGCAAAGGACCAGAATGAAAGGTAAGAGGTCAGTCAGGCTTCATGGACCCAGAGGCCTATTTTAGAGAGTTGAATAATTTAAACTGTGCTCAGAGGGGTGGTGTGGCATTACAACATGAAGAGAATGGGGATGAAAAAGGCAAATTACCAAGGGCAAAGGGCATAAGTAGGAATCATCCCTAATTAGAGGTTACCATAGAGAAAGGCTCAGTGTACGGAGTGAAACAAAGACAGATGTAGCAACTGACCATCGACAAGCACAAAGAGCATCACACAAAGAGTCTCACACCATCCAACAAGAAGGTAATGGACTGATTTGACCAAGTGAAACTTCTAATTAGCTGTACTGGGTATGTTACAGATAGAAAGTGAGATCCTGCACAGTAGTCCAATCACTCACTTGTTTTATCCTGACAGAGATACACATCAAATGCAAATGTTAGAAGAGTTATGATTGAATTTCTTCGTGCAAAGGCATTATTCTTCCCTTTTAGTGTGTGATAATGACATCGTTATAGTGCCCCACATCCTTCTATTGTCAAATGTAGCCATGGAGCACTCTGCACACATAAATTCAACTTACCTGTTTACACCTGCTGTTTTGTATGCAGTTCTCATGAATTAAGCAGACGTATAGATTTTTAGGCACATTGTCAAGGACTAAAATCATAAACAATCACAGAACCAAGGTCACAACCATAATGTCAAAATGGTTAATCCCATAGTTGATGATAACAGCTTAACGCAAAGGAAAAAAGATGTTATCCGCGAATCGACTGTCTGCTATTGATGTTGGTGTCATTATCTCCAGATTGGCTCTGAATTAGAACAATGGCCATTTTAAGTACCATTTCCTCTTCCTCCCAGCCTCTTGCATGTGGTAAGCATTAGGAAACTTACCATTAGGCCAAATATCGTCATTTCTATCTTGATTCATGCCCTCTTCTTTGGACAGGTTTATAATAACTTGGCATTAAATGACAGAAGTTAGTATTTCATTTTGCAAGTTCAGTTTTTCTGCAGTATGACCTATTGTTGTATTATTTATTAAGATGCCTGGAGTGACATATTATTGTGATAAATATACTGTGCTCTAAAATTTAAACAATTATTAGGTAGGCAAAGAAAATACTTAAAAATAAAATCACTATGAACTATAACTCACTAGTTATAGTTAGAGTTGTGACACTGACATGTGTAGAAAAAAATAGCTTCACTAACATGAATAGTAGAAATAAAAGGTAGATATAAAAGGTAAAAGAAAAAAGATGTTTATTGTAAAAAAAAAAAATATGTGGATTGGTTGGATATCTATAGGCCCACCTCCATGAGTATCTATAGGCAACCAGCAAGATGCGGGGCACAAACAAGAAAGAGCTGGAGGTGACAGTGAGCTGCTACATATTACAGCACACTAGGTCAAAGGAGGAGCCAGGAGGACAGAGAGTGTTGTTCCCAGAAGTCAACTGCAATGAGGCGGGGCGTCAGCCAGCACGCCAGCGACCTGCCTTCCCTCTGCCTTCCCAGCTGCTGGGAAAGATGGAGATACCAGCAAATCTGTGTTTGTTCAGCCACTCCACAAATATCCCCTCTCCAGATTGCGTCTGGCCGAGGAAACGGCACTTGACTGGGATTCTGAAATGATTATTGGTGGCAGTGTCCTTCTGGGGCTGCTTTTCTAAATGTGCCAATAAATTTCACATGTCCAGCTTTGTTTTGCTTTCATTAGGCCTCTAATCTCCGTCCCAGGGCTAGGCCGATTCTGCCATGAGTGAACTCTCTGTTTTCTCTAGAACCAGTGATTAATGACTGGACAGCATCATTACCAATGCTCTGTGCAGGAGTTACATATCTGCCTCTATTGACACAATGCCCAAACACAGCAGCACTGCACCCACTTCATGTGCAAATTTATGTGTTTGTATGAATATATATGTGTCTGCACATGTGTAGTGTGTGCAAATATGAGCTATTCATATTTAATAACAGCCATTTTATCTATGATTAACAAGTATATGATTCATATGAATGATTTAACTTTTAGGAGTATTTTTTATGAATTATCCATTTGTTCCAAGCTGTGTCTCGGACAATGACTATTACCATGCAAGCTTTTTTTCACTCCAAGGTATCTTGTACCTTCATATGTCTGAAGTCTCAAACATGGTGTAAGGATTGCTAATGGACTCCAGGAATCTGACCTGCCAACAACCCCACCTCTTTTACAACGTAGGCATTGTTCATCTTTTCCTTTTAAAACTCATATGCCCATAGCAGCCAACTATTAACCTGACATTTACAGTACTTTTATCGACTCTTGAGTGCATTGATTCATAACAGTCATGTAAGTACTCATCTCCCAAGATATTAGTCACCCATCCCCCTTATGCTGTAATATCATATTTTCACTCTTTGTCTCAACTCTGTGCCCCAGGCATGGAGACATATGCATGGCCCGACAAACCGTAGCCTCATAAACTCCGCCTTTGTGCTGCATTATACATCCGACTAAGCTGAATGTGAATGTGTTTCCACATGACTAATAGATGATACATGCTGTCTGCCAGGCCAGGTTCCCTCCAGTCCAGGCCAGACAATGTGCGGTGGGAAAAAAAAAAACCTCAGCAGGTGCTCTGCCTCTCAGGTCTCAACACCTGTACTGTCTTGGGAGTGGTTATGCTGCCTGCAAACTGGGTGCTAGACGGAGGAGATGGAGAGGTAGATGTGTCTAAGCATACACAATTGAACAGCCTATTTTGTTACACAAATGCATAAATACCTGTAAAATAAACACATTATGTTTTTAAATATACACAAATGTTGCCTGCTGTTTACTAGATTGTGTCTGATGCTCTTCAAAACAGTTGGCTGAGAATTATTGTTTGTTGTGATTTTTTTTTTTTAATCTAAATTGTTGTATGTGCCCGCAAACCCAAATGTAGCCTCAAATGTCTTGTTTCAATGTTTCGGGAGAAAAACCTTGATCATATCCATCTCCACTCTGATGAATGATATTTTCTCAGCAGTGAAGCTGCCAGTTTATTTTTTCCTTTTTTTTCAGTGTTATTTTTGTCATACCAGGTTGAGTATTTCCCTGGCGAGTGAATAAGCCTGTCATTCCTATATTAAACACAACGTTGGTCCAATAAATGGACACCACCTGTTTAAACGGTCAGTGCCATGTTGGGGTCAAGCAGGGTCCTATTTGATTGGCCACATCGAATGGTCGGAACACGCCGTATGCCCTCTGTGGTAACTTTAAAAAATGTTCAGGAAGTTTGGTTCACCCTTTACGGCCTAGGACATTTCCTACTACAGGAGTTAAGCACTCAGGACAGGAAACCATTTGCTGTGGCTGTAAGATCTCTTTAATGACTGTCTAACTAGAAACAGGCCAGCCTAATTCAGTGCCTGGAGCCAGCAGGAATGGCCTTGCATCTAGACGTTGTTAGAATATTTACTGCTTCTTCGATGGGAGTCTTTTTGACACTGCTGCAATAAAATTTACAAGGAATCCCTTTTTAGCGTGATGCGAGGCAAAGTGTGGTCAAGAGGGGAAAAAACATGCTTGAAAAAGTAGCGGGCCATTAAAGTTATCATTTGTCTTTGTTTATGTGAACTGGGAACTACGGATGGCTGACATTTAAACAGCATTTGATCGGCTTTGTCCCTGATTACCTCAGAATGCTATTGGTTGATGGTCAGCGTCATCTGACTTTGCAGTGTGTCAAAGAGGGTAGCTGTGTTGAATTGTAGGACCTTAGTTTTAGTGTATGTGAAAGGGTCAGTGTTGTCCTTGGAAAAAAAGCTGCTGATTCAAACATATTGAGCTGTTTATGCCCTCTAACTTTCTCTCTCTTGACTGATGTCAAATGTTGTTATATTTCAAATCAAACCTTTCTTCTTGTCAGGAGAGCTGCAGGGCAACCATATGTACCTTGGAGCACTGTGGGAGTGGTCATGGATTAGGAGTGTTTGTGTACATGTTCATGTGTTACATGCCTATGTGGGTGTCCATGCACCACCATACACAGTGTGTCAGTGCTCCCGCTGACTGAGGAAATGAGCTGGGACCACCAGAGGTGATTGTGCATGTGCAAGCAGAGACCAGGATTGGCTTGTTCCAGTCAGTGACTGACTAGGCCTGTTCTGTGACCCACCAAGCCTCATCCCCCAGCCTTTGTTTAATAAGCCCAGGGAGTGGTAGCCCTTTTTTCTAAAGTGCCACCGTGTCTGGACAAACTGACACACTTCAGTTTCACTGCAACCCCTCCACCCTCCTTTCTCTTTCTTCCACTGTGGATTTAAACAAATGCAGTCAAACCCAATTAGGGGAGAGTGAGAGCAGCACAGGAGAGGCGCTGGTAATAGTAACTTTGTTCAGCTGGTTCCTGCTGTGACCAGCCCTCATTTAAATGAGCCGCTTGATAACCCTCAGAAATACGATCCCAGTGAGAGAGGGAGAGAGGCAGTCTCTCGACTTTCCTCGTTCCCAGTGGAGCGTCTTTTAACAGGCCTCTCACCTCTCTGTGCAGAGGGGCACCACAGTGACACAGATAAGCCAGTTGGGACAGGGGAAGTGGCATCCTTGCTCTGTAAAAATAGCATGCAATGGTTAATATTTGACAGGTTAAATACTTCAGTTGTCAACAGGTGAACAATTAACATTGAAGAAGAAAAGGTGATACTGCAACGTTATTGAATAGATTTTGTTTCCTTCTGTTCTTTCCAATTGCTAATAAAAGACTCATGATGTCCAACTTAATTGGCAGAATTATGAGATTTAATAAGTGGGAAAATTCAAATCATTGTGAAGCAAATCTCAAAAAATATTTAAAAGTCAACTTAGTAACATGTGGGACACCTGAATTGCTAAAAAGTGTTGTTTTACTTGATTCCCAGACGGGCCTCTAAGGGGAATCAAGTAAAAGTTTTGAAAAATTCCAATTTGAGTGAAGTTTCCTGACAGCTCCTGAGCAAACTTTGAAGTGTTTTTATCATTGATTTTGTGTGTGTTGTCTGATGTATCTACCAGACAGAGAGCAGCTGAGATGAGTGTTAAAATACTGTTATCCACATCATTGCATGTGAGGTAATGGAACAATTGATAAGGTGTTCTACCTACAAGGTAAACAATGCATCAGAAAAATTCTGACATCATTCCTCACTCACCCAAAGCTGTATTTGTGTCAAATGGGTAATTTGGTGTCTGAAGTTGAGGTGGTCTATTACACAACATTGTTGCAGACAAAAACCGAGTATCTTGAAAAACAACATATATCTTTGTCATCTGTGATTGTAAAGAAATAGTTCTCTCAGATATATATGAGTCAATCCTATGGATGCTTAAATGTTTTTGTGAGAAAAAACATGCTGAATAAATAACCATGTAAAATGTCAAAAGAAGTAAAGAAACAAAATATTAAGGGCTCTCAGAGATGAGGAGTATGAGGCTAAACCAAACACTTTACCTCTATGAAAGCAATTAAGGGGTTAATTTCAATCCTCAACTAAATAATTTGAGCAAAAAATAAAGAGTTTTCTGGAGTGTGTATAGCTAATCGCTAGTGGATAATGAGGGGTATATATTCTTGAAGGAGGTTGGGGGAGGTGGGGGGTGCTTTGATCTGTTCCCCAGTATGTTTCACAGCTGATCTTAGAGCGCGGCTGGAGGGCTGCTGTAGGCAGATGGCTCTTTTGTCACTGTGAAAATAAAAATCCAATAAACATGGTAATTATATAAAATGCAGGACATTGTTGACAGGATCGAGCAATGGGTTGCTTCTTCCTCTTGTTCTGCTCCTGAGAATGGTAAATACCATTTAGAGAGTTTTTGTACCATACATACCAGCTGATAGCCACAGCGTTGCCTGTCCAGCAGACGTACTAGGCCCACATGAAATCAGATAAATGGAGGATATATTGCTGCATTTGCCTCCTCTTTAAGTGTTTTTCTACTTAATTTTGAAGTATTAATTTCAATAAATTCTTTTTAAAAAGTTCAATTACTTGTGTATGTTTTAACAGAAATGTACACTCAGCATCTGAAATGACAGCTCAGTGACTCATTGTTACCCGCTACTAGTGCATACCAAAGCCTGAGATCTTGGCCAGTTTGTTCAGAGAATTGCATGTGATTGAATGGCTCCTCATTACTCTGATAGCAGATCAGAGAGGGGAGCCTGTTGGGTCTTTGATAGGCAGTTAATGGTCCATGAGGCACCATGAGGCATTGGGAAGAGATATCTCTGAGAATCCACAGGTCTCATTGCCCTTATTCCCTTCTCCTCCCCTCGCTGCACCAATCAAGCTGTAACGCCAGCCTGTGTTTCCATTGGCACTTTAAGTGACATGATTTACAGGACCATGAGGTTGATGTCAGCTTCAGAAAAAATGACAAACAATAAACAGGTAGAATAGCGTTCTAACAGCAAGAGGACAATGGTGTATCACTTATGGCATGGCAGAGATACATTTTAATGTCCTCAGTGTTTTTTTGTGGGAGATAAAAACATTGAATACAACTAGAATGTGTGTCTTTCAACACCATGGCCATGATGAATGGACGTGGTCTTCTTTGTGTCATAATTTTCCCACCAGTTTATCTGTAAAGAAGAACAGGGTGAGGTTAAATATGTGTTTGACAGTGTGAGGCCAAGTCACAGCCCATGCATGGCACTGTTACATTAATAATGCAGATGTGGGGATGGGGTGGGGTAAAGGGGTAACACGGTCAGGCCCTATTATACGCCACACTGAGGAAGCCTTTGTGGGTGCTGGGGCCACACTTTAAGTGCCTCTTTATTTTGGCTCTCATTACACGCTCCAATCCCACAGCAGATACTGTTGTATGTGCGCGTAAGGGACTTGAATGTAATGCAGAAGTCCCTCTGAGGAAGCCTGTGTCGCTAACCAAACATTACTTTTTAGCCTGCCCTGTTGGATTCAGTGAACCCCCTATGACAGTCCTGCAGCCTGTCTTGCTGGAGCCCCAGTGGATGCACAACACCAGATCCTGATTTATGCAGGCCCCTTTTATTTGACATTGTTGTCAAACGTGATTACAATTATGTATATCAGAGTCCCTTTTGTTGTTGTTGATTGTTGCAGGATGTTATAATCAGATTAGTGTGATATGCCACAATGGTAGACACAGCTGTTTGAGAGGCTACAGGCGTCTGCTTGGGGAAAAAAATAACTAATGAAAACTGGACTGAGATGGTGTCCTCTTTTAGTGTCAGTTGCACATGGCCACTAGACCTCAAGATATAGACCACACCCAATTATACAGTTTAATGTAAACTTTTGCAAACTGGTCCTGTATTTTTCAGCTGAGCAGAACCAAATTGCCTCCAAATACAAAAAAGAAGCCTAAAAGTCATCAATTATTCAGACTAAAAATTTTGTCTTAAATCTAATACTTCATGTAATGAATATTATATCCAACAATACAAAAGTATTCAACAGAGTTGCAAAGTTTTAGCACTACTGGAATCTAAAATGTAAAAGGTTTGTCCTGCTGTGACACTAGATAATAATGTAGTCAAATCAAAGGGGTTCAAGTCTTCTGTAGCATGAATTTGCTCAGTAAATGTGATGTAATTCCCAAGTAGAGGATGACGGTCTGAAGATTGAGCAGAGTTCCTGGAGTCCCAAAATAGTGGTCCAAAGTATTTACAAAAAACATTTTGAAATTGTCCACACCCAGTTTCATTCATGTTGAGTTATCTTGATCTGGACCCAAGTATTGGATGGACAGACTGACAAAGTGGTTTACTGCCTAACATCTACATCCTTATAGGCAATGTTTTTTTTTCTTCACCATGTATCCTCAAAATGCACTAGCCAGTGTTTTATATGCAACAATAAAATATCTTTCCAGTGCAACATGTAGTAATATGATGGTAGTTGGTTAGCTCAGTTGATATTTTTCTTATAATTTAATAATTTTGGACAAACCAACAGTATTTTTACTAATGCCTTCTCAAACCATGATCCATTCAGTTACATTTGGCATCATCTCTGCTGCGACTGACAGTTCACATTTTTTCAAGGAGCAGTGGTTGGTCTCCATTCTCATTCTTTCGGTCACTACCCAAAGGTCATGACCATGGATGAGGGTTAGAACATAAATCAAGTAGTTAATTGAGAAATTCCCCCTAAGGCTGAGCTCCTTCCTCACACCTACAGTTTGCTACAGCACCTGTTTAACTACAGACACCTCACCAATCTGGCTGTCAGTCTCATGTTCCATTTTACATTCCCGATTAAACAAGGCTAAAATTTAGCAGATTATTTTTGGCACTACATAAAACTTGCCCTCTTCAGTACTTGGAAAAGTTAACACACATCTTCAAGTGATAGAGTGAATTAAAACCTAAGTCCTAAAGACAGGGTACAAGAAGACAGTCATGTTATTTTGTTTGTACTTATTATTGGTATGGTTGTTAGTAATGGCTGTCACAAGTCGACAGAATTGACTCTGTATATATAGTCATATATACAGTGCTGATTTTATTCCACTTTACTGTAAAATTATTTTCTGTCAGTTGTAAATATAGCTCAGTCTCAAACACAGTGACAGTATAGAATGGTAGTAGAGTCAAGCTGCTGACAGTCACACACTCATGCTCACAAACCCTTAACCTAACATGTAAATGTGTAAGCAGTGCGTGATGCATCACATTTAGCTGTGAGTAGCAGCAAGCTTGTAAATGCTAGAATGTTAGAATGTCCTTTAGCAAAGTGTTCACAAGGTGCTCCAACATGGTGAGTTAATGCAGTTACAGTGCAATCAAGAGCACTGGCAAGGCAGTTGCCTCACTCTAAACTGATATAACAGCCTATATGAGTCTCATATCTTACCTGTAAGACTCATGTTTTCATCAGATTTCCACACAGGTGGAGGAATAAAAAGTGCGCATCCTGGTATTTATTCACTTATAAAATCCTACCACAGCATGGCCTGTCTCTTCAACACAGTCACTCTGTGTTGTGCTCTCTTCCATTTCCATCATCCCTCTCTGTTTCCATCACAATTATGTATTCCGTATTTAGGCATTTAAAAAACAAGAGTCTGTAAAAGTTTACAACTTGTCATACTGTTACTCTGTATAATGACGTGGCTAAAAAACGGCACTGATTCGACTGACAAAATATAAGTCGACTCAGACTTAATGACTATGCATTGACTCAGCAACTTTTAGGGGGCAGCACTAATCTTTGTATTCTAGACAAAGCACCATAAAGCACATTACATTCTTTTTGCTAGAGATATTTTCCCCATTTGCCTAAATTACACGCATACAAACATTTGCAGAGCAATGTCAATGTTTTATTGGACTTGCCCTATGTGTCACAAAACACTTAATAACTTACTGCATGATGTAATCCTACAGCACTTGTAAGCACTAAAGAATTTAATTTTACCAAGGATGTGAGATGTTTGTGATATTCTTGATGCAACATCATCGTAATTGGCTAGACAAAGAAATATTTTGTTTGTGTGAACATCATATACTAGAATTTGGTTATCTTTGATCACTATCATGTGACTTGTATAGGAAACAGCTCCAATGACAGCTACACCAGTCTCTAAAATAACAAAACTCAAATGGTGATGTGGTTAATCAGTAGACAGGGGCACAAATTAAGACCAAAATGACTAATTCATATTTCTGGTTTCTCGCTAATAACAGTGGCTTTCCACAAATACTGGTTTGGTCAGCAAGTCATTATCAAACCGGAGCAGCAGCTGGGCCTCTTGGATTCTCCTTATGACTTGTCAGAAACATTGTGGGTGTGTTTAGGGAGAAAACAAGAAACACAGCAAACTAGGAAGTAGCAGGACACAGCCGCTGAGCCCCTCCTGTCAGTTCACATGATGAATGAATCAGTTTCACATCAATCTGATGCTGAGCAGCTATAATTGGATTATTTACACAGCACAGGGGCACATGGGGTCTCACCATTTTAACCCCAGGTGGGCGCTGGACTGCTGCTCTCAGGCCATGGACTCTGACCCGCAGTCAATATCCTTCTGCTCTGCTGGTTATCACCAGCTAACCAGCTAACACTACCAAAATCCAGTAGTTATAGCATGGACTAGACTTTTCTTTGGCATTGTGCAGATGCTGTTATCCAGAACAATGTGCAATGTGTGTATCACTGTAATTAGTGAAAGTGTCAACTGTCTGTGGTATTGTGCTCTCCTAGTAATCTTGTGACCTCAGAATGCTTAAGAATTGAAAAGTAAATCTGAGGAGAGATGAAGAGGGCATTTTTGACTTTAATAGTTTTGATAGCCTGATGAATTATAAATTGATGAAAATACAAGCCAACTGTTTTGCAACATTCTGGTGCTGGTTGCACAAAATTGAACCAGCAGATGTGGTGTGCGTAATTGGGCCTTGCCAGCGTGCAACATCATTCCAATAGAGACTGTAGATCATTCCTTCAAGAAGGAATCTAGCTATTGCAGATGACAGTTGCTAGTAAGACTCATTTGTTAATCATTATTAAAAGTATTTAGTCTTGTGGTCATGAATGTCATAACCAGAAATGTAAAAGGAAAGAAAATTTTGTATTCAGGAAATAAGGAAGGGTCATACAGGTGCATGTTCACCAAATTGTGAAATACAAGTGCACTGAGCTTTCAACCTGCAATCCATCCAATAATTGTTTAGACATTTTCACTAAAAAACAAAAAAAATGTCAACCTCATGGTAGAGCTAGAGTAGAAGTAAGGGTATCAACAAAGTCAGAGGGATTCATCCTAAGGGGGGCATGAATATCTGTACCAAATGTCAACAGTTTTTGTGATATTTCAGTCAAGACCAAAGCATTGTTAATTTTGTCAACAAAAACTAGAAAATACCTTTTAACAACTTTTTTTATCACAACAAAAAGAGACAAACTAGAATTATGACAACATGTATTTGTTGTAATTTGTTGTATTTTTTGTCAGTGAATAAATACTAAATCAAAAGTGAAATCATTTGATTTAATATTTCTTATAAATGAGTCTTATTTCACAACCTGCATACATCTGCAGAATCACCCCCTGTAGCCTAGCTCTTGATGACACAACTCTGTTATGCAACTGTACTCTTTTGGTACTTTTATGACCTTGCGTTTATCTTCACTCTATAACTACAACATCCTCCCTGCACTCAGCAGAGACAGCTGAGATACAGACCCTCATGCTCTCTTTCCACGTACTTGTCTTGATAAACCTTACCTTTTGATGAAAGAAACACCACAAATCTATTATTCAATTTTAATATGACACAGTTAATAATTTCTTTGGCACTCCTTATTAGTCAAAAAGTATGAATGTCTCTTGTTTATGATAAGTTGATTTAACTGCTTGATCTGTTATCAAAGTTAGCATGGTTAGTATGTTTTACTGTTTTTGATCGATGTACATTGTCTTTTTTTTTTCATATTATTGTTCTAAAATCACCAGGTACACAATTCAATCAAATAACACATTATTATACAGATCCAAACCACTGATTGCCACAGGAGGAATTTAGACACTTTGCTCTCATCCACCACCATCACCCACTCAGTCACTCATTCTGTGTATAAAAAGTGTTCCTAGAATAAATGACAAAATTATATGATGATGATGAATCTTCCAAACTTTTATTTGGTTCAGCTAATTTGTTCTATCACTGATTTGAATCCCTCTAAGTGATTATTCTTTTAATTTTCTCTTTATGAACTGGAATTTTGTTTTTGTCTTTGTTCAATTGTGATTGTTATCTAGTCTTATACAACCGGCTACATAGTTTATCTTCTATTATGTCACACAATCTGCTTTTACTGCTTCTAGAAACATAAACAGCATCACTTCCTGCAAGGAAGATAACTTTTCCTGACAAAGATGTACTATTGCTGTTTATATGAGCAAATATTGTCTCTTTTATCTGTTGGATAAGATTTGGAGATTTACTGTAGTGACCAACTGACTGTAGTCTGCAAATACCCTCATAAAGCCTCCCAAAGAGCTGTCAGTGTCATTTCTTTATCTTCCAAGCTAAATTCAGTATCACCCTGCTGCTGATTTGTAACTCGTAGTTCATGTGGAAGAAGCAGAGAAGACTGTCTGTAGCAGGAGATAGTTTTCTTGCCCCCTGGTGACTACAGCCAGCACCAGGATAGGGAGTGACTGCTCGAATGTGTGGTCTAGGTGATGTTTCTTTACAGCAGAGGCGCCTGTAGCTGAAAAAGCTGTGGGCACAATGGTGACTGTGAATTTATGCTTATAGAAATGCAGCTTGCTCAGAACGAAGTCTTGGCAGAGGACAGATTCATTTTGTCATGAAGCATTTTCTGTTTTATTTTGGCCAGTAAAAGTTTTAATAGAGGGGGATTTTTAACATTGGATTAATATGTAAATTTCTACGAGGACCCTCTTCAGTTATTGCTTATATGATGCTTTTAAGAGTTTGATTTTGAAAATGAACAGAGCTATTGCAGATGAAATGTAATGTATTACCTGGACAAAGATTTGAGTGTGACCTCTGAATAGCTAAATCAAATAGCACAAAATGCAAAGACCATTATCATTTTTCTCCACATTGTGTTTATCTTCTGTTTTTTTGTTAGAAGATGTCACCTTGTAAAAATCTTGTGACATCTTGTGAAACATAACATCATTACGAATTTTGTATTCCTACAGTCTGTGCTTCAGTGTTGTATCCAATGTAGATATTTTCAGTGCAATAATTTGGGACAATTTCACAAACATGTTTGCTGTTTACCAATTATCCTGTGTGATCTTTGTTTCTGGTTCTTAGAAATGTTAATTTAATTTTTGTTTTAAACTGATGTATTATTTTCTTTGACAAACCAATCAGATTTTACTGTTGTAGGCACTGTACGAGAGGGCTGCAAACCTCAATGTAACACAGCACGCTCAGGATCCACATCCCTTCAATACTGCTGTCTACAAAGAGGATTACTAAAACTGTGCAGGCTACAGGCCTCCCACGCACTTATTTGTTCTGATTAAAAAACAAAACAGAAATGTGTGCTGTCCAGTGAAGAAAGTACATACCCATCTTTTTGCATACTGCATAAATTCTCTGGAAAATTCCGCAGGATTGTTTTTTTATTAGGGTAAAGTTCCCAGGAGCTGCACAGCCAATAAAAAGCCAACAAGATAAAAGAGCAGGGAGGATTAGGAAGGGATGAAAGCTGTAAAATTTTCCATATTATCTTGTGAAAAGCTATGTTCTCTGCTCTCTCTTATTACATTTACCTTGATTATTCTGAAGGACAGAGCCAAAGTAGGAGTAATTTGAACTTTCAGCAAGTCATCCCCAACACAGTACTCAGTACTAATTCAGATACTTTTTTCTTTAGTGTTTTGACATACATTTCTTTTCCTCATGGTAAGAAAATGGCCATGGACTTGGTCATAAATTAAGTACATTGTTGTGCAAAGACAACCTGACTCACCCCCTCCTTTAGCCCTCTGTGTTGCATGTCTAAGAATCGCACCACAAGTTGCGGAGACTCATAAAAGGAGAGGCGAAGAGACATTGAAATATCTGAACCTTACAAAGATAAACACACTGAGGTATTCATTGCACATTTTATAGGCTGTCCAACGAATTCTGTCCTCTCAGGACTTTTTGGTGCAACATTGAGACTTTAGTGCTGCAGATCAATTTGCACAATCAAAAGCACACATACAGTCCTCCCATGTATAAAAGCAACTGCATCCGCACACGACCAGGTCTATACACTTGTACAGGCCCAGACACACAATAAATAAATAGTTAAATAAATGGGCTTTACTTTGCTCAGTTCATGGATCAGTTTTCACTGTTTAGTTCTAAGAACCATCTGGGTCTCTCCTTTCACTCTGCTCTGTGGAGCACAGATGCTCCTTTTGTGATGGGCTCCAAATCTTAATAAGCAGTTAAAATATTTACCGAGGTGGGTTTTTTTCCCCACCAACCACATTTTCCTCTCCTGTTTCTTTTTTTTATTATCATTATTATTATTTATACCTTTTCATGGGCAAAAAATGGAGATGTCCACTAAATGTGATTGATTGGGCTTAAAAATGGCCATTATTACCATTAAGCTCCACATGTCAGCTGCTGCTTTTGTGCCGGCTGTATTTCTAAGCTAACCAGTGATCCATGAGCGCAGACAGGAGGGGGAAGAATGTAATGCCCTGAAAGAAATGCCCATTTCTCTATGGATCCGTCACTTGATTAAAAATACAGCTGCAGACACTAGCATACAAGAGGCAGAGAGAGTCAAAGAAAGAGGAATGAGAAGAAAGGAGAAAGTGAGAAGGAGAGAAAAGGGGAAAACCCCAGTGTTATAAGAAAAGGAACTCTCACTGAATTGGAGAAATAACTTCTTTCAACTGACAGAAAAGAAGAACAATGGCATATTGGGGGCAATGTGTACATGTTTAAAGAGTATGCACGTGTAATTATGTGGCAAAGACCTAACTGAGTTTCCAGAGGACATGGGAATCAAAACTTGTGGAATGTGAGGGGGGGGGGGGGGGGGGGTCGGTGTGAATCTGTTTACTGTTGTTGTTACTAAACAGCGAGTTGTCGGCCTAGTGCATGCAGTTAGTTACTGCTCACCATCTAATGAAAAAATGTGAGAAAAACAACCATAGAAACAGTGTTTCGGGGATACATGGATTGTATTTCACACATAAAACCTCCCTCACCTTAAACAGAGTAGATTTTTTTTCATCTAGCAAGATTTATTTAAAAGCAGAATCAGTAGGATTTTCCTTACAAAAAAAAAAAAACAATGAATAGAAATATAATCCCTCTCAGTCATCACTTATGACATACTAGAAGTGTGTGGCGATGAATGTATGTACAGAGACTCTGCCGTCTGCCTGTATTTTCTTATTTTCTTATTATTTTGTTGTGTTCGGGACATTTCTGGGCGTCAACCTTTGGGCAGTGGGTGTGTAGCTCCCAGCCAATAACAGTGCAGGGTGTGAAGGCGGGACTCTATAAAAATGTAGTAATATAGCGCTGCACTGCAGCATAGCGCTCTGATATCATTGAGCCAGGGAGGAGGAGCCAACTTTGAATGTTTTATAACCTGCAACCAACAAATCCTACTCATTCTGCCTTTAATTTACTTAGAAAAAACCTTGAAAGAATATAAAGATAAAACAAAACAAATATAAGACATATAAACAAACCATTACATATTTTGATAAGAAATCTTTCTTGAATCTGTGTAGTAATTAATGGTGTGTGATTCATTCGCAAATCATATGAATTCAGGATTTTTGACGTCATGGCTGGGCATGACTGGCATCCTAATTGTGTGTTTAGATGATATGAGTAAGGCATGATCTCATAGAAGATATAAACAGCATCGCCTCGTAGTTGTGTGACTCAGTGAGTCATCACAGTCACACAGTGGTGTTTGGATTTGACTTCCTGTAAATTAAAAGCATTTAAAGGCTTTTGCACATGCTTTACTAATTGTGGACTAATACTGTGTCACTTAAGCTGCAGTACCCGAAGGATAAGGCCTTTTGCCCACTTAAGAAATATGTTTTGGGGCATTGTTAAAAGCAGGAAATAGTAATTTCACCATGCACTTCCTGTTCAGAAGTTTCCACAACAGCTTCATACCCTTACTCAAGGAAAGGATGAGAAAGAACACCACAGAAGTAAGTGTGTGCTGCCGATGACTTGCTGCATGATTAAGCAATTCATTCTTTGATATTGTGTTTTTAACAAATTCCTGTGAATGTATGTGCTTTGTGAAAAATACTTTAAATAATAAATAACTTCAGGCAGTACAGTGAATTATTTGCATAACTCACAGGTGGTTTATTTGGACAACGACTAATAATCAGAACACTGACAGAGACTTGACTCTGTGAGACATTGTAGTGTCAGCTTTATCTCTCGTAACAAAGACGTGATTCCTTGGTGCTGGATGACATGATCCAGTGACTCACCAGAGACACAAATGTGACAGTGGCAATTGTGCTCTCAACCTCTCTTTAGGAGTCATCAGTCATCTATGCACAGCAGCTCTAGTCACTAATTCACCATGTGGGAGGCAACTGTCCGCCTCCAAATCCTATTGAGTTTTTATGTGTGACAAACACAACCTACACATTGCAGCCGTTCTATCTCATATGTGACCAACCTGTACAATATCAGTGAAATGTTTTCTTCCATTGTTCACTAGATGGCACAGGATATGCTTCTGTCTGCCTTGCTGTATTTTCATAACTGCAGAGCAGTGTTGATACAGTGTGCTGGGAAGGACAACAACATGAGAACATGCACAAGGTCTGGAAAACATGACCTCACACGCGTTGTAGAGAGGGAAGATTCCCAGAGGTCAAAGCACTGTTGTTCCTCAAAGAGGAAGTGCCCGAGGGTCCCAGAGGCCATTGAGTGACCTTACCAGGCAACATGTCAAGCAGAGGGCAATCTGCTCAAGACACCCACGAGCAGCCCAGCACTAGCACAGCAGCAGTATGCAATCACATGCCATCCAGAGCTGTATACGCATCTGCAGGTTTTTCATTCCAACAGAACACTGCAGCAATGATTTCACTGATTAGATCCTCGTTTCTGGTTGAAGATGAACAGTGGAATCACCCCATGGCTCCTAATGTCCTTTGGAATATGCTGTAGGCATACTGTATTCTGGCTTTTTACTGTAGAAGACTTTATATGAATAATGACAGCAAATAACATACAGTACAGTGCATCTTAGGTTTGTAAAATGATTCCTTAGGTTACTATTATGGGCTTCTTTATTTGATTTACTTATGAACCATAGTCATAACTTAGACCTAAGTTATAATAAAATATAGTTGTATAACTGTTTCTCACAAGAGTATAATTGGTGTTAGATAATTTGGGTAAATAATCTACACCATCTTAATTAGTGTGAATATTTTTTAATAGTCATTGTGCCAGGTGCAGCTTTAACATTTCATATCCAAGTTGTTTATGGCCTCAGCTATAATGGGTAATTTAAATGGCCAATTTAAATGTTTAATGAGTCGATGCTTGTGAGTAAAACTCTTCTTAATTTACAGTTTAATGATTATACAACAACAGACTAGAATACAAACTCTTGTTGACTTTGCACATCAATGATGTTCACTCCACCATCCATGACTGTCTATGTCTTTCACCACTCTGAAAGCGCTCTGTCTGTGGGCTTCTTTGAAATAAGTCATCTCTTTTGCTTCCTTTATCTCTTCCTTAGCATCCCTCTCTTCCTCTCTCTAGCCATCACTCTCTTCCTATTCTTAGTGATGGTGCGTTTGTTCTGTGAAGCGGATGCCACGTGGGCCCTCTTTTATAGCTCTGCACCGTTTGTTTTATTTATCTGACAGGCGTCCCCCCGTATTGTCCTGGGTTATCAGTGCTCTCCTGCAGATCGCGTTACCGCCTGTGTGAGGCTCTGACCCATCTCAGGGTTCACCTTTAAATCTGATTCTTATCATTACCTCCGTGATAAATAGGCAAGGCTTAGGAGGAGATTACTCTGCTCGTCCCATTCCCCTTTTCCCACTGTCGACAGTGCTCTCTGTCGGGCCCCAAGCTGTCATCCCAGTCTCAGTCAGGAGGAAGGCAAATACTCAGCTCTGTTCCTCTAAAGATTTGGTGACTTTAGAAAAAATAAAATAAAAAGGGCTACTGCTGTTCCCATGTGAATGGTCTCTTATCTCCAGTGGGCGTCCTTAAAACCCTCTTCCCACTCTGGCTTGCTCCTCCGAGAGTTAGTCAGCACATCGTCATACTGACAACTGAGCTCCCCCATCGATTTTTCACACGGTTCTTATCTGTGGCAATAGTTTCAGAAAGTTTTTTTTTTTTTTTTTTTACTAATGAAAGTGGTGTCATTTCAGATGTACTGCACACACCTGCCATTCCCACTCACTCTGCTGTGCATAACAGGTGCCTCTCTGATCTTGTTTTCCACGATTTTGTGCTGTGTTGCTTTGCTCATGTGCTTATCATCTAAAACTGCACTGCACTTGATTGCAAACATCTTTTCAGCCTGCATCATAAAGTGGAAGTGGCACTGACAGAAAATTCTCTATATAATAATGAATAAATGTTGGACTTACTGATGCCAGATCTTTGTTTTTCTCACCCCTTTGGTGTCTTTTTACAATAAGGTAGTGGAAATAATTATCTGGTTCAGTAAACATACTGTGTGTGGTTTACTAACATCACATGACATTGGCATTCAACATTTTCAAACATCTCCCTCTTACTGTTGAGTCACCAATGTGCAAAGTTGCCCCATCTCAAAGACTCGGTGTCCACATGCCTGCAATTTCACATGTCTGCGGTGGCTGCTCAGATTAAATCTGCCCTTTTTTGTTATATTTGATTCCTTTTTTGTTCTATATCTGCATTATGAGCAAACATTTATGTGTAACTGATAAAAAAGTGTTCTCCAATTTTAGTATTAGTTTAGCTGAATGGACCTTTAGGCCTGGGTTTGTACTGTTGTACCATGGGAGTTTGGGTGTGCATGTCTCCTCACCATCATTTTCTATAGGCAGTGGACACTGTGTGTGACTCAGTGGTCAGTCATGTGATCATTCTGCTCTGCTGTCTTTGATTGATGGTCACTAACAGCCAATCCTGCTTTCCACCGTAGGGAAATATGGAATTCATTATTTAGTTCCCCAATGTGGGGTCAAAGGTTAAACTGAAACAATGATAAAATGGGGGAACCGTTTGCTTTGGGCCATGGATGGAAGACTACCCTGTGCACAAGAGAAGAAAGACCTCACGCTAACATTAGCAGCTGGCTTCTCTCACCTATATCATGTGGACAGTTTTAATAGCAGTAAGCTGAAAGAAGTGCATGACCGGGTGATGGAGGACACTAATGTTAGTCCTGGGTCGCAATATCTAACCCAGGTTCACAATCTTTAAGTAAACATGTCCGAGGATGCATACATTTGAGCATATTCATCAAAGTGAGAATTCACAGCTGTTGTCACGTAACCAGTATAATGCTAGCTTAAAGTACGTTCATTACATTGGTGGTCTTCCCGAAGGAGAGTGATATGGCAGACAGTTCTTTTAGAGATTACGCATTTATCTATCACATGATAGAATTCTATGCCTTATACTTAAGTATCATACCTGTCTTTGGATTAACTCTAATACTAACTCAATAATACTAATAATTCATTTTCAAAATGTCAGCTATCAAACATAGGCTCAAATTAGCATTTTATGCTGACCTTGTGACCTCTTTGGCTTTTTCCGATTTGGCCCAATTATTAGATGAAATGACAAATTTGATCTCCTTTCAAAAGCAGGCAATTCAAAAGGTCTCCATTCTTTCTCCATCATGTTTGGGCAGCCGGTTAACAAGAGCAGGCTGGTGCATTAATGATGATAGATTCCACACCCAAGGCCTTTGGAGAACAATCACTCCCAGAATGCCATGCAAGAGGCTGACCTCCTGACCTGTCTCAGGCCACACAGCAAAGAAAATCTATAAGCAGATTTGGAGGCAGAAGTGACCAGTGGTGAGAGTGACTGGCCAGTGAGCACAGGAGCCTGTTTGCTGGACAAACATGCTCAGGCATACGAGCCCCACAGCTGGAGAATAATCCCATTGGAGGCCTCTCAAATATCCGGACCATGTAAAATAGAGGAGCTGTAAGATATGCAAATCTTTTTAAAACCTAATGAAGCACAATCTTATTTCACAACAAGCTGAATTTTGTCTCAAAGACCCTGAAAAAGACAAGTTGAATTGAGTCCCTTGGTGTCTCTCTGTGGGAAACTTGTCATCTTTGAACTCTGAGGGGGTTCTATCCCTACACCTAAGCAACCACTGTCACTGTGGAACTGGCCTGTTTCCTGTCTGGTATTTGGTCTTTTCAGCCAGGGAGAATTATGCTAGTGTACCTCATCATATTTGCATCATGTTGTAGATAGTCAATACAGTTAAGATATATACTGCTTGTCCATAGCATATATGTTCACCATCTTTCTCTTTCCTTCTGGCAACCAGGCATCTTTATAGTTAAGCAACACTTAGACTACAGTCACTAGCGACTGTGAGGCTGTAGGTACAGTGATGCTTTGAGCTAAATGTTAATTTCAGTATGCTAACATGCTCTCAATAACCATGTTAACACATGCTAATATTTAGTAGGTGATAGATACTATATTTACTATGTTCACTCATTTAGCTTAGTGTGCTAGCATGCTAGCATTTGCTAATTAGCACACACGCGAAATAATGCCAAGGCTGATAGGAATGCCATTGGTTTTTCAGTATTAAACACATTTAAAAAAATTACCTGATGATGATGCTAGGTGAAAATTCACCAATATTTTTAGTATAGTAAATATTGTGATATTTCACAGGATATTTTCACAAGATGGAAAAGTCAGGGGATCACTAATGTAATTAAGATTCATCCTCTGGTAGTACTAGAAGTCAAGTGATCATCAAAGTCAGTATGCTTCATCCTCTGGACACCATGGATGTCAGTAAAAAATCTCATATCAATCCATCCTATAGCTGTTATTATTATTTTTTGTACTTATTTACTGGGGCCATGTACAGTGTTAAACATAAATGTTTAGTCCAGAGGAGCGACTGTGCTTCTGACATTGCTATCTCTATTGTTATGCCGCTAGTGTAGCTAAATATACAGCGATGTGTTTAAATGAATCACCTTGTGTATTGTAGTATTAGGATTACAACCATATGCTAAACCAATACACTGTATATAGTGGGTCATTATGAGTAAAGCAAACCAAACTGATGCACAGTGTACCTAACAAAACCCCTGACAGATCATCCATTCTGTGTGCAGCAGCTGTAATTTTCCCAAACACCTGCCTTGACTTAACTATCAGCTGTGGTTCCTGTCGCTTTTTACACTTTACCCAAATAGGTTGGCAGTCTTTACAAGCAGGGCGATAATCCCACCTTTTATTGCTGCTAAGGAGCGTACCTCCACTGGCTTTTGCTGGAATCAACACCCATGCAAATGCCTCAAGCTCAAGGCTAAATCCAATATTTGTTTTCCTTATTTTTGATGTCATACAGTAATATCAGTGACCAAGCAGGCATACATATTTACATTTTGTTATTCTATATGAAAATTAAGAAGGAAAAGAATAGTTGGGTATGTTGGAGACCTCTGCCCCCTTTGGCAACAACATTCAACTACAGACTATATTCTGTTGACATTACCCTGAAACACATGAACTTTGATACAATTATTTTTAGGACGTTTTGAGAATGTTCTGTAATAAAATATGAGTAGAACAAAACTTTTGTAAATCAAATTATATGTTTATATCATTTATTTTGTTGCATTAAAGTTTTAGCCAGTTTAATAACAAATGGCCACTATGACAACATCCAGCTTTGTGTGTGTGACTGCATGTGTCTGTGTTTTCTGTAGGGTTGGATATTGATTAATCTCTCATCCTTATCTCTCACTAAGGGGAGCTGGGGGTGGGGGGTTTCATGCGAAATTGTAAATGGGACCTTTCATAAAAGTCCATGGGTACAAACATTGTGCATTCAAGGACAAATTGTTTTCCATGAAAAACTGATAGAACGATCTGTTCATCACTGAGCAAACTTTAGTCATTATTTGCATTCAGAAAAAAAATCTGTTGAGGGGAAGCTTACTGATGTCTAGGGCATTTGGCTCTTCTTCAGTCAAATGGTAACAGTTGATTCAGTTGTCCCCAGTGGCAGCAATAAGTTTGTTAACCTTACTGGTAGATTATTTCATAGCTACCAAGGCTATTGCACACTGGAACAAATAGGGACATAGTTGGGAATAAATTCCTAGAATGATTGTGGTCACTTCCTGAAATGATGTCATGCCAGATAGAGGATAATGAAATTCTCAGTTCTGACAATAATGAATTACAGTGCTATGTGAGGAGGTTAATGATACAAATTTAAACCCAGCAAGGCAAGTTAAAGCAATTTGGTACATTACATGCGAGCACTGTGTAGCCAGGTGTATACAATAGGTTCCTTTGCCTGAATTGTAGTTTATTATTTTTATTAAATAAATAAAAAATAAAGTGACTTGACTTGATATATTTTGGCTTCAGTGCATTGTTGATGACTGGTTCATATTTTGGGAAAATCCTATGGATGTGTCATCCTGAATATGAGTATGACCATTCACATAAGTGGAGTGACTCGTGAATCTATGATTTCACTCATCTATATTTTCATGTTTACATAGTGAGTCACTGCCGAAACTCTTGTCTCTTTCCTATATGATATTAGTGAGTCACATGGCAGCACTGTGTGACTGTGAAGAGACAACTCAAGTATCAGAAGAACAGACTGATTCTCTTGTTGATCTCTTTGCTGGTTCTTTGTTGTTGCCAAATGTCGATCTATACTATCTTGTTTCTATCAATGTCAGATAGCAGCTCGGTGTCCATTCAGTGATGGCATTCCTGCTGGGAAGGACTTAGCGATTAAAGCAGACAGGTGTTCTTAGTCCTTGGAGAAATAAAGAAAGGAAACCATCAATGGCAACATGCGGCCATCATGGAGGAACATCCATAAAATAGATCATGGCAAGGAGAAAATGGATAAGAGCTTGAGGCAAGAAAGATCCAATCCATTGAGTAAGGAATCATTGCTGGCTGCTGAACTAAAGTCTGTTCAGTGTGGGAACATGTTAGCTTGTCTATTGGGACATTGTCCACTCAAACATACTTTAAAAGGCAAATGTTACTTTAAGCACATCTTTGGATTCATGCATTCATTATTAACATACAGTGTTTTAAATCAACAATGTTTAACGTATAGTCATCAAAAATAGATTGTATTCTTTCTTTTCCTTACCTCAAATGGTTAGTTTAAGAACACAACGCATGTAATTCATCGCGATGAGTTGTCTACAGCATCAGAATTTATTAACCATAACATTAATTTTTAATGCAGATAATGGTTGTTATAAAATACTAAAAGCAATAGTTGTGTGATCATCCATATTTTTGACGTGTTTGATAACTGTTGTAATGAAAGGAACAACAGAATTTAAAATTAATACATTGATTCTGGTAAGGTAGAAAATGATTCAGCAGCTAATTTAAAAGTGTTTTCATTAGAAACTAGATAATGCAGGTGAAGTGTAATGGTTTCCCAAACATATTTTTCTCATTTAAAAAATGTAAAACGTTTGGACACACCTTCCCATTCATTTGAATGAGAAGGTGTGTCCAAAATTTTGACTGGTACTACATACACAGTGCACAAGAAAAATTAATGGGCCAGCTTTGCAAGGCTAGTATACAGTACATTAGTGTTAGTGTGAAAATTATGTGTTAGCCTAAAGTAAACACACATCTGTGTTTAAAAATATGCATCCAATGGTGTAAAAAAGAATCCTCAGTTTAGTCATCTAGCAGAAGGTGGATAAAAATGAAGGCTGTGAATAAGCTGTCAGCTTGGAATTAGCATGTTGCTGTATGAGTCTTGTCACTAGTGTCTCACAGGGCACAGATTGAAACAGAAGTGTTTGTGTATAATTTTATCATATTACAGTGTGTTATCCCAACGGCAGAGCAGTGTCATCGTGGGAAAGTTAATTGGATTTGCTGGCTGAGTGTGCTGCACCGCAGCTTCTGTGGGTCTGTCAGGATAGTGATGACACGTCATGCCGGGCTGTAGCGTGTCAGCAGCAGTGAGGAACAGCCTGGAGCCCGCAAATATCATACAACTGGTGAATTTGTCACCCTCACATCACACCACAGTCACCACAACCGTATAAACTGACGTGATCACATTTGAGAACATAGTTTAGCCCCATTTTACCATGATAATTTTGTTCTGCTATGTTAAAATTGACAAAACTAACAGTGGAAGCATTGTATATTTTGACCCTATTTAAAAACTTGACACAAGATTGGACTCACCATGCGGTTGTAAATAGATGAAGTCTTTGGGGGCACCGACCTTGGGTGAAAACAGCTCTGGCAGAACTAAAGAGTGATTTACTGTATTCACCACTTGGCCTGCTCTTTTGACTGAGAAATAGGCTAAACTGAAAGAGGAATAAATGTTGCCGAAGTTTTCCCAAGCATTGCTCAGATTCATTATGTGCATAACTTACTTAATAGCATTCCTTCCTTGTACACTTCACGCCATACCTACCCACCATGCACTGCAAAGGCTTTATATGCTCCCAGTGCTATGGAAAGGCTCAGAGTTGGAGGGGTTGGCAGGGGTGGTGTTCAAGTGGGTAAAACATTTTTTTGTTAATCCTGACAGCAGGACAGTTTGAATTTTCTGGGTGGTTTTGCACTCACAAATGACAAGAACAGCAAGTCCAAAAGACACATGTACTTTTGAGAAATTCACTCCACAGAGCAGGGGACATGGGGTACATAGTGTTTTTGGAACATAACCTTGTGGTGAGAACGATTTTTGTTATAAAGAGTCCCCACAGCAAACAGAGCTGATTAATTCAGCCCTCCAACCCCCACCCCTGAAAATGATTCCCCCCAAAGCACAGGAGCACTTGGGCATGTTTAGCGCAAATGTAATTACGGCCTCGGTAAGCGGCCAGCTTTTTAAAGAACCCCTTCTCCTTCTCTCTCACTTCAATACCTGATGATGTCATGGCCCTTTGTGGGGTCGCAGAAACTCCTCAAATCAACTGCCACTCATGACCTTTTCTTTCAATTTTTTTTCTCTCCCCTTTGCCCAATTCTTTCTTCCTCTTTTTCTTTCTCTGGTTCATAACCGAGGTTCCCTTTATGGGTTGATCAAGCAGCCCTCTCCCATTGGCTCGCTCTGCTTTTGGAGCCACTTTATGAGAAATGCATGCCCCTGTTTAAATGTATTGATAGTCCTCATAGACGTCCCAGTCTTTTGTCCTCCTGGCCTGCTGAAGTCTAAAAAGTTCCAGAACATGGAAAAAAGGACTCAGCATACAGCATTGTGCTGACAATCCCACCTCTAAACATATTTGACTACAGACATATTGCAGTTTGAGAGACCAGAGCAATGCTGCTTGGAGAATTTTACCCATTTTATTGCCACTCTCAGTGGCAGAAAGGAATGTAATCTGGCAAACAAATGTTGTGACAGACAGTTTGTCTGGAGGATTTTACGACCCGTCTGCACTGTTGGTACATGGTTACACCAGCCCCCTCAACAGTTAATGCTGCATGGAATGGTGCATTTAATTTTTTCATACACATTTCGTAAAAAAAATGGTTTACTTTCCTTCCATGTAGCTCTTTTCAGAGTCTAATTAAAGAGCTTGCATTGCACAATCTGAAAAGGACTAAGCTAATAATGACCTAGTTGTGATCCCACACTCACACACTGCAAACCCCATGGTTGACAAATTCCAAAACAAAATTTTCTTTAGAGCTGAGTGATCTGCAAAAGTTGTCTGATTTGTGCATTGTGCATTTCAGCTGTGAATTTTAATGTTTCAACAAAGATCTGGTTTCTTTTCTTTTTTTCCATCAATGTGATTTCATTTTATGAACAGTACAGCCACCTGTCAGATTAAAAAATATATTTTTAAAAAACAACAAATATATAAGGAATTATTGGAAATTATTTAACTTCTTCTTTCACTAAAATATGATATAACTTGGGTAGCAGTTGTTCAATAGATGGTAACCATCTTACTGTTTTTTTGTTTGTTTTGTTTTTTTTACTTTGTAAGTTTATGAGATCACCACATAGATGCAATCAGAGCCTCTCACATTTGATATGTAGCCCATATCTGTCATACATAGGTTTTCTACTGTGATTATGCTATATTTCATTCCCTGAAATAAAGAAGCTTTAACTGCCAGGACATCAGCTTTAAAAAACAACTAACAATACATTGTCTTTAAAATACTTGAAATTTCAGTTGTTGCTTTATGTTAATTATTGGAGTGGAGTGGACTGCTATAGTTATTAGGATGTGGTTAATGTCAAATTTGCATCTAATAAGACCAAAATTGTTATAATTGAACAATAAGATGAATAATGCAAAGCCACAAGCACCAAAGCATTTTAGAATCAAGTCACGGGATAAGATGAGAGGTAATGAAGTTACTCATTAACTTCGCATCAAACTAAGGAATCAGTGTTACTGTAGTCAACTTTCCCTGATGACTTCAAAATTGCACTTTGGGTTTTAGTGTTTTATGTTGGCTTCAATATGTTGTTGAAGACAAATTTCCAACAAAACAGAAGGCAGAGCCCCTTTTTTATAATATTATCCAGAATCATTCATCAGAATCAATCACCATGTTCACTGTTTAACAGAAAACATGAATCCATTTAGTCCAGCTCTTTTAAACAGCTGGATTTACATATGGCTTGTAATCCTTTATTCAGCTAAATGCAATCCTTCAAGTTTTTTTTAAGCCAGTATTCCCTAATTATGAAGGTGTATGGTTTGTTTCAGATTTGCTGATGAACTACGGGAGTTGTTTTGTTTTTTTCTCTACTATCACAGTTATGATCAGGATTTATGCGTCTGGCATTCCCTAACTAACATTTGAAAAACAGTTGCTACCTTAAAAGTTCAAGTACTGCAAATAAAATCATCAATCAAACCAAAAAATAAAAGTGCAATACAGTGAATAGCAGAGAAAATGGGCCTGCAATGGACTAGTATTTGAATGCTGAGGAAACATTCACAGTAAAACTGCAAATATCAGTTTTTGTATTGTCATAAAGTAACAAGACTCATTCAGTGTGAGGGTCAGAGAGTGGGATTATGAAAAGAGCAAAACACAAAGTGTCTCATCAGCTTTATCTCTCATGCTTTCCTTTCATATTATTTTCACACAGCACGTTTTTTTGTTGTTGTTGTTATACGGTTGCTACACAGCATTAGCCATCACCCATTTCTCTTTTTGTCATACAGACGACCACAGTCCTGATTCATTCATTTTGGAAAAGACAAAATGAATGAATCAGGGCTGTGAAAAATACATGACGGTTTCTCTCCCCCAATGAGGAGTTTTCAGTGGAATACACACAGTTTATGTCTAATTATGGTTGTCAGTGTGGGAAAGAAATAGGGGGAGGCATTCATTTGTCCTTTTGCCTGATTTTATATTTCCTCTATGGTCCTCTCTTCATCTCTCCCATCCAAGTGATTACAGCACACTTAAATGCCTAATTGGCTTTACTCCTTATTAGCAATACAATTATACAGGCCTTGGGATTCTCATGTGTGCAGCCATCTGTAGAGAAGAGACACCATTCAGATCTATCCATAATTCAAACCATAGTTATTCTTCCATTGGCAAGCCCAGGCCTTTGTGAGTGTTGTATGGTTCTTATCCTGGCTTGCAGGGCCCCTCTCTTTGCTGTCTTTTGATCATTACCTCACCTTTGTCCTGAATTAATAGAAACCTTACAGATAACACAAACCATTATTATTCATTCGTTGCCAGCAGGTTTCTTGTGGTGGATTTAGGTGGAATTCAAATGGTATTTTTAGGGATAGATAGAAAGACGATGGTTGTCACTAATTGTGCATTTAATTTGATACAGACTTGTTGTATCACATCATATGTACAGTAACTTGACTATTACTTTTAGCTTGTGATATGGTAAGAGAAACTATGGTGAATAGCATGAGAGAGGAATGCCTTTTCAGCACTGATGTAGACATATACTAAAAGCTTAAAAAGTTCAGCCACATGCAAATGATGCAACAATAACAGGATCTCATACTTCTTTTATACTCTCAATATAGCATGCAATTGGTTTTACAGTATATGAGAATATTCCTTTGTGTAGTTTGATGCTTTAGTGAAATAAATACAATAAGTGAAATATTATTATAGCTATTATCTCAGTTCCGTCTCACCCACAACAAAAGTACAAATGTCACCTTGACAATAGGAAGTTCATGTGATCTGTGGGAGCTCACTGAACTTTGGCACATGTGATGGATGGATTAACTCAGCCAGGTATATTAGAGTACACTGTTGCGGAGCTTCCTTATCTTTGGTCACATCTATGCTCTGAGGAACCCGTCTGTCTGCCTGGGGTCTTCCACTGGTGTAATAAGACAGCTCTGATAGTATCTAATGACAAGGCAGACACCCAAGTTCCTGATGCCATTATCAAAAGTGGCCTCATCAATCAGACGGCAGTGTGACAGGGGATGTGTGTGTTGTGATGACAGGAAAGATCAGTGATGAGAGGCTGGAATGAAGGAGAAGAGTGGGCTGAAGGGTGGATTGAGGGGTGTTGGGATTGCAGGCAGGAAGAGGCGGGGAGTCTATGGCTGTAATGAGGCGGTCCACCTTGTACCCCCATCGACCTGGTAAGAGATGGTGTTATTGGAGGCGTGGCAGAGAGCAGAAGAACAACCCCCTCAGTCAGTTTACATTCTCTGATAAATCGTTCGTCATCTTACAGCTGCTCATCTACAGAAGCTCATTTAATACAGTTACTTTATTTTTCAGGTGATATCATCTCTACAGATAAAGTATAAGTCACTTTTGGTCTCTTCAAAGATAGTTGTTTACAAAACTGCATTGAACAAAATAGTTCTGCAATGTCCCGTTCTCAACTTACTGGCAGTCATTTCATAATAATTCAGAATTTCCAGTTTTGACACAACAGGTGTCATTTTGTTGTTGAGAAAGAGGCATTAGTAAATTGTGCACACATTAATTGTTGGATTGAATTGCGTAACTCCATAATCCTGTATCCTTTCAGTTTAAGGACATATTGCATCCTAACTCAAAGGCACACTTGTGTTGCTCAAGCACAGGAAATTTCCAACATGCTGAATGAACTCTCAAGCACTGTGGAGGAAGGGGCTGAGTTTACGCTCACGCGGATTAACATGTTTGGAAATTCTAACTCTCTCCATCTGACATCTTTGTGTGAGAAGAAAAGCAGAGAACCTTTGACAACGACATTTTTCACATGATCAGGGCTGGATGAAAAAGTGCCTTTGAAAGGCAGTGAAGCCCAGGAAAATTGTTTGTTGACCACACATCAACCATCGTATTGCGGCTGTCAGGCCTGCGTGGCATGAGGAATTCCTTTGGGAAACAGATTAATAGTTCATTTTCATGGCAGTTGCACTCAGAATGAGAGAGAGAAAGAAAACAGAGAAAGTAAGAATGAGAGGTAAGTGAGGAAAAACAAAAAAGCAGGCTTTTCTGAGGGTTTTTTTTATATATTTTTGGTTTCTTATTATCAACATTTTTTTTTAATTTGTAAAAGTAATAAAATAATTTTTCTGTTCATTGTAATGCCATATGCAAATACTTTGCTTTCAGATGAAGACTGGTCTGCATTTTCACTGGGGTTGCTTCGAAAAGAAGTTTTGTTTTTCTAACTTGACTACAATGTCATCCGGAATGCATTCTCAGCGACAAGGAAGTTTAGGAGGATCACCCCCCCACCACCCCCACCCTCGCTTTCCCATAATCTCCTGTTTTATTTTATCAGGGAATAGCTGCAGAAACAATGGTCTTCCTTTTCAGAAATGTTTTGCATACCTTTCCTGAATATATCTGAATTAGCACGGAAATAAAAACATGTTTATGTCTGCACCAAGATGACCCCTGACAATTTAGAGTTAACATACATTTGTCTTTGTTTGAATTTAATGAACTATAGAAAATATAATACATCAGGCTTTGACTATTATTAGTAACATGCAATTATTAAATTATATATATGTATTTTTTTAAAATATGTCCATTCCAATATATCAACAAAAAATAAAAACAACACTAAACTCCACCTCATAATTTATAGCACACAGTTGAACAAACTTTGGTTTGACGTGACACTGGAAATTTTTTATTGTATGTGAATTTATTGATATCAATGATGAATTATAGGTGATGATTTGTTTTTGTTAATGGATATGCAGTGCTTAGGAATAGCATCAAATAATGTGCTAATAATCTGTGTGATTGTGAAAGGGCATAGACAACACATTCTTTTACAGGTTGTGCTAAGTATTTATTTGAAACTGGAACATTAGTCCTTATTTGTTGCCAGTGTCACACTTTATAGCCTTGGGAGCACGCTCAACAAACACTAACAAATCACTTTACTGGGCACAGTAGATAACCCTATGGTAAGTAGTGCAAACTTTTGTCTTTTCCCAAAGTTTTTACACCAGTAATTGTTCTAAGTGCAGGTATCAATCAGAGCCCTTGCCATTTACAGTACATTATCTCCTACATTAGCTCTGTTGAATTATGTGTGAGTGCAGGTGGAGACACTGTAAAAACAAGCACTGCAAGAGTGTATGCATGTGTGCGTTGAGGAGTAGGTGTGCATGCATGTGCATACACCTTGTTAGCTGGTATCTATGCACGCCCATAGTTTTAGATCCAGACAGAGATTTGCTCCTCAATAGATCAAGGCCTCACTAATGGCATATGATGCTGCGGTGGCCTCAAAATGAGCCATGTAAAGGAGTGACATTATCGATCGTGCCCAGTGAGTCGCGTGGCCTCCAAACACCTATGATTTTAATGGCACGCTTACTTTTTCATGGTTATGGGAATAAATCACGACGTGGCTGTGCAGGGTCGTGGGGCCCCAGCAGTGTGGCAGAGCGCTCCATCACATTTTATATTGTGTTAATAATGTCAGATGTATGTGGGGGAGAGGGCCTTGCATGCATTCATCACAGGCTCTGAGGTATATGGGGAGAGGACCGGACAGGGTGTCAGGCTGGGAGACAGACGCCTCCATTGAGCTTTCTGTCATTCCTCCACAGTCTCAGACAGAGACTGCAAGGATCTATATAAGCTCCGTGCGACACAGCATACAATCTGTCTACCGGGCTTTGCCTGGGAAAAGCTGCTCTCAATAGCACTAAATTTGAGCCCAGCAAACATTCGTTAAGACATATGCTTTTTATTCTTGCCATCAGAGAGGTTAATGGGATTAATTCGCAATTTCAATCACTCTGAAATGTAGCTATAAATAATTCATAGTCTGAATGGAAAGCAAGACTTTTGTTCATTAATTCTTTGAAATTATTTTCACTCTATTTCTGTTTGATAAATGATGTTCACAAGAAAAAATATATTGAAATGTGCAGATAAAATTAAACCGCTGTAATTGTCTTTGACCAGGGGCCAGTCAGTAAGAGCGTTACTTCTGCTCTTCTCACTGTCTAATGCTCTGTCAAAGAAAGCACAGCAGATCATCTTAGGATATACCTTCTGCCAAAGCTATTCCAGCACACCTCCCAGGAAAATGCACTTAATCTGGTTAGCATTACCAAGAAGAATTTGCTTATACATTTATCCTGTTGACATGTCCTCTCATGTGGAAAATCAAAACATTTTATTATTACACAATATTAATGTGTATTTTATATGAGAAAGATATGTTTTTTGATTTAGCACCTGCACCTTGGTTTCAATGACTGTTTTGTGTTATCTGTGCTGGTAAAAGATCCCCCATTTGTCCCAGCCTTTCTGCTCCTCAGAACCCAGATAACAATGAATGCCCTCTTCAAAAATAACACTGCAATGTAAATCATTGTAGGTGAACAACAGGTAGTGAGAGAATAGCACTGTACAATTATTACAACCTCTTGGAGCGATAACGTGTAATCCACAAGCACCCATCCCTGCAGGCACTTAAATACTTTGACCCCTTGCACTCCCTTGCAATGTGGTTAATGCAGATTACAATGGTCTGACTACTGAGAGCCCTCCTCACAGCTGCTCCCATCTCTCCCAGTCCACACGGCTGTAATTTAGCAGGCTGGGTCACTAGCTTCCCCCTGGAAGCTTTGAAGCAAAGTCAATAGAAATTGGATGGCAACTTTGAAGAAATAAAAATAATAATTAAGAAAAATACGGCCCTTAAGATCCATGTGTCTTTGGGTGAGAGGGAGAAGACAGGAGTGAGAGTATACTGAGAGGAATCAAACAGACAGCTCACTTTGTCAGACAAGAGTTGGCATCTTCAAGCTTCCGTCTGTCTCATTGCCAGTGGCCTCATTTGAGCTAAAGCAGGATCAACTTCCATAACAACATGGAAGTTAACCACATGGCATCTCACAGTTTATGATTCATCTAAAACTGTTTGAAGATATTTCAAATTTTAACCAGATTTACAGGGACACAGAGCATGGTTGTAACAGCTACTTTTCACCAGTAATGGTTGCTTTTTTGGTACCTCTGTAGAGTTTGTAAAGGGGCAGAATAGCAGCAAAAGGTTATTTTGGACATCCTCCAAACCACGGGATTTATTATGCCGTGTCTGTGAATTGCTCTGTGTATTGAATATATTCACTCTAAACTAATTGACTAGTATGGTGAGAGGCGCTGAATTAGGCAAATGGGCCCACGATGTGAAGTTGGACTTGATTTATTACTTTGAATGCAACTCAAATCAATGGCTCAGCTCCCCAAAACCATTGCATTTCCCAGCTGAAATCATTGTTATGCTTAAGAAAAGAGAGATTATGCGGGCTTAATGAGTTTCAGTGGTTGAATGTGTTTGCCCACCATTCAGGGGCGAAATCATATTTAATGGCTGACACTCAGTTCATGGCAGGTCCTCCTTTTTCTCAGTGGCAGGTCACCTTCGTCACCGGGAAGGTCCTTTCAGAGGGGAGGGCCAAAGATAGGGTCCTACATTCATGAAAAGAGGAGCACAAACGCTGCGCATGAGAAATGAAATTGGAGAAAAGCAGTTGATTTGCACACAGCACTACGGCTCAGTTTAGGGTTGGCTATAGGCCTCAGCCTGCTGACCTCACTGTGCCAGACTGGGACCTCACTTGCTTTGGGAGACGCTTTTGTTTCTCCAGCTCAAGAAGAGCACTAATTTCATTTCAGTCTCAACAGAGCAGTTGCCTTGGCTTCTAGGTGAAAAATGTTGCAGATCGCTAATAAATTAAGATGCTCTCTGTCTCAGAGCTGTTTGTCCCAATGTCCCAAACTAAGCCCACAGTTATATTTTCACAACTGCAATCGCATTCATTTGCAAATAGACCCCTTACAATTAATGCCCAAAGACTGAAATTCTAAGAGGCTGATAAAGAAAGTAAAGAACATCTATAATTTGGCTTTGGCCTGACAGCCTTGCCCTAAAGCCTTGTTTTCAGGAAGTCCTCTTTTTTTGTTACAGGTTGGATTTTTCAAGCTGCTGCTCACAGTAACCAGCTATGTCTTTAGAGAAAATGTCCACAATATTTTATTTCACACTCAATCCTTTTTTCATGGCACCAAGTTGTAGAAAATGGTACCAAAGGGACCCAAACAATGTATAAAATATCAAGATTTATTTTGGGGGATTTACAGATGACTTCAGATTTATAGGATATCCTAGTTGGATTGGTTATGATTTGGAAGGAACTGCAGGAGTAAGCCCTGGTTGTTTTTGCACAAACATATACATTTCCATAAACTAATCAATGTAACTGCTATAATTTGACCCATTGTCAATAGTAATATGCACCTATTAGGAACAATGCATTACCATGACCAGTTATGAGATTAACAGTCATTGGCTGACAAATGAAAAAAGGCCATCCCAGTTTATTCCAGTTTAATAAGCACTAAACCCACTTTATTGATTATTCACTGCTAATATGTGGTAGCTAAAATCAATAAGCACCCTAGCTCTCATTTCAATATAAACCCAATTATTGCTATTACTAAAGCTGAAGAAATTAGTGAGGAAATGGATCGCTGTGCTATTTTTATTTGCCCATATGTAATGACCTCAACGTAAGTCTGTTATATTTTCATAACATATACTGGATAAGAAATGCATACATAAACCCTCACATTTTAATAATGACATCATATATTATCATACTAAAGTGATTTGTTGCTTTCATATTTATGTTTATTTGTTCACTTGTTGCATTTTTGGCACGTTATTAGCTAAAGTCAAATATGACTTTGAATAAACTGTATTTGATTGAGTAAGTTTATATGGAGTCATTTGTGTGGCGCTCTGAATCTGACAGTGGCTCACATAAAGCGAACAAAAATATGCTTCTACATTCCTCAGTAGAATTCTATTAAATCCCCCTTAAGTCTCTATAATCACCTGGTTACACATAAGGCTGTTTGGTTTTTTAAATCATCTCTAGTTAGAGAGAGAAGCAAGGGAGGCAGAGAGAGACATCATTACTCTGTAATAAAGCATCCATATGGTGTAAATGTTGAGCTAGTGCAAATCCCTTCAGCTTAGCTGCAGAGTACCCTGGCAGGGAAGGTCAGGAGTAAATGCGTCTGACTTAAGCATATGTTTCTTTTTCTGCCACATTGTTGGCACAAATGGAAGTTGAAAATTACATTTGTTGGTTGAAGAAATATAAAGGCAGACCATAACTCTGTACTTTATGATGGGACTAATTTGATAATGCCAGTATAAACATTACATCATTGTCAACATTAAAAATCATTTATTGCTGTGTATCTCTGGCGGCAAATAGTAGCAACGGTACTTTCTATTTTTCTCTTTTGCACTATTTGATAGCTCCAAAGTTATGTCAACTCTCTCAACTTATGCTAAGCATGAGCAGTTAGACTTGATTGTAAATATGGAGGGAATGAATGGTAGGTTCTAAAGCCTAGGCATGTTCTGAAAGATTGTACACAGTCATTTTAATGTGTCACTCCTCTAGAATAAAACTGTTAATAATGATAAAAGATAAATAATAAAATAATAAACTTATTATTAAACCTCCAATCTCTGAGTCATCAGTATGTTCATCCTATAACCTTTGGAAAACCATCTGCTTAATTTTTAATCTAATTTAATTTCAAAATATTGGTTATTTGTTCCTTTACGTATCGTTTTGTCACCTTTACATAAAGTGTCACTTTACTGTATATGAAGTAAACAACATAAAGATACAGTATATATCACACTACTAATAATGTTTAATATGTTGACAATATGACTTGTAATCTTATTAAAAGTGGCATGTCCTAAGAATAGTCCTTCCCCAGGAACATGCTTATTCCATTGGTTCTCTGGAGACCATAGGCTGTTCTTTACCTTGGTAACCATTAGTTGTTATGTGCATACCTGGCAGCTTAGTAGACAGCTCCATGTTTTATGTGATTTTAAAGGACCAACAAAGATGTGTAGTGTGATGCCTCCCATCCTTTTCCCTTCTGGATGTGGCCTATGATGGTGTTGTGTATGACCATGCTTGTGTAAGGTTAATCAGGATTGGGGCTGGCACCCTTGACACTAACGTGGCCCATTTTTGCCCCAAGTCCTGTTGGTGTCTTTGTCCCTTTCAAGACAACATGAATTGAATTAAGGTTATACATCATAACCTCAGATCTATGAATACAAGGTATGGTACAACATCCAATTATACCAATGGTAAATACTGATCAAAGAGGTCATTTAAGTATGTGGGTTCACAGGCATAATTGAAAACCTGCAGAGAATGTTGGAATGGTCCTAATTTCAACATAAAACTAGGGTTAAAATAAGTAACCTTCAATATGTTTCTCTGCACTTATCATGATAGTGTGATTATAATGTACTGTATATTGGATGATGAGGGGTGGAGAACCTACTATTAATGTCATCTTTGCCTAAAGTAGAGTGATAAGTGTCTGCATGGAAGGCTCAGGCATTCAGACAGGGAGGGCTCCACAAGTGGGTGGAACAACAGAAAGTAGTCCTTACCACTAAACCTATTTATCATGAACACTCGCAGTTCACTCAGACATAACTCAGGCAATCTGTCCTTAATCCTATGCTCTGTGTGCATGTCTGTGTATTTGTTTGTGTGTGAGAGTGTGAGTGTGTGTGTTTGTGCACTGTACAATTATGTCTTCAGCTAATATTACCTTTCTTCATAAAGTCGTTCCTAAATATCCAATGGTGAAATAAAAATGGTAGTAGGTACAAGGGCTATAAAAGAATAACAATGACACACGATCCACCCAAAACTCGATCTTAATTTGAATTTTTTTGACCTGCGCACATTAACAATGTTCAATACAACATTATGCATTATAATCATTTGAGAAAGGGAATTGAATCACCAAGACTGTTAAGCCCTGAGAATGAGTAAAAAAAGAGCCAAACAGGAATGTTGTACTTTCTCCTCATCCCCCAGTCTGAAGTCTTATACTTTGCCAAACCCTTTAAAGTAGACAGTAGTCACCCTGGTCCTGAAGGCTCTGCCCCTAATTACAGAGCAGCTGTAATTACAGAACCTGGATGGAGAGAGAAAGAGAGGAAAACCTAAATCCAGCCATTGTAAATTTAGATGACTGCCTCCTGATGATACCTGTTTTTTTCAGCATTGAGAGGTGCAAATAATCCCATCAAAGTGAACAATGGCTACACACCTGCCTCCGACACCTCAGTCCAATTACATGCAGCTAAACATTAGGGCTGCCTGCCTCCTCTCTCTCGACATTGACCTTACATTATCTACACACTTAAGGCTCTTCAAATTATGAGGTTCTATAACTACTCTCTTCCTAATGAGAAGCACTAATCTCGACCTGCAAAAATTTAGCACTGGCTGCCGTCACCTGTTATAAAATACTCAGGATCAGTACAAAACAATATTTAGGTAATAATGGTATGATGTGATGGACATGGCACATTAATGATGCTAACTCTAGCCATTTCATGGAGGGGTTTGCATTTCTTGTTTTACAACATTTAATGTCACTCAGGTTTTTTTCTTAGGATAACTTGTGTGTCACACAGAATTGATGTTTTTTTTATTCAGGCTGCAGTAACTGTGGTTTGTTTGTAAGAAACAGAAAAGAGAAAAGAAGTACAGGATGAGTAGCAGCTGTTGCTTCTCATACAGTTTAATCTCTAACAGGTGCAAACAAAGGCCAAAGTTTCAAATGCACTTTATAATTTGAACATCAGTAATTAATTGTGCTATTCTGTTTCTGTAAATGATGATTTTCTCTTATACAGCAGTGTAAAGATGAAAGTCTGCTATTCTTTAATTAATTAGAAAATAAATAACAGGCCCACTTTAAAGATTTCATTAGATATTGTCTTATTAATCATCCATAAAGTCTGTTTATCATATTATTCATAAGTTGGTCGATTTGCATCCCGGGGAGGAGTGTTAGTGCTAATGAGTTGACCCCAGAGGTGAAAGGTTAAGCTCTCTTCCAGTTGAGTTGTCAGCACAGCAGGGCTATTGTGTTTGGGAAGGCAGTAGGAGATAGAGCTCAGTGTGTGTCGCAGAAAGAGAGAGTCTGTCTATACGTGTGTGTATATGTTTGAAAAATTGTGTGTGTATGTGTGTGTGTGTGTGTGTGCTTAGGTATGGGTGACTAAGGCTAAATGTGCCACTTGTAAAGATAATGGAGACCAGTGTGGTCGAAGCCACCCAGTCAAGTGTTTCTCAGATCTCCCACCACACCCACTCCATCCACTGCATACAGTTATTTAAACAAATGCCTTTCTCTCTTTCTCTGTCTCTCCAAATCTTTGTCTCACATGCCTTCCAATGAATACCACAACAAACCAATGAATTGAAGTCTAGAGCACATTTTATCTTTTGGATAAAAATGCTCAGAATAAATATCTTTGTGTCTCCATCAGAGTGCAATATTTTCCATAGAGGCAGCCACCTTGAAGCTTTTTATTCTCATTTGCAATTTCCAAATTTTTAAAATAATTTCTTTTACATTCTTTAAGCCATTTACCTGCAATTGTGTCTGCATTATTGTATGTTGTATTTAAGACAATTTACTCCATCAGCCACTTTTCAGCAGTCATTGTCCAACCATCATTTCAAGATCTTATCTGGTTCAAGCTTTTAGTAATAGTAAAAGTGAATGTTGTTGTTGACTTTTGAGGTGTACTAGTTGGTTTGTGATTCAAATATACAACCCCACTCCCCTACACGCAGGAATGCACATACACACATTTACAGAATGTGTTTTTACACTTTAACAGCAGAAATAACTAACTTGTAATTAGTTTTACTCATTGTCTGACTGTAACTTCCCGTCAGCACTGAAGCAACCATAAAAATGGCAAACAAATCATCCTTCTGCCCACTGTGTGAGTAGTCTGGTTAGTAGCTCCTCCTCAAAGGCTACAATGTTATTGGTGGGCTGGCTTTATGTTATTATTTCTGACCTTGGAATGGACAATAGCCTAACATGTCTTTGTTGCTTTAACTCCAGAAAGACTTCACTTTTTATCATTCAACTTTTCAATCAGTCACTGTCAGTGGTTTAATGAGTCATAACTGAGGAAGAAATCATGCTCAGTCACCAAAGGAATATGGTTGTGCTTGTGCACAAAATTGTTTAGAAATTGCAGTTCTAAGGATGACAGAATGGCACCAGTGATTGTCTAAAGGATCTAGTTTAATGTGTTGTTGGTAATTTATCACGTTATGGTTTGTCTTTCATGTACAAAAACTAAAGTAGTTTTCTGCTAGCAATCATTCCATAATTTCAGTTATATCAAATGGCAATCATCTGTGTTTTCTTTAGTTTTTTTTTCAGTGAAACTCCAATTTCTGTGATTTCATTACTGTGTCCAAGTGAAGTCCACTTTCATGCCTGCAGGCCTGTGTGTAGCCCCCTTCGCCTCTGATCCATTACCCACAGGCCATTAGGACCCGCTTAGAGTTTAGGTCTGTTTTTATTGAATGCTCTTTTACGCCTTTGCGTTTGAAGTGAGCTGTCATTTCCTGCTTTGAGCCCTTGCCGCTCACGACGTGTGTAATTAAGCACTGTGCTGAGCGTCCCGTAGAGTGGTCACACTACTGATGTTTAATACCCACACCCAGACACAACGCCTCATTGACAGCGCTATGGTTCACTGCCTGTACAATTACCCCGCAGGATATACTTCACATCACCTTCACAGGTACCAAGTGCATCTGCCCACTTTTCTTCATGTCAACCTTGCCTCAGTTTATTTATCAAAGCTGGCTGCAGAGGCACATTTGACCACAGAGGACAAGTGGACTCTGTTGTACTGTGAACTATTATGGTATCTGACAACAAAGACCTGCAAAGTGCAGTGTTGTAATTATCTTTTTCAATGTGTTTACATGTGTGACTGCGTTTGTGTGTATGTATCTATGGATGTGCGCCTGTACATGTGTGTGCATTTTATAGGTGCTGAAGGTTAAAGTGTTTAGGCTGTGCAGATCCCATTGAACACAGATGTGTTAGATGTGCTTTAACCCCTGTGCTACCTTCTCCATTTCACAACAGAGAGGATGTTGATAGGCGGAACACTGTTAATATCGAGTGCAATCATTACACAATCTGCCCCATTACAAAAGAAAACGTTTAAAAAAAGTAAAATAAAACATGTCTCAGTAACCTGTCTTTCTTTCTCTGGTTGCGATTAATGAAAGACTAGATGGACTCTCTGGCACATTCATTTCATAGCTCTATGAATTTATTGCTCAGGCCTCAGGCTGAAAGAGACTTTTCAAACAAAGGTCAAAGTAAAGGACTTAAGTAGGTCTGGGTTGTGTGTCACAGCTGGAAATAAGGCCCTGGGATTTTTAGAACTTTATGGGCCTGTTGTGAGGCTGATAATGTGCATTGTGGGAGTATATTCCACTGAAGAAGAAGGTTAAAGACTATGGGAGAAGTCAAGGGGCTTGGCCTTCATGTAAAGGGCTTTAATGGTAGACTGAATTATTCCAGACAAGAGATACAATACATCAGCCAAATAAGGAAGCAATGAGAGTGGGTTTGCATATCTGTTAGAGTTTGTTGTATCATAAACAGAACATACATTTTTCTCAAAAACCTATAAAATCACACCCACTCACATTCATGCAAACAAGGCCATAGTGTTTCATAGATTTAAGTGCATTGTTTCTGTGTCAGCCAGAAGCCAGTGTGTGTAACTGTTTCTGTCATGGCTGACAATTTGATAGCTTTTCACACTTTGCTTTGCCAAGGCTTCCCATTTTTCTCCACTCCCCATTTCCGCACTAAAGCCAACTGAGGTTTACAAATATTGAGCCTTAATCCTTGGGCCTCAGACAGCAGGGCCTGCTGTGTGGTGCTCAACAAATGACTGAGTGTTCATGAGCAAAATTAGTTCAGGGAGGCCTCTGTTTCCTCTCTATGTTGATATAGGGGCAAATAAAAAGTTGCGTTAACGTGGAGTCCTAGTTTGTGTGTACCTCAGTGATTTGAACAGCCACTGATATAAAGTTAAAGGCACAGTGTATTTTCCAAATAAGTTTTACATTTCTTTTATATCTTTCATAAGATCTTGTTATGAATGAATTGTAGCCATTTTTTTCATTCCTTGGCTGAGTGGAAAAATCTGTGCTCTTAAGCAAGGCATAACCCTCTGAGAATGTATGGAAATGCTATCAGTAATGGGCAAAAGTTGTAATAGTCACAATTCAACTTTTCATTAGTTTACAATAACGTCTCTCACAGACTTATGTGTTACATCACACTTTCCTGATTTACTATAATGTGGTTATATCAACAGCTTTTTGTGAACAAAAATACTCATAATTCACCTTGCTTATAAACAATGACCTTTTCTTCTCTCAGTGACATAACCAGTAATTGTTTTCCTACCTAATAGATTATGAGGGGACAGAATAATTAGTTATAAACAAAATATACTCCATATTAAAAAACAAACAAACAGAAAACCCCCACTAACAACTCAAATTATGGTATAACTATTGGAAGATAGTAAGTTATATTGATGATTGCAATGAACACACTATCCGCTGACATTTTTTCAACACAATGCTGGAGTGTATGACGTTTAAGTGAGCACCAAAAGGAGCTTTTAGTTTTCATAACTAATCTGCATTATCCATGCGAGTAGTAGTAGTTCATTTTATTTGGGTCTTATTGTTTTGGCTTGACAAATTGCTGGATTATAGCCATTGATCCTGTGTATAAAATAACATTGCAAAGCCAGATTAACTGGAATGTAGGTTTATTAAATTGAAATGTGCAGTGTGTGCTCAATTTTGCTTCAGCTATTTAATGTTTCATTTCCACTTATAGTGATATTTTTTTTGTTTCCTGTATCATGTTAGTGTGAGCTTTCAAACGAAAAAAAACAAACACTGTTTCAAACAAACACTGAAATGCTTTTTTTAGTTCAGTGACTTAACATAATCCAATGATTCAAATCAGACTTGTTTTAAGAGTTTTTACAACACAGATACATGGGCACTACTACCTCGCACAGAGCTTTTACATGCTGCCTATTAGTGGTTGTTTCTGAGGTACTCCATTCCCCTCTTGTGCTCCTCCATGTGAAAATGTGAGACTATCTGTGAACTTTTTTAATGTTATTTGTTTGATTCAGGCATGGGATTCACGGCAAGGTTGCACACTGGGGGAGTTATGATGTTTTTACTTTCCTGATACTGTATGTCCCGAACAATGTGTGCTGCAAAAATAAATATTAATCTATGCGCAGACTTTGTTCCCAGGGCGCTGTGTCTATGTGTTTGTGTCTATGTGTCTGTGTGTTCTGGTGCACAGTGTGTTTCTGTTTCTGGATCAGGCCCAGCTCCAGCCCCATTATCTCTCTGTGTCTTTGTATGTGCTGATTTATTTCAACAGTGCTCTTTTGGCCAAGCGCTGGGTGCCTCCTCTTTGTCAGCTCCTGTGTGAACGCAGAAGCCTTTGACCACCTTTGACAGTGTGAATATTTTAGCTCCTTTTAATATGCAGCCTGAACTTTTATGTAAAGATGAGGAGTAGGAGGGGGCTGATGGGAGGGAGGAGAAGGGAGGGTTCTGGGGTGAGGGGGTAAAGGGTGTTGTGAGTAAATATTCCCGGAATTTGACATTGATGGTATTAAGCAGCAGAGTGACAAAAAAATGATTGATAAAACAGATTTTTACCTACACTCCAACTACATATAGAGTTACACAAACAATCACTGCTGCTTAAAGTTACAATTGACAGTATGTGCTAAGTTTTGCCTTCAAATTTGATAGAATTCACACTGTGGCAAATCTTTCTTTCATGTTTTTTCTTGGTATTTGGAACAAATTCCTCTAGTGGTACATGCAGACCTGTTGACTGTACATTCTCTTCTCTGGGCAAAATAACACAGAGCTTCCCAGCGCTAGCAGGTGTTCTGGATAGACTGGTATCCCATAATGCCAAATGGTCAGGACGTTAATTTTGTAGTGTCTTGTCACTGAATTTTCACAAAGCTGCAATAGAAATGGGGGCCCATGATATAATTGGAGAGTGACCTTGCATTGCTTTGCTGGAGTAGCTATTACTGTAATCGCCAGAGTCTAGCAGAAGCTATACAGTGTTCAGAATATTTGATACACATTAATTTTTATGTTTTAGAAGTGCTGTGTATAAAGACTTAATAATAAAAAATAATCATGAATTCACATATTTTTACATTTATTTTAATGACCTCTTTATTTACTCAGGTTGCATGATATTGTAAATAGTAATAATTTCCTAGAATACTGTATTTGTCTATTCTCATGCACATTATTCAAATAAAACAAAACAAAGATCTTTGACCTCACATATACACATACGTGGCGTCCTTCTGCGTGGAATCAAAGTTCAGCAATTGGGCCTTTGATTTCTAGGAAGCAGCAGTTGGAGTGCTGGTCCAGCCTGTCACTGAGCGGCCGCTGGGGCCAACAGCAGCACTCATCTCCTCAGTTATTATTCTGACAGTGTTTGCTCAGCCTTGCTGACACATGTTTCACAAGTGAGACAGTTCTCTTTTACAGTTTTTCACAACTGTTTACACACATTTTCTGAATCTTTGACTCATTTTCTCAAAACTCTAAACACAAAGCCACTACCAAAGGAAACACTGCATTCAAAACTATTTTATCACTTTCCAAGATGTTTTTTTGCATCAAAATGAAACAGATGACATCATATGAATAGATCTTTCTACCAATAAACAGCACACCAATGTGCTCAACACAAAACACTATATGTTATCTGTAGGTTTATGCCTTTTGTATTTTCAGTGTTACACTTTAGCTGGTTGTAAAAGATTGTTACAATAATTTATATCTACTCAAATATATATCAATAAACATACACAAATGCAATACAGTAACAAAAACTTTTTCTTCAAAGTATCTTGGCACACTTGTGTTTTGTGTGTACCACTTTACATAACCAACAGGAGAAAAACAGGAAAAACAATCATAAAGGGTTTTCTGTAAAATAAATAAAAGTAGCTTGTTTTTTCCACTTCCAAACACAAAAAGACAAAAAGAAATAAAAAATGTAAGAAAAAAAATAGTCTGCATCCTGCCTCATATTTTGCTCTGGCCACAGCACCTCATCTACATCACAAGCGCAGTTCTCCCTGGCTAAACAGCAGGGAAAGAATCTTATGGAGCAATGGATCCAGCTGCCGAAAGTCCTCTCAAGTCCCCCCCAGCTTCTGAAAAACATGATAAATTATTTAGAAATAAACTATGTAATTGAAAATATATATTTAATAGAAGCCAACTCCACTTTTTAAAATAATTCACACATAAACATAACACCTTTTGAAGGTTTTGTTTATCTCCCCCTGTGTTTCCTGCTCAATGGTCTGAACCATTTCATCGTCTGGAATGAGGATGCCATGTAGTGTGTCCAGGAATGTTACAGTATGAGAAGGTCTGTGTTGTAGGGACCAAGGTTGACATGGTGATGGAGGATGCCTTGCTGGCTTACAGATGTACACATGGTGATATTCCCTCCACGCTGTTCAGAGACATTCACAATGATACAGTGGCCAGTAATGTTCCATTCCCGCCCCCGTATTTTGGCTAGATTAAAATCAGATTCCTCAATAAAAACATAAATGTGCTGAATTGCAGCGACATCCAGCTGCAAGACTCTGAAACAGACAACAAAAAATATGAGAAATAGACCTGGAGCAGTCACTATGGTGAAGCATAGTACACCACATTATAGCACTGTTAGGTGTCTATACACTGTTGATATGATAGTAAATTCACAGTATAATACTCTTTTGCACATAATGATAGCACTGCTCTTTAACCCTCTCTGAGTTTTGCTCAAATGGCAACCTGTAGACCTCTTTCATCTGGATTTGGCTGTACTGTAATACACAGGCCAATGTAGACAAGCCCACCTGATGAATGTTATTGAATATTGTGTTGTCTGCAATTATGTGGTTCTGGATTTTTGGTAGTCTAGTGATATTGTTTGCCGCCACCATGTTCACAATAGCGGTTTTCTGTTCTGTTGTGTCTTTAACCATGGCCTGTTCATCTCTCAGTTTTGCAGAAGAGCCCAAAATATGATATGATTGGTTACAGTAAAATAAAATGATACATTTTTCTTCAATATGAAATAACATTACTGTAACACTGGCCAACAGTCACTGAGTAACAGTTTTACTGATATGTCAGACAGCAGTTTACATACATAAAGAGCAGTAGCATAGTGAAGATAGTAGGTAACTTACTGGTTCTCATTCTGAATGGTGTTGGATACAACCGTGTGACTGCTCAAGTTGGGCTGAACTCTTCCCAGCCTCCCTCATACTCAATGCATGATTGAGCACATGTCCAACCGGTGTGGCCCTGATCCCATCTGAGACAACTCTCCTTCCTCGTCCTCTTCCTCCTTGACCTCTAGCTCTTACTTCACCATTGATTTCCATTTTCCTCCAAAACAGAAGAGCTCATCTGTGGCTTTTTTATAGTGCTAAGCTCTGATTTCTAAGTGAACAATTAAGCAACTAGTGTTTACATCTGTGAGCAATGGACATTGCCAATTGGCAAATAAAGCTTGGCATTTTGATTGGCATTGCTTTCCAAAGAAACACAAGAGATTTTAAGAATTCTCTGCCTAATGTAGAGAACTGCGGGTAGTGTTTTTGTAAAAAGTGTCATTTAGAATTGAAAACTGAGTGTGAAGCAGAAATTGTGCTTGCAGTTTTGCAGATGTGGTTTAGGGATTTGATACATGAGCTCCAGGTTTTATTGATAGTTTTTCAAGTTCCAATTTTAGTGTATAAACAACTGTGGAAAAACTGTAATCTGCCGGACACTTTAAAATGTGGAAACAGTCACTGGCTGGATTTATTAATCCAGCTGGGGTTTTTTGATGAGAACTCTCTTCCTCATTCATTGTTCTCTTCTCTTCTTCTCTTCTCCTCCCCTGCCCCTGTACTTAATGTTGACTTTAACATCAAACCTGTTTGCCACTTGGTAGTCTTATTTTAAACAGATCTGGCAGTAGAAGTCAAACCAATATCCGTGATATTGTTTGTGCAGCAACTGATCCAGTGAGCAACAGGTGACCAGCTCAGTGTAGGTCTTTTTCAAGGAGGACTGATATCATTCATTACAAACAGGATGGAAGATTGACCAGAGACAGGTTTGTTTCATGTTTGTTTAACTCACATTTGTTAGTTTTAACAAACATGTCCATTTTAGCTCTGAACCCTGGTGCAAGCACTTTACCCCATTTTTCTATGCAAACATGAACCCGAGTGACTGTGTTTGGCAGACTCATCAGCCTGTCAGTTCACTACTAGCATGGCTATGGCCCAAACAGGAAAAACAATAACACATACAGTGGAGATTATAAAGAGATAGACAGAAGCCCTCTCCAACCAGACAAGATGGACATGGGAGGGAGTGAGTAGCAGATTTGTATGAGAAGCGGAGGGGGGAGCGGTTGTGTCATGGCAGGGGTAGGCCAATGAAGCGGAGAGGCCCTCATGCCCCCGCTGATCACAACAGGGGATTAATTATGTCAGCATAATAAGTACAAATGGTGATCTGAACGTGGAATTAGCCCCCTGAGCAGAGGCTGCTGCAGCGCGCAATGGAGAGGAAGAGTGGGAGGTAATGGAGGGGGGGATTGTCCCAATTTGTCCCAGTCTGTCTGTCTGTGCAGGCACAGGGGTGGAACCTTGGGTGGGGTAGCTTGTTGTCTGCCGGGCTGGCAAGCTGACTGGCTGGCAGGCCGGCTGAAATGACTGTCTGGGTGGGTGGTGGGGTGGCCTGGTCTGTCATTTCTGTTATGATTTGCATGGGTGTCAGTCTCAGCAGCAGTGGGACAAGGCTCTAGCTGAGATGGAGGCACTCTGCTGTTCAGAATCAGAGTCACTTCCCATGTAGACTAAGGGTTGAGCTCTGTCTGCTTTTGTTAGTTTTTTGGGTTACAACTACAAAAGCTAGTATTTTAAAGTCACCCTGTTCTTTGATTTTACATTTCCTGACGGTTTTCAATAAACTCCTCCCCAGTAAACAACACAGCAAGCCCTGTCTTGCTGTGGGTGAGAAGTCCAAGCTTTGGTTATAACTGTTTCAGATCCAGGTCATGTTGCCCCAGGAGTGAGCCCAGAGGCAACATGACCAGCAGTATACAGTGTTCATCCTCAGCCTCCCTGTTGTAATAGCTGTTGTCCCTGCTGGCTCGTTGCCTTCAGCACTTCCCTTGACCAGGTCTCTGTCAATGCCACACATTCTCAGAGCAAGTATGCAAATAAACCACAGAGTCCTGCATGCTGAGCTAGACTAGAAAATACAAGGGGAATATAACAGTGTAGAGTCAGATTTATTATTTTAGATAATAGATTGTAGATTTTGTTACGAAGACTGACACTGGGTGGCAGGTAAACAGAAGTTGTACAAGTGACTGCAAGTGCTCACATCTGTAATGTTCACCAAACCTGTTAACCATTTATTTAAGTTTTTGATTTGGTAACAAAGTTCCCAAAGTTTTCTTTTTTCTGAGGAACTTATGTCCTCATGATACAAAATTCTGTATGAACAGTAACAGTGTGTTTATAACAATAAACAAAAACAACAACATAGATAAATAACATATAAATGTTATTGTCATTATACCTTATATATTTTAAGGTATTATGATATAAATTGGATTCAAATTTCCACACATGAGGGATTCATTGGACACAATGTAGCATGTAATGTAATCCAATGTCACTGTTTTTAGTTTTATCTCATTGATAACAGCCTCACTGTTCACTCTCCTAGCACCATAGCAGAGCTGTTTTAAGTTACTGTTAATGCAACTCAAGCATTTCCTACTGCTGCTGCTTAAAAGCCTTCAACTTGAAAAAAAACTGGGTTCATTTTATTGTCAAGATGCCACAAGAAATGCTATATATTTGTCAACACTGTTAGCACTGACTGCAAACCCAGACAATGGCAATTTTCTGCATTTTCTGTATTTAAATATTGTATGGGAGTGATGGAAAAGCAAGGAGCAGCTTCACTGAGCTATTAGATGAAGTGAAGAATTGCAGGCAACAGGCGATACACCTCCAAATCCTCAGCAAGGTAACCAACTCCATTTACTGAGCCCTGCTGTTGTGTGAGCCACTTGGGCCATGTGCAGCATGAAATCAGATTGCAGTTGCTCATGGCATGATGGAAAAAGGCCAATTATTTACTGACCTCTTTAGTAAAACAACAGGAGATTGTTAGGCTGCAGTGAAAACAGATACACCAGCTGACAAAGTAGCTTCTCAAGGAGCATTTGCTGCCCACAGAATTCTGGGACTTATAGTATTAAATCACATATGCTGTTACCACTAGTAACCATGGGTGTATAGTTTCAAATCAGACTGAATCTGTAAGCATTTCAAGATATTACCTCTGCAGATTAAAATCTTGAAAACATATCTGACTATGAGAGATGTACTTCAGAATAGCACATGTAGGGGAGAACCAGAATGAAAGTAACACTTTTCAGATAAATATCATTTTAAAAGATAATGTTACAGTCAGAAACAAACAGCTCACCAGTCTGTTCTGTTGATACCATCTGCTAGTTACTACAAATATGGAACAATTTCGGTACAATTTGACTTTGAATGGAAGTTGTTACATTGTTACTTTCGACCTCGAGTGGGTCAAAGTAACACAACGTTATGAACTTGAATTGTTAATATTCTTGATTTTATTAAAGATATCTGACAAATTTCCTTGTTAATAGGTAATTGCAGACATATCATGTTCTTTCATTTTTAGAACATAGGACTTGGCAATCAGTGATGTGCTTTTGGATTTCAGACTTATGTACATCATATTCTGTTGGTGCAATACGATATGTATATGTTTTAATAAATGCTGTAACACAGGCAGTGTGACCGTGAGATGCTTGTTGTTACTGTAGAGGAACAAAAAAAACACCTCTTACATTCGAACAACAACTCCTGACAGTTACACCTGACTTGGTTCTATACTGAAAAACACGGTAAACTTCAGTATGTGTTAAAGTACTAAATAATCTGTCAGATGATTATGACTATGACACATGAAACAATAAGCACAACTTGTCATTCAAAAAAATGTACCACTTGTGTGAATTTACTTTCTGTGATTGAAAACAATTTTTCGTGATTCTGGTTAGTGTTATGTGCTGTATGTGCTGACACAGTTAAGTATATAGTAGCATATAGTAGGCATAGTCAGACTTGTATGGGCTTGGAGAAAATCACTTGTCCTACATTACTTTCAATCCTATTATCCCCTAGTAGCTGGACATATTTGTAAAGATTTTCCAAACGTTAGGGGTATGTGGTATATTACTTTTAGAATAAATATGTTTTCATTGACAGATAATTTATTCAAATCCTTATTGTCTATAGCTGTTGATCTACAGAGGAGGACAAATTAGTAAAAACGAATAAAGATACTGTATATAATTTCATCATTAATGGATATTGGTACTGAATTCCTAGACACACATGAGCACTGGGCTGTGTTTACAGGAACCCAGAGCCAATTTGCTTTGAGTAAGTCTATGAAGCTTATAGAGGCTGGGTCTAGATAATGATTCCTCCTCTATGGCAGCGATGCAGCTGATGGGGGAGGTCATATGCAGACTCAGGCCCCATAAATCCCTGCTCTATGATGAGCACTCTGCATATGACTTATGGAGCACAGAAGCGGCCAGTTAAGACAGCCACTCGTAAACTTGTGGCATGGCCGCCCTGACAGCGCTGTCAATTTTCATATTTCATCGGTTATTGGGGCAGGAGTGCTGAGTTATATCTCCGCCTCCTCCTCCTTAAGAAGGGCTCTTGAGCTGCTTGTGTTGGCTTATACTTCTGACAAACAGGGGAGGGAGAGAAAAGGAAATTTATTCATCTGATTATGTTTCAAATTGAAAGTGTGGAATCATATTACTTTAAGCAGCAAATATGCATTTACATTTTTTAATAGTATCTTTTTCTGTCATTGATCCAATAAAGATGCACATGGGTCACTGGGTTCAGCTGTGCCATACATTATGCCTGACATACAGTATATTATATTGACTTTTTTTTTAATCCACATCATCACTACCAGGGATTCTTTTCGACACAATATCAGAATAAACAGACCAGTTCTGACAAATATTGTGAGGTGCATCTTTCCAAACACAGCATTATCAGTATTATTATAGTTTATTCCAACTGAATACTGTAATCCAGATGTGATTGAGGAGGGATTGAGATAGAGTGGATGTCTGTAATATGTGGGTAATATTCTGTATTTTTTGATTCCTCTTGATAAGCAACAGCACTTGTTCTCTTATGGTATTTTGAAAAAACTATGGAAGCTGTAGCTGTTGAAATGAAATTGGGGCTGTAAATAATTGAAAAAGGCATTTTTATGATGGATGTGTTTACTGAAGAAGCTGAAATATGTACTTCAGAATGGAAAGCACACCTGGTATTGATGTGCAAACAAGTGTGTGTTGTGTTTGGGTGTGCAAACAGGCTATGAGGGGAAACGGGTTCGGACTTTTTCAGATTCCATCAAAAAATTCAGAGCACATAACACACAAGACAGTAAAACTACAATGGGTGTAAGTGTTGCTTATTTCTTCTTTCCAGCAAATGTAGTTTTCAACTACCACTAGTCATGCCATTTAGGCATGTTACTTTTGCACCAGTTATATGACTGTGTGTTGCCTTGTTATGAAGAAGATGTTTGCATAACAATTTCCATAGTTCAGTTTTCTCCCAATCTGATTTTAATAGAATGAATAGAAAGCATGTAAGAATATATCTTATCTTAGTAATTGGAGCATACCTTCTCCAGAGACTGATTGCTGATTTAACTACACTATCACGTACCTCACTTACCTTAAATATTGAAGAATATTATAACAAACCAGTTGCCACTGTACCCGCTAGGAATTTGCAGAGAGCCCAGTATTTGTATTTATATCTGCATTTGTTGAAGCAGCAAAATTATTTGTATTTATATTTGAATAAAAGTGGAAAGAGGCTTACAAATCTTGTTTTTGTTTTTATTACACTTTTTTAGAAAATCAAAGTGTTACAATGAGTGTTCATGAATAAACTACTTTACGGAGGAAGTCCCGCACCTGATCATAGACAACTGTGCTGACTACTGAGCTAAACCTTTTCTCATCACCTCACTCTACCTATTCATATATCCATATAACAGAGGCCATGCAACATGTAGGGAAGAACTTCAAAGGTGGTACTTTTCATTTATTGACTATTGTGTGTGTCAGTAGCTCAGCTTTATATCTGGGGATCACCCCCAACTCTGGGCATAGTGTCCAAATTAGGAAATGTGCATCATGTAGCAGGTTGAGGTAACCCTCTGTGACTCATTGACCTCATTGAGACCTGCTGATGGACATCACTGCGGAGCAGAGGAGAGAAACTGAGATAGCAATGTAACTGACCTGCATGCTTGTATTTGACATGATTTTTGTTTTCTTCCCGAAAACAAATATTACAAACAAATATTACTCCTATGCAATTTTAAAATAATTGTAAGAAACCAATATTTATTAAAAAAAACAAACAAAAAAAAAAACATTTGTACTTTGTCAAATAACCTATTTGTATTTGGGCACACCCGTAGTACCCACAGCCCAAGTAGATGAATACAAACATGTTTATTTCAGAAAAAAGAGGTTCTGAAATTGAAATCTTATTATGCAATTGTAAAGTACTGTGTGTGTATGTACAAAGTATTAACCTCTCAGTGGAGAATGTATATTTCCCAGCCTTGGAGAGGGGCTTGATCACAAATACTTCCAGGAACTGAGCTAAGCAAACTCACTGTTCAAAGTGCATACAGAGACTCAATAAAGAGATTCATTTGTCAGCCTCTGAGTAAAAAGGAAAAAAAAACCTGAAAAAAAACTCAACTATAAAACTACATAGTTTTGTGCCTTTTCATTGTTCTTCTTGCTCTTAAGCAAACTTTACTGGTCTGAGGAGGGAAGTGGTCATGTCATTGTAAAGGGCCGGATATAGGCCTACTCCAAAACCGACACAAACAGCAGACGTGCACGCAGTTGTGTTTATACTACATTGGGTGTCTGCATACAGGAACCTGTTCACAGGTATTTGCCGGTGTGTATCGCTGCTTGTGGACGTGACGGAACACAACATTTTACGTCACATTGACCTTCACAGCCACACGCATGGGGCAAGTATAATTTTGGCTTCATCCTCCACTCTGATTTTGGCTCTTCTCAGCTCCACTATGGTACTGAGATTTTACTTGCCTCGTTCATGGACACTTTGAATAGTGGTGAAAATATTTTTCACCAATTTTTGCATTCACATTTCTCATACAGTTTGGGAATTTAAACTACAAATGTACAAGCCCCAAACCTGCATCTGTACACCCTGCTGCATTACACAAAACTTTTATTTACACCACACCACAAAATATTACGCTTCCTTTCCTCCTCACATGAACCACTTAATTTTTAAAAGAAAAATTCCACATCAGTATTAATGCAGTGATGCTGAGTGCCTGGCTAGCCATGACTGATGATGCACTCTGACTCACCCCCTCCCCCTAGGTGAGTAAGGCTCCATGTCACTTACTGGAACACACTCTCCCAAAACACAAAAGAGGCCTTGCACAAAAACACACACATACACACATGCACACAAATACCCATGTAAATCATGCAGGCGCTCACTAATGACTCAAAGGGTGGTTTTCCTCTCTACATCTCCATACCTCACCGTCACCACCCCCTGAAACCCAAAATAACCTCCAGTGTGCATAGGACCAGGTGCTCTTTAAACACAGTGAAATGGATTAGAATAACACATGAACATTCATAGCCGAGGTTGTCATCGCCTTGATCAATGAGAAGGCTTTTGTATACACAGACATAAGAGATGATGTCAGCTTTGCTACTATTCTGTGACTAGCTGCAAAAATATGTCATTTAATCTTGATGATAGAAAATTACTCAAACAATTGTAACCACATAATCACAAAGAGGACTATTTTTCCTCATTCTTTACACCATCCACTTTCTTCAAGATTTTTAGACACAATACAAAAATCGATAGACTTGTTCTGACAAATATTGCTGGATGTTTAGTTCAGGACCTTGGATTGCGCTCTCAGTAATAAAAGTATTATATCATATTATCTACTCTAGTTTATAAGTGTGGATTCAACTGTAAAAAAGCTTTAGAGGATGTCTGTACTATGTGGATACAGTTCCATAATGAGAATTAGATTTGATTTTATGCAGGCTCACTGAGACAAAAGTAGGGTATCAAAATGCCTCTTGGCGATCCACTTACAAAGGCACACATTGTGCTTCTGAGAGAAGAACATACAGTAAGGCCATTTCCTCTTATTGACGCTCTTGGCAAGTCTAATATTTACAGAAATGTTATGGCTTGACAACCCTCAATTAAACTTGTCATAACAGAGCCCATCCAAAAGAGAGACAGGAAGGAGGGGATGCTAGGAATGATGTCAGCTTGGCGGAGAGGAAAGGGGGCACAGAGGCATGTAAACAGCTGTTCTTGGATTGTCTGCGGTTAGGCGGGATATTGAGCATACCATGTGTTATCAGAATCACAGTGTGACTGAGTGCAGTGGGTACACAAGAAATGTTACCTGGTTAATTGGTGCCTTTCATGTTAAAAGACAATTGCAGCACACAGGATTGACACACTGTAACATGCCCTCACTTATAGGAGAGCCACACTTGTAGACTAAACAAATACATTGCCAGCTCCAGTGTAGCAACATTAGGAGTTTCAATCTCCTGCCACTTTTCTATACACCATCGTACACCATGTTGCTGTTTGCAGTTTAAAGAAGCAGTAAGATCTTGAAAGAGCTCTAAAAAAAAGGTCTACATGGTTGAAATGGACTTTTTTGATGGCATTGCAGCTTCTGTTACAAAAAGGCATCTGAGTGATCGGATCTGAAACTCAGTCTCTTATGAAATAGTATTTGTCTTCAACTATCAATCTGTCTATTTCACTGCTTTGAAGTTGATCCACTTTTGAAACAAAGTAGAGCTCACTGAAACAGAACGCGGGGGAGAGAGGGTAGAAAAGAAATCTCCTTGCAATACATGTCTGAATTATTACAGGGATGTAAGTATGTAACCCTAGCCAAAGATGTGGAGTGCTTTTGGAGTCTGTGTAAATGGATCTAGTCAGAGGTGAAGAGAAAACAAGTCTGACCCTGTGCACTGTGCACCAGGGAGGTCAGCCTCTCTGTTTGGTTTTCTGAGTCTGGACCATGTGCTCTATTTGAAAAGGGGACGGGCCATGCTGACGTTCTAAATTACAAGGCAGGCTTGGTTCGAGGAGCCTGCCAGTGTGTGTGTGTGTGTGTCTGTGTTTGTTCCTCAGTTTGTGCGTACATGTGCGAATGTGTCTGTGTTAGTACATGCTGGCGTATTTGGTCCCTCTGTGAACCTGCTCACCCACTGACTTCATCTTATCCCAGACTACTGGCTCACCAGAGCTTCTCTGACCTCCATACTGTCCTTCTAGCCCTGAGCAAACAGAACAGAGTCCAACTCTAATGCTGTCTGATTCACAAATATGATTCAACATGGAGATGACGGGGCCCCTTAAATGCCATTTACCGGGCCCTGGCATGGTGATAATTGAAAATGTCAGTAAAAGTGCTTAGGAGAAATTCCAGCAGGATTATCGCCCCAGTAACATCGACAGACAGAGGGTTTGTCTTTGGAGAGCACAAAAGAACTTGTCTCCATATCATAAAACCTGCACTGTTCCTCTGCTTTTTTTAATGAAACTGCTGCTATGACAATCCTGGGAGGGGAGTTAGAGTAACATCTTGTTTTTTTGGTGGGAGTTGGTGATGGTGTGTGTATGTGTGTGTTGGAGGGGTGCAGTCCTCTCTCTTTTTCGAAAGCCAGTGTTGTCGGTGCATCATATAAAAGAAGATATACAAGCAATTCACATGCAAATGTCGAGGGTGATTTAGAAAAGAGGGGGAGAAAGGGGAAATGTGCTATTGAAAGCCAGTGGAGGGATGGGGGGAGGGTGAGGAGGGGAGGGGAGGAGTAGGGGGGGTCACATTAAGCGTTGGCGAGGGAGGTGTGAGGTGGCGGCGCTGTGAAACAGAGAGACATTTGTGTAATCTGGCTTTATGTATCACCACTTCTGAATAATAACATGAAAAAAGAGACTTACCTCATCTGCCTGGTAGAGCCAAGGCATAAATAAAAGGGCTGAACAATGGAATTACTATTACCCCAGCCTCTGCACCGAAGCTACATCACCAGTATTCTTTGGAGCCACTGGCAAGAAGATTAATGTTTTGTTAAATATCAGTGTGGGAGCATGTGAAGAGGGGAGAGAGGAGGAGCAGGAGAAGGAGGGGGGTTGCTTACTGGGTCTTCTAAACTTAGTCAGCCCTGGCTCTCTTTGTAATTATGGTGTGTTGCTACGGATGCGTCCCACACTCTCCCTTCCTAAGTGTTGGTCGAGCGTTGTTATGGTATCAGATGCATGTATTTGTTGAGAGGATTATGGGTAATGTTCCGTGGCGTCTGATTGGACATGTGTGGCTTGCTGCGCTCTATTTTCATGATGCATTCCTTGGCTCGCGGCCCTCATGGCAAAATGTTCTATGTTGCTGACTAAATGCACTGGGACTGGGTCGTCTCTGTCAGGGCACTCAGTTGTCTAATTCCATCAGTAGCCTATCTGTTTTCGAACATTTGCGGAACAATTGTGGTTTTAAAACTAATGAATGAATGCATTTTTAAGTGTGTTTTGACTCCATCATATTGCTAATCCTTCTATACACAAATAAGCAAATTTCAAATCTTGATTTGTCCTGGAAAAACTGCCTGACCATACAGGTTATTTTTCAACAGCGCTGTACTTCACAGTTGCATCTGTTCTCACATATGAAACTGCCCAGTACAACCACAGACCTCTACTGTTGACCACAGAGCAGCATTGGAGCGGTTTGGGGTTTGGTTCCTTGTTCAATAGCACCTCGGCATTATTTGAACAGGCAAGTTTCCAGTCATTTACACTCTCTTCTAACCTCAGGGCTTCTGCGGTCCCCCATGCGTTAAATATCATAAGAACACAGAATTTACCACACCACAAAAACCGACAGTCAATAGGAGAAGCTGTTTACATAACTAAAAGTCCTAGGTAACATTGACATATCCCAGCTATAATGTTCAGGGGTCTTATAATCAGGATGTGGTTTTTAATGCAGCAATATTTCTTTTACTTGTATTTTTTTTTTTACATAAATTGCTATCAGTGCCAGCCACAAAACCCTTTTTTGTGTCTCTGACGTGAATGTGAGTCACATTTAGTCATGTCTCCTCTTGTAAAAGATAAACAATATGCATGTAAAAGAATCCACAGGCAAACGCACACACAAAAGCGGCAGTTCGTTCTTTCAGAAAAAGAGGCCCCTGTAATTTCAATTTTAGTGACATTTGCATGTGTGTGCGTGCTTGTATGAGTATGTGTGTGACCTGACCAGACATCCTACCCCTGTGTTAGTAACAGGACTGGGGGGGGCATCCACAATATTACACACCTTCATAAATCTAAGGCCCCTGTAGCATTTATGTCGGTGGCCTGTGATCTAGGGTTATAGGCATGTCTGGACAGAACTGCCCTCCCTCCTGTGCCTCAGCTCTTTTCTCTGTAGCGTGTATGAAAGAAACAAAAGGTCAGGGGTGACCATGGTCGCATGACAACGGGCTGACAGACTCAGTTGCTAAGGGGATAGGTGACAGGGTGGCACGGACGTAGGGTGACAAGGTGATGGCATGAGGTGACAGAAAAGTTACCAGGTGAGGGAGGAGGTGAGTGACGGCATCTGACCGATTCGCCCGAATCGCGCACTCTCTCTCTTCTTTGTCTGTCTTTCTTACTGTCATCCTTTCTCTATCCATCTACCTCTCACATCGTAGTCTCACCAGCAATCACACTCTGTCACACCTTTGACTCCTTCTACCTGACTTTGACAACAAATGTGTGTGTGGGCTTTTTTTGTTTGTGTGTGTGTGTTTGCATGTGTGCATAAGATTGTGTGCAAACATGGAAGTACTTGTGTACTTAACACGTGTCATGTGCTTAGTTCTTTGTATAATTTGTGCACTTGTTTCACAGAACCAGTATTGAATCTTTGCTCCAGTTAAACCTTTGTTGTCTTACTTTTCTCGCTTCTCCAAGCACTCATCCAGGCTCCTTTGAGCTACTTTCTATATGTGTGTGCGTATGTGTGTGTTTCACAGCAGTTAACATCCTTCCTGTTTGCTCTCTTAGCTCTGAGTCACAGCCGTGACGTGCTTAAGCACCCGAGGGGGAGGCATACATACTCATGTTGGCAGTTGAGGAGAACCAGGGGGAGGAAATGAAAGGTACTCCCCTCATTTCATACACCAGCAACCTCACACACTGACTCAGCAACGAACCATGGCGAGTGGGTGTATGCATGTGTGTGTGTGTGCGTGTGTGTGGTGTGTGTGTGTGTGTATGTGTGTGTGCACACATGTGTATGTCTCCACATTGGTCTACATATTATGCCTTCTAAGAATAACTTTGCATGGTTGCACAAATTGTTTGAGATCAGCGGTCATATTTGCACAATCTGCAGTGGAGCGGTGTGTTCTCAGAGTATCAGGGAGACATTATTCAGCTGGGTATGGGTAAGGATTTGACCTGTCTGGCCCTTCACACACCCAATGTCTTGTTCAGTGCAGTTCCTCATTGCCAGGGAGGTGAGGGGAGACACAATAGCAGCACTCATTGACCGGGTTAATAAGTATTCTGTCTTGGTCCCAGTCAGATGTTCTTTACCTTCTAATACACTGTCTGTGTGTTTCAGTCTTCAAAGTGGCACAGTGACCTCATGTCTGCCTCACACAGCTTTTGTAAACTAATGAATGACAGGGGCCAGGGATTCTGCTGCCTAGTCGAAACAGGCCAAGCCGTGTGTGTGGGAGAGTGTGTGTCTGTCTGTGAATTTGCACATATATAACTTCTTCCCCTTCTAGCACCCCCATCGCATCTACCTTGTTCTCTGTGTATAGAAAGTAGTTTGTATGAGTGGATAACTGCAGGGGAAAGAGAGAGAGAGTGTGTGTGTGTAGCAGTCAGGTAGGCATGTGATGGTAATGCTAGTTGCCTTTTCTCTGGGTCATATGGGGAACGTCACTCTATACTTTGTGTTGGATTGTTGCATGAGCTATTGACAAAAATAAACTTTTGTAATGTGGGTAATGTCACTATGAGGCTTCTCTAAATTTGCCAGCATGAAGAAGAAAACATTTTTAAAAAGAAGTTAGAATATATCTTTGTTTAATTTAGAATGATTACAAAACAAATATAGTATGATAATGTTCAGAAATGAATTGTTCATTTCAAATAAAAGCAGTTGACAGTTGGCTATTCTGCACTGCTAGGTACTTGATTAGTTTATTATTGCTTTTGTAATATACCTATCCCACTCCATTGGTTTTCTCAGCCTTTTATCTAAAGAGGATCAAGAAGAATCAGACCTTGCCATGGATGAACTCATCATCCAGATGTTTATATCCTAGATCTTTGCCTTCCAATCACCCTGTGTTTATTTTCTATATAAATGGTCTTTCACACAATTCTTAATGTGCAGATCTGTCTGGTTTGGGTGATGAGGCTGAATGATATGGGAGAGATTTGTTAGAAATGTCGATACAATGGCCACACTGATTGAGGTGCATAGCATCAGGTGCATAGCATAGCATTCTGAGTAACAAAGAGTGAATTTCTGAATGTGTGTTGTACCTGGCTGTGAGGAGCTTCTGCTTCATGTTTCTGTTGTCTTTGCATCAGACTGTGCAGTTAGTCAGCAAGTTGCTTCAAAAGATATTGGATATTGTAGCTATACAGTTAGCTACAATAACCAAAGAGCTAATTTACTTTCAGTTGGACTCACTGACAAGCATTTAATATTAGTCGTTTAAAATTAAAGTTTATTTAGAAGCTTCAAGAGACACTTGCTGCTTGCCCTGATATACATTTTTTGCAACACTCTATGTTTCTGGAGTCTCTACAACAGAACTGGGAGTTAGCAGAGTTGACCAAGAGTCAGACTGGCCACAATTATGACAATAAGACCAAGGTATTATTGGAATTTCCCTCTAACTAAAGCAGCATACAACTCAGCTTTTAAACGATAGAGGTGAGAGTAAGTCATGCATGTGTATGGCTGTTGTCTCTGCCCTTTTGTATCAGCCCCCCATGGGACAGTCTTCTGTTTATGGAAGCTGTAGCACACCTTTCTGACTGCTGCCCCCCAGCTGACCGCCCACCCTCTGACACAGCTGCTGAACTTGAGGTGGTGTTCTTGGTTGTCCAACACTTCCTGACTCTGGTTCAGGGGAGATATGTATTGGTGAGAACAGATGACTGCAACACATTTACCTACATCAACAGGCAGGGTGAGGTCCAATCCACAGCCCTCTTGAAGATGGCCTAGAAGCTGTGGTTGTGGGCTTCAGAACACCTTCTATCTCTGAGAGGCCTCCACATTCTCGGTCTGGAAAACGGGGCACCAAACTCATGTCAAGAAGCAGACCTCTGTTAGAGTGGAGGCTGCACATCAAAGTGGTGGACCTGTTCACCACTAAGAACTACTCCCACTGCCCACTCTGGTTCTCCCTGACACCACTAGACAATCCACCCCTGGGGGTGGATGTATTTGAACACATGCCATGGCCAAGGAGGCTGCTTTATACCTTTCCTCCTCTTCATCTCATTCCCCCTCTGCTGGAGAGAGTGAGACAAGAGCGGCTATGGTCATCCTGATAGCCCCAGGCTTATGTTTGGCGCTGTAGTACGCAGATGACCCAGATGTTCGCAGCCCATCCCTGATCTATCAACTAAGTCTGGGGAACCCTGTCTTAGGAAGTAGGCTCAATAAGTGCACTGCCCATGTTAGGCATTTCTTACAGGGGGTTAGGAGACAACGCCCAGTGGTGTGTGTCTCCGCAGCCAAGTTTGAACTACCACTGGTGCTCAAGGCTCTAGTAAGTGATTCCTATGAATGACATCATGTTTGATGTATGAAGTCTGTACAATGATCACACCTATTGAATTGTAGGCTATGACGCAAGTCACTATACAACAAAATGTCATCATTGTCATCCATCTGCACCGCTGTAGTGGTAAACAAAGAAGCTAAGCAAGAATTGAGCTTTCCATGCTAAATCCGTCTTGCTGTGGTTCTGATAACTGGAGGACACATCATACAAACAAGGCTTCTGCTGCCACAACTCACCAATATTTTCTTCTTTGTTGAAATCCCAAACATTTTGTTTTGCTTGTTTTACCGCTATCATTGGGTTTACTGCCAGTGTTGCATTGATCAGTGTTTCATTTCATGTTGCTTTCCTGTTGGTTGGTTAGTAGATGTGGGTCGTAGCAGCAGTCACATTGTGAGATGGTTATCCTAAATTTCTGACACAGAAATTTGTCCTAGGCTATCTTTGGTCACAAGACCATGACAATGGCCATCTTTGAACCTCTCTCACATTGCAATATAGGACCAGAGTTTTGAATCAGTCCCGAAGATTGTCTTTTACATTAACAATATGTCTTCTCAATATTTTTTTTAATCAATCAAAGCCAAGTGTAATATAACTTAAACTTAACATTAGCTTTCTAGATAATGTTTGTCTAGCCAATAACTAAAATGACACATTCACGTACTTTTCTTTTGGGGTTTTATAGTGATGGATGTTGTGCTGGTCGCGTCACTTTTTGAGCTGCAGACCTTGCATACTGCTATTCTCTTCTTTCTATTGTCATCAGCAACATAATCCTTGAGTTCAGATTTTATTATTTTTGGACTATCCCCTTCCATGATAGCTGATGTGCTGGTCTGTCACATCCTAGTAAGTCGCCAGGTTTGTGTGCATTTCACTAGAAATCTCCCAATCATGTTTCAAAAGCAAAATGTAACATCTCAGTACTTAGAAAAATGCATATAGTTATTATTAAAAATATTTTATAAAGTCAAGCCCTTTTAAGTAATCTGTCTTAAGTCTAAGTCAGGACTCAGTCACAGTCAAGTCTTTTATCAATGTCAGTCAAGCAGGTCTCAAGTCCTCAAATTTGCGAGTCAAGTCATGTGACACGAGTCTCTCACCTCTGGTTATTTCACTATGCTATGGTGAAACAGTGTAAAACACTGTGTAACATTTTACCCTTGTGCAAATCATTTGATTTATCTCAGAGTATTACTTGAGATATATTTGAGATTTGAAAGTCATGTTTCTTTACTAAATCACAATTCATCACAACATGTATGTTCACAACTCCTTTTTTAGTAATGTTTTGCTGTATTTCACAATATGGAATCAAGATAGGATCAAGAGATGTTTCAAAACTTGATATGAACCCAGCATACTATGGACACCTATTTAGCTGAGCCACCAGGAAGCATGTAAGCTGGTACTAACCTTGCTTACATTTGCACCAACTGTAGTACCAGCTGTCTAAAAAAAAAAAAAATCTGTAGCCTGCAGCGACTTTCATCTCAACTGTTGTTGAAAGTTGTTCCTTCAGGTCTTGGCAGCATCAGACCTGGCAACCATCAGGTGTGCTGGCTTGCCCAGCTGGTTTGCTCTTCAGAGCCAGAGGAGAGTACTAATGCATGAGGGACATAAGCCATCAGTGTCAAGAGAGGGAGGAGAGGAGCTGCTGCAGTGTCCTGCTGCTGTGAGTAGTTTATTTACAGGAAGGAGCCACTTGGCTGTGTGTGTGTGTGTGTGTGTGTGTGTGTGTGTGTGTGTGTGTGTGTGTGTGGGTGTGCGTGCGTGTGTTACTAAGGGCCGTGGCCCTGGATGGAGAGATAGGGCCTCCTTCATCCCAAATGACTATTGAGTATGTCTCCCAAGATGATAGCCTGCTGAGAGCACCTGGTTGGCAGAGCCCCACCGTAGTTCCTCACATTGCAGAAAGCCAGAGCAACAGTTTCTGTATGTGCACATATGTGCAGCTCTCACTGTATAGCTATGAATCAAGAGGTCATGTGATCTGCTCTCTAATTGTCATGTAAAAGTCTCTTCAAAAGGAGAGATGGAAAATTCCAAACCTTGTAGGTCACGCACTCAGGCCAGCAGACCTTTTTGTTTGCTCATGCAAGACTGAAAAAGGTAACAGTCTATGTTTATATATATTTTATAGCTTTTTATGTCGGGCACGAGGAAGGAAAAACAACATTTGCCTGCGTGTTAGTCAGTGATTTATGTCATGTTTGGACAAGTATGAACAATCCATCTTTATACAGGGATTCAATTTCCTTAAAAATATCACTAATATTCCTCAGAGAGGAATGTGTATCTAAATCAGAAGTTTAATGTGTTGATTTAGCACATGGTAATTTAATACACCTCTTTAAGTGTTTGGTCTCTAATATATTTGTTTCAAATTTATGACGAAAGCTTGGTTGTTTTTTATGGAGGTGTACAGTAGCAACAGTAAAGAAAGTCATAAGCAAGTAAAATGTCATTTGTTTTTAATTTCATATAGCAGCCTACAGTGAGGTTTGTTACAAGCTTATTCCAGTAATCATACTTGTCAGAACCCCTCTACGCTGCCAAAGTATGGGTGAGACACCTCACAATTACTTATCTGCATTTTGTTGAGACATTTATAATTCCCACAACCTAATACAGGAGCATCGACTCAAATTACAGGCTTTGAGTTACACGGTGAGAACTTATTTATTGTGGCACCTTCTCTTTCTTTGCCGGTGTCAGTCGACTACAAAACCTAATTAGTGCTTTCAGCTCGACACCCATTAGCTGAAATCCGATCCTTGGACTGCTGGAGAAAAATAATTATGACATTCCTCTTATAAATCATTGGTTATGTCCTGAGCCCTTTCAATGGAAATATGATTTCCCACTACAAATTGTCCGACCTGTTTTATGTTCTCCAACACATAATTAAAGCCGTGGTGTGTGAGAGGAAGTAATTTTGTTCAAAGGCTTTTGGCAACAGCGGTGCTGTGTCTTTCTGCTTGTTTAGAGAACAGCTACTGGCAAACCTGGACATGTGAGCTGTGTAATGGATTAAGAACAACAGCAGCAACATGTGTGAATAACCTGTATTTGTCAGTCAGCCAAGAGACATGGGAAATCAAATACATCATCAAGTGGCAGGGGTGATCTATCTATCTATCTATCCATCTATCTATCTATCTATCTATCTATCTATCTATCTATCTATCTATCTATCTATCTATCCTTATATCTATCTATCTATCTATCTATCTATCTATCTATCCTTATATCTATCTATCTATCTATCTATCTATCCTATAGTAATACCTCCATATGGTCAAAGTTAAGTGCATAGAATTGGCACTTGAGGATGCTTAGGTTTAATCCTGCTTATTGTTATAGTGGATGGGCTAATCTCCTTCATACTTGTAATCCTCCTGAAGCAAGAACATTAAATTATAGTGTCCTGTTTATCTATGCCCTTCCAGGCAGCGAAAGGTTACACTGTTACACTGCCTGAATGTGTCTGCACTGTATCTGTGTGGGAGGAAGCGACAGCCTGTACCAACGTCAGTCAGCCAAATACATGGCTGTCTGAGTGCCTTGCAGAGGTCATAGGGCAAATCTTGTGGTAATCTGCTAATCCAATTGGCTTGCCGTATTCACATGATCTTCCAGGACAGCCATCTTCTGTTCAGACACACATACACACATATATATGTGGGCACGCACGGACACATGCACATACGCCTTCCTGTGGTCCACTCCATTCTCTCGCGACAGTCTTTGACTCTGTGACACCGGCCTGTTTGATTCCACTTAGGCTTGAAGCAGATTAGTGAAGGTGACTCCTGAGGGGGAATTCCGCTGCATAATTGGCAGAATTTATAAACCAATTAAAAGTACATTCTAAAGAGCGTGATTCTGCAGCTATTATTAACTCCGTGTGATGGGATAAGCAGGGGCCCTCTGATGCATGCGTGCACACTTCCTATCATACATACAACTGTGTGTACAAGTGCGCCTGTGTTCTATTTGAAGTTAATATGATCCCAATCGAATGATCATCGACAAAAGAGTTCCTGTCAAGGCAAACTCTGACTGACCCTGTTTTTGCTTCAAAGTTATATGTGTAGACAACCACAGCATATTCACTCTTTTCTTTTTGTAGCTGGACTTAATCATTACAGGACAGTCTATCTTATCCTTTGCCCACACTGCCACCCCGCCTGTGCTAACTAACGTACCACATATGAAAGTACTGACTACATGTGGTTCCCATGCAAACATACTGTAAGATAACAACCACATCACGGCTGGCAGGCTGCACTGTGAGTGTGTGTCGTGCTCTGCAGCACCAAAGCCGAGGCTTAGGAAGGGACTGGATCCCATTTCCCAGGCTGAAGCAAGTCCTCAGGGCAGAGTGTGGAAACTGAACTAATTGCAGGATATTGGTCCTCGGATGATTAGAGGAGGACATGGAATGCCTGGTCTGTGATGCAAGCAGACCAAGGTGAGACTAATGACGGATGCATTTTTTTATGTCTTCAGATAAGTCCGTATCCTACAGGAGAGGCCTGCGGCACTGTGACAAGGAGGGCAGGGGTATCAAGGCTTCCTATCTGTCCTAAGAGAACAGTTCTAAATAGTTGTGGAGTTTGAATTCTATTCACATTCAGAGTACTAAATAGACTGTATCAGTATACCGCATGCAAACTAGAGCTGAAATGATTAGTAGACTAATTGATCAACAAACCAGCAACAGTTTAAATAATCAATTAATAGTTTAAAGCAATAGCTCAACATTTTAAGAAATACACTTATTAACTTTCTGGAGTTAGGAGACAAGATTGATATCACTCTCATAATTGTCTGTTAAATATATGGCTAGTCTGACTAGTCTGACTGAAATCTGCCTACACCTCTAAAGCACGCTAATTAAGACACTCAATTAACAGAAAAAATAATTTATAGATGCATTGATAATGATAATAATCCTTAGTTTGAGGCCTGAACCAAACTATATTTTATAAGTAGTCCTTTTGGATGTTTATTAGAGTGTAGATCGTCCAGTCCAACAGCTGATATGTGTTTATTTCTTTCCCCATGGATATGGTTAGTGTGTCCAACTATAGATGGCAGGATATCAAATTTTCAGTGATTTAAACCTCCTTAAATGGAGTGCATAACTGTGCTTGTGTTACAGAGTGAGACTGTATATTATGAATTGTTTGTAATGTTGCTTAGCTAGCAAGTTTCTCCTTGTCCATCTCCAGTGTGTCTGCTTGGGTTTGTCCATCTCAAAAGTGTCCAGTAAGTCCTGGTTAATCACAGAAGTTTATTGCTGGCTCATGTTATATGTTTAGCTACGACACTGTAAACTCCTAACCATCTTAAATTTGGGCCAATCAGGTTTATATCCTCTCTAAAGAGTACTTCTGAAATGCAGCGAATATTATAGATGTATGAACATCCAGATATGTAATATACAGGGCTTGATTTTGTTGACACATGATTTAGCTCTGTACACATTTTTCTCTCTTATATTCTTGATTGTTTAACTTTATCATCAAGATTTTCTTAAGATTTCATGTTGTGGATATTTTTTTTCTAATCACTTTTATTTGGAGTGCTCTGTTCTGTTCTGACACCTGTTCAGTTAAAACAAATAAACAGTACAACATCATGTGTATGTTGAAGTTTGTATTCTGAAACACAACAGTAGCAGCTATGACATGTAATTCAGTTAATAATACAGAAAACTACATATGGGCTAACCCTTGTCTTTTATTATAGATGTCTCAAGCCACAAGCAACAAGTGGTAATTATTTTCCTTTTGTATGATACAGCTGGCTCAACTCTTCAGCTATGCTTCAGTCAATTGTTTGTGTCCAGAAATGTTGCCCATACTGGGCAGGAGGCATTTTGGAACCAGTGAAGTGTTGCAGTCCCTCTGTGCAGACACCAACCCTTTGATTCTGTCTCTGCATTTAGTAGCCTCCTTTGTTTGCAGTGTTTGTTTGATGTTACTTTAGCAGAAAGAGACAGACACCATTGAGTAGTGGGAGTGCTGTTCTGCTGCGTGCCATTCACGCCTGCTGTAGAGCGCACAGAGTCAAACACAACAAGGGTAGGCCATTGTTTACCAGTGGAACTAATCACCCTGATGGCACCTCCATAAATCCCCCTCCCTGTCGACAGTGATTGGAGTGTACCTATGTGTGACCATAGACAATACAAATGCGCCAAAGGCAAATAGAATGGGGGTGCACTGAGGCAATATTTAGCTTGGCCAGATGGCCGGTTGCATGCAGCAGGCTCCTTGGCCTTCCACATCTGCTCCTTATGATGTGCCAGCAACTGGGTGAGTGTCTCAGCTTTACTTGTTAGGGCTGTCCTCTGCACCCGGTTTGTCCCACTGCAGATATATATGCCTTTCCACTTTAACCTGTCTGCTGGTGGATCCCTTACCACACTCATGGAGTCTTGTGTTTTTTCTTCCACTGTGGCAGCCTCTTCTTATTTAAACGGTGGCCTCAGTGTGGGCCCCGAGTCAAAACTCTTCTTCAGTGATTTCTATATTTCCTTGTCCTGGAAGATGACCAGATTCAGACTTGTGGTGTGGTCCTGTTGCATCATCACTCTACACACAGAAGCTTGCTTTTGCAGCTGTTTAATATAAATTCTCTTCAAATATCTTTGTCCAGATGGTTTATTTTTACAAACAATACACAGGGCTGCATTCCTACTGAGCCCCTGTCCCCACCCCTTTACTGTCTGTCTAACCAGGCAGCTTCACTTCAGAAGAACAGGCAGACAGGCACTATCACGCAGAGTATGCACAGATGGTCCAGTGACACTGCTGTCGTACAAACAGGCTTCAATAAAAATGATATATACACATGTATCGGTATGGATACATAAGCCATCAGATTTCCAAGGAATAGATGTGCACATGAACCCGCATTCTTCTTCATGTGTGAGGGGACAGATGTGCAGAGAGAGAGAGAGAGAGAAAAAAATGCATGTATATGGATTTTGGATTCCAATGTGTTTATTTTAAAAGGATACATACCCATTTCTCATAGATCAGTGGGTTTCTAAATGATTTCCAGATGACAATCCACTATTGTGTTAATGTCACTGATATTCAAAGGTTGGGCGTGTCTGACCTCACTTCAGTCAGACACACTTTACAAATGAATCTCAATAAAAATGAAATGAAAACTAAATAAAGATTGAATACATAAATATAAATACAAATACACATACAAATATAAATAACCTCTAAGTGTATATTTTTTCCATATTTTGAATTTGGTTGACAGTGGTGAGCATGTTTTTGCAGTTACTTGTGTGATACTTGTGTGATATTTCTTTGTTTATATAGTCCTAATGGGACTAAACTCCACAATCTCACCGACATTTAGGAGTTCAATTGGCTGGACTGGTGTAATTATATTCGCAATTTTTTAAATACATGTTAATGTTGTAGCTTTGGGCTTCAGGGTGTCTCCTGTTGAATCCACATTCAGAAATACTGTGATGTAACCAAATGGCAGCAACTACAGTTTGAAATTTAAGCCAATGTGAAAGTCCCTTAACGTGCAATACCACTGACGGTCGCTCACTCAACCACTCAACTTCTCTTGTGAAAAAATACTGAATCAATACATTTTTTCAACGAGTCATTATGTTTTTGCTAAATTCAGACCCTCCAATAAGTGTGCTTGGAAATAATTGCTCCCTTAAAGATGAATAGTAGCTTTGATGTCTACCATGTGGGCTTTGGTTGGCAGCTGTGACTGACAATCCACTCACCTAGTGCTCAACCCGGCTCCTGGACTCACACTGAGTTGAACTATTGTTGCAATATTTTGGTAAGTTTAATGTTACTTGATAGCTATACCTGCCGTATTAGTTAGCTAATGTTAGCACAAGTCTGCATTGCTCGGTGTTCCGAGTAAGTTAGCGTTAGCTTGGGTCCGAGGCAGTGGGGCGTGTTTTCAGATTCATTATTTGGAAAGTCCTGGCTCCAAATGGAAACGATGCAACCAACCATAAACAACAACTCTGGGCTTCACACCAGGTCCAGTGCAGACCAATGGTGCCGTCAAGACTTGCTATGTCTAACTTTATATACAGTCCATGGCTGTAACATACAATTATCATGATCATTATCATGATCATCATTTCAATACTAAATTATTTTTCTGAGGTTCAGGAAATTATTGCAAATTCTGCATGGTTGGTCATTTATAGCATCTTCTATCTTGTGTCAAATAACACAATAGTGTTTCATCCATAACCCAGTGTGTTGAAGCTTTTGCATTTAATCATTCTGAACATTTAATTTTAAACACCTGCGAAGAAAACAAATCAGATGTAATTTTATGTTTCTAGCAATGTCAAAAATTATTTACTTGGAATAATTACAGAAAATTACTATTTACCATGAGCAATAATGGCCACCATAGCAAAAAACTAAACAATATACCAACACAGTTTAAATCTCAACAATGGAAAATCCAGAACATGCACTTATTTAACATAAGTGAAATGATCTCATTTTTGTTGAGACCTTGTCTGCCTTTTTTGCAGTGTAGGTTCTACTTCTGCCCCCACCTTCACCTCTCCCCAGGCCCTACTGCCACATCCACTGCACATCCTTTGCTCCCTTCCGGGCCCCAAGCTCTGGAGCCTCACAAAGGAGCCCTAACAAGAGAGAAGAAAGAGCCAGTGCCACTTGGACGGGATTACATCCTAGTAAGATTCTTCAGTCCTCTTGGCCAGCCGCCCCTTAACCCTCCCCTTCCCTGATTAGAAAGTGAGCAGGGAAAGGCTGGCTGGATATAGAAAAAGGGTCCACACATGTCCAATGAAGTGTTGCACTGTTGTATGGAGTAGACTTGCTGAGAGTCATGTCAGTCTTGTCTTATCAGAAGTACTGCTACTGAAGCAAATGTAAAGTTCATGACTTAATTTTTAAGTGGATACTCAATACTAAGCAGAATTAGATTGAAATAACTGCTTGAATACATTTGAAGTCTCGAAATAAGCTGTTTTGTGTCAATTACATCAAAGAATACCAGACCAAGGTATCAGCATCACATTTAATTACTGACTGGTAATTCCTTTTGTTAGACAAACTTTATAGTTATTTTTTTAAAAATATAGTTTCAAGCCCAGTGTAAATGCTATAGCTTTAGTTCATGCTCCAACATGCCCAGAATTCAGTCTGTTAGAGGCAAGGACACTACAGCTCTGATGTTTTACCTTATCCTTTCCGGATCTCTAATAGCCTAACTCCACCCTTCCTGTCCTCAGATCCCCTTGCATGCCCTCAGTCCTGACCTACAGTATTTATCGCCTCTCCTGCTTCCCTCTCTATGGGTGCTACATCACCTGCCTTTCTTAACATGGTTTTTATCCTCTTAATGCTAAGACTTCAGGGTATTTTTTAAGCTGTGCCACGAAACCAGTATCTAAATATTTAAAAGTATAAGCTGATTTTCAATGCACTTTTCAAGATATATATATACATATATATATATATATATATATACATATATATATATATATATATATATATATATATATATATTTTTTTTTTTTTTTTTTTTTTTTTTTTTTTTTCAAGGTACAATAACAGATTAAACCGCTTGTTAAAAGGGATATTTCAAGTGTAGATGTCTGTGATGTACAACCACTGAGGGTGAGTGATGGCCTCTATGTCCCCCCTTTTTACGCCACCTGAGCCACAAGCCCCCTCCAACAGTAGCGGAAGGGGTCAGGTGACAGGTGGACAAAAACCAGTAGCTTCAGAGTAAATGATGCATGCCTCAGGATCGGTAAATAAGAGGCAAGGTGCCATTAAAGAAGGGTAGCCTGCATAGCTGCCATTCCTGCTGGGCTGGTGGTGATGTCAGGGTCATTTGGCTGGGCCCACCATGATGGTTGTAGGATAGTGTGTGTCTGTCAGCAGGTGTACTACACTACTACATTGTTGTGAAAAAATATATATTTTTAAGTCATTTAATTAGTTTGAGTATTCAGATCCAGATTTTTATTGTTATTACTTTTTAACTCTAACCCTGTTTACAGATTATTTCAATTATGTAAATAATTAATTTTCCTGATACTAGCCAAATCCAAATCCACTTAGATTTCTGAAATAGCTGTATACTTTTAACACAAAGATGTTTGGACACACTTTATCATTCAAGTGAATGGGAAGATGTGTCCAAACTTCTGACTGGTACTGTATGTAGGTAGGTGTGTGTTATTTGAGTTGAAGTGGGGAATGGGGCAGACTATGTGGAGACTGCAGAAACTCACTTATATATGTTGGTGAAATAATAATAATAAAAAACTGCTCCCAAGATAAATGGAAATAGCTTTGGGGCTGATAGCATAGACCAGATTATAGTTGTTTGTAGATGACGGCAGTAATAGCTGTTATTCTTTTGTTGTATTTCTTTTCTCCCTTATCTTCCAGGGAAATGTCTGACATAGTAAGTTCAACTGTGATGGAGGTTAAGTAATTCGACAAAATAAAACTGATGGGGTAACCACCAAGTCCAACTATGAGCTTTTGTCACTGCCACTAGCGATTCCATTGTTATTTTACTCCTGCCAGTGCAAGAGATGAGCTGTTGTTGTTTATGGGAAGGTGGTGTTGTTTAGAGAATCTGCATCAGTGCAGCTAACCTCAGAGCTGATAGAGAGAGAGAGAGAGGAAAACGGATTGGGGCGGGGGTGCTCTGGCTTCCCTCAGGAGCTCCATCATTCATTGGAGCCAGGGAGGCAGCTGCTTGCTCACCCAGCCAGGGCTCCCCTTAGCCAGGCCCCGCAGCACTTCTCTGCTCTCCTCTGGAGCTGGGCAGGGGACTGACTAGGCCTGGAACTTCTCCGTCTTGCACATCACAGCCAGGACAGCAGCCAGCCAGCCAGCCAGCCAGCCTGCCAGCTAGGCAAGCCCCCTCCCCAGCCCCAGCTCCCAGCCAGGCCCCTTTGTGGTGCTCCACTGCCCAGTAATTGATGCCTTGCACTGGGGATATATTTAATCACCATAACGAGGAGTTGGTAGGAATAAAATGATCTTGTAAAGGCGCTGCAAAGCTCTCCGAACAAGCTGGATCAGAGTTTGTGGGAAGCAGTGGGTGAGATCTGAGTGTAAGTGTGTATAAGCATGCATGCATTTGTGCACTTTAGTTCTCCTGCGCTTGGAATCTTAGACGCTCACCTACATCCTCCCTACCTCTCCCCTTCTACCTCTTAGCCCTGACTCCACCCCAAAAACATGACTGCAGGCCAACAAATTTCATTACAACAGCCCTAAACTGCACAGTTTTAGAGCCTTCTAATTATTCCTCTCTCAGATGTGGTTGTGTTGAGAAAGGCTGTAAATCAACAGAAGTAGGAGCGCCAGGCCTGAAGCTGTGAGAAAACTGGAAACAAATTATCTGCCCCTTCCCCTGCTCTTTCCTTCTCCCACCATCCGTCTCTCCAGTGCCTTACCTCGCTGTCCGCCTCCTCCAACTTCCAGGGGCACTGAAAGACTGAAATAGGGGGGTATCTGTAGCGTGTGGTCTGGTGGGTTGAGAGGGTGTCCTATAAGTCTTACCTGTGTCAGTATCAGCCCAGATGTGGACATTTTTATCCACCTCTGGCCACTGAGCTGCTCCACTGAGACAGATGGGGTGAAGTGTCTCACTAAATAGGACCACGCTTGCATCTGTGATGCAGTGCATGGTGGTGGTACGATGGCCAAGAGACAGCTGAGTAGTACCTGGGACCAGGTCTGTCTGTCTGCTTGGCAGTCTGTGACTGCCTGTAATCAGCTTCTTTAAAGGTTCCAGCCAGTAATTGCTCAGTATAGCCCCAAGATAGCAATCAAAGAGATGCTGAACTCCATGCTCTCGCTCTCCAGGTCTCAGTGTCTCTTTCTTTTTCTCCCCTTTTCTTTCCTACTCTGCTTTTTCTGTTGCCATATGTTGGGAGACACTGCAAAGAAAGCATCTTAGCATCTTTTTTTTAGTTTTTGAAGAGGAAAATCAATTCAAATTGAACTAATGGCAAAATTGATATAGCTTTGAATAATGCACCCCCCCCCTCTCCTGTCTCTGTCTTGGTTGCATTTTTCCCTGTTCTCTGTTCTCTTATCTTTCAACAATTACAAGAGCAGTCTAATGGCCCTTTTAAGTTGCCTGCCAGCTGTATTTGCAAAAAAATAATGTCTTCTTCATCTGTTGGCAAATGTAGCTGTGTTGAGAGTCATTCTCATGTAAGGATTGCTGATGCCTTTCCTCTGAAGTCATGATGAGGGCATTAAAGCTGTTTGTCTGGGCACGAGATGTAAGTCTATTCATGAACAGATCTCATGATGTTATGTCAAATCTGTCAACCATCATAAGGTACCAAGTAGTGTTTGATGTGGTATGAATTCCTGACATTCAAAGCTGTTAATTCGGCACTGAATGTTGAGCCAAAACCATTAGTTGATTAACCAATGAGATGATTGTTGGACAACAGTTTATCATGTAAAAATAAACATTTTCTAGTTATAGTTACACAAATACACGATTTACTGGCTGGTGCTGTTTGGCATCATCATCCAATGAAAACTTTGGTTTCTGGTTAGATGATTTCAAGACATCGTCACTTTGGTTTCTGGTAATTTCTAACATTATTATTTTTGACAATATAAAGACATCAATCAAGCATGAAAATAACTGCAGAGCAATCTGAATGTATATTTTTTACATTTCTGAATTATATTTTCTGACTGATGTGAGTCTTTTATTTATAGTATGCCTAACTCTGGAGACAATGTTTTGTGTGTATGTTACTACTGTAGCTGCATAATTTGATATGTCTCAAATGCTACAAAATGTCTTTATATTAACTGTACTTAAAGTACAGCATTTTGATGTCAATCTTCTTCCTTGAACATCATATAAAAATCTTCTATAAAAATTCTTTAATTTTACACACATTTTATATATACTTGTTCCATGCTGTTGCTATAAACAGCATGGTGTCACATGGTGAAGTCATCTGTTAAGTCTCATGAGAGGACTGAAGTAATAGACACCTACAGTTCAGCAGATGTCCCATCAATTATCACTGCCTGTTCTTCACCAGCCTCACCCATCACCCACTCTTGATCCTGGAGGGGGCCCCCAGCATGAATACACCTGTTTGTTCCTTTTATCAGGGATCTGATGCCCAAATAATTTTGTCAGTTGTGTTATTCAGACTGACTTTCATCATTTCAGTTTTTGTTGCTTGATAACTCTCACCTAATTGCATTGCTAAAATTATATCCAGTGCAGAAACATGAGCCCTGTCGAGTAGTGTGCTGTCACTTTCTGCTTAGCTTGATGAGCACATTGCTCAGCTTTAATACCAACTTAGCCTGTGTCACACTTAATTCAAAGGGTGAAAAAATGAAGCAGTGTGTCCTTTCCTCTTAAGACTTAGAAGTTAACCTGCTTAAGAATCAGCCTGACGTGGGATATCAGGTGAGGATCATCCAGCATGGGGGATCAAATCTCATCATCACCAAGCACGCAAGCTCAAAGATGCTAATACATAGAGAAAGCACAGCAAGCGAAGGGAGTGACAGTGACAGAAAGAGAGACAGAGAGGAGAGACGGAGACTGAGAGAAACCACAAAGAAGAGAGAGCAGAGAGTGGTGTGTAAGAGACAGAAAACAGCTCAAACAAACTAGAGAGAGGAATGAAGAAGTCAAGGAGAAGAGGGTATCAGTGCTTGCAACTCAGCTGAGACAGAGAATGATAGAAATGAAAGAGCGAGTCTGAGCAGGAGAGAGAGAGCAACACAAGCCAAGTGTTTGAAGTGGATCACTGTAGGCCAAACATCTGAAGAGGACAAGACTGCAAACATGTCACACTGCAGGCTGCTTGTGTTTAACAACAGATGTTTGGTCTCTCCATCTCCGGTAATGGTTCCCCATCCAGGTTGTTCTGACCTAGTGAATGAATAATATATACACTTTTTTTCTTTAAAACATTTACTAATAAAGAGGAAGCTTGCCGGCACACATTTTTAGTAAAGTCCTGAATATCATCAGGTCCCAGTTTTCTGCTGTCTTCTATCCTAGCGGTGGAATAGAGCCTTGCCTGAGGGCATTTCAACAGTACTTGTTGCGAGAAGAGAGAGACACATTACTCATTCACTCTTCCCCACCCAGTCTTTCCCAGACAGCCAAAGAAGTCAAAGTGGCAATCTTCAGTCACCAGCCCCTTCCCCTTCAATACAGACAACCGGAACTATAATAAACCAAACTGCAAATCTTTCCCTCTTTATTTTCAGTTTTCCTCCATACATTCTGTCCACTCTCTTGGTAGCAGAATGCTCAGCCACGCTTCCTGTTTAAGTGTGTAATTACTCCGTGGCCACAGCAGCTCATACATTCTCCCCACGTCGTGACATCGCTGGTGATTTACTCCTAATTTATGGGTGCAGGGAGTTCAAAGTTTTAATAATATTTGGGTAATATCATGGCAGGCCTCGTCTCGCCCATGTGATGGATGAAGACTGAACAAAGACATTGCGATTCTGAGCATGACAATATATTGGCAACAAACAGCTTTATACCTCTGCACTCCTTTTTAGGAGCTGGCAGTGGCATGAGAGCAGAGCCAGAGGACCTTCATGAATTATAGATATGAGGCTGAATGATTGGGGCCAAGGCCATGTGAGCGATGGACAAACGGGACAGGATGTGGCTGGCTGATGCACCGCTGTCCCTGTTGTCCGGCTGGATGCTGATGCTCACATAGATTAATGATAGGATGCTGAATAAAGCAGGTTTTGTGTCAGAGCAGTTCATTGGCAGTAAAACGCGAGGCCGTCATGAGACGCTGTCGATTGCTGATGGAAGCTGATGGCAAGTCAAACAGATCCATTACAGAGAGCTTTAAAGACTGTAGAACATCAATAGAGAAACTCACATCACTTATTTTAAAACTTTGAGTTTGTGTCTGTGTGAACGTGTGTGTGTTGGCTAGAAAGCAGGCAGAGTATTGAGAAGCAAATTGAGGAGGAGATACATTGGAAAAAAGGCCTGAAATAGAAATAAATCACAGATAATGTTCCGATAGAAAATGTTTACATGTAAATTATTATTATGAATTGTCTTCTGTATGGAGCTGCAACTAACTAAATTATTTTCATTACTGATTAACCTTCAGATTATTTTTTTAATTAATTTCGTTAATTGACTGTAGTCTACAAAATGTATGTAAAAAATAATAAAATAAAAATTTACATCACAGTTCCTCAAGGCCCACAGTGACATCCTCAAATTTCCTGTTTTGTCTGACCAACTGTCCAAAACCCAGAAATATTTAAGATTACAGATAAAACCAGCAAATAATTACATTTGAAAAGCAAGAATCACTATTTTTTTGTTCTTTGAAAAAAACAATTATCAAAATAGTTGCTGATTATTTTCTGGTGATCAACTAATTGACTAATCATTTCAGCTCCATTTCTAACTGTTATAAATCTTGGGTGTTTATGATTTTCTTTTGTTCTTTCACGCATGTTTGCGTGTGTCATCACCAGCAAAACTAAGATACATTTCTTCCCAATTATAGCATTCGACAAGTGCAGTCATTCTGATTCAGATATTTCCACATCTGAGGTAATTCAGTCCTGACAGTAATGTGAATCCATAACCCACTTTGTGCTGTGATTCCCCTCTTGTCAGTTTTTGTGCCGGCGCACATTTGTAATACATGGAATTAAACATTGCCATTCTGTTTTAATGAACCACTTGTTGGAGGAGCATTGATTGTGCAGACATTAAGCCCGTGCTCAGATAAGATAACACAGAACATTCTCTAATCTAGCTCTGTCCTACTTCACACTTGACCAGATGGAGATGTTTTTTTTTTTTATCGTTGAAAGAAGAGAGAGAAAAAATCTCTTTAAAAATTAATACATTATTTACACCCACCAGCGGCTTACTACCCAGTGTAAATCAAGTCCACAGCGGGCTGTACTGAGTCCTTCTTAATGACTTCTAAAACATATGCTTTTTTAATCTTTCCCTTCTTTTTTCATTGCCCCATTGCAGCTCTGGGCTTTTTTGCCGTTTATTAAACCATGCACACACACACACACACTCACATAAACACAGAGTGAATTACAGTGTCATCTCCACAGTGATAAGAGGGGAGCAAGTCCTCTGCTGTCCTGATAAAATCTGAGAAAGAAGACAGTGTGAGATCTACCACCCCCCAAAACCGAACCCGCCCTCTTTCTATTCCCCCATTCTTCCCGCCTTCTCTTACTCCCTCCTGGAAGGACCAGAGGATGAGGTGGAGGAGGGGGCAGGTAGTATTAAGCTTGACCTTATGTCCAGCGGGGCAGCTGCTTTCTTTGTCAACACTCATCAGATAAAGTCAGCTGAAGAGACTATTGTTGTGTCAGGTAACTGTTTTTAAATGCAACTTAAAAAAGTGTCTGCTGGGCGTCACTAGGAGATTACCACCTGAGATTTATTAAAATGCTCAGTGATAAAAAAGAACAATGGGGCTTAAGCGGGTTGGGTGAGTAGGCCTAATTCACAACAGGAAAAGGGGCTACACATCTACAAACAGGGATCTGAGGATGAATGTCCTGGCCACTTTGCCATCAATTAGCAAACAAGCTCGGTGGTTGAATTGTCTCTGAGACAAAAAAGAGGAAAAACAATACATGTTTGATATGGGACAGTCAGGAGTAGCTGAGAGATAAGTTTCCAAGCTATTGTCCATAATTTTCCCATCCCTTGTGTCATACAAACTGCCCGTAGCAAGCAGGATAAATCATGTTTAAATGAGCAGATTTTAATCAAATTGCATTTTGTTTAAACTTTGTCTACACTGATTATTTGCAGCTACTGTAAACTATTTTATGTATGTTGCTATGTGTGCATAGTGAGCTCTCCCTTTACTTAATAAATATTTAGAGATTAAAGCAATGATCCTACAGATGTTCGGGCAGACATGCACGGCAAGCGTATGTTTTTCGTGTTAAGAGGATACGTTTAATTCAACTAGAGAATAATTATTGAAAATACTAGGCTGCAATCCTAATCTGGGGTCCAATCAAAGCATGAGCCTTAGTCAGATTAAATATATCCCCCACATTTCCATCTGCTTCAAGACATCTCCAAAGAAATACACATTTTCTTTGGAGGAGAAAACAACAGAATTAGATGTTGGCGGGCAGAGGTCTTAAAATCAGTATTTACCAAATCAGTATGGATTAAAGAGAAGGCCCTCGTCCTGGCACAGAAGCAAGTCTGCACAAAAGGACAGAGCAACACGGCATTCCTAAAGTTCCTTGACCCAGACTTACACACATACACACACATGCATGCATGCGCCCCACCATTAGCAAGCCTATGACTTTATGTGCAATCAGCTTGTATATTGCTTTGGAGCATTCTTAAATCTGCAACAGCAAATCTGGGGTTTGAATTAACAGAGGGATTAATCAGCAGTATGGTAAAAATGAGTGACATCATCATATGCACTTTAGGTTCAGCTGGAAAGTTTTGTCAGAGACACTAGATGCAGCTACCATCACCTGCCTCTTTTCACCTTCTCCACCCTGTTGTTGTTTTTTTGAGGCAGAAATTGGAGGCATTCCTCTCTGTGAAACTCTCTAAGTTCAGATCAGGACAGGTGTGCAGGGAGTTGCTGCATTAAATCCTGTTTGTCAGGCGCATGTCCAGCTTGTTAGCACTTACTGTAACCCCTGTCTGTGGACTTGTCACCTGAGGTAAACAATGGAGCTGTGTCATTAGGAGAATTAGGATGAGCTGGACTGGAGGAGTTTCAGGCAAGAGAATTATAACAGCAAAATCAATGAAAATTGCAACGATTAGTTTATTTGCTCATGAGACGAAGCAAATTTTGGTGAACTTTGACACACAAAGTTGGAACATTGACCAACAGCAAGCTGACAGTGCTGACATGATGCTGTAAACTCCAAAATGGAAAAAGCTACTGTAGCTTATTCAATTGTTCTGCTGGAGTAAAGCCGCTGCAAAAAAGAGGAATGGTTTGCAGAAAGTTATGACACAGAAATTGATGGTTTGAATACATCTACTTAATATACTGCACTTTAGTTAGTAACCTATTTTTTTGTTTTCTTTTCAGTAACTCCTTATTGAATGAAATTATGTAAAGTCCTGAGAGCAGAGAACAGTACAGAGAAAACAGACAGAAACTCTGAGAACTAGTACGCCTGACAAGTGCCAGCCTGGGTGGCTAACGTGTTAGCAGTTAGTTTGACAGCTACAGTCATCAGTACATCACCACACTTCTAGAACCACATATTTCGAAGATACATGGGAGATTTTTACCGTACTGCTTTCTGGTGTGACCAGGCCTTTAAGAGCAACAAATAAAATGACAAGAAACAAAAAACAGCACTTTTTCTATATAGAAAATGGACAGCCTTAGACTTTTCTAAAGACAGAAAGGTTTTTTAAAACAAAAAAAACAAGGAAGCAACAAAGAACATGAAAAGATTTAACTTCCGAGGTATTAGTTTAGAGCATTTGTCCCTAATATCACACTTTTTATGACAGTAAAGTGATACATGCTGTTGTATTTAAGTATATTTACCCAAAAGACAGTGCTGGTGTTTTCTCAGCAGAGAGTGTCTGGTCTGTCAGTTCACTTTTTAAGATGACAGGAGATGACAGAAGGCTACTATTACCTCCTGCTCTCAGACATGGCCTCGGCTACAAACATGTCATCCTGTGGCATTTTGGGGATTTGATGACATAGTTACACATGTTCACATATGTCTAAGGGAATTAAGATGTATGTGACACTCTGCTGTCTTTCTTTGGCCAGTGTAATACTTGGCCTGTTAGAAATTATGTCCCTGTCTGTCCACAGCTTGCTGCATTTCACAGTTTGGATTATTTCATTACTCACTTTGCGTTTCACACTGATACATCCTAATATATCAACCAGTGGCTCCACCACTGTCTCCCCCCTCGAATAACTCAGTTTCAGTGTAGCTTGTTTTATACCCTCTTTTTTTAATGACCGTGACCAATTGGATATGTTCTGTTGGCAACTGTCTTGCTCCTCTTGTACACTGGGCTATTGTGAATCAGAGGCAAAAAAAAAAACTAAGAGGGCCCTCCGGATTTTTAACTTGTGTGTGACAGTCTGTAAATGTGTTTCATGTGACTCCTCATCTACCAACTGTGTACTAAACTTAAACTTGTGTGATTACCAGTGGCTGTAAGTATGTCTGTCTACATGTATATTTGTGTGTAGGGGTGTATTTATACAGAATGCAAATTATTCATGAAATTTGAAACAGAAATCAATACAGCTGTGTAAAACCTGACCTATTCAAGTAAGTTCTGTATGTTCTCCAATCACATACCAACTTCAAGCCAGCAACAACATTTCCACTCTAAAAGAAATGTCAATGCCACCATGTCCAAATCTTTACATAATTTACTTTGCATAGCAGTCTTCAAAATATGCAGCAGCTTCATAAAATATGCCAGTCGCACCTCAAGGCAACTAGGTTAGCAGCTAGTGTTACACCTAAAGCGAACAGGCCCAAGTAACTCCTCCTGGTTGAAGGAAAAACTGAAACCATGAGCAGTTTTATATATTTTGCACATAAACAGAATTATTGAAAATACCAAATTCAGAAGGATGAAAGTGACCTAAACAATACCCAGTCAGCAGTATCATCTGTTGCCTCATTACACTTAAGGATGTAATTGATTTATTTTAATTATAAATGTATAAATGTATGTGTATTTGGTTTAACAGTCAATTCCTTTTTTCTTCTTTTTTTTTTGAAGTGCCACTAAAAACCTGTATAATACGTGTATATAACCACATGTATATTTTCCGAGGTCAAAATGAAAACTCCCTTAAAAATCAATGTATATTACATTTACATTATTACATAATTAAACCAATGGTTTATAACACACTATAATTAAAGTTTTAAGTGTAAGTACTACTCACCAAAGTGACAGCTGATGTGTAAATGGATAATAAATGAAAACAGTAGTCAACAACAGAAGTCGTAGCTGTTGATAAATACCTTACATTAACACATGTGTCTGTATATCTGCTTATAACTTCATGAAACGGTGTGATGAAAAATGTATCATATACTGCTCATAAATGTTTAAAATAAAATTTTAATGATGGAAAAAAAATATATATTAATAAACTTCTAAGATACTGTGATTTACACCAACTGTACAGCTGTGCATTGGAAAAGATTCAAACATAAAAGATGGGGGATAAGAAAATTAAATTTTAATACACATTTTACAGACTGTCTCCATTTACCAGTGGTTACAGATAAACCTGCATCATATAGGAGCAGCCAATATCTAGCAGATTTTATAAATCTAAAGCCAATGCTGGTCTGATATTGGCTTAACCTGGGTGAACACACCAGCATGTTAACATGAAGCAAGAAGTCCAGATCATAAAAGAGGGAGGAAGTATCATAATCTCTCATTACATCATTCATGGAGGTTATTGCAAAGACATAAACCACTGCTGCAGGAAATGACTTAACAACTGTCATAAAAGTCAGTTAAATACTATTCTACCCACCAACCCTCCATTTCCGATCAATATATGTTGAAATGACTGGTGTGTTTTTTCCTCCTAACAGCACTGTGTATTCTCTGTTGAAAAGATGCATCTGATGAATTTAAGCTTTGTTGTTAGTTCTGGTTTCATTTGAAGTATATTAGTGAATGACTTCTGTAAGCTGCTGTCATTCATAAGTGCAAAAAACATCCACAACTCATCATGCAGTGAAAGCTTCTTTTCTGACACAGATCGACTGATATTTAAATGGCTGATTTTCAGGAATGGCTTGTTCATGGTACATTTTGCAGCACTTTGATACAAGCACATTCCACCCAGCTCCAGATGGGTCCTCTTTGAAGATAAAAGACCTGTAAATCTGTGGACAATGGCACAATGGATCAAACACAATATGTGCAGTCAAGAATATCAGGAGCTGTTATGGGTAAGCCTTTTATCCACATCTCAAGGAACTCCTGAAATAATTGTCCACCAACTACTAGTTTTTAAACTTGCCTGCAATGCCTGTGTTCTTTTTCTCTCCTGCGCTGACCCACTCAGTGCTCTCCTCAGGTCATGTTTTTGGTGATGTGCCTTATTTGGAGAGTTATCTAAAGCCATTTTATCAACTAAAACTGACTTGGTGGACCTCCCTCTCAGTTGTGTCCCAATTACCCCGGTGAATCTTACAGCAGGTATCCAAATGTCAAGAGTCTTCCATGTTTTTTCTCCCACAACTCCTCAGTGGAGTAAATTCAGTAATTAGTACCTGTGGGATGTGACAGTGTGATCAGAGGGCGAGGGCTAAGCATGGCTCCATTCTCAAGCGGTCCTTCATAACGGTTCTGTGGTTGCATTGTTCAGACAGGGATTTTTGTTCAATAGAGCCCCCGCATCAGACATTACGCTAGTGTCAGCGGTGTGCAGGTATGGAGGCCAGGGAAGCCGGTGTACCAAACTTGGGTCTTAGTGTTCTCACAGCCTTAAGTGTTGCATTCCCACAATTGCTAAGACAGAAAAAGTATAAGTTTTTACAAGTTTGAAAGTAATTGTGCAGCAGGGAAAGCCCAGTATAAAGAAAAAAGAATGAGACATTAGCTAACTCTCTTTGTTAACATGTTCATACAGTAAGTGTGATGGCAATTTTACACGTTGGTCTCAAGTCTGAATAAATGCCGGAGTCACTTTTATGTAAAAGTCACAACAGCAGTATTTTGTACCACACTTCCAACTCAGCACAAGTTAAGTGTCTAAGTTAAAAACACAAAGAGAGATTAAATGCATATCTTTTTTTTCTGTTTTCTAAGAGCAATGTAATCATTTTATCATTCAACTGATTCAGATCAGATTTTACGCACAAAGAAAATAAGACCAGTTTAACAAATCATAAAACTCTTTGAATGAACCAGTTTCTAGTTGTTGAGGATTCTTCTCATGTCAGATAAATATATTAAGATTACTTCTTTTTTCCCCTTGTGGTGTACAGCAAAAAAAAAAAAAAAAAAAAAATCAAACAACCAAACACAAAAGAAAAACTCATCCACCCCCTGTAATTATCAGACCAACTGAGTCATTCTTTTTTCTACACAGTTGGCATGGAAGAAATTATGAATATCCCGCAAAACACTTTACATACAGCATTTGAGTGAGGAGGAATCAAACAAGAGCTATGACTTCAAGTCATTTTCATTCAGGCAGCAGAATTCTCTAAAAAATGCTGAATGAAAAGATTATGAAAAGATTTAATAGTGAATCAGAGTTTGGTTACTCATGCTCATGATGGTTATTAAGGCTTCAAGGGCAAACACAACCTAAACAAGAACTAAGAACACTTTCTTCCCTTCGTATGATTACACCTTTCACCTCACCACTGTTCTCACCGCTCCCTCTTGCATGATCAGGCACCCAATATTGCACAAGCGTTGTGGCTCTTTCCGTAAAGGTCCTGTCAGTCTGCTCTAACGAACATTTACATATAAGACTTCTGTGTCTAAATGAACTTGGTCATCACTTTAACATTATGTATGAAAACAGAACAAATACTGTTGATGATCTCTTGATGTGTCTCAGGAATTTGGGATTTGTATTAGCCTACACTTATATTGTATAAATGTATCAATTAAGTTTAGCATATACACATAACAGGCCCATAATTCACGAAAAGTTGCAACCAGCTCAACACTAAACCATAGCAAGTCAAAACTCTGACAAAGCAAAGTTATATTTTACTAAATCAGCTGGTGTGTTCTCAACATTTTTTGACATTTTAGCCATTTACATCAGCAGAAACACTGCCTAAACTTGCTGAAACGAGTTAATCTACAACTGAACAAGAAACAAGAAAGAATTCCAACCTGTTCACTGGTTACTAAGAAATAATCTAAATCAAATTTTGATAAAGTATCACTAGTGGAGTCTGGATTCATCTTTAAGAGTATCATTGTTGGATGGAAAAACTATGCATACATTAAAGGTATTTATGTATCTGTGTATGTTCACCAAACACTTAGATTTGCTTTCATTGTCCTCTGTTTCAAGCTTGCGTAAATAAGAGAATAGGTAGCAACACAGGGAAGCTGTGGGAAATCGACTGATGGGGCCGCTCAGCTCAGTGTCTCCGTTTGATATAAGAGCTATTCTATGCAAAAGCACTCCCCACTCGTTTTTTCCCCTCTCCACCCCCTTTGTCACTTAAAGAATGCTTGGCGCCTGTGGATTAATTAAAGTCTAAACATTAAATATTGATTGATGCATTATCAGTGGCTCACAGTTGCCTCCTCTCAGATTGATTTCCAGTGTGATTTATTGTCATATTTGCAGAGTCATTTCACTTGATAACAAAGAGAAATTGCTTGCAACCTTGGTACCCCCACCATTAGCCCCCACATTTACATGCTCCCTGGTACTTAGCCTTCCTCTCACCCTCCCCCTTTCTTGTTTTCTGCTGTCTCTTTTTTATTCTTTTTCTTCTTCTTACTGACTTTTCCTTCTTCATCCTTGCTGTCATCCTCATGCCGTTTAACAATACGACTGTGCTGCCCAGGTTGTTTGTAATGTGATGTGGATGCATGGATGTTCTACTGCTCTGTAAGAAAACATGAGGATAAGAATTAAATTCCAGAAATATTAGACCAACTCTTCAGAAATCATGAAATGTTCTATTAAAAAATGTCATATTTTTAAATTGAGAAATATATTTTTCCCCCATATTGTTAAAATTGATGAGATATATTATCAAGGTGCCAATTAAGAAAAAAGTACACAATTCTGTTTAATTGTATGAAATTAGTCATTTCATGAATGTCTGTTTTGTTCAGAGGGTACAGTATTTATGTCATTTTAGGAAAAATAAAATAAAAAAAACAGGCAAGGGAATTTTCAATTACAGTTCTATTGTCGTGCCATTTTCATCTGCCAAGCATAATTTACGATTTTTCTCCTCAGCCGTCAACTGTGAACTCTATTAATTTGTTGGGGGGAGTCTGATTTATAGGCTTATGAGACCATGTATTCACATCATCATTTGTTAGGCAGATATTTGCTGCCAACACCCTGGATGATGGCATCATCCTGTTTCTCCATAGCCCACACACACACACACACACACACACACACACACTGTGAACACATATGTATGTACAAAACAAAGGCTGAAAAAAGGCATTCAAACATCAATGATATATGAAATTATTCATGGAAAGAGTGGTTAAAATTGCCCAAACCTCTGTCTAAACTCTCTTTAACTATTCTTACTTTTTTGTGAATCATCACTCAGGTAGTGTAACTCTTCACCTTACTGTTACCATCTAATTAAGCTCTCTCTCGTATAATTTAGATGCTATTCTTATTTCAGCATAGGGGCACACATTACTGTGCTCCCTCATTTAGGGGGTTCTTTGGAATCCTACTTATTTACACAATGTCAAAACAGAAAAATGCTTTGTTTACCAACACATAATATTTTTAGAACTTACTTACTCAAATCAACTCATTATTTTAACTGCTCGGGACAAATTAAGTTTTCCTGATTGCAATTGGATTTAGTGACATTGAATTATGAGATATGTCCTAATTTGTTTTTGTTGTGTGTGTGTGTGTGTGTGTGTGTGTGTGTGTGTGTGTGTGTGTGTGTGCATGTGAGTGCGTATGTTTGTCTTAACAACGAAGATCTTGTGGGTCTCGATTCTTAATCCAGTGTTGAGGCGAGGGAAGCATGTCATCCAGGTCTCACACGGTATTGTATTGCCTGCTAAATTGCATTATCACTCATGAGGAGATGGTGTGGGAAACAACGTGTTCCCAAATCAGGTGCTGAATGAAAAGCTGAAAGCATGTGATGTGAGTATGGTTCAAACCAGGCAAGCTCCCCAGTTTGTCCATAACTTTCTTGATTTGTACCATTTCATTTTGTAAAGTTCCAAAACTATTAATTTGTTGCAGAATAAAATGTAGATGAATGTGCAGTACGCTGAAGGTATAGAACAGCCTGTAAATTAACTCCTCATTTTGAAGATTCAATAACATTTATTGCTCCTTTATTCACACACTTTTTAAACCTTTTTAAAAGAGATATTTGGATTTTCATTTGATCTGTAAAGGAATTTCAGCCTAGCTTCACATTCGCTCATTAGCCATACATCTTCTATTCAGAACGCTCTGCTTAATCAAGATAGCCCCTCTGTGTTTGACATCCATAATCAGTGTGCAGTGAGGGAAATTATTCAATTAACCCTAATTAACACTGTAATATTCTACAAAGTGCATGAAGATTAGCCTTGTGCTTTGACTATTTTGAAGCATGTTCACACACTCTCTACAAGCTCATCTATTGTCTGGGAGTGGTTAATTAAGGCTAAATTTGCTAATTGTTCATTTGTATTTTTCCTATTGGCCTGTCATGATAAATCACCGCGCAGTAATTCATCTCGCTCAATGTACTTCATCTCTGTCGTACAGGAGCTTGCGGTGTGTTGTGAAGATGAAATGTTCATTGTTAGCATCATCTGTCACACTGTGGGAGGAGAGTGATGACACAGCTGTGATTTGCTTGAGCTTTACAGTACCGGGCCTCCCACCCCACACAGCCTGCTCCAACTAAACTGGGTTTTGGATTCAAAATCACACTGAATTTCTCTCTTCTGCTCTAGTGTCAAAGTATTTTATAATAGCACAATCTAAAGTACATTCAACTGTTCAGACAGTGTCATATTATCAACAATGATCAGGGATTATTTAGTCTTGATTAACAAAAAACTGGTGGCTTTTACACACACATAACCTCATCACTGTGCGTTGCTACCTGCTTTTTCCCAGTATGATGGCATCCTGCCACCACACTGGATAAAGCCCAGCAGCTGTAGCGTTTTCAACAGTTTTCTCCAAGGCCTCCTGTTAGATAAACAAATCTCGGCACCTTCTCTACTCTATGGTAAAGCAGTTCAATACTCTCTCTCTCTTCTCTGCAGTATGCCCAAGCCTCTCCCTGCGCATGTATTCTACCAATCATCTTATTGATCCTAAATGAAACACTGAACTCATCAATACGGTCTTAATGCGAGTTTGTTGTTCAATCACTTGCCATTTAAATCACCCAGCTCAAGTCCCGTAAGCCATCTGTTTTCTGTCATATGCCTCCCGTCTCACCAATTTGCTTTGTCATTTTGGGAGGAGTATGCAATTATCATAAATATCTCCCAGTGCTCACTTTGTCAACCCTACAGTGCAGCGTGATCATGCCTGTGACAATTCTGAGTCTACCCCCTTTTTTTCTCCTTTGTTACCTTTTATCCTGTGTTGAAAATAGGTGCTTTTCTCTTACCACCAATACTTACGATGGCCTATTCTTACATGTTAAATGAGGTTTCATGAATGTCACAAATGAAGTCAAAGTGCAACCCCATTGATTAGGCTGCTAATTAAGATGTAAATGTGGTTGTGGGCTGGTGAGCGATCACACCTGCGATAATAGCAGAGTGCTGTTAACATCACCAGGGGTCTGACTGCCATGCAGTGTGCTGCCTTATCAATGTTTGGAGCAATCTTCTGTTTAAGTATAGGCTCTGCTCCTAATTCATGCTGTTTGCTAGTGCTGTGCTGCCACTGGCAGATACTGGGCTACAGGGTAATGACAGTTTTCTCCAGTGGGTGCAAGTCTTCCCAGATATCTCCTCGGTGAGAGGAGGCTCTTGTATTAGCCATCTGGTTAAACAAAGGACCACTGAAAGACGTTACAGTCCAAATGAGAATCACCTTAACTGCCAAATGCAATGAATGTAGAGGAATTTGTCATGGTGACATATGCACAACACACATTGATAGAACATGCTGACACACAAGGCCACCAGGACCTCCAACACAGTGTAAGGAGACAATGGAAGAAATACTTAAGAGTGCTCATTAAACATGCAGTATATAACACTGATGTGTAATGACACCTTTTATTTTTACACAGATTCCATTTGTGTTTGCCCAATTTCTTTCAAAGTGATTTTTCTTTCTTCGCTTAGTTAAAAAAAATGTATACAGAAAGTAACTTAATATTACCTTGAGCCATTAAGCAAAGTTCCAGACAACTTGCATTTACAGCTTTGTTGAGAAACACAAACATTCAGTGATACGCTCAAACGGTGCATCCCTTTTTGTGTGGAGAGCAGATGTGAGGGTGGTGTGGGTTTAGGAAGACCAGGCATGTGTAGCCGCTGGCAGTCCTTCAGGGTCTGGGTGCTCACACGTCGGTGTTAACAGTTTAGCTCCAGTGCCAGGTAGAGAATGAATGACACGGGGCAGGGTGGCACATCCTTGGTGATGTTTGTCAGGAGATGTCCCTCCCTTCTGCATGTTTACACTCACAGGGGCCACACTTGGCTGTTAGCGGGGGAGAAAACTGGGAAAACAGCCGTCTTGTGAGAGCCAAGACTCTTACTGTGAATATTAAAGAGAGACAGAGAAGGAGAGAGAGGAGAGAGAGAGAGTGAGAGAGACAGACAGACAGAGAGAGAGAGAGAGAGAGAGAGAGAGAGAAAGAGAGAGAGAGAAAACCAGCTATCTGGACAAAACAAAGCTGGTTTTGGAGAGCCCGGAGCACATAATAAGCACAGCTCTTTCACTGCACACCCAGGGCACTCTGGAAAAGTGGGGAGGCCACTGAATGGGAAAGGAAGTAATAAAAAAAGCAAACTTCTTTGAAAAGAGTCCTGTGTGTGTGTGTGTGAGCCCATATGCATGCGTGTGAGTGTTTGTGTGCAGCTGTCTGCCTGAATGATGAGTACATACAGCCTACCTGCAGTGGGGTTTCTGGCACATGAGATGCAACCCACTTTTTTGACGGTCGCAACGCTGGGAAACAGAAATATTAAATACTGTAATATCATCAAAGACAGTGGGTGGATCACCAGGGCCTTGTGAAAAGGTAAAGAGATCTGTGCTTTGTCCCCTCCGCCAGACATTTTGATGGGAATTTAAAAAGCAGCAACTCGCCAGACAAGACGAGCCAAGAGGTAGGAGGCAAAGTAAAAGGGCAGTGGAGTTTGATGAGAGAGTCTGATTGCCATTCTGTCTGACATGCAGCCTAAATGAGCTAAGAGAAAGAGGGAGGGGGAGGGGGGCTGTTTTGTTTGACCATACGCACACACACACACACACACACACACACAAACTCAAGAGTGGGCACTGAAGGGTCTGGCTTTTAAGTGTTTTACATGAATACATACATCATCTTTTCTCTTTTTTTATTGCTGTAGAATGTCAGATAATGTCAATTATATATAAATATTGCATATCAGTAAATTACGTTTTTTTAAAAACACACAACTCCTCTCTATATAGTATAATTTCCATATAAATGTTAAATTTAATATGCTGTGTTCTCAAATTGTTGAGAGGTCATGAAAGGAAATCGAACCTTAATGACAATAGAAGAGCTGAATGTTAATAGGTGAAAAGGAGCAGAGGGAGAAGAAATTAGAAAACAGGGGCAGAAAGAGTGAGTAGGGAAGATAAAAGGAGGCAGGAGAGACACAAAAAGAAACAAGCAAATGTGGAAGTGGTGGCAGTGCTGTAACTTCAGTGAGTTTACCCCCCTGAGGTAGTCTTTTCGCTAGTCATCAGGGACCTGGCTTCTCTGACGTCCTGTATCCGACTAGACTTCTACAAGTGGGGTAAATAAAGAATGACAAGACCCACCGCGCTCCCCCTTCACCTCCCGGCAGGTTTTGCCCCTCTTTCCCACTCCAGCATAGATATAATGTGCACCAATGCAGCTTTAACCGAATAATGTCCCATTTCCCCCTCAAATCTGTTTACTGAAAGATCTTTCCAAATTTTCATAGCACTACAGAAATTTTCATCGTCCATGTTTTATCATGTGGTAACCGGGAAGCTAAATAACACACTTTACAAAAAACAGACACGCACACAGACTCCCTCTGACACGCACACACACAAACATACATTTAGAGCTCTCTCTTGTGTGGTCACAGGGAGCTAAAGAGCACACATGCAAACACATGAGAGGACCTCACATTGAGCCTGCAACACGGTTCTTTCCAACAGATTGATGATTTTTAACCACTGAAACCTCAGTGCAGTCTAATGTGTGTTTTTGCTTGTTTTAAAGAGCAATTAAGTATACAAAAGGCGTCATATTTAGCACTGAATATGGACGAGAATACAGGAAGCAGAGGGCAAACTGAAGTATCCATTTGATGAATTGTGTGCTACTAACCAGTCACAAAAATAGCATTGTGAATAACACAGTCCACCAAAGTGAATTGCTCAGTTGCACCCAATCAATCAATACAGTACATCCACAATGCAAGAAAATTAATTTAGGAAGAAGAGGAAAGACAAATAGTGACAGGAAGTGTTAAACTTTATTTAAATGTCCAAGAAATTTCAATTTGACTTTACTTTCTTAAAAACATAGAAAACTGCTGTCACTAGTGTAAAATCTGACACGTCTGCCTGTGTCACAGTTGCAACAAGTGTGACTGCATTCATGAACTGCCTACAGTTTGAATCACTTTTTTTGATATTTCCTAGTAATGGTTGTGTATTATCTATTTTAATAGAAAAAAACAGGCTAAAGGAAAGATAGTTTTCTGAATACAATCACACCAGCCCACCACCCTTCCAGGTGCCAGACTGCGAGTCGGGAGTGTCATGGAGCCCACCCTCCCCCCCGGCCTCCACTCCCATCCTTTCCCTCTAGCTCCAGGCTGGTCAGGGACAAGCTGGAGATCAATAGCTTGCGTTTGCCCACAGCAGCCCCATTTCTCAGCCGGGACACTGATGCTAACTATCAATAGCAATAAGGGGCTGTCTGAGACACAGTTAACTATAGGCCAACCAGCACAGCTGTCTGGCGGCAGTTGATAAACATCTTGTGCCCAGAGTCGCTGTGAATAAACCACTTGATATGTTTCAACTTTGTGGGTGTATTTACTGTAAGAACGTGTGTGTTTTTTTGTTTTACGTGGCGTGTCTGCTCGCTCGGTGGTTACCTGCACGCTGCTTTGTTGTGTGGTTACACTACTTGCCCGGCTTGCTTTGTGGCTGTGACACAGACATCACATGTGTACATTGTGTATGTTCTGTGTTTACGAGCGCGTGAAGTAATGTAGGGATAATTCAATGTGTAATTTTTAGTTTTTCTTCCAGGTTCTTAAAAATACATAAACACTCAGCGTTCGGGGGGTGATGTCTGTAATTTCTTCAAGATGTTTGCAGTGTTTGGTTCCTCTGTAACCTCCAGTCTTAGTGATGTGTGTCAGTGTAATCCAGCTCCATTCTGTGAAACATCTAAGCATTTCTCTTCGTCCAAATATCATTTGTCAATGTCATATGAAAGCAGAATGTGTTTTTCAAGAAGAATACGAAGGAGCTAAAATGGGATTCTTGGTGGTCATCCAGTACCATGGTGTTTCTCGTTAATCCAACTCAAGCGAACATGTTTAATCAGATACAATCAAGTGAATTTGTATCATAACAATTGAAGGATTTAATGATTGCATCACTGAGAATGTGAGTATCTATTGAGGAAAAAAAAGTCAGTTGCAGGGTAATGAGGAACAGGCATAAAGTCTTATTGAATATTACAGAATTAAAACTTTAAGTACCTTTGCGAGATTGTGTAAATATGTGTATTTTGAGTGTGTTTATTTTATATTTTACTGTTTCAAATTCTGACTTGTAACAGTTTTTGCAAATATATTCCTGGTGGTGAAGTTACTTGAAGGTACGTTATGAATTTGTGCAAAAAGCTATGTATACAACAGAGTAATAATTTATATATAATTGTTTCTTATTATGATGTAAAGTATATTTATATTTTTTTCAAAGCCCAGATATGGCTGTGTTTGCAGTGCAACAGGATGCCATGTCTCTGTGTGGATCTCCCTGTGGATCTGGTTTCCAGTTACACCAGTCAGGACAGGACACTTCTTGCCCCTTTGCCTCTCTCACTAATAAGCGGGAGGATGAGGCTCTTAGTCAGGGATCCTTTGGCACACATCTCGTCACACTTGTACACTTGTACCTGGGCAGCTAAAGCTGACACACACACACACACACACACATGCAGACATGCAGACTCTGTGTGTCACAGATAACTGAACCAGTGGCACATGCAAACTCACATTCACACACACTCTCACAGTGCAGTGTGTGTGTGTTAGTGTGTGTGTGTGTGTGTGTGTGAGATGGGCCAGTGACCTCTAACACCTCTGTGACACCCATGAATGTTTGCTTGTTTTTCCCTCAAACAAGATGGGATTGAAAGGGGGTGTCTGTAACTGCAGCTGAGATCATGTAAAAACAAACATGGCCCATTGATATCAGGTGATGCTGCAGGAAGTTGTCAGGGGGCACAATGGGGGGAGACAATCTGCGGGACAAGTGGTGGCAGGGTTGCTGGAGGACAATACAGAGGGTTTGATCTCTTAATTAATGGAGGCTATTCTCTGCTGCTGCAGGTACTGAATTTTAATGCAGGCAATTTTTCAAAGGGATTTCTTTAGCGGCAAAACAGCTCTAAATGCTGCATTCTGATCATCTGGAAGACAAAGTAATTTCAGTTCATACTAGAAATCTTTAAAGTCTTTTGCAATTCATATATTGGAGGCAATGCTTAATAAGCTTCAATTCATTTGATCATTTAAATGGCAAAAACCTAAATATGATATAAAGTGAATATGTAGTCAAAAAGTGGACTAAATAATGTAGTGATACTTTGAAAGTAATTTTGGAATTTTAAATGTAGTAAGATTATTCTCTGTTTAAGCTGTTGCAGTTGGACACCTTGAACAAAGCTGCACAGGGCAATAAAGAGTCACAGTGACAGTGTGTGTGTGACTTGATACAAGGAAAATGTGGGCCTATTTCTTTATTTCTTTGAGCATGAGGCCAGCTTAAAACAATCCCTTTAATCAAGCTCCTAATCCTTTTGCAAGACGTCAGCATGCCATGAATAAGGCCATGCTTTTCTTGATATTTGTGTTGGGAACGATAGGGGTCAAAGGCTTCAGCATTTACTGTTAATCAAAAATAGGGCTTAAGTCTGCCTTTTTGAGCTCCACACAACAAAAACAACAACAACAAAAAGAGTTTATATGTGTCAGTTGACATACTGTATTTTTACATATTTTTACTGTTTTTTTATTTATTTAAATAAAAAGCCCATTTAATTCAATAATTAAAATTCGAACAATAACAATTAATTTGTACTTTTTGACAAAGGGCTAAAAAACATTATCTTAAACTTATGTCATGTAAATCAGACCCATCAGATAATTTCGGTGTGTAATAATGACACAAGTACCGCCAGCCTCTAAATTAGTTCTCCACTGGTGTTAACATGATGAGTCCTGAGACTCTGCACCCTTATAAACCCTAAACCCCTATAAGTTTCACCCGTTTTCTCGCCTTGCCACTCGGCTCCCATTATCACACACACACATGCATACACACACGCACGCGCACGCGCGCGTGCAGCTGACCTAAATGAAGGCCTGATCCAGCTAGTTGTAATTCTCCAGGCATCGCGTCGAGCAAGGGAGCAGGACCGTGAATAGAAACCCACCACGTGTTGAATGCGGTGTCACACAGAAAAGGGCTTTCTAGTTAGAAATACACTGGATGAGGATCACTAACAACTCGGGTTTGGGGAGATTCCCCGCTTAACTATCACATTATGCGGTCAAACGCACAGTGTTTCTGAGCTGTATGATCAATCATGGGATGTCAGAGATAATAGTGAATGATGGCACCCGCCAGACCCTCTCTGATATGTTCCGCACCGCATTGATTAGGCGTAACAGGCAAATGCGCACTTTTTATGCGCCAAAGGTGTGTGATCAGCTTCAGAAAAACAAAACCTCTTTTTTATGTTGAGAAATAGCAACTGATAAGTTACTGGACCTGTATATGCAGCTATTTAAACAGTTATTATTAGATTCATTTAAAAAAAACAAAATATTTTTATATGAAAATTAGCATTAATGTTAGACGCATAATTTTAAATCCATATTATCAATATGTATATTATTCACCTGACTCACTTCATAAAGATCTGGGTGAGGATCTTTCTTTTACCCCCCACCACCCTTTTTTTAAAGCAAAAAATGTCCAAATTTTAAATAAATTATCTGCTGGATATTATAATATTTTATAATCAAGTGCAATTGTCAGTTGCACTTGATTATAGGGCTGTTACAGGGCTATGCAAGGGCTAAAAAAATCGTCAGAGTTTAAAACTTTCTTAGGCGCTGGCAATGAATTATGTCTGTTGGGTCCCCAAACTGTGTCTGTCTGTGTCATTCAGCCCATGATTGTTAACACTGTATCCTCACTATCCCGAGTGAATCCCATTTAAAGTGTCTCCCGCTCGGCTGGGCTGCAAATCACCCTGTTTACAATCTCACACCAACACTCACATCAATTAACTGGCCATTGATTTTCCCGCCCGGGACATTACAATATTGCAGACCCCTTTTTCCTCTCCCTGCAATTTCAAGTTTGGTGCACATAATTGCATGGGCTTTTTAACGGCGCACACATAACCTACACGTTTTCCCCTATTAATGATCATTTGCTGTTTGATTTTGTTAGTCACAGCTCACATTTCGATCCGGTTACACTGTCACATTTTAAAACAGTTCAGACATCTATCAATACTCCTAAATATATGCGACATTTAAAATATAAATATATATTATTTAATTATTTTTGCATAACGCATTGATAAAGCAGATCACTCGGAGCCATCAGAAGTATTTGATTTTCCCCCTGCTCTTTCCTTTTTTCATGAATAAGTAAATAGTAAGGCTAGTCGAAACTAAAAGATAGCTGACACAAGAGAGGACCAGATCCATCTAGCCCGCAGCTGCTCTTTAAATATTCAGTGAAAAATAATGGCATCCGAGGCATCACCTATAGTAACATTATTATCTTCATTTCTCAAAATCAGCCCGACTGAGAGCTTCGTTTATCTTTTTCACGTAATAAATCTACTCGACTCAGCGCTCAGATGGAGCTCCTGTGGGACCCCTTGCCCTCTTAAAACATCCCCACTGAATGCGCACTCCTGTTAGTGCATCATGTGGGCGATAATAATAATAATAATAATAATAATAATAATAATCATCATCATCATCATCATCATCATCATATGTAGTATGTGCGTGGTCTATAACTTCTGTGTGTAGGGTTGATGTAGACATTATGAAGGCGGTGTAATATTAAGTACTATTTCTCAAAATCTGGAAATCTAGAAATGAGGGCATTAAAAGGCCCACAAAACTTAAAACTTTTGATCAGCAGGCATTCATACTGGTTTTAATAACCCACTGGATGGCGATGATATAAAGACAAAAATAAGTTTTTTTTTGTTTGTTTTTTTGTTTTTTTTCCCTAACATAACTAGTTAAATGGATAGTGTGAATAGTTGAGTCAACATGACGTGGTCGTGAGACAGTTGCTCGTTAAAGAATAAATGTTAAGAGAAGAAATTAAAAGCTTTATTTATCCCTATTCAGATGAACAGCCTGCTCTCCGCTGTCCTCTTTACCACTGATCATCCCGGTGCGCAAAGCGTGTGGATCTGCCGTGCGCAATCACAGAGAGAGAGAGAGAGAGAGAGAGAGAGAGAGAGAGAGAGAGAGAGAGAGACTGGGGTGGGAGGGGGGGGAGGGGGTGAATGGCAGCATGACTGAATAGCCCGGTGACCAATCAGATCCTCGATGGGCTGGGCTCCACATTTGTCCCAGTGCTGCACGGGCCCTCAAAGTTTGTTTATTCGCCGAATGCAGTGTGTGATGAAAACGTGTTAGTTACTAACCCCCCTTTCTACTAATAATAATCAAATGAAACTGATTGGGACGTCGGATCACACCGTGGACTTTTGGGAACGCGTACCGGTGCCATTTACGCACGGAACATGTTCGCGCGACCTGCGTTTTAGCGCACCGGCAGCCTCGCTTGAAACTCTGAAGAGAGTAGGTGTCGGTGTACAACACAACAAGAAGTGAATTACAACGACATTCATGCAAGAGCGGAGGACGGACTACCAAGTTGTAGAGAGAAGAAAGTTGGTTGGTTATCGCGGAGGTTTGAGTGCCGAGCGTCCAGTCAGCCCGCATCCACAAGAAAAAAAAGAAAAGAAAAACTGTGATCTCTGCTTGATCAATGTGAAAGATTGAAAGATACTGTCGCAGGCATGGACTCGAGACGCTGACATTCCCCTGTAGAAGTCAAGATAAGCGTTGACTTGGCTAACAGAAGGGGTTAAACCGTATCCAAAGGGAGTTTGGAAAACCCAGCCTTTCTTCCCCATACGGATCAACTCATTGGGTGGGAGCTGAGAGAGAGACAAGAGTCCCCAGCAAATCAGGAGCTAATTGATTAAAGAGACTTCATTTGAATAGGAGGGGGGCTGGCGAGGTGCCAATCGCCTTTCAAAGAAGCCCCCCGTATGATTAATCGCAGAGCATTATTGATAATCATAACGGGGCACATGCGCGGTGGATGGGCTCGATTTACGTAATTTTTGAGAAGGTTTTGTAGTCATTTTTTTATTCTTTGCCTGCTGATGTGCCAGCCAGCATGTCGCGGAGGAAACAAGCGAAGCCGCAACACTTCCAATCCGACCCTCATCTGCCTTTATCGGAGCACAATGGTGAGTCCAAGTTACCAATCGCTCCCTTTATCCAAGCACTGTGCATTTCTCACACTTTTTTTTTTTTTTTTTGCTTTTAGCTTTTATCGTGTCTGTGTCCATATCTGTCCGTTGAAGTTAATCCTTCGAATTGGGCTTCATACTTTTAGTTTTTGTTAGTTTCTTTGTAAATTCCATCGTCTTCGTGATTAAAGTCTGTATCACGTTTCAGACAACTTTACGCTCCGGACATTGCTTCAATTTACTTAGTTCCTAGTCAAATGAGAATTTAGACCTCCTTTTGTATTTTGTCAATACGACAGACACAATTACTGAAATTGAAAACTGTAATGGATAAATAAGTTAAAGTTAACGAAAGCAGGCTACAGGGCGCATTTCTCTTCATGCTTACTTTGTGTGCGTGTGTGTTTTAAAAGTTTCAAAAACTTTTTAGGCTCAGCGTCAGGTTTAAATCGTGCTTTAAAACTAACCGACAGCCTCTCTTAAAATGAGTAGCCGGCTTGATTGTCGGTCCTCTCCGAGGCTTCCCTGCGTTCAGCGGTCGCTCTCGGTGCGTACAGATGGGCCACCCTGGCGCTTCTGTCGGGACTTTTCCTGGGTCCTGGGCACAGAATTTCCCCATCCGTGTGTTTCACTACAGCGCTGTAAAATCGTAGAACGTCTTTTCCTCTTTAATGAAAATCAGTTTCAGTTAGACGTCGCCTATTTGAACACTAGCTCGTTGTAAAGTTGTGTGAAAGGAGAACAAACTTCTCTACAGAGCGCAAACGAAACACATCCTTTTCCAAATTCTGAAAATATATCATCAGTTAACTCATCGTTCATACTTTTGTCATATAGCAGCATAGTGAAGACTTGAGACACTCACACACCCACACTCGACTCGTCTTATATTACAACAAATGTAGCAACAGCAGAGAAAAATAGTCTCGTTCATTCGTACTTTAACGCATTTAAAGAAACTCAAGTCTACACATGATGTTTTGTCTGCTGTGAAAATATTTCTTAGATTTGTTTTGTTCACAGAGTGAACTACACTCTCTTTTAACTGTTGTTGTGCCTAAAATGTGAAACCAGTTTATACAAAGTAGCATTCAGAACTGGGAATGCAGCACTGGAGCTCTTGCAGACTTTAAAAGGCCAGAAAAAGTCAGTTAAGTTGCAATTAACTGTAAATCGCTTTGTTTCATTTTTGTCGGAAGTAGAATACAGAAGTTAAAAAAACTTAAACAAACCTACAGTAGAAAAAGATTAACACTTGAGTTTCGTAACCGAACAGGTTACGCTACATTGCAACGTGTTTTTTTTATTGACCGACCTTTCTATCACAGGACTCAGTAGCAAGAAAATAATACTTATTTATTTTTCTGTTATTTAAAAATATATTCAATCCCATGGAGGCTTGTCTCAGGTTTGTCATGCACTCTGATCGAATTTTTCTGCAAAATGTTTATTGTTTCAGTTTGTTAAAAGCGTAGGCCTATTTTCACAGAAATAAGACGTGCCATAAATAGAACGTGCTGATTAAATTTAAAAATTATTTCTGATGCTGGTTTTCCCTGTTGGATAAGGCATGAAAATGTTATATATACAATGCAAATATTCTCAAAGCCATGTTGTTTTTAGGACTGCCTGAAAAGCATGTGCAGGTCATTTGAAATGAACACTTGTTTCTTGCATAAAAAGGTATTTGCAGCCTATTTCACATGATTTTTAGGAACCTGGCGATTAAGGCATAACCTAGTTAATTCTTGAATGCTGTTTTTTCTGCATTTTACTTTAAATCTAATAAACTTAATATAGAGTTACTTTTGTCACTAACCGTGGAAGACTGCAGAATGCAAAATATCTTAATTGTGTCCAATACCATACCACACGTTAAAATTTTTGCAAGTATCTTGTGTATGTAATTATAAGAGTGGGGGACATGTTGTCCTTTGGTTTGGGGGTATTTAGCTGAGAGTGTGCTCACAGCAAATGCGCTGTGTGTCTTCTGGAGAGTTGTGGTAGCCGGAAGTGAAAACAGAAAGTCATTGTATTTGCGGCTGAATATCAATGATGCTGAGGGCCGTAGTTACTGGGAGGTCGGAGTGAGAGCCACAGAGGGTGGGATGTTGAGCTGTTTTAACCTTTGCCAGTGTCCCTCTGTGTGGAAGTGACAGGAGTTCAGGGCCCAGTGTGTTGCTCTCTACCTCGTCATTGACCCTGCTGATCAGAGCTGCAGGCGGCCCAGCAAGGCCTCGGCTTTTTTTTCTGTCTTTTTTTTTTTTTGTAAGTGTGTGAGTGTGAGGCCTTATCAATATTGTGGCCATCCCCTTTCACCCTATCAGACTAGCCCCCCTAGAGGGCAGAATGGCAGGGCAGCCCCCTTGTTGTTGTTGTTCCCTGCAAATAGAGAGTGCAGTTGCTTGTCATTTTGCCAGTGTATATGTGGTGTGAGTCTAGGTGTAGCCTGAAGGACTTGCTTTGCTTTTTTCCCTCCCCTTAAGCTTTAAGCATGTCACCGGGGCAGAGCTTCTGAGATGTGAGTCTTGTCCTGGACCACGGCAGCTTTAGTGGAACCCCATCTAGTGTTCAGTGGGATGAGTCCTGAGGGTTGGAGACGATGTGAGCAGAAACCCTCCTGAAGTTACAAGTGTCAAGAGGCTCACAGAGGCCCCCTGCGAAAAAATAATGTAGGATCTCTCAAAGCTCTCGGTCAACTTTTTCGACTAATCCTCACTTTCTTGTCTCTCATATTCAGACTTTGGTCAGTCTCTTCGAGGCTCTGTCCTCTGCTCTTTGTCTCTCCTAATGCCCTTTAGCCCTGCGCACTGCTTACATTGTGCTTTTGATAGAGACTCTGTGTAAGTTTTACAGACTCCATCTTCATACCAGCTTGACTTTATCTTAATTTTAATTCTGAGTTAATCCTTGCTATTTTGGGAATTAAGCCTAATGCTAGCATCTGTGCTGTTTGCTGTACTAGTCTTGCATGGGCAGTGGATTTGTAGACATGCATTGATTTAGTTTTGATTCTTTTTTGTTGTCAAGTACAGTAAAACATAGTATTGCACAATTTAAAGAGCAAATCTGCCATGTAAGCATTTAAGTTATTGATGAAACGAAATGAAAAGATCTTACACATTCTTATGTTGTGCGTATTATTATTATCATCATTATTGTTATTATTATTGTTATTATTATTATTATTATTTTCTTGTCTTACATTCCAAACTTAAAGTAGAGTTAGTGTAGAGGAGACTGAGCACTGCTGCATTGCACAATTTGGTGAAAATGTTTTGCTCCAGTTCCTTAATTAGTTATTTATAAATGAAAAAAAATATTCTGTGAATGAATATCTTCCAGTATCTCTTTTTTTAATGTATTTGTATATTCCAGTGATCGCTTTAATATTATATTATTGTTTTTTGCATTTAGGACTCACTGTTTTAAAAATGATATTATTGAAAATCTTTTGATTTGTAGGATTTTTGAAAATGCGCTCTGCATGAAATATTGTTGTCTTTATTCAGAAATTAATTTGTTGGAAATTTTAATTGAATAAATATACATAGACGCTTTCTAAAGTATGTCTATGCTTGAAACGGCGAATTAATTTAATTTCAGTGTACACCATTTCCTTTTTTCTTTCTCTGTGTAGACTTAATGCACACACACATATATTCATGCACACATATTTTATTTATTAAATCCACATCTTCCAAAAGTTTGTTAGGTATAAGTTTTGTGGGTTGTTTTTAATTTGTTTGGCTCCTATTTTCATCCCACTCAGTGTCATATGATTGGACTTTCTTTGCGCTAATTTGTGTACAGTCCGCCTTGAGAAAAGAGAAAAGGTGTTTATTTAATCCTCTCATTTCTCACACTATGAATCAAACACATTTTTTCAAAATTAACGCTTGGGGTGTAGGTAGGCGGCTGAGTGGGTGGAGGGGGGATTTAACATGAAAAGTTATCATTAAAGTTGAATCTTCCCTGTTTGCATGGTTTGGTGGTGTGAGGGCCAGGGTTTACTGTCATGGCAACTTTGCGTTATCTGATGTCTCTGAGCAGAGAAACATTGAGGGAGATAATCCCTGAATTAAACAGGATCTGCTTTGAGTCGACTGAGATGAGCAGGGCCAGGCTGTGCCGACGATCCCCGCCGCTCCCATGCTGCGCGAACAATGGGAAGGCATCCTGTCTCTCTGTGGGGCAGGGCTGCACTTCTCTGGGTTTCATTTGCAAATGAATTCTTGGCCCTGATGAAAGTGTTGAGGGGCCAGAGCCACAATGAAAAGGATTCATAGAGAAATGCAATTTGTAAATCAACTTGTATGTTAAACAGCGAGATTTTAGTGTGACAAAGAAGGAAAAGAATAAGGAAAGTCTTGAGCACAGCAGTGGCTCTGAGGGCAGGGTGTCGTCTTGCCTTTTCACTCCCTGACTTGTCCTGTTTATTAAAATGGAAAATTCAAAAACCTGTTTTTGTACGCATTTGAAAAGTGGTCATTACTTTTGTATTTTCATCTCAGTGACAGCTGATGTTTCGGTCTGTATTGCAAGTTCTGTGAGATGGTCTGTCCAGTTTTGCAGTTTTTGCAAGTTTGTGATGTATACATTCTGATATATCAACCTACTCTTCAATTTTGTCAAAGTTCTTTATTTAAACGGATTGTTGTTGTTGTTATTGTTTTTTTTTTTCTTGTTTTTTTTTTCAGTTCCTTTTTTTGTCCCAGAATTATTTACTGATGAGTGCCTTTTCTGTGGTTGATAATGTTTTGGGATTTTATTCACAATTATGAAAAAGAGGTCTAGTGACTTAAAAAAAAAACTTCAACATACTTTTTTGTCATTTTAATCATGGCAGATAATTTCATATCATAGGTATTAGATATCAGTATAATAATAAGTATATATAATCAGTGTGTTCTTTGTATCTCTTTCATTTTGTCCTCATTTGTTTTACTTGTTGTGTAGTGTGACCACATAACAGTCTGGATGCCACAGGCTCTGTTGTTCATGTCTCACTGTGATTGCTGCCTGAGTGGATACAAATTAGTTTAGTGACATAGATAACCTGTCCAAGATGCCCATAGTTGGCTGAAAATGAGCAAAGTTGACAGCAAATTGAAAGTCTAATAAGTCCTTCAAATGCTTGATTTGCGCCGAGTGGACAAGTAGACTTTGAAGGGCATAGAATATAGGAAATCAATGCCTTTCTATGAAATTTCATTAAGACCCAATGTCCTTGCTTCACTCTATTCTATATTTTGATGGATTATCTGGAGAAAATGATTACCTTTGGTTGGCTGATGAAACCCAGATGTACATCTTCAAAGATCACTTTTAAGCAATATTTGAGTAGTTCCCATTGATTTTGCATCCCCTCTTATCATGTTTCAGAGGCCACTGCATTGAATAAGGCTTTTTCTCATTTCTGTTGGCTTATTGTTGCCTTTCGATCGTTGTTTTTGTGAACACATCAAGGGGATAAGTGTAAAACTGATTAACTTAAGATTAACAACAATGGAATTTGAGGAGATAAAGCTGCTTCTTCAGCTGCAAAACATTTCTAATCACTAATCCTCTGTTTCCTCTTTTTCAGGGGACACAGAACTTTGCTCAGAGGACCCCCCCTGCAAGGAGTCAGATGCCCATGTCTGTAGCAGATGTTGCGCTGAGTTCTTTGAACTATCAGATCTTGAGGAACACCAGAAGAATTGCACTAAGAATCAGTTAGTTCTGATAGTGAATGAAAATCCTGCCTCCCCCACCGGAACTTTCTCGCCTGGGTCTCCTCCCCATAATCCTGATGACCAGATGAATGACACAGCTAATAACACTGATCAAACAGAGTGCAGTGACCTTTTGGAGCCTAACACTCTTGAAAAAGACGAATCCATGGACGTGGATGTTTCCGGAATGAGCAGTGGTCATGAAGAGGAGGGCAGTCATACAGAGAGTGGGAGCCCCATCAACACAGCCAGCAGCCATGGTGGCAGGGGCACCTCTGGTCCTGCAGTAGGTACTTCAGCTATCTCAGCCCCTCTACCTCAGCTTAGTAACCTGACTGAGCTGGGGAACTTCTCCATGATCAACAGCAATGTCATAATTGAAAATCTGCAGAGCACCAAAGTGGCTGTAGCCCAATTCTCTCAAGAGACCCGTTCCACTGGAGGCCCGAGGGTGGCAGTGCCAGCCCTGATGGAGCAGCTCCTAGCCCTGCAACAGCAACAGATTCATCAACTGCAGCTTATTGAGCAGATTCGCCATCAGATATTGCGACTGGCCTCCCAGTCCCCAGAAATGCAGGTGCCCCCAACCTCTGCTCCAGGCACAATGGGGCCTGCTGCCAGCCCACTGACCACACTTAGCTCTCATCTCTCCCAACAGCTGGCTGCAGCCGCAGGCCTAGCACAGAACCTGGCGAGTCAGTCAGCCAGTATTAGCAGCCTCAAGCAGCTGGCTGCAGCGGCACAGCTACCTCAGTCCAACCCAAGCAGCAGTGAGACATCTCAGAGCATTAGCACACTGGGGCCATCAACAGTCAGTGCCCAGCCCTCTGACAAGAGGCCGAATCATATGAGTAGCCTCCACTCTCAGCTTAGCAACTCCTCACTAACTAAGTCATCCACGCCAGCATTTGGAATAGGTAGTTTGCTAAGCTCTGCAGTGAATCCCCTTCTACCTCAGCCTCCACCTGGAAACCCCATGTTCTCCAGCTCTCTGCCCAGTGTTGGCACCACCGTAGAGGACCTCAACTCTTTAGCAGCTTTGGCCCAGCAGAGGAAAGGCAAGCCGCCAAATGTCACTTCATTTGAACACAAGAGCAGCTCTGACGATGCTTTCTTCAAGCATAAGTGTAGGTTTTGTGGCAAGGTGTTTGGGAGTGACAGTGCCTTGCAAATCCACCTGCGCTCTCACACTGGCGAGAGACCATACAAGTGTAATATCTGTGGTAACCGCTTCTCCACCCGTGGTAACTTGAAGGTACATTTCCAGCGTCATAAAGAAAAATATCCACACATCCAGATGAACCCCTACCCCGTTCCTGAGCATTTAGACAACATACCAACAAGCACTGGCATTCCATATGGCATGTCTATGCCCCCTGAGAAGCCTGTCACCAGCTGGCTGGATAGCAAACCAGTTTTGCCCACTCTGACTTCCTCAGTCGGCATGCTGCTGCCACCAACCATGCCGAGCCTGCCACATTTCATCAAAAAGGAAGATCATTCAATAGCCATAACTAGCCCTCCTGTTACTGCAAGAAGTGACTCAGGTGCTACTGAGCCTTCAGCTAAAAGTAATGATGGAGTGTCTGAAGAGGGTGAAGGTGCAACTCTGCCTACCTCAAATGGGAAAACTGAAGAAGGCAGCCACTCCTCAGGCATCATGACAAATGTGAGCTCTGCCTCAGAGAGCGCTACCGAGTACACAACATCTAACAGCCCACCCATGATGACCAACCCCCTCATGCCTCTTATGTCTGATCACTTCAAGGCTAAATTCCCCTTTGGAGGTATTCTGGATCCTCTCCAGGGGTCAGAGACCTCAAAGCTACAGCAGCTTGTGGAGAACATTGACAGGAAGGTAACAGACCCAAACGAATGTGTCATCTGCCATAGGGTGTTGAGTTGTCAAAGTGCTCTGAAAATGCACTATCGCACTCACACCGGGGAAAGGCCCTTTAAGTGTAAAATCTGTGGCAGGGCTTTTACCACCAAGGGAAATCTTAAGACCCACTACAGCGTCCATAGGGCCATGCCTCCTCTTAGAGTCCAACACTCCTGCCCTATTTGTCAGAAGAAGTTCACAAATGCTGTGGTTCTACAACAGCATATTCGCATGCACATGGGTGGGCAGATACCCAACACCCCACTGCCAGAGAATTACCCAGAGTCCATGGCCTCTGACACTGGCTCAGTTGAGGAGAGAAACTTTGATGATTTGGACAACTTCTCTGATGACAATATTGAAGGAATGGATGAGGGCCCAGATAGCAGTGTGCCAGACACACCCATGTCTGCTGATGCATCCCATGACAGTCTATATAACTCCCCATCTCCCCCTGAAATGGCAAGCCAGGAAGGGCAAGAGAAAAATGGCCAAGAGAATGCCAGCAATAATGAAACAGAGGAGCTCCGAGTGAGCCAAATGAAGGCTATAGCAAATGGCTTAGTGGAGGGGGATTGCCTCACCAATGACTCCTCGTCGCTGGGAGGGGATGTTGAAAGCCAAAGCGCCGGGAGTCCAGCTGTGTCAGAATCTACCTCCTCCATGCAGGCGCCATCTCCCACTAGCATGCAGCCACAAACACACAAATCCCCCAGCCTCGAAGAAAGGCACCAGAGGGCCTTATCCTTGGAGCATACCAGTGCAAGCCTCTTGCACTCTCACCCCTCTAACATTGGAGCCCTGGACCTGACATCTGTCAATCCCTCAAAAGACCCTCTGGGCATGATATTCCCCTTCCGTGAGCGTAACACCATCAAGAACACATCCTGTGACATCTGTGGGAAGACCTTTGCTTGTCAGAGTGCCTTGGACATTCACTATCGAAGCCATACCAAAGAACGACCTTTTATTTGCACGGCCTGTAACAGGGGTTTCTCCACCAAGGGCAACCTGAAGCAGCACATGCTAACCCATCAAATGAGAGACCTGCCCTCACAGCTCTTTGAGCCGTCAAACACCAGCCTGTCTTCAAGCCCAACCCCTTCCCTCCTCTCTGTAGGCTCTCTTAACAAACCTGAGGTCAACGGCTTCCTTCATGTCCTCCACCCAGAGAACAAGGACATGCCTCCTGGCTTGGTCACATCATCTGCCTCCACTTCCCCAGTGCTTTCCGCGGCTCCACCACGCAGGACACCCAAGCAACACTTCTGCAACACCTGTGGGAAGTGTTTCTCCTCCTCCAGTGCACTACAGATCCACGAGAGAACCCACACTGGGGAGAAACCCTTTGCCTGCAGTATCTGTGGCCGAGCTTTCACCACCAAAGGAAACCTCAAGGTAAATGTCAAAACATCAAGAAAACTGTTGGTCTCCTAAAGTTTGTTTGTGAAAAATAAGTCTGAGAACTGCTGTTTAGTTTTATACAGTGTGTCAGTGCTCTACAAATCAGAGGTGGTAATGTTGTATAATTAATTAAAGGAACGGCTCTTTGAGAAAATAAAATACCTTATTGGAAAGGCTGAATCACACAACTAATATGATTATTGGATAAAAAACTCCAGAATGTGATCAGCTACAAATGATTCAATGCCCAGAATTAATTATCAGTGGCAAACATTGTGAGACAGGTCAGTCTGTAGTTTTCCACAACAGATTGTGTGAAAACTGTCCAGTGGCCTGAATCATTAAGGGGAGGATCTTGCTCAATGATCTACAGACACTAGGGAGAACTATGTGGACTGGATAAAATTATGGCAATTATTTTTGAGTTATTGGTGAATCCTTAATCCTAGACAGGAATTTGGGATACTTTTTCAATTTTTAAAGGTTGTAATAAATTAAGCTATGACTGTTGAAGACTGGTCTGGTCTACAAGCACAATATATTTGTATTTTAGTTAAAATTGCTCCATTACACTAGTATAGTATAACACAGAAAAGTCTTTGAACTTTCCTGTAGTACGTTGTACATAAAATAGCTTAAAACATAACTATTTCAATGTATCTTTCTAGGATTATGAAGGAAAAAAAGTGTTGCCTTTGTCATGGAAAGGGTACTGACAAAGGTGAAATGTCACATGTAATACTGGCCAGAGCAATGAAACTGGACAGTGTAATTTTACTGCAAGCCCTGTGGTCCCCCTGTGAGATGAGCAAATTAAGGTTTAGATTAAACAGCATGTATCTGTCTTGCCAAAGTAAGATCTCACGGCATAGGCAACTTACTAGTCTGCTGCACCCAGGGTGTGAAGCTATTTTAATACGGAGTTGAGCATTATTATTATTTTTTCCATTGCATCATCTCATGTGCAGCTCTTGTGGCCAAGTTTGTAAACATCACTAATTTTCATCCCTCTCATTGCTCTGTCTCTCTCCTCCCTCCTTTTTATTCCCTTTCTCCCTCCTCCCTCTCTCTGTGTAGGTTCACATGGGCACGCACATGTGGAACAGCGCTCCTGCCAGACGTGGCCGCAGGCTCTCTGTGGATGGGCCAATGGCCTTCCTGGGCACCAACCCAGTTAAGTTTCCTGAGATCTTCCAGAAGGACATGGCATCAAGAGCAAGCAACGGGGACCCAACCAGTTTCTGGAACCAGTATGCTGCAGCTTTCTCTAACGGCCTGGCAATGAAGACAAATGAAATCTCTGTCATTCAGAACGGAGGCATCCCACCCATGTCAGGTGGTGTAGGAAATGGGGGTAGCTCTCCCATTGGTGGCCTGACCGGCAGCCTAGACAAGCTACACAGCACAGAGCCCAACGCTGCTCTCGCCGGTCTGGAGAAAATGGCCAACACAGACAACGGAGCCCACTTTCGGTTCACACGCTTCATGGAGGACAATAAAGAAATTGTCACTAATTAGAGTGTATGTCCTCCATTGCGCACAGACACATGGAGATGCCTAAAGGCATACTGTACACATATGTAGACACACAGCGAAGAAGAAAAAGAAAGAGAACAAGACAGGGACAAAATCAACTGAACTGCTTTGCTCGCCATTGAATCTTTACGAACATGAGTGTGAAGACAAGTTGCTTTTTTGTACAATGTACATGTTATAGTTTTAAGGAGCTTATTTATTAGTGATTATAACCTTGCTTGAAACCAAGTGGAAGCATTAACAGTTAGGTTTTTGTTTGTTTTAATGCCAGAATGGGTATGTATGGGTGCTTAAAAATGTGCTTTTGAAACTTAGAATATCTGGGTAGATAATCTTACCTTGGCATTAAGTTATTTTCTGTCTGTAGTAGCTATAACCGAACTGTCGATGTTCATGTGATGCATTAGCCCTGTAATAAGCAAACAGACTTGCTGTAAATAATGTACACTGATCTTCTGTAGATGGTCTAACATCTGTGTGTTCATGCGCCCCTTCCCTCATCAAAACAAAACATCAAAATTCAGGCAAGGGACTAAATGATGTGGTAGTTCCTTTCTTTCCAGTTGCTATACTTTTATTTTATTTAAGGAAGACAAAACATTGAAGTTTGCTACATTTCAAGGGTTTATTTAGTGTTAACTTGTTTTGTTGTCACTGTTTATGTGTATTGTACTTTCTACTTTTTGTTTACTTCCATATTTTTTTCCCTCTATCTCTTTTTTGTTGCTCGTATTTTGGTGTTGTTGAACGCAAGACAGTTGCTAAGAGGGGAACATTCGGTCTGGCCTTTTTCTTGGTATTTGGAACTGAGACAGCCAATCAAATGAGCAGGATTCTCCTTTAGTTTCTCAGCTGGATTTCCACGTTGCTGCTATGTCCCAGCATCCTCACTGACATCAAGTGCAAAGTTGTGTGTTGAAGCTTCTGTAAATATGTTCAGATGTGGAAATACAAACTCCCTCATAAGAAAATGTACATATAGCTCACACAAGAAAAGTCCATCATGGCCAGGGGACAAAATGATAGTGTTTTTATAAATATAAATATATATTGGGTTTGACAACCTTCGGACTGTTACATGCACTTTCTTGGAAAGTTGGAAGATCTTTATGGGTCCAGTTTCTCTACACTTTAATACCTACTAACAACTAAGATACTGTAATTCTTTACTCTAATAATCAAATACATCAGTTTTCCAAAAGAAACATTGTGTGTTTGTGTGCCTTTATTCCCCGCTTTTTTTGTTTGTTTTGTTTTTCATATTAATGTACATATACTGACAATTATTATCTCATATCTAGCAAAAAATAATTTGAAAGAAGAGCAGCAATAAATTAAAATAACTTTCTGTTCTTGTGTGTTTAGGGCCGTTGTGCAGCCTAAGCATCTCTTTTCATTGTGTGTGCGCAGCAAACAGCAGGAGCAGAGTCGGAGGCTTGGATGTAGTCCTTGATTGTGCGAGCCTCCCTGCTCTTTAACTTGAAATGATCGCCGTTTTAACCTCATAATTTCCGTTGCCAATCCTTGAAATTGATCGCTAATCCTTGGAATCAAGTTGACTTAATGCTTTTTACGCCAAAAGAAAAACGTCTCCTTTTGTCATTTATTTATGCACGCTTACCAGTTGTAATTTAAAAAAAAAAATTAAAAAAAAGTCTCAGCGGAGAAAACGTGTTATTTTGCCTGAACAAACAAGTTAAACAAGTACAATTCTGCAGCTGGACTGTTAAGGTGTTACGGATTCAATCGACGTTTTATGTGTCTTTTGAATATCTTTTCCCTCCTTGGTAATGTACGTTTCATTAAGAATGCGACCATCTAATTAATTGCCACAAAGCCCCAAAAGAAGTTGTCAAAACGATCACACGGTCATCCGGATAAAGCCTCTGTGACGGCTTTAAAGGCGCTTGTCTTGCATTTTTTATTCAAAGTGAATTTTTTCCCCTTTTGTATTTCAACAGCTGCATTTAATTTAACACATCGTTGCACATCCTGCAATACAGGATCTGTTCATTTCTGACCAACATCCTCGTCGCTCTCCCCTCCTCTTCACACAGCCGATTTCCCCAATATTTACGTTTTATATTTCAAGACGTCGATGCTAAATGATCCTTGCCCACAGTGCCTGTTTTCTTTTTAACAGTCACATCTGTTCCCCTGAGCTCTGTTTGTGCAGCACATCGGCTTCCTGACATATTCCTTCAAAGGACAGAAAGAAAAATAAAACTGATCCACATACTTACTTCTTTGCTAATTAGAACAAATACTTCCTAAGTTCATATTTACAACTTTATCCTTCGATTGCGCAGTTTAACATAAAAATCCGCCTTTTTATTATTATTATTATTATTATTATTATTATTATTATTATTATTATTATTATTATTATTATTATTATTATTATTATTATTATTATCATCATCATCATAATCATCATCATCATTTATTATTATTAACAATAATAATTTCAATAAGAAATGTATAATGTTTATTTCATTAATTACAACAATAATAACAACCATAATAATAATAGTCATAATAATAATAATCATCATAATAATAATTGGAATTCCTAAAGAAAACAAAAAATACAATTCAAATACAAGTGAGAAAAAAGAAGTACAGAAATGAATATATATGTATAAAGGATGATGATTTTTTTTTTTTTTTTGTGAGAGCTATTCACAGGTAGGCTATGTAACATACAGGAGTAAATACAAGCTTTATCTCTGTGAGTAGTCCAACCACGCATGGACTGGGCTCTTCCCTCTCTTTCCTTGCTTAAGTATTGATTGAGCTGTGCAGTATTACAGAAACACTTGAATCTCAGGTGGCAGGAATGTGTACAATTGATCTCTTCCACTGTGGCTCCCAGCAGTGGCTTTTTGCTCCACAACACAGAGCACCACAGGAAGAGCCGGGCGAACACAGTGAAACACAATCGCTACAGACTAAGAAGGGCTGTCCCAGTCTGCCCTGCTCACTGTCACAATTTATTGGAGTGCTGTGAGTGTCATCCTCTGCTCTGCAGCTACACTCAGGGTACAGAGATTTTACTTTATATGATAAACACACTCTAAGAGATGTATACTGCATCTTCACAGCTGCATACGAACACACACACACCTAGATATTTTGATTTATTCTTGACATATTTTTAATGTGTTTCTGTTTTAGTGTTTTTTTCCCTTGTCTGAGCCAAACGGCTTGATGGCCTTTTGCTGCAGTGTCTGGAGAGGATGGTAACCATCAGCAAAGAAACATTAGTCTCTTTAGCTGTAAGCCACTCCTGTCCACTTACCGTACACTTGAAGCTTCATTAAGGGGTTGGCCTTAAGTAAGGGCTGTATGCACAGCTGCCACACCACAAAAATAAGATCATTTGTTTCCTGTGTGAGTTAACTTGTGTCGGAAATTCTTTCGTACAATAATGTTTATACCAGTTGAGTAAAAAAAATTATACTATTTTTTTCTTTCTATTAGATTTTTGGAAAACGAGACTGAATGGTTTTAACACTGGATGAATGAATGTCTTTAAGGAAATTACATTTTTTAAGTTTGATTTTTTTTTTAAATTTATCCTAATGCATGTTACCATCCAACTAGGGGAATAATGTGTAAAAAAAAAATCTCTCTAAAATAAATTAAATGAAATGTTGATAAGAAGTTTAGATGGGTCATGTCATGTGTGTGTGTGTATGTTTATTCTAATCTGTCAGGAAAAAATAAATAAAAGAAAGTAGGAAACAAACGATTAAACTGACTCTTCAGCAGTAGTGCCAGGAGGTTGTATGATTCAGATTTGTTCCTTTTCTCCACAATCCAGTTTGCAGGGTCAGGTTGAGATGGAGCTGCACGAACGCAATCTTGAGAAGCTTGGAGCCCCCTCCCACATCCTCTGTCTTGTGCTGTCAGCCCTCCTGAGTCGATACAAACTGTAGCCTGGGGCCCGGCCTGGACTCCCCACTGAGGTTCTGGCCTACCGCTGGGAGATCAAAGACCCACGCAGAACAATGGTGAGCCTCATTTAGCCAGTTGCGGTTCACTTTCTCTGGATGCACTGCCACACCTGCCCACGCTGTCAATCATACTCAGGTGATGGACTTTGCTGGGAGGCCTACTCTCTGCAAGAACATCCTGCTCTTGACCTTTTATGTGGCCTTTAAGCCTAAATCATACTTGAAACTGGGTTTGCAATGTTGAAATGCATTGCATCTCCATTTCTGGTTTAGAAGATATTCACCATCCATGCTTCATCCGGGGGAAAGGTGGAGTCCACAACAAAGGGCTTCAAACTTCAACATCCAGATTAACAGCCTAGAAGAGCCTGGTTTGGTGATGCAACATTACATGATACTGGGGAGATTAATTGTTTTTAGAGTTTGAAAAATACAAGCGATTATCTTCTGCTCCTGGATTTGGGGTTAAATAAAATTCTAAAGTATGAATTCCTACTGTGTTTTTCACCAATAATTGATTTTTATTTGTGAAATAACAGATGTGCTGCCTTTAATTTCCCCAATATGGGCTGGAATTGTATTATGTTGTAAATAAAAATGATTATTTTATATTTGTATAAGCTTCTCGCTAACTTGAGTTATCATTTTCCTTCTGCTGTTTCATGCTGGTTTTATCTTCCTGTGGTTCTCATCATGTTTCCTGTGGAAAATAGAGCCTGTCTGCAGCGTGTACACAGCTGGTTGGAAGACAAGACCTCCAGATTGTAAGTACAAACATGGAACAGGATTTTTTGGGCCTGTACACTCTCACAGTTATCACAGACGAGCAATCAAAGTCTTCTAGGAAATCTCCATCCGCCCAAACCCAACACTTTTTTTTCCTTCACTCTGCTCCTGTTTGTACTCCATTTAAGTTGTGCTTTGGTCTTATGAGGGTTTGGAGATAGCCTTTGCATGGTTTATTTTTATGGCACAGCAATCTGGAGACTATCCAAATGTCAAGGTCATTTATCTTGCTCTTCATCCGCTTCTTGCCTTTTGTGTGGTGAGAAAAAGAGGCACAGGCCCATATTACATTTCATGACCTATTGTGTCAAAGGAGTACCCAGACAAACAGGTGGGAGCCCTAATGTGAGCTCCTCATGGACCAGACACACCAAACTTGAGGCTCCCTGGCTCATTCTTTAATAAGGCACTCATGCTTGCAGAACGGCCACAGTGCTCTGTTTCCCTCATCGTAAGATGGGAACCTTCAGGGATGCTAATGAACATACAGTGAGGGTTTGTCTCACGCACAGTGCTCCCGCTATCTGCGACTCTCAGTTTATCATCACCAGTGAAATTGCAGGGCCGTTTTACTGGGCTTTTACTACAAGGGGGACATTTACTCCATTGTGATGCTAATTCTTTAAAATTTGATGTCTAGGGTTTGTTCTTTCAGGTCAGGATAGGTTTATGAGACTGCTTCTTTTGACAGAGTACAACCACCTTTTTTGTTATCACAGAAAAAACTTGCAGTCACGGGTTGTCCTCATTGCCTCTAAAGGCAAATTTAATTTAATGTGCATTTCCATTTTAAGATGAATCACATGTTTCCTTGTTTTGTACAGTAGAATGGAGACAGATCGTCTTTCTTTGGTTTTAAAGGACTGCCTCAAGATTAAGTAGGCTGATTGTGGCCCTTTCACCATCAGAATTACGGTTGGTAACCCTAGCCAGGCATGTCTGCTCTGGGGCTTAAACACACACAGAGTTGGGGACACTCTCTGTTAATGTCATCTCAAAGATTAAATTTCCTCATCACAATCTAACCTTGAGTCCCACAACCTCTGACACATATTCTTTATTCCTCTTCACAGTGTCCAAGCATGCTAGTGAGATGAAAAGATATTCCATGGTTGCAGATGGAGATATTGATATTGAGCGTCAAGATGGGTTGTCAGAGTGACTAGGAAGAAGCCCTTCAGCCCCTTGTCAGGTGCGTTTGATTCCATAGGTGCTCTGGAGAGATGTCTTGAGTTTATTGAATTTGTCATTTTCGGCCTGGGAGTGAAAAGGGCACCTGTGTACTGCCGTAAGCCCCCGTGCTAGCACCGCCACCCACATCACACGATGACAGCTGATGTGCAGGGACAACCCTGAAGCTGTTGATTTTTTTGAAAGCAGTCCATCAGCCTCTGCGTACATTATTCATCAGGGAAACAGCTGAAAGGATATTTACTTTGTCAATTTTCTCATAAAAGCCTCCTCGGGCACAAAAAAGTCACCCAGGGTTACGGCGAGAAAAACGTAGCTATTTCTGAGGCAGGTTCAGTGTTCTGTCAGACTCAAATTGAAGACCGTTGTAGTTGTGGATACTGGCCACCCACATCAGTGGTAGATCAAAGCAATGGCCTGCTACAGTGGCTGAATATTCAGGGTGTGATAGGTTCCTCTAGCCGGTCACTGACTGTGGGAAAATGAGGAAGGTCTGAAAGAGATTTTGGTCTGTTCTACTGTCTTTTATTTGATTTTGGGCTGCTGTACAGTGTATCTAATGGGTCAGAATCACAGATCTACCACCCACTCCTTTAAAAACTACTCACTCCTTTAGTCAAGGTTAGTTTTCTCATTGGACATCGTGTTGTAGGCAAGAGGAAAATGGTTTCCTCTGTGAAATGTGTAATCAAATGTAAGATAAGAAATGCATTAGGTCATGGCAATTCCCACAATGTGCTGTTTGATATGGAGATGCGTGTGTGTCTGTGTGTGTGTCTGCATGGTTACTTGTGTGTGTAACTCAATTGCACCACCAGAGTTAGATGTTTGACTCCCAGTGGGTCCACCAGTGCTAAAACTGCATCACTCATTGGATCAAAGCATCCATTAAATGGCATGTGTTATGATTGTGTGATTTTATGCATGTGTGTGAGTGTGTGTGTGTGTGTGTGAGTGTGTGTGTGTGTGTGTGTGTGTGTGTGCGGTGCTGGTGGTGGTGTGTGTGTTGGGTTAGGGTTAGGGATAGGTTTAGGCAAGTAGTGGTTATGGTTAGGGTTAGGGTAAGTCTATGTAAATACCCCAAAAGTGACCTAAGTAAACCTGTGTGTGTGTGTGTGTGTGTGTGTGTGTGTGTGTGCATACATGGCTTCCTCATGCTCAGTTAAGTCTGTGCCACCTGTGATTAATAAGAAATATCCCAGATCCAGCAGGTTAATGTTTAATCAATCAACTCAGAGAGAAGCCTCTAAATGGCCTAGTTTATTTTTAACCACTGTATCACATTAAATACACCAAGGTTTTGCGCAGCCAAAACTCATTATTTTTGCTTTCAGCTAATGTTTATCAGTCCATGGTGAGAATATTTTACACCAGGCCTGTTTTTTTCCTATCTAGGAAAAATAAGAAAAGTACCAACTATCAAGAACATAATGTTTTGAAATTAAAGGACAGAATGAAGTGATTTTAAGGGCTAAAATGTCACAGAACAAGGTCAACATGTACAGTAAGTGACAGTGTAAAAATGCCAGCTCATAAAAAATGTTTTACTGCAACATTGGTGATATTTAGTTTATTTCCCTCCATCCCTACTTCTATGCTACATATTTGTAACACTTCTCCTGCCACTGTGTTTCTCCTTCACCGTGAGCAGCTACTATGTGACTTGGCTGAGCACCCGCCATATGAAATCAACACCCCACTCAGCAATAATGCTCTCTGAGGCTTGGCCAGTTTACTAAATAATCGATCCAAATAAAAGCAGCAGATAAAATTGACTGACCCTCATATACTTAATTATTGCAGCTATTTGACCAAATAGCATTTTTCAGGATGCTGCGTGTCACAGACCATCAATATTCCTTTAATCGCTGTTAGTTATTGCCCTACTTTGTTACTGCTGTGGATGGCCAGTCTCCAGTGGTCAGTTTGGCCCAGGGCAGCGAGGGAATGAGATGCTAAATGGTTGCGCAAACAATTTGATTATGCTGTTTAATTCCCGTCATATAGATCTGCCGGGCCTGCTGATGCACTCATTTCTGTAGCACTGTACAGCAGAGTGCTGACCTGCCTACCTCACACCACCGGCCCTGAAAGAGCTGGTTTTTCCTCTGTGGCCACAGGATCAGTAGTGACTCCTCAGTGGGTATGGACCTATGTCTTGCAGGTTTCACCTCTTGCCACTAACCTTTCTGCTCCTGTATGATAGAGCACTGTTCAACATCCAGTCTAAGCTTAAATGATTTTAAAAGCTTTAGCATATCGTGGCTGTGGCCTAGTCCTTGAGCCCCCAGTCTTTATCTAGTTGAACCAAGGTGTTGTAATACAAGGAGAGGTGAGGGTTAACTCTCCCCATCGAAACAGACCACTTCAGCCAAGTGAAAAATGAGAAATGAGCAGAACAAGCTCTCAGGCCCAGTTGCCCAGTTCCCAAAATTAACATTTCAATTCAAAACCAATAATAACACATTGTGTCTGGCATGAATGAGTGCTGTTGCAAAGGGAAGGCGATACCTCCTGTTCCTGTGTCAATGAAAAAGCTCCTTCATCTTCTGCTAAAGGGCCCACACAGTCTGAGGTCAGCCAGTCAGCCTTGGTTACACTGCACAGGCATGCCTGGGTGGATGGCTCAAGCTTCCCGGTGCCTTTACAAAAGCCAGGAACTAGAAACACACACACACTCACACACATAAACACATACATACATACGCAGAAACACTCATGTCATGCTCTGCATGAAGTTGATGGCTCTCAAGTTTTGCCAAGGACTACTTAGCACGTTGAGAAAAAACTACATTTTGGGTTCTTTGAAATGGGTCACAGTAACTAATTGCAATATCATATGACCATTTCAGCCTCAACAGCATATTATGATTTGAAACATAATACTTGTATGAGGGTAAATAATCTGTACATGTGCATTCCACTTGCTTTTTACTTGCTTTTTCTGCTGGTCTGTTAAGGCTGCATTCTTACAACTGTGAGATCTTATCTGCAAGATAGTCAGTCTAAAACGTGTTACATCTTGAGTGTACATACTGTATGTCTCCATTCATGTCAAACTGTCTGATATGCTCATTGACAGAAGATCCCAGGAAGTCAGAAGGGGCCACAAATGAACACACTGTGCAGGGGGTTTGGGCATCTTGGCTTTTGAGAATGGGATTGGGAGCCAGGCTCTGTGGTGTGCCAAGAAGATGTCAGAGCTGACCTCTACTACATGCTTTCCTCCAACGGGGAGCAGATTAACCATCTAAGAGGTGAGGGAGAGGGACACAGGGCAATTTCAAACCAGCATTATGGCTATTTCTACTGAAACAGAAAGGGTACATGAGCCTATGTGCTAGTTGTCTGCTCTAAATGATGCAAGTGGTGTTAGTCTGAGTGATTCCTTACATGAACTGCACTGTCTGCAGACAGGAAGCTTATCTTCATGAGTAAATCTTTCATAGCTTTCATTGGGGTGTTTTGAACTAAATGTATTGATTAGGGGCTGTACAATCAATAACATCTCAAAAGTTCAAATTCTACACATTCTGTCACTGTTGAGATGAACCCCCTAAAAGTTTAAAATCAATCTCTCCTGAGTCACGTGATTCTGGGTGCAGGCAATCCAGTAAAGTGAACAATTGCTTAGTTTGTGAGACAGCAGCACTTTCATCTATAGCAACATTTAGTTTAAGTGTCAGATCTCAGTACTGCTCAACTAATTAATTCTCTAACTCTAAATGAAGCAGCTATAACTACTGTTAAAACACCTGCAGCACTGAGAGCAAACTTCATCTGAAAACCAAATAGATATTTTGTTTGGAAATTTACTATCACTAAAAACACCTCTTGAAAAAGGAAAAGTCTATGATTTTACCACTGTGCACAAGGTGAACATAGATGTGTTTTTTCTTAATTAGTGAGCTTTAGAGGAACTGGTAGGTGGGTTTAAAAAAGAGCATGGTTAGATTTCCTCGTTTCTGGTATTTATGCTAAACTAAGTTGACAGGTTCTGATATTTTTGCTGATGATAACAATACCTATGTCATAAACATTAACCCTCTAAAAGCACAGTCACATTTGTTGCATGTGAAGATTTGATTTTTAAATCTTTAATTCATTGTACAACACCCAGGCCCTCTACACTGTGATCTCACTGCACACAGGCCCGCCATGTAATAAACTCATAATGTGGTGTTCAACCTGCCAGCGTAATTGCGATGTATAGGTTTGTACTTTTCATGATTTACCTTATATTAGACATGAAAATGATACATGAGTAATTTATAATAAAATGTGAATGTAAAGAACACAAACATTTGTACATGAAGATGAACTGGCTGAAATAAGGGAAACTAGTATAGTCTATTCTGGGATGGAAATAATTTGTCCATTAAACAAGTTCCCATCCTTCTCGTTGCATTTCCCAGGTGTAAATCGAGTAGACATAAATTCAAACTTTTCGTTGCATAGAAAAGTTTAAAATACCATACAATATCAGAGCAGCCCACATAATATGTCCATCATACAAAACTCTCCTTATTGTGGATTTTTGTGAAATGCTTCGGCTGGCTGTGGTAGCATCTTTTGGCTGGCAGCGATGACATCAGTGCTTTGAGCAAAGAGGCCAGCTCCACTAATAAGGTGCTGTTGGGATTGCTGCCCGCTTAGGTTGTCAATGAGTCTGTCTTGATCTGAGGATTAGGCCAGTCGTTCCAATTACAGCCTGGTGCCTTGAGGTTTGTCAGGCATTGACACAGACGCCTGTCGATGGCCTGGTGCATATTCCAGGACCCCGCTGAGTGACAGGCGCCAGCGCGCCAAGAGACAATGACGCACTGTGAGTGTGTGTGTGTTATGTGTGACGTGTATGTGTATGTGCCTATTCCATAACATTAGTTTCTCTTCCCTGTCATAGCTCTCAGCTGTAAATGAACCTGTCAGACTATGGAGCACAAGGTAGAGTAGTGTGTGTACACATGTGTAGTGTCTCATTTCAGAGGCAAAGATATCGACTCTTAATGACAGTATATCTTACACAGATGGATAAGACTGGTGAGATAATAGTTAGCAGTCAACTGTGTATATGAGGAAGTCTTTCATGTATCTTGGGTGCCAGTCTGTTACAAAGAGTATTGATAATTTAATGCAACAGAGGAAAGAAAGAGGGCACACTCTTATCTCCTGTCACAGATCACTCTATGGATCATTGGCAAGCCAACCAATGGACAGCCTGCTAATGTATGGTAGCAAAACAGCAAGAAGTCTCAATCTCAACCTTCAGATACCCTTAGACTGTTGTTATCATCGATCTATGATGCATTGCAGTAATTATTTTGTGATCAAATACCGTTATTAGATGTTTTTGCGTGGTTTTTTGCACCCAGTTTCCTTCAGCCTGCCTCACTTTTCACTTTCTCACACTCCTACATTTTCCAGAATGTATAGTATGTTTTTGCTCTATTGTGTGAAATAAACAGAACTGAAATTGATCAAAACATGGGAGAAAATCTGTCACCACAAGAGAAAAGTGCGAATGGGATTTGACAATTTCCCAGGAAAATAAGGAGGGTATTTGTATCTGTTTCTCTCTATGATGGACTCAATCTGTGTGACTACAAAACAGCAGCACAAATGACAGATTGCTCTGATGATATCGACACCCAACCTGATTTTTACTGTTGATGCTTTAGATTGACTGCACAGATTGACTGTAGGTTTGCTCTTTGGCTGCACTGGAAATATCTCAATGTGGTGTCACATATCACAAGTTTGACAACAACATGAACCCAGAAAGGTGAATATTTATCACTCAGCCACCATCTGTTTTTTTTGACTGTTTTGATGTTCTTTTGACTGGATTTCTTCTTACTTATTTCCTGATGCCAAATAGATCCTACAAACATGTAAGTGTGCCCTCAGCATACAGCCATGGTTCTTGGTGTGTATCTACAGCTGAGCCATGAGTCAGAGGAGCTAGTTTGCACTCTCTCAGAGCAGCATTCAGTAACTTGACATGGCTTGGCTGGACTTAGCCACCTCTCATCTGGTCATCTCTGCTAACTCAACCCCCTCTGCCTCCACACTCGTTTCACATACGCACTCACACACAAGCTTGTCGCCTGGGAGGCCAGCAGTGACTTTACACCCACAGAGGTGGGTCATGTGACACTAACTGCTGTGTACCACGTTCGATACTTAATATTCACCACCTGGTGTTATTTACATGCCATTAAATGAGAGATGGGTGCTGCCCTTGCTGACTCTCTACTTATCTTATTTGGATAAAATTATCATAGATCCTCTTTGTGTGCTCTAAATGAAAATCCAAAATTGTACCTTAACCACCAACAAATAACCTTCACTCTATATTTTTTAAATGTCATAGCGGTTCTTCCCTGCATTTTTGCCGGGTGTAATGTTATCCGCAAGCGATGTTAGTAGGCTGTAATTAAATATGAATGGAGCGCTGTTGGTTGCCCAGTCAGTTTGTTTGGTTGAGTGCTGGCCTGGGGAGGGAAGCTCATCAAATCAGTTGTGTTGGTGTCATTCTACACCCCTATAACACTCCATGACAGGGAATCTCGGTGGTCCTATGTAAAAGGGGGCTGGGAATCACCTGTATTTAGAGTTAATGGATTCGAAATAACTCACAAGCTCGCACTTTAATGAACACTGGATTGATGAAAAAAGGGCCCCCCGCTCCCTCTTGTCCCCGCATCGCATGAAAAACATTTTCAAATTGCATGCTGGCACAGATAATTCACTTATTCTGTGTAATTGGATGCTGACCAGGGTTAATATGTAGGGTGTCATTAAATGGAAATGTTGAGTTGTAAAGGGGGACTGTATGATACAGGGAGTCTTTTCTATAGAGCTGCCCAGATTGTGAGCTCCTTCTTCTAGCTGGCAGGGACCTTCTTTATTTGAGGCAAGTCAAGCATGAATTCTGCGAGGGAAAGATTGGGGACAGTTATATTCACTTCTGTTTGTTGCCCAGTTGAATGAAATGACCTTTAAGATAAAGCAAATCTCTTGAGCAAGTCAGGTGAAGAAAAGGCCGCACAAATAGGGCAGATGTGGTGAAAGGAACTTTTTAAATTCGACAGTGAAGGAGGGCTGCTAGACCATGGATAGTTAAAAGACTGTTGTTTGCTGGTAACCCTGCTCTGCCACCATGACAATGCCACATGGGAGGAGGCACTCACTGTGGACGCTTCTTATTTTGATTCAAACAAGATTGAACACTAGGGAATTACTTTTTTTCCTATTTTATTTTTAGTCTAACTGTTAAGAAAAAGTCTTGTGATCCTTCAGAAAATGATTTTGGTTGGGGGAATGCAGCAGCGGAATAATGCAGGGTAATCTAGAGACTGCTTAATTAAGTTGCTCCTTCAACCTCCATTCATGGGAAAGGCCTGTAATTAGTCCTCGGAAAGCAAAGGTATTTTCTTCAGATGGGTCAATTTGAATTCCTCCTGACTCTGGTGAAGAACGCCAAGCCTCTGTGGCTTCAGGAGAGGCCTGCAACCTGCATTCTCCCAGTGATAGCAACACTGTAAAACTTAACCAAATGGTTAAACATGTCCTAAAGAAGAGCCATTAAAAGCCAAAGAATGTGGAAGTGCAGTCAGTAATAAAAACAACAAAATGAACCCTTTCGGTCACAGCCTGCTTTTTGTTTTGCTTGGTAGTCTGGTGTCGGCTGGGCTGTGCCACGACTCACCAGCTTTGCCACCTACAATGGAGGCAGACTCTGGGCTGCCTGGGTACTTTTGGTGAGGAAGTTAATCATATACCTCAGAGTAGCGCAACACAAGAAAAGCGGTGTTTGTAAACCTGCCCCCACGGCTCTGCCCATAATTGGCTCTACAAGTGACTGCCTCGGCTTCCTGTCAGCATTATATCTGTGTTCACACCAACCCAGCTGGTAAGACATTTGTTCCTTGGAAACATGGCTGCTGTTTTGATCTTTGGACTGTGAAAGCAAAGTAGCTTTCACAATGGTAGTAATGTGGGGAGGATTTTCCAGGCTGTGGAGGAAGCCAGGCAAAAATGTCCTGCTGCCTCGGCCTCGGAGTGAAGAACAGTACTTTGCTGATGTTGTTGGTGCTTGCTTTGCTCTTTTGTTACATCTGTTTTAGGATGTTTAGTCCGTGTTTGTTGTTCATGAAATGCTCAGTGTGAAACACAATACACCTGTGCATCAGATGCACTGAGGTTATCCTATTTTTTTATCTTTTCTTGAAAAGTGCCCCTGCTAAATTAGTGATGTTTGTTCATTGGACAATCGAGGAGTTCCTTTTTTATTCTCAAAAAACTCATTAATAAGCCAATAATGGAAAAAGTTCTGGCATCCTTTATTTAAGTAAAAGTTGAAATATCACCATGTAAAAATACTGTCCTGGATTCAAAATTGTACTAATTCTAATGTACTTCAAGTGCGAAAAATAAAAGCATTCATTATACGTACAATATTTTTGTATAAAGTAGCAAAACATAGGAATACTCACATGCAATTGCCTCAAAACTGTGCTCAATACTTGACAAATGTACTTACATTCCACCACTCCACAAGTAATATTAGTTTATCGAGCATATTTTATTAATCACTTATAAAATACGTGATCAAATGCTACAAATCATACATTTATAAAGAAGCATGTGCTTTAAATCTAATAATACTATTATCTAAACATTGGGTTTCACTTTGAAACATGCTTCAAACAGACCTTTGTCAGCAAATTTGGAGAACAATCAAAAAATTAGTACAATAAGGAACTGCATGCAGCCAGGATTGGAGCGGGCATCTTTGTGTCATTAAACAGATTGTTATTAGGAGGCAGCAAGGATGCAGGAGTGCAACTTTATTCCAAAGTTGACATATGGCAGGAATCTGAGATTAAAATTGGAAATGTTAAATTACTGCTGGTGACACCTCGACGTGTGGTGGGATGCAACTTCCTGTGCAGCTGTCAAGAAACACTTCCCAGCACCTCCCGAGCTGCTGCTGCTGCTGCTGCTTCACTTGTATCTGCACCTCAGCTCTGCTAATAGAGCATGCAGGGAAAATGGGTGAATGGAAAACACTTGGAATATGCTCATAATTAATCATAGTAACCCTGAATTCTTGGGTGAATGATAAATTTGTTAGAGTAACCATTTGTATGGTACAATTTACTTTTTTCTGAACACACACACACGCATCTCTTTGATTTCAAGGCATACTTTAATTTTGCTTGTTTCCTTTTGTTTCCTTTTGCTTGTTTCCTTTTGCTAAAAAAAAAGAGATACATTGTGACAGATGATGAATATATTTTCTCTGATTGTTGATTAATACAGGATGCATGAACCTTTGAATATTGCATCATGTGCTTGTTGTTCTTTTGACGGTTGCATGGGTTTCTGACAGATATCTTGGCCAGGTACTAGCAAGAATAGCTCAAGTTGCAGCCACACGGCCACATATGTTTGCAGCGGTTGCCCTTGTGTAATGAAGAATCGGTCCTCTTCACTTTTCACCGGATGCATGCATATGGCTGAATATGACTTTCTCCGGCTGGTTCTCCCATTTATAGACGGGCTAGATTTGTTTGGGATTTTTTGGAAAACCACACTCTGATGAACATCCTGCCCGAGACATTTAATTGTGGCTGCTCCATTTTGTGCACAAGCAATGCTCTGCCTTTTTAAGACTTGTTTATTCAAAAGCGTCCACATGTTGATTGTATCCTTTTTTCCCTTCCTTTGGCTCAGTCATGTTTTTCATGAGCTTATGAACCTTGTTGGATAGTGATGGGATTGTATGCATATTTTTCTAGATATAGTTCATATGTTTTATACAATAATTTATATCAATTAAAACTGTACTTTATCTTTAATTGGCACTTCCTTTCATTTATCATTTCTACCAATAAGTAATTATTTAGCATGTGCTGCTGAATTTTATTAACCTGACGCACCAGATGGTTTGTTACACAGAATCATCTGAGAGGTCGTCCTTTGAAACCATTTGGAAAAGGGCAGGCACTTTCAAAAAGTACTTGGCAGGTAATTGGATGAACTATATGTCTATCATTGTCTATCGTGACTTCATCCAATCAAATCAACAAACCATATGAAGAGGAAACACAGCAACAAGCTGCAGTCTGAGGAACTTTGAAAGCTAGAAAGCAAGTCAGTCTAGCTAGTTATGTAAATACTCTCCAGTTCTGATGTAACTGATGCTACCACAGCATCTATGCTAACCTCTTTAGGAGCTTCAATTGTTGTTTTCGAACAAACAGTTGCTCCTCACTGCCGTCAAACCTAAACCACGCCCATAGTTGCCAGTAGTTCCTCATAGGATGCTGATTGGTCCAAACCACTGTGGTTCAGCCACAAGCGCATAACTTGAAGCCTGACAAGATGGATTCTCGCATCTTGTGATCTTGTGACTCCAGCTGCTTCACAAGGTAAGGTAATTTTATCTCATTTATCAATAAAGATCTTTCCACCATACAATAAAAAACCCTTGCTGATCTTATTGTTTTCTTTCTTTATTTCTTTTTTTCTTTTTTGTTGTTGTTATTTTCTTACCCTGGCTTATCTGGGGTAGAGGAAGTAATAATGAAAAATGAGGACAAAAAATACTTTGAATGCATGAAGAGGCACCTCAGTCATAAATAGTAGTGGGAGGGAGGCTAAATATTGACTCTGTGACTCCATACTAATGTCTCCTGTGACTGTAGGCCTTTGTCTTTTTCTCCACCAGTGTGTGGTCGTAATTGAATTGTAAACAACACCCACCTTGTTATTATTTACTGCACTATGCTGCTCAAACCTTTCGACCAGCCACCACCTCTGCCACAGGATCCTAGCTGTGAGTCACTTTGATGTTTTACCTAAAAGGCAGTGAAAACAATATATGGCCAGCTCATCCATAAGTCATGGCATTTGGCGCAGCACTGGTGCATCCAACAGAAAGGGGCTTTATGAATGGCACAAAGTCTGTGAATGATAACGGTCATTAATATGTCCATTGAGGGTCACCACATTCATGCCACATATCAAATCCCCTTTGAATGAGATCAGTTCCCTCCTGTCAGAGCCCATTAGATCCGTCCCACAGCCCCAGTGGCCAGCTGACAGGGGAGAAACCCTAGCCCCAGCCTAGCACCATTAGCATTAGAAAATGAGCAATCAGCTGGAATGAAGCGCAAGAGGAGGGGGGACTCATCCAAACTTTAGTAATGATACCCAGTAGATACAACGCAAAATGTAAAACTGTTTTAGAGAGGTGCTGTGAATTGCTTTCTGTAATTTCTCTTGAAGTACAATTTTAATTCAAACATTTGAACTGAATATTTCTAAGTTAAATACATGTCTTGTGGTGATTGTGTCTCTTTTAAAGGCTGCAGAACTCAACTACTTCCTCTCCACTGAGAATGTTCCGGCTGTTCATAGAAAATTGTGTTGAACCTCTTTGACTTTGCGAAATAATTGAGTTAAAACACTCGATAAAACATTAATTAGCTTAGCAGTCTGGAGCAGATAACATAGATAAAACCCTATGTAATTCATATTGATTAGAATATGCACATTGAGCGTAACCTCTTAAGACAAGTTTTCCTTATTAAATGGACACAAAGCCGATGTCATTATTTGTACAAAGAAAGATCGCTTTAGATTTTATCTTTTCACATAAAAAGGTTTGATTGGATTTCTTTCTGAGGAAGCTGCACAATCTATTTTATTCTGGTTTGATTGTATTACCTCTTAATTAGTTTGTATATTGAGTAGAACAGGCCTTATTGATTTGAGGTGCATTCATTTGCATTGCAAAAATCCCCTTTAATCCAATATAATCTCATCCTTACTCAAACACAGCAGACTGCATCTTTGAGTCACTCTTTTCCTGCTTGTTTTCCACCTCCATCTTTTGGCTTGTCTCAGGGTTAAAATAACCTCTCCGCAGAAATTAAAGTTTTCATCTTGTATGCAAAACCATTTTCCTAAATTTGGCTGTTTATTTAAAGGCAGTTACACTCAGTTTTGATGTATTTCATGTGGTGAATTGCATGTTGTGTGTGGTAATTTCAATGTCGAGTGTAATAACAAGCTGTAGTATTTTCATGTGGCTGTGTTGTGGGGTTTAATTTCGAGCTGTTTCAACGAATGATTGGCGCTTGTAGGTGTTGTGTGTAAATCTGCTGCTGAACACCCGTGGAGCCAGCGGAGTCGTGTCACACAGAAATCAGCATTGGAGGCGTCAAATCCCTCCCACCCGCCCAGTGCACAGCAGCAGGCTTAACAATTCTCTGTAATTAACCTCACCTGAACTTTAATGGCCCACCTCCGGGACCAAGGGCCCCGGCTGTGTAAAATTACTGTCACACATGGCCGAAGGGGAGCCCCGCCGCAGCGGGTGTGTTCCACTCAGACAACTGAGAGGGAAATGGACCCCTGTGTAACACCTAATACCACCAACACGATGTCAGAGTGCTCCCAGACATTTTGGGGTGGAGAGGTGGGGGCTGGTGTTAGGAGATGCCCGTGCACAGAAAAGTCACCCTCAACATGTGAAAATATTTCTCTATGAAATCATTGTGTATTTTATTTGATATTTGTTTTAGTAACCTGTACAAAGTGGCCGATGCATTTTTCATTTCTGCAGAGCTTCTGTATGTGTCACTCTTTTTTTCTTTTCTTTTTTGTCTGTTCAGCTATGATGGCTTTTCATGCTAATGATAACTATCTAGTTGTTCTTCTACCTCTGCCAGACACATAAGACACAAGTTTTCTTAAAAAACAGTCACTACTGCAACTGTAGGATGACTGTTAGTGAGATTTAGCAGAAAGGAAGCGTGATTCAAGCACACATTACCTGTATTAATAATGTCATACTTTATCAAAAATCTGACAGAGAATCTGTGTGAGTGCAATGTTAAAGACAGAGCATGTCAATGTCAAGACATGAATTGTCATGTTCACCAGGCCAGATCAAAATCCTGCAGTTGAAGGCCTGCTGCTCTCTTTATCATGTTCTCTGAGCCACTTCAGTAGTCCTTATACAACAGCTGCATGCAGCTACTGAGACATTTGGCAGTGTGAACATGTGCATGTTGAACACTGGTCTGAATCCTGTGTGTGGCACGTCTGAGCCCCGGGCTTTGGTGGAGCAGGGTAGATTTCTGATGGATACAGTGAGTCTGAAGTCATTCAGTGACTCTGTGGTACACTGACAGCAGGTTTCCAGTAGAGATGTTCTCACCATGTGTGTGTTCATATGCCCAGTGGCTGAAACACACAGACGGGTGAGTCACAGCCGCTATCCCAGGATCAAACACTTCCAGTGGGCTCTGGGTTTATCATCAGGCCTGATGTTTTATCAGCATTGTGGTCCTCAAGAGGAAAACTGTGATAAGAGTGACGAGAAGGTCCAAAAACTCTAAGTGCAAACATTGTTCATTTCATTCCCTTCATCTAAAAAAAAAAATCTTCAATCCCTGAGTCATTTTGAACTATTTGTTTCTTTGTGATGTCTCACGAATGTTAGTGTTGTTCCAAAAGTGGATCTAACTTTTAATATGGGTGTGTTGTTCGCACTTTGTTTTGTTTATTCCTTTATTCAACCACATGAATTTTGTAATAGAATTTATTTAGAATAGATGATGATGAGCTGGTGGGATTAGATTTTCATCAACAATAGATGATGATGGGAAAAAAACAAAATGTATAAACATACAATTCTGAATAATCCACAACTTCTACTGCAGAAAGACTATTACTGCTGAATATGTTGTTCTAACAGTGTGACTCCATTATTACAATAGTTGACATGTTTTGTTTTAACTTTTATTAAATGTATACTAAAGTTGAACGAGTTAAAATGAATAACTGTATTAACTTGTTTTTATATCACTCATGTCATTCTGTATAGTATTCTAAAGCACTTAAGGCCTGTAGATTAACATAAATTGATTAGCTGGTGGGCTGCAGCAGAGACAGTTCCGTCATACACATCAGCAGTATATGCAAAGTGACAGGCTGACAAGTCTGCACACACACACACACACTGAGCCCCTCTCACCCGCTGGCTGCCGCAATATCCCCCGAGCCGCTATCTGTCTGCCACTTGTATGAAGGATAAAGAGACAGGATGTGGAGTGGGTGGGGGGTGCTCGGGCCTATGACTGAATGCACCATCAATGGGCTTATTTTCATTACAGCCAAACAAATGTGTCACCCCAATCATCACACGGCTGATTTTATCCTTCTGTTACTGTAGCTCCACAAGCATTTCCTTTTGTGAGCGCTCGCTCCTGATAATCCCGCTCTGACAAAGGGGCCATGTGCCGCCACAGAGTTCCATGACCAAAAATGTAAAACTAGTCGTTTCCACTTACATACTTTCTCAGTGATATCATACATAATGAAAGAGTGTTTGTAAGCACTTTTGCTTGTTAAGTAATTCCTGTAATCCCATATGTTGCAATAACAAGTATTTGGAGGTAAACACTGACCGGAATTCAACTTGTTTACGCAGAATGTTTGATTTAAAATGAAGTCATTATGGAACATCTTTATTTGTCCCTGAAATATTTTATAATGCCAAAATGTGTGAACTTTCAACTTAATCAAGTGCTTTGAGGCAAATGGCTTTAAAGTGTGATTTTTTACTGCGTATGAAACAGTTGTGTGTTGTATAGTTATCACAAAGTTTATAGATTAATTGAGCAGTGTGAATTTAATTCACAGAGGCACAGCTCTCTGTGGGACAGGGGCCTCAGTGCTCTCAGCCAGGCCTTCTAAACCTGAGAAACTCCTTTATTCCACCCTTCACTTGGAGACTGACTCCAGCTTTACTGGGCTGGCCCGTCGTAAATGAGACTGGGTATCTTTTTTCTCACGTTGCCTCGGCCCTGCCAGACTCGGTGTGGGCTAAAGGGTGACCTTACCAGGTGAAAACACTATTACTGCTGGTGTAAAATACACACAGCGGCAGGCCTGCTGCACGGCGGTTTCTGTTGTTAATTCCTCGTGTCTGGAGAGCAGGTTTTGAAAATGAGATATTCATTACAAGAGTAAGCGTCACCAGATATTTATATTCACTAACAAAGACCATGCCATTTATACAGTATAAAAAAATGTTTATTTGGATTGGCAAAAAGAATTGGATGAAGGTCATGAACAATGGGATGATTGGGGGTCTAGGGGAGGAGGAAGGGGGTAGATTGTATGGGGATGAACAGGGAGCCATATGGAGTCATGATGTGGCTGGAACATCTAGGAACCGGGGGGGTCAAGACTCAGGGTCGGGGCACGTCCCATCATCTCCCTGTGGTTCCACAGAAAGGACCTGGGATGGCTGGAATTTGAACCCAGGACCTTCTTGCTGTGAGGCAACAGTGCTAACCACAGAGCCACCGTGCTGCACACTGAAAGGAGAGAGAGGGTTTGGGGGCAAAGATCATGACAATTGAGACAAACAGGAGACAAAGGGGCTAGACACACCTATATATTCACGCAAAGGTGATTGAATTAGTGAGAGAGAGCAAGGCGTGGGCTCCTGAACCTTAGTTATAATATCTTAATTTAGTAGTAGGCTGTAAATGAAAACTCCTCTCACCCCAGCCCACATATCAAGTGATAAATGACACAGTCAGGTAAAAGTATACACTGGTGACAGTGGCCTCTTCCCTTTGGTCTAAACCAAGTCACATTTTTAGAATCACTTCCATTACTGTATTATTGTTGTTGCAAAAGCTTCTGTCTTTAACATTTTAAATGTGCGACAGACTCCCAGGTTTACATTCAGTAAACAAAAGAGTCATCACCATTGCCTTTAAATAAATAAATAATTATTACAATTACTTGCATTACTGGTGTTGGCACTGCTGCTGCTGTTATTCTAATAACTGTTGCTGTAAGTAAATCCTGCAAAGCTCCTGCTGAATAAGTGATGACATCATCATCAGTGTTTACAATGAGTTGAAGAAGAACTCTGTGAGCATGAATGAACTTCATGTACACTTTTTATGATTATATATTATCTATTCAGCAGTTAAGGTTGATTTGCATGTTTGACAGTTACTATGGTTAATTTGTTATAATTCCAAGCTTTATATAGAACTCTCAAAGTCAGTTGCTTGTTATAACGTCCATTTTTTTGCCAACAGATGAATCATTTTGATTGAACTATCTAACAACCACCTCCTCCACGATGAATATTTTTGTCTTTGTATTAGGGCTGCGATTTACAATTATTTTCATTATCTATTAATCTGTTTTTTGATTTTTTTTCAATGAAACATTTCCTATAAAATGTCAGTACATACTGTCTCTATCACAATTTCCTAGAGCCAAAAATGACACATTCAGTTGCTTGTTTTGCCCAGCCAACATTTCAAAACTTCAAGAAAATTAGTTTAGTATCATAAAAGACAAAGAAAAGCAGCAAATCCTCACATCTGAGAAGCTGGAACACGAGAAGGTTAGGCATGTTTGCTTGTGAAATGACTCAAATGATTAATCAATTATCAAAATAGTTGATAATTTATTTCCTGTCGGTTTATTAACTGTGCTGTACTTGTGGCCTCTTGAAGGTAAGCATGTTAAATTAGATTGACTGTTGTTGGCATTGCTGTTGTCAGTGGCTGTATGTTGTGTTTATCTCTGTTGTGTAATGTTATTCTTAATAATAAAATACATTAATACATTTAAAAAGTTTAACAACAAGGTAAGTGGACAATGCTATTGTATAGTACAGAGTACAGAGTACTGTATTTAGAACATGCAACTTTGCATCTGGGTACTGGTAAAGGGAATAAGTGTGTGTGTGTGTGTGTGTGTGTGTGTGTGTGTGTGTGTGTGTGGAAGGTGAATACTCATGCCTATAAACCTTAGTCCTCTTTTGACTAAATCAAATAGAAAAAAACTATAATTGGTTGTCACCTGGCTAAAAGCAAAGCAGTTTTTTCTTATAGGTTTGCACCTAAAAGCTGCAATTACTTTTTTTCCTTTTTGTCAAAATGGTTATTTGCTTGTTGCTGTGTACTTGACTGACTTTCAGTGGAGTTGGGTCAAGCATCATCGATCCAAGGTGGGGTTGGTGAAGGTGATGGAGGAAACGCTTGGAGAAACAAATTGACCCTCGTCACCCCCTGTAGCTGAGAAATTCAGTGTCGCGACCCTGATGGCTTCTGTCACAGCAGGTGCTTCTCCTCAGAGGTGTAATTGAGCCACAGTGTAAGGATACACTGAGATATGATACTGTTGTGCGTCAATAACTAGACAGGGGTGTATTTATGTTATTGACAGTTTTATACGCAATTAATTCAGTGCTGCATAATGCACACTGTCACTTGACAATCATGGTACAAGACACATATCAGATTAAATTTTAGAGTACAGCTCTCTATGAAAGAATGAGAAACCCATTTAAAATGTCCAAATCATCCATCACCTCCATGGATGACGCGTGGCGCAGGTCTGTCATGCTATCCTTTTGAAGAGGGTATCAAGTGAACACTTACTTGCAACTATGAGGAATGTGGCACTGTAGTGTCCAGCAGACTGCAGTGTCTAGGGGAATGTGCCATAGTATATAATCTGTTCTCTCCCTTAGCAGGAAAATTTCCCCTCTAAGGAATCTGTTAGGCCTTTTTACCGGCCTATAAACACACCTCCGTCTGTCTAGGAGTAGAGTTTTCTCTATTTTGTTTCAGCTCTGCACCATCTGATAGAAATCACTTTCTAATTCAGAATAATGGGGAAGAAACAAAACAACAACTGACACTGTTTTGTGTTGTTCAAAACAGAGGTGACAGGCTGAGATGCAATGAGTAAAAACAGAGCCATTAGTCTGTGAGTAACGCTGCAGTGGTGCTGCAATAAAAGCTGCAGCATTAACAACCGCAAGAAGGTGCTTCTTGTGAGAGTACAAATGTGTTATACAGTGAAACAAATGCTATAGTTTGTTGATTCACAATTCAAATAAACTGTTGAAGCATCCTAAGCAAGTAAAAATTATTACTGAATTTCCCTAGTGTGAAGGAATTTTTTGGAATTTTTAAAATTTTGTGGCACATAGAAATTTATATAACCTTTATTTAATCTGGTACAACAAAATAACACACAAAACATAGTCACACACACACACACATTCCTACGAACCGCATCAGAAACAACCACAGACTCTAAAAAGGTCCAAAACTAGATGTTTAATTTCATGAAATTACAGAGTTTGCAGAACTTTAGTGAATTTTATGCACTTTTTGAAGTTCCAAACCTTAATAAACTATCGATGTTTTTATATTGCTTCACCTACGTAAGACTGACAGGCCCACATAATCTGAATGGTGACATTTAGCAGAACACACATATGCAACCACATAGCATGCAGACTACAGCAAGAGCTGTGGCAGTTATACCTGTATTTTTATGTCCAACACTTTGCAGCCTTTTCCTCTGTACCTAAACACACATCTGGATTTTAATGTGATTATTTGAACACATATAAATTCTATTTGTTGTCTCTGACTCAACGTATCCAGGTCACTAAATACAGCTAATACAATCCAAACAAAAAACTTTTAGTTTAGGTAACTGACTTCTATCCATTCAGGTTTACTTTGGCCCAGGTTTTAAAATTCAAATCCAACCTTCTTCTCTTTAGCCTCCTGTCACTACTTGTCGCTTGAGGGACACCGTGATTTATCGACAAGGTAAACAGCTTATGAATGAGGCCTAAGCTTTAGTTATACAGTTTACAACATTTGAGTAACCACAGGAGGTTTATGTACACACACTCTCTCAAGGCTACTGTTAGGGGAGAGAATGAGGTTGCCAGCCTCATCTCATGTCGAGGGAAATTCCTCAATGTCTTAATTGTAAGCCCGTAAGATTAATTCTGCATGCACAATTGCTTGTGTAAACGTTTCAGGGTGACGCTGAGACATTTTTAAACAAGTTTCAAGCAGCGTGAAGAGTGACAGGGATTGTTTAGACCAGTACCTGCAGCATTTTTAGTGTTGCAGTCTTGTCTTTGAAGCTGAACGTCCTGAGGCTAGCTTGGTTCATTTTAGGAAAAAAGAGGAAGTTGGAAAATGGACAAAATGACTACAAGGAAAAAATGCCACATTTTATGATTATTTTACAGCTTTTAGCATAGGGTTTTAGCTTAGTTTCTTCCGATATTCCCTTAAATCTTTAGGGACCTTGGAAACACCTTCAATAAGTTGTACAAATGTTTAGTTATCCTGCAGTCAATAAATAACCCTAACCCTTCTCTTTTTACTGTATGTCAGAATCAGCAGACGTTGTTTAAAAACATTTTTAATCAACAGAATAGTCTGGCTTGGTTCCTTGGCCACTAATACTTTATGTGTCATCTGTTAACTAATCTAAAACAATTTGGTGCATAGGTGAGATGCAGTATTTGTAGTTGTTTTGTTTTTTTTTCCTCCATGGCCCAGTGGGGAAGCAAAATCGAGTAGCAACCTGTGTGTGTTTAAGTGCCTCAGGTAAGGCAGAGGCTGCTATTGGCTAATGATTGACCAGTTAGTGCTCTTTCCATGTCTGCTTGGGAAGTAGACTCACAGTCTGAGGGATATGCAGTAGAGACAAAGCAGTAAAAGGAAATGTGTGCTTAAATACTAAAACGTAATTTAAAACTTTCATTGCAATGTTACATTACATCAGACATTAATTTAGAAGATTGAGTTTCCAAATGTAGCGCAGTTCATTCTTAAGGATGTGGAACAGAGGCAGCTGTTATGCTGAAATAATATTCAATAAATGATAAGAAAATACTTTTGTGTTTTTTTCTGGTTTGTCAGCAGTTAAAGGTTGAAAATAAACATACTCTTGGGCTCAGAAACAAAAAAACAAAAAAGTCAAAGACAGACATTGTTTTAGGGCTGACATTTTTCCTGGTGTCTGCTAATGTGTAAATAGGGTGTTATTTTGCACTGTTCCCTGCTGACACAGTATCTACTGTATCTGCTCACAGGCGTCACCAAATTCTTGCACATATTTAAACACAGCTATTGTAAAAATGGCCCTCTTCCTGTTGTTGTTTTGTGGAGACTTGATTTTATTCAAGCCTCAGGAAGTGGAATAATTTCAATGCAGATGTTTTTCACTGTAAACAGCCGTAGCAATCTGGGGGAGTCGGAGGATGAAAGCGGGCGTCAGGGAAGAGTGAGGAACGTTTTCCAGAGGTGGAAAACGTACTGAAATATTTTGCTTGAGCAGCGGTGGTGTTGCTTCATTTAGATTCTAATTAAAACAAAGTATGTTTTTCTGCAGAGTGACTCAAATATAAGATAATTATCTAAGCTATACATAAGAACTTTGACAAGAACTCAAAAGCACTGTAGATTGAAATTAAATTTCCCAAATTGTGGTATGCAGGTAATGTAGTGAGATAAAATGGTAATATAGTGACTCATGAATGACTCCTTTAAGCTCTTGTCAACAAGTCTACACAGCTTCTTTAGTGCAGATCTAGAGCTAACTTCAGCGAAAGTAGGGGTTTGTACAACAGATATCAGTAAAGTAAATGTTCAGTGTCTGTGGTTTAGACTCCAGGGGTCCCAGAAATCCTTGACTTTATCAATTAAAGTTGAAGTTGAATTAACTGACATTGTCTTCAGAATGGAGTTGTTAAAAAAAATAAGTCATCTGTAAACATGCCAATTTTTTTTTTTAAACCAGCCCTTGCAAAGTGTGAGAGATGTGAAATGCTTCTGAGCTTAAGCTGTTCATACGGATGCATGAAAATATATATCCAACAAATATGAATTCATTTGAATATACTATATTAATTCTGAAGACACTGTACTGGCACTGTCAACCACTGACAGACTAATCAATAGTCAGGTGAACATCCCCAGCCGTGGTAAATGTCTGTTAAATGTTTGTTTGTTTGTTTGTTTTTACTAATATTTTTTTTCTTCTATCTTATAGATTTATATACTGTATTAACTTATTAAAAAATAAAACTTAATGGATACCAAGCATTAACTAAAGCACAGTAGCCAGAGCAGAAGACTCGTGTTAAGCTGATTAACAGGTTGGTGGCTGCAGATGAAATGAAAAATGATGCAGTTTTGTTGAAGATTAAACTCGGATCCAAGGCCATTTTTATGTGCTGAGGTGTTATGGTTAAATCAACAAGCACTAACCAATACATTCTGGCCTAGTGCAAACAGAGCAGCAGGCTCATTTGATTAATGAGCTGGCATGATGTAACCACAGGGGGAAATAGGTTAGTGCACCTGGTCGTTTACACAGTTTTTCGTTCATTTGGAAAAATGCTGCGTTGAGGGGCAAACGGTCAAAGAAACCGTTTCAAACCAACCACTACTCGGAATTGTAAATTTTTTAAATAGCTGAATGATTGAGTTTCTGCTAATCCTGGCTTTGCCTCTCCAATAAATGTCAGTCTTTTTGACAGAAATATGGCTTATGGGTCATGGCTTACTAGTGTTTTGCAAAGCGCTGGCATACACACACTGTTTGTTTTTAGTTGTTTGCAAACACACGTGAATCGTTGTGGGAGACATGATCATCCCCGTGTCCCTTGACATGTTGCCTCCTGCAGTGAAGATGTATTGTGTTCAACTCGCAGCTAATATTGCGCTGTCATATATTGCTTTTCTTTTGTCTTTGTCAGTGGTCATCAAAAGGTCAGGGAGGTGACATGAAGTTGTAAAATGGCCTGAGCAGGGGGTGACCTATGGCTGCCTGAGCATTCCTAATGCAATAGTGAGGCCCGCGGGCCTGGCCTGCCAATACCAGGCTGATTATAACGAATCAGGTCCCTCTTAACACAATAATGTGATCAATTTCTCATTCCACTGAATAAATAACATGGCAGATAGGGAGCTCTGTGTGACCTGCCGTTAACCCCTTGCCTCATTATTCATATCAGTGCCTGAAAAGAGAGAGAGAAGGAGGCAAGGAGAGAAAGGAAGAAACAGGTCAATTTGAGCTAATTATTGCTTAGACGGAGTTGCTCTTCTAAATGCTACTGATTGGATGAATGTCCTGGGACTTTTTTATGACATCTGCTGTGAGTAAGGCCAGTCAACTGTGGACTTGCTTTTCTTTCCATTGGGGATTTAAAAGGAGTGACAGATGCTTTACCGTTCCCCAGCTAGTAGTAGCAGTGGCCCACACATACAGTACATCCACAACAGTCCAGGCAGACAGGCACTGCAGAGTAACACATTAGGCTCATCTCTGGCTGCTTTCTCCTTGCTGGGTGCTTGTTGTGCCCATCCACTGGTGAACATGAGCGCTCTTGGTAAAATACCTGGTTCACCATGTTCACAAAGAACAGCACTGCTAATGCGATCATAATTAGGTCCATAAATCTGGATGCTTCTACATTTACTTAAGATAGGCAGTTACCCTTCAGTCTTTGTTCCAGCATCAGTAATAGAGCCGAGTCTGAGCAGGCAGGATTTCTCTGCATTGTAACCAGAGGCCCTGCGCATCTGTGGCGGGGCCCATGTGGGAGCATACGACACTCTGGGGCGAAGCTTTGAGCCTTACACGATACCCAGTGGAGCTTGACTGGCAGGATGTGACTCGGTCATCGCTCTTCATTTATTTACCTGTGGGTTCTTTTTTTTCCTTTTTTTGTCACAGTCCCACTCTGAGTCTTTGCGCTTCACCTGACACCCAATATCTAGACCTATTGCTTTCATCTCCTCGAGTATTGGTCTTCACTTATCTCACTCTCATCATCTAACTTTAATCAAGTAAATGGGTGCATTTAAATGTTGCTAATTTCACTTTGATAATTGCCTGTGTTTAATTAGGTTTGATCAAAAGAGCATTTTAAGTAATTTGAAGTTAGCGGTGCAAAGTTCCCCAAAGTCAGTGCACATCCATAAAAACCTTGGCATGAAAAATAACCTTAAGCCCAATGTTCTGCATCACAAGTTTGATCCAAGCAGTAGCCAGTGTATATCCAACAAAATATTCATATACTTACATGTGCCTTGATGCAAAATATTCAACACCAAGCTGCTCATTTATGAATATCATGTCAACTCACTCTTAAAATCTATGAAAATGTGCAATTTGGTTGTAATAATTAAACTAGTCAAAGTAAATGTAGTGTGTATGCTTTTCTCTTTCTATATTTGACCTTGCTTTACAGCACAAAATCATACCAGATGTCTGTATTCTGCTACTTTATATCCAGATCTGTTCAGTAGATCCCTCTTGTCTCTCTGTTCACACACAAGCCTGATGGCCTTAGCATCTGGCCACATGGCTAAGTCTCACTCTGTCTCTCTCTTCCCCCTCCACTTTCTTTCTCCCCTTTCCTCTCCTTTTCTGTCTGCATAATTCTGAACCATGTAAAAGGCCCGAATGACGTGGAAGCCGAAGGCCTGTACAATTTTATTTAATTCATTACAGTTCCTGGGAGCGTATTGGGGGGGCTCAGTTCCACATGAGAGGACTTCCTCCTCACCAGGCAGTGTTTAAAGAAGAGCAACAGGTGGCTGCTGGCAGAGGGAACCTGAGGCTAAGTGGATGTCAAAGTGGAACTGCGGCTGAATCACGGCTATTTATTTGACCCTCCTCACATCTGCACTCTTCCCCTCCAAGAAGGAAAAGATGGGAGGGGAGACGAGCAGAGGGGCGTTTTGTTCAGCTCTTCTCCACAAGTTAATGTGGGGCTGGAGGTGGTGGGGTGGGGGGTGTTGGGGTGGTTTTTCCACGTGGCGAGTGAACACATTCTATTAATTCACCGATTTTCACATCAGGCTGCTTGACTCCAATTAGATGAATGTAAGTCTTTTTTTATCAGGAGGAAAAGGAAGAGTTTCCTTTCTCAACAAGTTCTCTGTTAATTACGAAATGTCTTTAAATAATATTTTAAAATATATACATAAATTACAAATATTTTAAAATGATAAGAATAAAAGTATAAAATATTTACTTTATAATAAAACATATAATTTATAAAATACATTCATAATTATACATTTATAACCATCACATTATAAATTAAAAGAACACACACTTCACCAGAGTTGCTAATATTTCATCTACTATTTTTGTTTGCAAAAATTGATTTGCCATATTATAGGAATAAAAGTCTGAAGTGGTTCCTCTATTGTTGTTATTTATTTGGATAAAGTGAAGTTTATAAGAAACTCACCATGTGGCTTTATGACATCATACTTTCATTTTTGACCACAGGCTTTTACATTTGCCCACAGAGTCTCCTTAACCTGCATTCATGCACCAGTTTCTGTGCTAATAGCCTGGCAAGAGATTTTCTCAGCACCAGCCGTGTCGAGGGTTATTGGCAGTGAAAAGAGAACAGTGGCCAGGTCTGGGAAGGATCCCTACATGTCTTTCCTGTTGGCCTCAGTGTTTCCATGCTGTTATCAACCCAGCTGATAATGGAGAACTCCAGGCTCTTTTCTCAGGACCCACAGCACACTGCCACACATTCTGATGGCGTGACACAGACCTCCACCACAGAGCCCCCTCTGTCTGAGGCAGAGCACACTGCCAGGTCGGGCCTGCAGCTGGTACGCATATTGGTGGAGGACTCTGCCAGTCTGCCGAGTATTACTGATATCTAAGGACGTATTCATATGTGCTGCCCTGCTTACAGGTTTCAAGAGTTTCTGAAAATTTTGAAATAATAGCTTTTAAATATTCAGAAAATGAACTCATATCAGGAAAGGTCATAAGCACAGGTTGGAATTTTAAAAAATAAGTAAACTGTGACTTTCAGTTGCTGATTTCCACAATGCAAAGATAGACCAAAATAAAAATAAAAATAAAAAATACATATATAATAAAAAATACGCACATATATATATATATATATATATATATATATATATATATATATATATATATATATATATATATATACTGACATATATATATATATATACACATTATATTTCCAAGAAACACTCATATCTGTTTTACTTTTCCACATACCATATCTTCTTATTTACAATTAAAGAGTGGAATCTGCATTCATTAAATAAAATATAAGATGTTTGCATTTGTATTTCCATTTTTCATTTTTAGAAGGGTAAAATTAGTTCGATTTTGATACAAAATATGAATACTTTGCCAGCATATTTTGGCTGTGAGTAAGAAAATTCTTCAGCAGTATTTTTGGGAAAATGTAGCAATCACAATTGTTTTCACCAATGTTTTCTTGCTGAAAACAATGGTGATTGCTACATTTTCCTGTTTACCACATGAGTTGGCATGGCAACTGATACATGACTGCACAACACATCTTGGACCAATCTGACCACTTGATTTTTTTCACATTATTTTGTTGAAACTCGTCCTCATAAAATATGTGATGCATTAAATGACACCATAAACGTATTATATAAGGACATTATGAGTATATTAATAAAGGTTACTTATAGAATATTGTTCATTATAATTCATTTTATCAGAATAAAAAAATGTCTAGGGTGAACTCTTGATTGTGCACTGTGTAGCTAATAAAATATTTTATTTCAGATTTAAAATGTACTCCATAATGCTTTATAATATAGAGTGCCAGTCAAAAGTTCCCATTTGATTATCAAAGTGTATTTGTAGTGATATAAAAATATGTTTTCTTGAATTGTTGAATTTTCTTATGACATCAGAAAGTAGATTGTATATTCAGATTTTTTTTAATGATGATAAACATGTCAAGCTATGACTAATAGGTTAGTGATTATAGCTTACATACTGTGATCATTTAATTGCTGAATAACATATTAAGGCAGTGTTAATGAATCATTCTCCACTGCTATGGCCTGCTGCCTTCCTCGGTGTCTGTAACTAAGTGGGAGGTAGCTCCCAGACTGAGGCACAGTAAAGTTTATTAAACACATCAGCTGGTTTGCAGCAGACCATTACTGAAATGCTATATTCCAGCAATGCGAGATCAACAAATAGGCCTGGGAAATAACAAGCGAGGGGACTTTGGTCTTTAAAACCAGAGCACATTATGCAAACTTTGAAGGAGGAATTTATTAAATCTCTTACAACAACTGAGGGGCTCTATATTTAACTTTGCCAGAGCACTTCGGACAAGTATTGGCTGTGGTTTCCAATTGGCTCTGAGAGCAGTGTGGCGGCTGCGAGGCAAACTTCTGGAGTCCCCGGTTCCTAAAATGAAACAGCTGCAGAGTGTGACATACTGAGAGTGGTGGGGTGTAGGGAGGAGGAGTTTTCATGAATGAAGCCAGTGGGAGGGGGAGGAGAGAGGAAGCTAGCTTGGGGTTGAACACTACTACGTAGGTGTGTCATTAAAAGGGTTTGGGGGCGTACAAAGTATGGGTGTGGACTCAGACATAGGTCATATAAGTTCAGTTTGATTCATAGTATAAGAGGGGAAATGGTGTTGTTGTTTACACTGGCTCAGGGTGCACAGCAACCCACTGTGTAATTTGTAGTGTAGTTTGCAAGATCTGCCCCCAGGGAGCCATGAGAGGCCGTCCTACATCGGCTGTTCCCCCTCTGCCAGAGCACCGCATGTCCCAGGACTGCACAGCCGACAGAGACAGAACAGAGCACCACTTGGACCACGCACAGGGATATTAAAGTCCAACGCTGAAATTAAACTTCAGAGTCTGACTTTGGATGGACCTCCAAAGCTATCTAGCAGCCCTCTTGCACTCTGCGCCAAAACAATATCTGTATAATTAATAACCACAGGAAGAAAGAGAGAGAAAACCACTTTGCCAAGCCAAACCAGAGCCATGTGTATGACGGTATGGAGCACACACACATTGTTTGGATTGGTGAGACAAAAAAAATGCACTATAAAATACTTTCTGCTGAATCTGTGGAAAATTGCAGGGAGAAGCAACACACTCGTTGCATCTACCTGTCCAATCAGAACTGGGAAACTGGGCGGGGATGGGCATTCAGCTAGTGTTGGAGTATGAGTCACAAACCCAACACAATCTGGTGTGGCAGCCTGGTGATTGTCCATTATACTTGTTCTGTATTATTATATTTGTGCAGACTTTTCTTTCAGGCAAAAACCCAAGCTCAAGAATGTGGTAGAAAGTAAAAGTTCACTTAAAAAAGGATGTGAAACATTCACCCTGCTTTTCACATCAACAGTACTTTTCACTTGTCTACTAGCCCCAAATTCTACAGTTTAACACAAATCTCAAGTCTCTTTTAACCAAGCGGAAGTCATTTTTTGCACCGTCTGGTTGCTGTTTCTGAGACGGGGCCAAAATTCAGCTTAGTCCTATAACGCAGGTCTTCAGCGATGGTTACATCTGCATAACATATGCCAACTGTATCTTACAATGGCGTGAGTGCATAACTGACATTTTTAGGATGGGTGGTCTCAGTGGTATTTTAAACCATTATTTTTATTAACCCTGGCATTCTTTGCATCCTGCTTGATCCCTTTTTCCTCCTTAATTTTTGTTTTTTAAGAATCACGCATACCTTCTTGTTTTGATTTATCTTGCTGCTTTTAATCATTTTAATATGTAAAAAAGAAATAATAACAAAACCTAAACTATACACTCAACATGTACTGAGCTACATATGAACTTTCTCCCCCTGGCCGTGTTTTACTCTGTGGAGAGATGTTTGTTTCTGTTCTTGTTTGTGTGTGGCTATCTATCTCACACAGCACTCCTCGAGCTCTACTGATCAGTATGGTGAGCCAGTGGTCATCATCACTCATTGGGAACTGGCACACAAAAGTGCACATGTATGTAAGCACACACACACTCACATATACACACACACCATGGCCTTTTAAACCTCTGTATCTTCTAGAGTAAGCAACAGGACATAACCCATAGAGCACATAATCCATCTGTCTTTGATTAATGGATTTAACATCCATTTTCAGACCCATACAAAGGCCCTGTATGAATTTTATCAGCGTACAGTGACAAATAGCGGTTCTGTTCTCTGCTAAGAGGCCTCATTGTTCCTCTGACTAAGACTCATGCAGATGTCACTGCCTGCCCAGCCTGTTCAGAGTGACTTGTTTAGAAAATATAAATGTAACTGGCTGTAGTCTGACATCATTGTCTCAACAATATAGATGGCTATTTTGTCAGCAGATAATCGGTATAAATGTATGACTTGATACTATTTTGTGAGAGAATAATATCCAGGCTTTGTTTAGTTTTTAGGGTGGTGTAAATCTGTGTGTGTGTGTGTGTGTGTGTGTGTGTGTGTGTTGGGGTGGGTCCAGAGTAGGTCTTATGAAATAAAAGGTCAGCTTTTTCTTTTTAAATGATAGGGGTCGAGAATATATGTTTTCTTGAGCAATTCCTGTTTACATGCTGACACAACATTTAAAGTAAGTGTGTAAATGTATGTAGTCTGCCCTCTCAACAGTAATTTGGGTATGAGACAGTGCTCTGCTTAACTTAACAACTTTCCAGAGTGTGTTGACTGTAATCTCAGAAGGCTATGAAGCACTGATCAGTATGGCATGACAGGCACTGGGTGTCCTGGCACTGAATAATGCAACTTTTTCCTCTGGGGCCCTGTATCCTTTGGGCCTAGTCATTGAAGATGTCCTCTCATCTCATCTCTCACTGACATATGGAAATGTTCTCCAAGTAAGAGTTTACATCAGTCTGAGAGGCTCGGTGATGAGGTTTTTACAATGGTAAACGGCCTGACCTAAGTAGCGTGCGTCTCCCTCTGAGTATGTCTCCTGACTGTCCTCCTAATGACTCAGAAAATATGCACGCCACTCCATTTATGGGCAGTAAAAACAGTCATCCAGCCGCATGCTAACAGACTGTGAAGAGCGCCATAAAAACTGTCTCCATCATATTCACTTACAGCATAGTGCAGACTGGCAGTTCAACTCGCTGTCATAACATCCAGGAGGACTGTCAGTGAGCTTCGTGGTGCTGCTCTGCCTGTCACGAGCAGCCAAACATGAAGTAAAACAGCAGGCGTGCCCTCCCCTACTACAGAGGGTGACATGTACTAGCAGTCCCGCACATAGGAAGTGACATAAACAAGCAGGCCCCAGAGAGGAGGGCCATCAGTAGTGGTGATGAGCGACTCTCTGGATGCTCCTTGACATGTGTGGCTCCAGCGGTGAGGGGATGAAGGGAGCAGAGGGAGGTAGTGGGTGTGTAGGGGGGTTGGAGGGGTTTGAAGGTGGGTGTTGCGGGGCATGCGTTAGAACTGTGCGCACGACTGCATTATCCGGCTGATTTAGTTATGACAGCTGGTGCCCAAGAGGAACGCAGCAGTGGGGGATAGGATCGCCCAGGCTGCAGACAAATGATGATGAAGAGATCACTTTAAAGAACAATCTCCATAATATTTCATGCTCGCTCGGCAGCTCCCAGGCAGCCCAGGCTGCAAGGCTAACTGCTCTATCAATTGATTTGATTCACTGCCGGAGCTACTCCTCGCACATAGTATTTCAAATAAATGACACAGCAGATAGGAATGATATCTACATCAATATTAACCCTGAAAAGAACTAATGGATGCCGGCTGCAATTTGCGCTATATCCTGAGTAATGCATGAGAGGCAAAAGGCAGGTGATGGAAGATTTATAACTCAGGCTTTTCCTGTCTCCCCCTAAGGCACAAGAGGATACAATTTGACCTACACCCACCCCACCCAACACAAATATACAAGCTACATCTTTCCTCCTCCCTAGGCAACGATTTGTTTTTGTATTTATAAAGCACATTATGGCAGACTAGGCTAAACTAAACCATCTCTCAGGCTTGTGGAACACAAAAGCAGTTTATCAGATAAATCACCCTTGACCAGTTAGCTATTAGAGCAGCCAGGAAGTGGAGCCTGAGCACGTATGGTGCTTATAATGATAGCATAGTTGCCTTTTATTAATGCGTGGACATGATGCATGCTCCTGTATTGCAGTGGTTTAACATGGCTCAGCACTCTTTAACCTGATCCCACTTACTAACCTGTGTATTATGAATTCAGATCAGGTACAAGGATAGATACACAGATTATTCCTGATAAAAAGACCACAGAAGCTTTCCATACATGGGCCATTACTTTTAGACAGAGGTAGAATGCATGTTATAGTGAAGATTTTTTTATAAATTAGCTTTTTTTTTAATTCACTATAGTTGAATTGTATTTCAAGTAGCACAGAGGCCAGGCACCATACAACATCTTAAAATACCTATTGGCCAGGTCAGGTGTTTTATTCATTGCTGTGAGCTACATTTAGGTGCCAACACTTGCATAAAGGTGATGCAAGAACATTCATTAACCTAGATGATGTTCAGTGAGTAGCTACTGATGACTGCTGTCCCTGATATCTGACCCCTGCCCTAGTAAGAAGAGACCTCAACCACACACACACACACACACACACACACACACACACACACACACACACACACACACACACACACACACACACACACACACACACACACACACACACACAGATGGCGTGTGGTTTGTGGCTTGCCGATAAGGTGGTGATTAATCACAGTGCTGATGAGAGTGTGTAGGGTTTCCATCAGTGATGCTTAATGAACGTCATAATAATACGAGCACTTCTGATTGTTCAGGTCAGCAAGTGGTGTGGTGTATGTGTGTTTGTGTGTGTGTGTTTGGGGGGCTGGGGAGGGGGGCATTTGGGGGTGGAGGTGGACAGGAGAAGGGGGGGGTGGACTGAGCCTTAGTTGAGACCCCCACCACTGAGCAGCCCGCTAATGAGTCCACTGGAGACCCACCCAATACCTTTGATTGTGATGCCATGGAAGAGAGGGGAGCAGTGCAATCTTTAGCTGGATTAAGTATCTCTTAAGGAGATCTACTTTCAGCCACAATGTTATCAACCCTTGAGTGTGTATTAATTAGGCCTATTGCACAGGCAAAGCAGGAGAATTTGCAGTATTCCCTCTACCCTCCTGCAGACACACATGCGCACACAAGCATGCATACAGGGCAAAAAATGAGTCTAATAGCCTCTTGCAGAAATTCACTCCAGCATAAACACAAGCCTCCTGTACTGTGTAACGGTGCAGTTTATTTTAGAGGGTAAGCATACATGTTTAAAGTGAAGCCTACACCTCAGTGTACACGATCCAGCATGTTGCATGCTTTAATTTGACACCCCATTACATCCCCATCTACATGTTACTCTACACATCTGTATGCACATTTTGGTATTGTATACATCATCCTGTTCTCATTAGCTGGGCTTTTGATATGAAGTGATGCATTATCTACGCACTAGGCAACAGTTGATTGACTATGGGCCGGTAATACTGTTTAGCCCCACTTAGAGAAGCCTGGCTTTGATGTAAGTACATATTTCCTGGTGAAGAGGTTGTTATAATTTTAAACATTCACTGACTCATCATATGGAGCGCTGACATTGTTGCGGTTCACTTGCATTTTTTTATCTCTTACATGTGTTTCCTGGATGTGAAATCCACTATTTTCCTCTTCCCTGCAAGTCATCAAGAAAACCTCTGTTAACTGCCCCGCAGGTATATTGTTTACCTTTTTATCCTGTACAGCTAAAACCCTTCAGCACATGCTCCCAGAAGGTATTGCACAAAGCATTGATATTCAATCCAGTTGACCCCCCACCACCTCCCCCCAACTCCATCATAACCCGGATGTTTAAGAAGCATGTCCAACTGGTATGTTTTGACTTGGTTTAAGTGGTGTTTAATGACAATGGACTGGCTGTTCTGTTCCGGGGCTGTGTTAAGAGTTTCTAATCAAACGTTCTGCTCCATCAATAATGCAGCGCCTTGGATCCCATGGAGGACTTAATTGTGGGTGTAGGGCTGATAGGGAGAGCCTTGGCTAGGGGTGTCTCGTTGCACTCTTTAATTAGAGACCCCCGTCATGTCAAGAGAAGGAGCCCTGGGTGTTTACTATGCAGCAACGTGCCCAGTACTACTTTGGCAAGAACCTTACTGTAACCCTGCCATCAGCTACCACTCATAGCTGGCTCAACCTGGGAGAGAGAAAAAGGTGGGCGGAGAGAGAGAGAGAGAGAGAGAGAGAGAGAGAGAGAGAGAGAGAGAGAGAGAGAGAGAGAGAGAGATGCCCCATGTTTGCAATAGTTTTTAAGTTGTAGTCATACATTTTAATTCGTTTTAGCAGTGATTTTTTATATAACTTTGTCAGAAATTAGAATTAGTATTTCACAACTTTTTTTAGCAGCTATAACTATTGTTAAAACACCTGCAATGCTGAGAACCAACCTCATCTGAAAACCAAATAGATTTTCTGTTTGGAAATTTACTACCACTAAAAATACCTCTAGAAAAAAAGTAACATACATTACTTCTCCTATCATTAGATGTTCTGTGTACAGGGGATAATTGAAGCAAAAATTAAAATATTTTATGACAAAATGTTACTTTGATCGAACAATTAAATAATAACGTTAATTTTACCATCTTTCCTGTTTAACTGGACAAAATATAGTTTAAGCTATGATAATTGTGTATTTAATGATCAAAGTTTAACCCTAATCTCAACTACAATCACTGACAGAGAAATAGCATCTATTAATTTTCCAGACTCTTTATGAAAGTTGCATAATTCCCTTAAAATCAAATCCTTCTTTTCCCTATCTTTTCAACTCTCCCATTAAAGAACACTACTACTAACTGCTAGTACAGTAGGTCATACATTTAAAGCATTTTAAGTACAAGCACAGTTGTGTTAATTACACAATATATATTTATATATTTAAACATCGAAAGTACATATTGTACATTCATTCTAAATTATGGTTCCTCTCAGAGTGTTACATTATTGATGCATTTACCTTCTCCTACACCAGCAATTTAGTGTTGCACTTTCATTAGGTTGGGAGACTCAAGAGGCAGATTAAAAAAGAATGGCCAAAATCAATGCAGCAGTGCCCAAGATATCCTGACTTTTAGTCCCTAGTATCAAGCCCCAACAGCACTGAATCCTTCAATTCCCCCAATGCAACTTAATAGTATCTTTCATTAGACCCTCCTTGCCTAGTAAATGACCATGTCTTTCAAACTCCACTTCCCAAATTTATAACACAGGCATTCTGTTAAATGTTTTTAGTCTCCAAGGCCAATCTGAAATACCTGATGACATCATTGAGAATATTCTCAGGTATTGTTCAACTATTTTTACAAGTTGAGTAGTACTCTTTGTCACAAGTAAATTGATCTTCTTTCATAAAATCAGTAGAATGCTCCTTTACTTGTTGTAGCTGGCCCAGATGTCCAGTGTTGGTCCAACATACATCATGTTAGGCAACAAATTTAATGCATTACTGTATATCACATTTCGTGAGATGACCCTGACTTCTGGTTGCATAGTAATTTGAAACTACATATAGAAAGAATTAAAGAGTTACAGTACTTTCTCTGACATTAAAAGTACATTGGAGTGGGTATCATGTATGTTCATTAGTCTTCATTGTAGTTTATTGGCTTTAAACACAACAGTGAGAAAATCTAAATAAATCATAAAAAGCACAGAGGCAAGAATAAAAGATAAACATGTTCAAACAAAAATGTTCCATAAATAACAAAAGCAATTTTCCCTCCTTTGAGGGCATCAGGCCCAGATGTACCTTTCTATTTTTCTTTTTTTCCTTTTTTGTTCCTGTCTGTCATGGTTATTAGAGCAATTATTGATAACAGACAAATATTCCACTTCTGGAGTCTCAGCTTCATGTTTTTTATAAAATCAATATGGCCCCCTGGCCCTTATCTTCCATCCAAAAGAAAAATGACAGAACAAATTTGGAGTATGATGGATGACGGTGCCTTTATGTGGCTCATGTAATGGAGCTGATGATAAGGAGTTGAGTAGATGTCAAATTAGGAAGCCTCTCCTATAGTGATATGGATTAGTGTATTGTTTGAAATAGTGACCTGGCCTCGTTGAATTGGCAATCTGACTACTGAAATGAGTGACAGAAAAATTGGGAGCAAAATGAGGGCAACAAGATGACATGGTGGTTACGGAGTCTGTTCAATCCCTGCAATATCAAACAATCACTTTTAATATGTCCTATATTTAATTATATTTGACCTGATGTTCTAGTGAAATGCAAAGATCTATGTATTTCACAAAAAGAAGAGAGAAGGTGAAGCAACAAATTGTATAATTTAGTGTACTATAAGGCAACCGAAACCCTCTCACATTTGACCTGGTGTCTGTAGACACTGTGATCCATCTTAATGTTTTCTAGTAGCAAAGTGGTCAAGATTGAGAGCTGGAGAAGAAGATATCATTCAGTGTCTAATCATTCTATCAAGCCACGACATGGCCTGTGTTTGTGGGGTGCTGGAGGTGGACGGGGGACCCCAGCCAAACATCAGGTGTCACACTCGGAGCCAATGAATGGACAATGGCTATCCATCAATCTTCCATGCCAGCCTGTCTCACGGCCTGAAACCAACTACAATGTCCATCTCAAAGCAATTTGATCCCTTCAGCTGACTCATTCATCAGCCTGACCTCATTTGCAATCCAGACTGGTTTCCTGAAGAGTTGGACTCAAAGGAGACGATGGGTGCAAAATATTGAATTTGAGGCAACCAATGATCAGTAGTTCAAAATATTGCTTGGAGCACAGTAGGTGAGCAATGGTCTTTATCTCAGTACCATGGTGGCTCATTTATTTAGTTGATGGATTGTTTATCAGTCAGCTCGAACACACATGTATCTGAGTAGCTGGAGGGAAGTTTAGAGGGGTTTTCTGCAGTGGTGCTGTAGCAACCATGTACATCCCCTTCAGCCAACTGACCTCGTCGGGTCATCGGGACTTAAGTAAGAGTGAAAGTCACTTTAAATGGAGCGAGGCTCCCAGGGACCCAGCCTTGGCTGAGCAGCTGCTGCCGGCCAGCGACTATTACTTTTCCAGGGGCTGACTTTGATGTTTTAACAATCCATACATATTGATTCAGACTGATAATAAACAATTTGATTAGCCTCTTTCTATAGGCTGTCATTTCAATCACTTTCAGAGCTCCGATGGAGTGGAAGTGAGGGGCTGTGGAGGGAGGGCTGAGGGGGGACAACAGAGATGGAGAGACAGAGAGAGAGGGGCCAAAGCTGAAAGAGAGGGTGGAGGGCTAGAGCCCCCTCCTCAGACAGAAAAAGGAATCCAGCCCTGATTAGGCCTCTGCCTTTGGTGAATTGGACAAGACAGCTGAGCTGCCAGGTTATTAACTCCCTCAGAAAATTCTCAGCCCTCTCTCAGGCCGGCCTGAATACTGCAATCTGGATCGATAAGCAATCTCCGGTGTGTACCAAATGCCTGCTGGATTCATTTGTCTCCCAGCACCCTCTCCCTCCGCTGGACAATACACCTGCACAACCAAGCCACCCTCCTCCCCTTCCCTCTTTCTTCTTCACCCTCGTAGTACCCTCCCTCCTTCCTCACCTCTCTCACATTCACTCACTGGAGTCTCTGTCACTTTTTAAATAATGACCCTGGGGCTGAAGGAACAACTGCCTACCTCTATTTCATCACGGTGAGTCCCTCTCCTGCAGGCCTGGGTGACCAAGCTGTCTAGGGGAGAGAGAGCGGGGAAGAGAGAGACAGAGAAACTGAAAGAGAGAGAGAGGAGTTGTAGAGGGGGGTTTGCCCACGGCGATGGAGAAGGTGGGGGCCGCAGCAGCATCATGACTGACAGAAGCACAGATGTCACCATCAGAGCTCAATCTAAGCATATAAATGACCAGCCCATGGCAACTTTCTAGTAAACATGAAAACATACAAAGTAGCTGTTGCTATGGTTGGTATCATACAGATGGAATAAACATCTGAAGCTATGCCAGTTACTCATTATGTGATGCTGTGCATTAAGAATCAGCCATAGTTCCTGTCTATTTGTCTATAATATTGAGCTGCTTTGTGCTGCCAGTGTGGGAGTTTGTTGATTCTAGTGAGGCTATCTAGCTCCTCTGAGAAAACTCTCACTACTGTGCTGCAAACTGTGTTCTGTTTCATTTACTTTAATGTGTTGAGGTTCAGCAACTAGCCAACGTTGCCAATATTGTCCATTTCTATCACACATTTAAATCTCAGAGAAAGTGGCTTCTCTCATACTCAGAGCTGCCTTACACTCTAAAGCAGGCTGTCTTTGTCGAGGAGAAGTAAAGATGGATTTACATAGTGATTGTGTTTGCTGATTTGGCAGGGCTTCAGCTGACAACTTTTAGTGATTCGCTGCAGCATTGATCTCCCAGATGGATTTATTGACGGGGGTGGACGGCTGAAGGTGGGGGTTGAGCTGGTGCGAGAGGAGGTGGGTGGGTGCTGGTGAGGTGATATGGAGAGAAAACAGTAGATAGCCACTGAAGCGAAGTGGACAGTGGATGAGCTTGATGATACCTGCCTTTACTTGTTGGCGGAGTTATTCCCCCGAAGGAGTTAAAAAGCCATGTTGTTTCTAATAGTTCATTTCTGTGGTTTGTCTTTTCTATTGTCTTCCTTTTGTCCCTCTGCGGCTGCAGAATTGCGACCCCAGAGGGAATTGTCTGTCAGCATACAATAAAGGCAAGGCCTGCGACCGAGGACTCCATTTCTCAGGGCTAATTGTCAGAGACAATGCATGCCACTGAAAACATACTCTATGAAGGATAAACCTGGCGGATGTTTGGATTTTCTTATCGCTGTAATCTCTCATGGAGCAAAATCAGGCTGGAGCTGCGGAGATGGTTCTAAGCTGAGAGACAGAGAAAAAAAAAACTTGTGAGGGAAATGCAGTTATTAAAAGGAGCTCTGTAAATATTTGAGAGGACTTTAATGTAGCAAGCAGAAAAACACTCAACAGACAGGGTGCTGTTCTTAGGCAGGGATGTGAGACAGACCAAACAGGAAGTCCCTAAAAAATGTATGTTGGAGTTTTTAATCAGTCAAAGATGGCTTACTCATCAGGGGTTGATTGCAATGAAACAGTTTTGGTTCATAATGTTTTTTCCTTTGAAAGATCACAGGCTGTGATATCATCAAAGAAAAACTGTAATAATGTAATTTTGTCTGATAACATGATACAGAACACTGATCTTTTGATTGTTGTAATTGCATTCCTGCCTAACCACAGCATTATCACTGCCATGTGATGAGTCAGATTCTCAAGTAAGCACCTTTCACCTAATAATGTTGTTGAATGTACACCACAAACTGCTGCTGTCAGTGAATACAGCCAGCTTTAAAGACGCTGAACCTCACTAATTTAACAGGAGTCAAACCAGGCCCTTCCAGTTCTCACTTTGTGGCTTTATCAACCGTTTTAAACCATTTAAACCTCCTCTGTAACTCTATCCCAGCAAGCACTTCTTTTCATTAGTATCTTTTTTTTCCCTTTTCAAGGTCATTTGTAATGTGGAATCTATAAAATTCTCAATGAAGAAAGTTATTTGAATTCTTAGATTTTAATGGCTGAGCTTAAAAATTCCCATTTCAGACCTGCAGTTTTAAAATGATCCTACAATGTGTATGTCAGCAGATGAAATTACTGAAGGTAATTGCTCCCATGCCATGCTTCTCTCTCTCTCTTTCTGTTTCTCTCTTACACACATACATACAGTACAGCAGGTACACACACAACCTTTCTCTCTTACATCTTTCTCATATTTTCCACATTTACCACATAATAAATGCAATTCCTTAATTTAATTTTCAGTTCCAGGTCCTGTGCAGTGTGGCCAGTGCTCGGGGTGAATTTTCTGTTATTGAAATTTGAGTTTGTCTCTACAATCTACCATAAGGTTACTATCACTGTTCATGCTAAACGCCCAAATCACCCAGTTCTTCTTCTGTTTCTTCCAAACAAAAATGATCTTGCTGCCACCAGATCTAGTTCAAATCTCATTTTTCATCCATGTCCCTCTCAGGATGCAATGTAATAACTTGGTGATCCCTTAACTTTTAATCTGTCATCATTGTTTAATCAAAAAAATGACATTAGCCTCAGCTGTAGTTTGTATTTAGTACTACTTAGCAAATGATCAAAGGAGATGGATAAAATGAGAATGTGAACATGGTAAAAATTAGACCCGCTAAACATAAGCATGTTAGCATGCTGACTTAAGTATTTAGCTCAAAGCATCATTATGCTTAAGTACAGCCTCACAGAGGCACTAGCATTACTGCAGACTCACAGTTTTGTTCATTTGCAGAAATGACTGATGCTGTCATTTTTCTTCCCCTGTGTGCCTGGCAGTATGAGAATGATGTTAAAAGCATTGAGGGCTTACATCAGTTACAGAGTAGTAAATTAAAATAGAAAAATAGAAAATATATTTATATTTTTGTTATATGTGCGTTTTGATTGTAGTGTACTGTGTGAGCCATAACAGAGACAAATTTCTATCACCTTGCAGGAGACAATAACATTTTTCTCATTCAGATTTATATATTATATAATATTATATTATAATGTAAGAAAATTGCATGTAGTTTCCAGGTGCTGAGCCTTGCTCCTTGTGTAGATATAGGAAACTCTCTCCGTCTCTGTCTCTCTCTCCCTCTCATTGTCCCCTCCTGACAGTGACGGTAATGTGTGAGTAGGTGAGCCGCCCTCAGGGCTCTGTACATCCACGTCCACCTCAATATAAATCAGCACTTGTCATCACAGACTCATATCACACGCACTGCTCCCACGTCCCCTCCACAAACGTGCAGATTCCTCCTTGTTGGTCGATACCGTCCAAGATGCCAGTGGCCAGAGCATTAAACCTGTCCAGTCTCACCGGCAGTGTCTCCCTCCCTGTGTCGCTTTGTTTTCTCCCCCCTAGACCTGTGGGTGCTCCTGCATGGTGACGTTAAACAGATGTGACTGCATTAGATTCAGCCTGGACAGCAACACACCTCTGCTGCCCTGAATGCATTCTATAATTATCCGCCACACCTTGTATCAGGAAGTCAGTTCATGTCAAAAGTGCAAGTGAAAGCTAGGGTCACTGTCAGGAAAATGGGTCTGATAGTGACAAGGGCCAAAACAGCTGCAGAGGACTGAAATAAAATTTAAACAGTGTTCCTGCAAACATGTAGTCTGGCTGTACCAAGGGCCTGCTGGTTTTCATTTCAGCCTCTGAATTTTGACTTTGTGCTGCTGGTTGTATATCATTTTATAAGTCATTCTGAATCTAACATCACCTGCGTTGGATTTCTAACCTGCACTAACATGGCAAGAGAAACACAAATGACAGGTTTACTCAAACACAAATGGATTTTATGTTATGTATGCAGTGAATTCACTTTCATTACTGAAGAATGTGGATGTGCGTGGAAACTTGCAGGAGGAAAGGTGTAGAGGACACTTTAAAAAGAGCAGACATTCTCAGTCAGATGCCCCGGGAATGTTAAAAACCAAGGTCCTCCAATGAGAAGCATGCATTCTGACTTTTACTGCACTGTACGGATTGAATCGATTTGCATACAGTTAATTTTAAAATAAAAGCCCAAAGCATTCAATACATTCAGGTCTGTTGTATGGGGGATAAGTGCTGCTTATAGAAACATCATCAAGAATTAGAATTCATTTGATGCCTTAGAGATTATTTGATGGAGGAGGAGCAGCTGCCTTGGCCTGGATTCATCCAGCCACTCTGATTGTGGCCACTGATTGATTTTTAAGTTAGAAAGAGGCAATCAGTAAATACCACCCAATCAGGGGCCAAGAACATAGAAAAGATTAGACAATTTAAAGTAATCAATGAAAATATTCTCTGATTTGCAGTCGCTCAATTACTGCCATAAATCAGGCATCATAGCACACAAGTTAGTTTGCAATAAAACAAAGGCCAGTGACAGGCAAACTATAAGAGATGAATTAAAGGTCCGTGGGAGGAAGTGCCGACTAGCGTGGTAATGAGACAGAATTACAGGCCGCAGATTCCGGCCTGCTTCCCTTGCAGAAGCTGTCAACAACTAATGGGGTGCGGCGAGTGCTGCTATCTGTCATCCTGCTTCCTGTCCACATATTTACACACTTATTTATCGCCTTGATGCAATATCATCATTTCTAATGTTAAACACCCTCCATTCCCAACAAACACAGACTCGTTTTTCAGAGGACAGGATATGGATGTAGACAGGATATTGCCTGTGGTAAGTCAACATTCATTTACATTTGAGAGGCTAGTCTACCAGACTGAACCTTGATAAACAAAGTTGATACTGTATCAAATTGGCCTATTTTTGATTTTGTTTCCATTCAGATGAGAGGTTCTTTCATCATGATTGTAATTGGCATGGAGATATCTGAAGGATAGTGCACGGCATGTAGTCTTGTGGTGGTTTGAGAGGTCATCACTTAACCAATTGGTCATAATATGTGTCTATCAGCTGCAGGATGTCCCATAAACATGTCTGTGAGGAACCTGCACCATTATTATGAGGTGCTCTGGAGATTTTGTTGAACTGTAGACAGTAAACTCTTCCTTTCGCTGTGTCCTCTCATCTTCATGGAGGATGTTCCCACTTAGGACAGTGGAGCTTCATGCTGTCTTGGCAAGGAGTCGAAGCCCCCGCGCTCAGCCTTAATGGACTGACTAGACAGATGATCCTGACAGCAACCCGCACAAGTGCTTTTGATTCTATCATCCTCCATGGGGTCGGACTGCTTTATCAGAGGAATTACTTAAAGTGCCTCTTATTTCATCATCCAGAATGTGAACGAGACTGCATTCTTTTAATTTATACACACCCCAAACAATCACAGCATCATACATCACACAACGGCCTCTGAAAAATCATTGTTAGGAGCCCAGGCCAGGTGCAGAGTCATTAACCTACTCTGAGGTTTGAGAGCAAGGTCATTATAGAACACTCCAGCAACATTTGTCTGAGAGCAGCTTTTGTTACTTGACCTCTCCTTTATAACACTATCTACGCGGACAGAAGCATGCATCGATAAACTCATTTCCTCCTCCCCTGGGCAGCTACGAAGGGTCAAGGAATGTATTTTTCAACCCTAACCCACCTCAGTTCAGTATTATACCTCTTTAATAGTTAACCGTATTTTTTTTTTCCTCAGGACTTCCTCAAGATTTGAGAAGAGTAACAATAATCTTTATTTGTATAGCGCCATTCACACAAGAAATGCAGCTCAAGTGCTTTACAGAAAAGAAATTAGATGCATCAAAAGTGCAGGTTCCTATAATATCTCCGTCCTTTTTCTTTTTCCAAAGCTTTTTCCTCACTGTTTTCATTCTTGCTTTAGGTTGTGGGTTGTGAGGATGTGGTACGAGACACAGGAAATATTACCTGCAAATGATACTTTATAGCAAGTAAGGGTTTACAACAGATCAACTGAGACGCTATACAGTATGTTTTCCCGTATTGATCTAAACCTGCTATCATGCTGTATACTTTCCCCATAGGAAAGGCATCCCTCATCCCAGCACTTCAAACATTAAAACATTGTTACAGTACAACGCTGTGAAATATTTTCATTACTACTTGACCAAGATTCCTCACTGTTATCCTGTTGTCTCCAGTATATGCGTCCTTAGCATTCAGTATATAGTACATATACAGCAGCCTGCTCAGTTAGATGGACACTATACAGATAGTCTTTATTGTCCCAAAATAGACCATCATCAGCTTCCTGTGACCAAAGCAACTTTTGAGTTAGTTTTATTATACTATCAGGGTTTTTTCAGCAGCCAATGGTAGAAGATTGGCTACTGAAAAAACTACTCATGCTCCCATGTTTTAATTAGTGTATAACTCTGAAGAGTAACATTCCTAAAGAGAGCAGCTAAGTTAAAATTACTTGAGGAAAAAAAGTCTAAATCAGTACAAATTATGACCACTTATACATGTGGAGAAATTTGCTTGGTGATGCTAAAGATAACTGACATACAAATACACAAGAACCACAAAGACCAGGACCTCACATATAGTGCAGATGGATAGCGCAAGAAAACACTATGACATGTGTGTTAAATTAATCAAGTTGGTAGAAGCATGTGCTGGTACAGTACTGACTCCTCTGACTTTGCTTACCCTTGGAAAGCTTTCTGCGCCCTATGATCCAACATCTGAAGAGCTGATAAAAACCCTTCAGTTGCCTCAAAGCAGCTGCGAGGCTTAACATTGTCAAAAAGGGGTTTTTATTTCCCTACCGTTTCGACCTCCTGTGTATATTTTATTGAGCTGCTCTCATCCCACAGCGGTGCGCGCAGCCATAAGCTGCCGAAAATGTATTTTGAAGCTCATTAATACAGGACGCGCATGCTTGGAACATGTAGCATCCTTTTTTAGAGACACTTGTGAAAGAGTGCTAGGGCCATGGCGAGGAGCTCAGAAATCGTTGTTTTTGATATTCAGCGAGCTTTTCATCTTTTTCTGCTGCAACACCGCATGAGAGGATTAGGGAAGTTAATGAATTATCCTCACAGGGGCCAAGACAGTGTGTGCAAGCTGCACTATCCCACGTCTCATAACATGGAGCTGTTTGAATTTATTGAACTGAGGGCTGAATTTTCCCACACTGATCTGACCCAGTTCAAGATTATACCCAGTCCCCTTTCTCTGCAATCAAGATGACAATTTGAGACTCTCAACTCTTCTTAATCTTTGTAAGTCAAAAATATCATTAAACATAACCTAAAGTAAAAGTCGTCTTTCTAGTGAAAAATTCGCAGTGGCCTCACCGCTTCCTCTGCAAGTTGCTAGGTATCCATAACAGTAGTTTCTGTGATCAAATCAGGCCTTAAAGTGTGTGTCTCTGTGTGTGCGTGTGTTGGTGGGGGTGGGAGTCAGTGGATCCCCTGGGCAGCTAATGTTGGAGATTGTATGCTCCTGAACTTCTGTTAAGTGAAAACAGTCCACAAAAGTGAAATATCACTTTAAGATGTCGCCTCTCGCCATTGGCGTCTGTTTGCTCAACCCCCAGAGGCAGCCCAATATCAAATGCACCAGCACAAATGATAATAACACAGCAAGACCTTTCTATTTTTCCAAATTAGGTTGAGCCTCAGATCGGTGCCCTTGAGGCCAACACAGAGACTCTAATTCTTCCCTAAAGATTTTTCTCTTCAGTTTTCTATCATATAAAGCAAATATCAAAAATGTGATTTGAATCCTGGAAAAAATTAAAGCTGAAGGACGCCAGAAGGAGGAACAGTGTGGTGGGTGACAATACACCATCTCACTGGCCCATCTTTTACAGGCATCGATTGAGTCTGTTTAGCTCACAGTCAGCTGGCTACACTGTGAAGCAAACCCTGGAGAGGCTGTGCCCAGAGTCACTGAACAGCAGACCAAACTGACCCAGAGGTTAATTGAAGTCCCTCGAGTGACTCAAGTGCCCTCTCTTTAATAGGTCAACCCATAAAATGTTGGACTACTGAAAAGCAATGGGAAAAAATGTATCCTCTTATGTGCTTTTTTTCTCATCGTTTCTGTCCTTGAGAGGGGGACTAGGATGTGGCTGGGCTTAAAAACACTTAACTTCCTGAACTTGAATAACAAAAGAACATCTTGAACAGGGCTAGGCTGATAATAATATGGTATTTTTTGCCGTTACCACAAGTATCTCTTCTTGGTAATAAGGCCAAGTGGATTGTGCTCACTTAAAGGTTAGAGGAGTAGCTTATGAGAACAGCTAAATGTCTCAGAAGCCTGGGAAAATCATGGTGAAACTTGACCAAAACAGTTTAGTTTTTTCAATGAAAAGTTTAACTGTTTGGGGTATATGCTTATTAGATTTCCAAGAGTTTTATAAAGTAAGGAGCTAGAACATGAACATGATTAGCCTAGCATAGCATAAAGAATGAAAGCAGCGGGAAACAGAAAGCCGACTTCCTCCAAGGCCTCAAAATGTGCCACCAACACCTCAGGTTCATTATTATAGAGTAGTATCAATCTTCTCATTGAACTCTCAGAAAGAAAACAAAAAAAGCTTATTTCCCAAAATGTTGAACTATTTTTAGAATTGACTTTCTCAGGAGTGAGGCTCTAATCCCGCAGTTATACCAGTGAAGATCTTTGGAGAGAAAACTACAAGATAATGTTTTTACTTGCAGCTAGCTACTAAAGCAAACTAATATATTCATGTCAAGTGTTACTGGAAAACAGAATACGTGCTCAGTGAAACACTTGACTGGATAAATAAAGGTTAAAAACATACACAGTGAAAATGCAAGGTAAATACTGTTCCATAATGAAGCCAAGCTTTGCCGTGTCAACACATTTTACAGCACTCTGCCATCTATCAGTTTCAATCAACAGTGATTCCCCTTGCTACATTGAATCAGAGGTATCTGCAAACGAAATCTTTAAACATCTTAAATCTTTAAAAACTAATTTACTTAATGTCTTACCATTCCCGATTAAAAGCTCTGTCTGCAATTATATTAGGCCAGTGATTACCAAGTTCCATGATTTACTCTCCAACTGTGTAGTGAAAGTGTGTGTCTGTGTGTGTTTATGTGTTTTTTGTATGTGCATATGTTTATGCAAGTTATACATGAAAGTGGTGAATCACTGTGTGTGTGTGTGTTCAGGGTGTTAGAGAATGACAAAATGGTGAGAGGTGATGTTATTGGCCTCCGTTCAGAATGCTTTCTTGCATCCCTGTCATTTCTTGGAAGATAATCTTGCCATTGATTTGTAAAAATGCTTGAAAATGAAAATGAGTATCTCTCAGCCCACTTAATCAAGACAGCATATTGATCAGGTTTCTAATGAAGGATCATTTAGATAGGGTGGAGAAGAATAGGCCGGCGTATCATATCATGTCAAGGAGTAATAGGATGTCTTTATCTGAAGATTCCCGGATATCAGTAAAAGCAAGCCTTCCATATCTTCATAATGGAAACCTGCATCACTCTCTGATTATCTAATGTTCTCTGCTTAAAGGGATATTCCAAATATAATACATTACAGAATGATTTTTCCACAGCAGTCCTTTGGTGTTTACCAGCTTTTCTGCAACATGGTGCTAAATGATGGCACCATCACTCAGTTTTTCTGTTATAGTCTTAGTTGATGTGGAAATAGTTTATTGTTTTATTTTGCATTACTAAATTATTATGTTAAAAACTCAATATTCTTGAAAATACATATTGCTTCATTATTTTATCCATTATGTCCAAATGATAAAGAAATCTCTTGTCTTAGGCTCTCACCCTATACTAGCATCACACAGCCTGGAATGCCAAATAGAAAATGTTTTTTTCTCCATCCCTTAGAGATACAGGTGGGTGACAAATTAAAGGAAAAAGCAGTACAGGTCTGAAACCTTGACCCCTACAGTGAGGCTCTGTTACGCTATGAAGGCATTTAGCTGGCATGGTTTGGGTCCATTTGTCCCCTTAGAGGGAAGGGTCATTGCAAATCAATACAAAGTTATTCTGAGTGACCCCCTTTATCCTATGATGAAACATGTGCATCATGATGGCAATGCCCCAATTCACACGACACAAGGGGTCACTGAATGATTTGATGAGTAAAAAATTATGTGAATCATATGCTATACCTTCACAGTAACCAGATCTCAACCCAATTGAACACCCAGGGGAGATTTTGGACTGATGTGTTAGACAGTGTTCTCCACCACCATCATCAAAACAGGGAATATCTTTTTTAAGAATATTGTTTATTCCTCCAGTAGAGTCCTAAAACTGTAGAATCAATACCAAAGCTGAGGAACACCTCATTTGGTGTTTTGATGATGGTGGTGGAGAACACATCAGTCCAAAATCTCCGATACGTGTTTCCTTTAATTTACAGTGGTTAATTGATATTTCTTGACAACAGAAAGGTAACACTCAAAAGTTGAAAAATTTCTCCATCATCTTATGCAGTATAAGCCATATCTCAAGTATCCAGTTATATGTTCAGTATTGGATACCAAACTGCAAGACGGTGTCCATTCATTTGAAAGAAAACTGCTCATTCGGTGCATGAGCCAAAAAGATTTTCTTGCTTCATGGTTTGCCTCAGCGTTGTGCAGCCCACTGCACATGGCACATGTGCATCAATGTTTCTCTTCCTGGCCCTGCCTGCTCAGTCCATCTCAGCTCATTGATTTCACATTGGAATGATATCACACATGTAAAAGTAACTTTTCTAGGCCCTGGGAAAGTTTTGCAAATATAAAAAGTGAATGGATTAAATACTAAATACTAATTCATGGATTTGATTATTAAATACTAGGAGTAATAATTGACCCTGTCTGCAGTGGAACAGTTTTGATGTCATGATGATGATGTTTATCCATAGGGAAAACACTTTTTGGATCCACAGGGGATTGCTTTTGTTGCAGTACTGTAGTTGGCCACTAGGGCAAATTGGCAGCAAGGCTGAGCGGTGACACCATATCTAGTTCTCTTAACACATCAATGGTGACTTATTTAAGACAATATAATATAATCTCGATAAACAGATATCTGCATATGAATGTAGATTCTGTAGGCAACTGGACAAGATTTCCCTTTAATTAGGCCAAACATTGCGTAACATGATAAATGACTTAAAAGTTTGTTTTAACAGTCTTAACAGTTAAACTGACCAATGGGTTCATTTTTGGACCTATTTTGAGGTCAAAAGTCTTCATCTTCAGCTCATCATGAACCCTGAGCATTGCTAGTTAGCCTTAGAAACAGTGTCAATTTATTGGATTTGTGAATTTATGTATCTTCCTGTTGACCTGATGGCTTCTGTGGCTTTTAAAATTTAATTTCATATATTCATATTGATTTGTTTATCAATTCTGGGTGGGCTTTTGACATTTGTCTGGCTGTAAAAATGGATGGAGAGAAACTAGACACCACATCATTTCAGAAGACAAATTAAGTTGAAATGTTGTTTTCTGAGAAGTCATTGTGTTTTCTAAATGGCTATTGTTTTTAATGAAATGTTCTGATTTTTGTTAAACTGATTAATTTTTCTAAAAAACTGGGGTTTTGCACTTCTGGGCCACCATACAGAATCTTTAAAAATGGTGTCAGATAGAGAAATACTATATGAGGCATTGCTACAGTAGGTAGAGAAAGGAGCCAGGTCAAAGGTAAGATTTCATACAGCACAGTGAATATTCAGATTTTTATCCAAGGTGGGTTTTTTTAGTACTAAAACTGGTTTAAATGACCTAAACTAGTATTAGCATGCTCTAACCACTGAGTTACACTGGGAATGGAATTCTCAATCCTGCATATGGCTGATTTTATCTGTTGACCTACTCAGAATAATAATAGTCTATATGACGTGAAGTAGAGTTCTAGGCAGCATAGTGACCATTACACAGAGTAAACTGAGTAAAGTTCCTCTAACAAAACAGGGTTATGGACTTACATCCTTTTCTGCTGGTTTTTCAATGTCTCTCTATATATCCTTGTATCCCCACAGTTAGCACTCTAACACAAAGTTTAAATCTGTAACGCACTTACCATAAAGGCCGAAAGTGCCCAATCACACCTGTGTTAAAACACAGTGAGCACAGCCTCTAGGGTACATATACGACCCAGAATTCATTGACCACTGTGACTGCATCCAGAAGGGCACTATGTTGTGATCAAAAGACAGCAGTGAGACTACTGGGGATGGGAAACTAGAATCAGCTCTCATTATGGCTGTGAGACATCCATTTGAGCATTTTTAATATGTGTATCCTATTAGGCAGTTTAAGTGCTTTTTGATAATTGTGCTTTGTACTTTTACAGCACTTCAGTCTATTCCCAGTTCAATTTTCTCTTTTATCGGACGTTTGAAATATTGATCTCTGACAGATAAAAGCAAACACCATAATCTCACTCGGGTGAGCTGGTGAGTGAGTGAACGCGCAATGTGAGGGGAATACACCGGGGACTGGTCGCCCCACCAACCCCTCTCTTTTATTACCTTTATTCGTCAACAGAATTTGCTTACTGCTCTCGGATGTTTATGTAAAGCACCTGCACACTGATGGGTGGTTGATATGGCCATCTCTCTGAGTCCCCCCACCCCCCAAATCTCTCTTACAGCCCACCCGTCTCATCCCCTTCCATCAACCCCCAATGACATTTTGCAAAATGCAGTGCAGGGGCTCCCGAGGTGCTTCCGATGATTGCCGCTGCTTAAACTGCTGTCAGCACTGTCAGGATAACAGTGATTTATCTCCATAGTACTTTATGGAAGTTAGTGTTTTCTGTTAACCTGAGCACTGAAATGCTGCTTGGTGCTGGCTTGCAGTCACTTTAACCTGAATCAATCATGTCTTGATTTTTCCATAAAAGAAAAACCCTCTGTAAATAACACTCAAGCTATTGGTGCATTGAATACACTAAGCCCAATAGCAGCCCTGCTAAGCTGGGCTTGATGTGCAGATATCATTGTTACCTGTTTCCAATATCCTCATGCCAATGCAAGGATTTGATGCTTTGACTTTTGCGTATAATTTCTTCAAATGGGGAAACACTTAATACCAGTGCTGTCAAGAGACACAAACTGAACCTATGGTGCAAGGCAAAGAATCATGAAAAAAAAAAGTTTGAAATCACAATCATGCAGACGTGAAACAATAATGCACATTGATTGTGTATGAAGCAGTATATTCTTTGGTCTGAGTTGAATCTGTTCAGTTTTAGATAGCAGGTCCCTCTTGAGATGATAGAAGAGCTGTTTTGATGTTTAAAGCATTGCTAATCTTCTAAAGCCTTAGGTTACTCATCCCACTGCATATTTGCAGGCCTGTCAGTTTTAGCGGGGATGCAAGAGGATGGTCCTCTGAGCAAATGAATTTTTTCTCTTTTTTTTGGCCTGTTTTTCCTTTTTAGCTTTGCAGACACTATTTGAGATTTACTGCAAACATTTGACCACCGGCCTGGTGTATTGACTGCGTTTGACAAGCGTAATCCTTTTCTTCTTTCCAGTCACTTCCATTCTGCGATCAATCAGAGCATCAATGCCCTGTAGACTGCTATGAAGTGCAGACGCAGTGTTCGATCATGAGCCAGGCACCTTGTGGACTTTCACTATAATATAGTGATTGATTCATCTTCAAAGATATCTTAAGTGGTTGGCTGGGCACGGTATATAATGCCTTTTGTTGACTGCAGCCCTTTCCTTTACCCAGTTTGCAATCCTTTAAAACAGCAACACAAGCACACACATCAAAACTTAACCCAAGACAAATACATTGTTTTTTGATGTGATTCATTCCCGCTCACCCCTTGAATTTCTCTCGTGGGACACAACTTTGATTTGAAAAATGATAAAGTGTTGAGTAGTGTACAAACAGGAGGAGCTCTTTGAATCCCTTTAGATTCCACCATTACTTTCCTGTTTGAAAATTGCAAATTTGAACCTGAATCACAATAGAAAACTGTTCCAGATTAATCTGGCAGAAACCCTGTACTTAAAGGGAAAGTCGTGGTAGACCTATACTTTGAACAAACACTGAATAAGGCCAAATAACAGACTTTTAAGTTTCAGTGGAGACCAGACAAAACCCATAGATCTGTAATAGCTTTTATGTCCATTTGAGTTAGTGTGTCCTCAGGCTTGGTTTACCTATTTCAGCTGTGATACTCTTGATCAACTGTGGCCTGAAGCTTAATGCCACAGTCATGTTACAAGAAACCAAAAAGTAGCTATTATTATGTATCTTATTCACCTATTGACAGTCAGCGGAGTGAGAAGTGAGGATATGGAGCATGTTTTCTTGCAGCATCCAGGGGTTGGGGTGAAAGGTCAGAAACCTGCTCTTTGTCATTGAATATCAACAAGATCAGCACATTAAAAAGCCTGATACTCAGAGAATGAGGACACACAATGCAGCTGTAACAGTAAGCTGCAGTGATCTTACTGATATGTTCATGTTCATCTGGAAGTGGTGTGTGTGTGTGTCAGGGTGGTTGGGAGGGTGATGGGGGTGGGAGAACAGTTGCATTGCAGAAGTATTAAAGGAAGTGTAGTAATTACAGCAGCAGCAGTGTCAGTGACCTCTAGATTGCACTATCTTGTCTCCTTTGTGCCTGCCTTTGCAGCACGCCTCATTGAGTGAAATTGTATCTTTTCACTTTGGCTCTCTTAAAAATGTGCATGGTATTGGGAGCCAGTGAGGCGTGATGTTTTTTTTTTATGCCTTTTCTCCACCTCCTTCTACACCCCACCCTCCAGCCTCCCCCAGCTGCCCCTTTCCTCTATCCCCACTGTCTTACTGGGAGGTATTTCATGAACAGCTGGGTCCCGGGAGAGGAGAGGTTAGTGAAAGAGGCGTGCTGTGTATAATTCAATGATTATCAGGTGTGTGTATGTGTGTGTGTGCGTGCATGTGTGGCCCTCCCCCTCTATTGGCAGGTGTCAGGTGACAGGCAGGCCATGTCACTGGCTGTCAGCTGGCTTTCTATTGGAGCAGTCACACTGTTCACAACATTACCATAAGCTGATGAGGAGCGCTTGAGCTCGTCTCAGCACACACACACACTGATGTGGAGCTCTGATCTGCACACGGGAGACTCAGTCCCATGTCCACAGTAATGCACATACATCTGAAAATACTTCTTCCATGACTTCCTTCCACTCTAAATTGGTATATCCCACTACTGGAAGTGGAATTAATCCAGGGCAGATTCATTTGGAAAAAATGGCATCATCTTGTAGTTTGAAAACTTAAAACTTTTGAAAAAAGGTGACATATGATTGTCAATCCTCTTGTCATAGACATTCAGTGATGTTTTGTTTGGTGTGTGATTATGTTTGATAGCACAATACAGTTGTTGTCATTGCCATATCTGAATATTTATACTGTCAGACAACTGCAAACATATCAAATAGTGATTTGAACAAGGTTGTAAGTGCAGCTGGCCAGGATTTACTTAGCAGCAGAAGTCAACTGACAACAGAGACAGAAAGCTATGTAATAAAAATGACATTTTAATGTTTGTATGGCCATAACAGAACACAAAATAAGCAATAAACAGAGTTTCCAACCATCTTTGTGAGAGTAATCCATCCATTCAACCATCTGCTGCTGTTATTTGCCACCTGACATTAAGCTAAGACAGAAGATTGAGACCATTCTTACCTGCAATGCTTTAATGTGGACAGTAAACTCTAAGAAAAGAATCTGAGACACTTGTACATAACCACATTTGACACATGAACACCATTTTTAAATTTACTTTGATTTTTTAAAAATGGATCAGAATTAAGTGTGGGCATGACCTCAGAAAACACTTAGAATACATTTCTCTTCATAATGTTATAAAGCTCATGAAGACAGTAGCTGTGGATAGGGGATGTTAAAGATCCAAACAGTTTTGTATATTATCTAGTGCATCTTGTCTACTGTAGTTTTTAATATGGTCTCTTTGAGTGAGTTAATAAATCACTTTAATGTGGCTACATGTGATGTTCCATTTCAGATCGCTCCTGACTGACTCTCTGACCCTCAGTTTAACACAAATTACCCTCCAAAATCTGCACTCTAAACTCCACATGCTCGATTATGCTGTATAAACACAGAACCAATCTGCCTATTACAGAGACTCGTAATGGGCAGATTGGTACGGTGGGGGTTCAAAGATGGTCGCGCATTACTGCTACCTTTAGCATGCTAATTGCTATTCTACTCCTCAGTGGGGATCCTGTTTGAGATGGAGGGTACATGTGAACTCCTCTTGATCCCTGGCTGCTGTTCTTGGCTTGTACTGTCAACATTCTGGGCCGCGGGGAGGAGAGGAGAGCTGACACCGACACTAGCTACAAATCTTTAAACCCAACTCCTTTCCTTTCATTTCTTCTCTTCTCAAAGAGAGAGCACTTTATCTCACCCCCTCCATTGGTGCTAGAGCTGGTACTCCATAGCTGTGTGCTGTATAACCACATCAACAAGGTAATATCACAAACATGCAGCATGAGATGGAGGTTGTGTATTTGAATAGAAATGGGAATCAATTAAAGTTGAGAGGAAACCTTTGATTAGCTAAAAAATTTTTGAATTTTTTAATAATTTCCAAATACACAAAGAAGACGTAGCCCAGTAGACCATGCCTTAAAACTGTCCCCTCCTTTTCGTTATAGGAGCACAATCTCACTCCAAGGATGATTAACGCTAATGATAATTCTGAGGGCAAATTGTAGACACACAAAAAACTTTACTAAAGTTTTAAAGGGGGCATGGCCAGTGGCAGCCCTGATCGATAGCATTAGCTGTGATAAAATACATAAAAAGCAAATCAATGCTAATAAAGTGAGCTCAGCCTCACAAGAATGCCTCTGTCCCTTCCATTCACCTCCAGATTTGTTGTCTTCCTCATCCAGTCATATGTGAGACATGGTGAACTATCAGTGACACAAAGTCCAGGTCAGGGATCATATCTATTAACAATTATTAATTGCCAGGTTTCTTCTCACAGCAAAATATCACAGCAGTAAAAGCAAAGCACCATATCATGTCAAAAAACAAAAAAAGCAACCTCCTCTCATAAAATCATTTGAGAAGACAGTTTTGTTAATGATTATAAATTCTCCTAATGCTGTTATATTGATCTGTTGTGTTCCAGGAAAATGTCCTCACATTGTACAGTTTGCAGTGTTTTGAATATCAGGGCCATGAAAAGCAATGACTTAGAAAGGATTTGAATATTGTTGAAAGAAACTTTTCACTAAATGCTTTGCATTATCAACATTTTTTCCATAAACGTAATTGTTCTATTTCCCATCTTTACTTGAAAAAGTACAATGTACTATCACAGTTTTGGAGGAAAGCATACTGTTTAATGGTGTGCAAAGTGATGGATATGTTCCATCTGTTTTTTCATGGTATTTTTCCAGTGCTGGCCGCCGGGACTCTACTCTACATACCTGTGCTAACCTCCACAATATAAGCATGTCTCCCTCTCTTAAGTCTCAAGCACCTGTTAAACTCTGAGAACACTTGACTGCATGACTGTGTTCTCAAAATAATCTTGAAATGGACAGACTGGCTGGGAAAGCACAATATCTTTGTATTCAGAAAATAGCTTTGTGGTCAGAATGAAATTGAAATACCAGAAAGTGTAATTGTTTGTAATGGGAATCTGGAAATTAAATCTTGTCCTGCTGTTACAATCATTTAATGTCAATGTGGATAATAGTATATCTGTGTAAAAGCAATTGTGATGGGAGGTAATGGCATTTTCCATATGAAATAGAATATATTGGTCCTGTGAAGAAATTCAGTGCCATCTTATATGGCTTCAATATTTGTTGTCATTTTAGTATTGACTGAAATATCAAAAGTCTTATGTAACCTCATGTTGTTTTCTATCTAGTTAGTACAGAGCTACTAGGATCTGCCCATAGAGGTCAAATTACACAAGGTTTGTTTGATTTCATCTACATTCATGGAATAAATTTTCATGGAAACTGAATGAACTCTACTCCTTTTCGTCGTACTGAAAGTTGTGACTTTGTTTGACTGCAGATGAAATTCATGTTATAAGGCACAAACATGCATTAACATGTAGGCACCAAAAACCTTGTTATGACTTCACTTGCATCACCTGTTAATTAAGATTAATATTTTAATGTAATGGTTATGTCCAAATCACATATGGAAAACATTCAAGATGCAATGTGGGATTTTTTATTTTTATTTTAAAAGTGTACTGAGATTCATCTACAGTTTACCACAATGTTCTGTCTTTATCATATTCATACACAGAAACTATATATGTGTTCCGATGTGCTGCTTGAGGCAAAAAATAAAAGAAATAACACTACTAGTGTGTTGTGTATGTTTTCTGTTAACTTCACCATAAAAGGATGTATTTCAGTTCAGTCTGGAAGCATCATATCCAAAGACAGTAAAAAATTTCCATTAATAGCTATATGTGTGTGTATGTGCGTGTAAAAGCATGTGTGTGCATCATTACAACACACAAATATGTACATAATGGATGTGTTTGTGTCTTCACATGAGCCCAGTCTGATTACAGTTTGTGATCTAGAGCACAGTGCCCCACAGTGGCTGAGTGTGGGACAAGTTTCCTCTCTCCCATCTCCCCCAGTGTCTCCGTCCTCCTAGCTGCATGTGCCTCAGCTCCAAGGTGGACAGCACATTTACATAAAGGTGCAACCACTTTGCGCCTGTGATCATCAACACTGTTTATCGTTTGATCAGCTATGATTGATGCTCTGTTAATACAAATTTAACTTAGCGTATTTTCCCTGCCAAGGGACCCATGAAGAGGTTCAATTACAGAGCAATCTCATTAATTCGAGAGCTTGTTAGCGAGAGAGGACAGCAGGCTTTTTTTAAATTCTGGAATGCAGATGTGTAAGGGACATAATTAGTAGATAAGAGTCCTAATTGGATCCTGCTGTGTGGCTGCAGAGGGTGTAGCCCTCGCTATGTTTTACAAGTTCCACGGTGTGGAAGTACACTTTTTTATAACCTGCTCACACACACGCACCATCCGTCACACACAAAGTAGGAGGAGAGTTCTTGCTCCCCTGTATTGTTAACGAAATATCGTTGCTACAGACATACAACACTTTTCAAAAACTTTTCTTTGTTTTGTGACAGTTTTAAATTGAGTGAAGTATGTCAATATATTTCTATTTAAACAAAGTATATTTAACTTTAGTATTAGGTTATACCAAATAATAAGGAAAGTTGAGTTAAGTGAGCAAAGTAATGGACAAGCAGCTGGTACAGAGTCAAGTGGACATCTTTTTTTGGTTGACAAAGAATGCAGGGTGAAAACATCAAACACTCCTGTGTGCCTGCTTCACAGCACTGTTGTAACGTTTTTATGACACAGGTTCTTTTTTCCCGGACTTGTCTCCCAGGCCATGTAAAATGTCAGAGAGGTGGAGGGCTGAGCAAGCCCACAGGGCTGTTCCACAGAGGCATATCAAAAGGCCGACCACCCCCTGGTCCAGCACACACAGTCGGCTTCATTGCCCTTGTTAGATGGCCGTGATATTTAAGCATCCTGTCTCTTGGCCTGTGGGGGGGACCTGCTATGAAGAAATGGGCAAGCAAGGCAGCCGCCCATCGTTCTCTATCCTCTGAGGGCAGATATGAGCCTGACAGTACTCATCACGGTGGTCCACCCACGTCTGGAACTCCCACGCTCACCTCCCCTTCTGTTAGGAGTGAGCCCTGTGCAGCAGACTGAAGGCTGGGGCCCAGCATTGGCACAGCAGGACCTGGGAGGTATAGGAGAAGGAGGGAGGAGGTGAGTGTGGAGGGCAGTGTAACCCCAGCTCTGGATGGCAGATCTCCCCCAGCTGTGCCTATCTGAGGGGAAAAGCTGCCCAGAGGAAGCTCCATTAGTTCCGGGGATGGCCTGGGCCCTGAGTGGCCGATGGCAGCAGCAGAGCAGAAACACACTCTCCTTTTCTTCCAGCATCACCGACCCTCTACACTCAATTACTCCTCTGGGAAAGAGGTCTACAGACAATGAACACAGCCTTGTGGTGGAGGCTGATTTAAACTTTATTTACACGTTTCTTCTTTTTCTCAGTGAAAGAAGCTTTTGGGAAAATTGCACTGGAATTGTACCTGAGTCTTGCCTCTAATGTGACCAAGGCCCTGAGAGCTCTTTACTGCATGTTCTCTTTGATATAGACCACTGACTGTGAACAGTGTCAAGCTTGTACTTTGTTCCAAGTATTGTATCACTGAAAAAGCAATCAGTCGAGGAAGTCTTGACCACATGTCATGTCTACACAACATAGTCAAGTCACAGAGTGGGAGCAGAACTTCAAGTATCTGATGACTTTGCTCTGTACTTTACAGTATAACACCTGTGTAATGATGCTGGTCCAGCATCAGTATAAATGTATTAACTGTGAATAGTACTACTTTGTGTAAGCATTTGAACTTTGAACAAAAGTTATCCAGCTCAGTTTTATAGAGAAGGATTGTGTTAACATCAAAGTCAGACATGCTCTGAGGAGCTCCTCCCCATCCTGAGTGCTTCACCGCAGGTTGATTCATTCTCATTAGGGTGTTTCTTTAGCCAAAATGAAGCAGAAATGTCTGTATTTTGGAAGATGAGACTCTCACTTCTCCTTTTATCCTCCTGTAGAACAGTGAGGGAGGAAAAAGAACAACACAAAAGGCCAGTCGGTAGACAGGGCCTCTGTTGCCTACTGACCCATATCTCTGTTAATTACAAATGTAGTTTCTCACTCACACCCTCGGCCCTTACTGTCAGGCTACTTCCCACGTAAAAATGGACAAAAACACAGATTTGCGTCAGCTCTGTGACCTCTTAGTGACACAAACAAGTCTTATCTCATGTCTATCTTTTCACCCTGGAAATGATGCAGCATTTTACATTTGACACTGACATCTAAGAACATGTTTTCTTCATACTAAATATTGTATTTTTGCTCCATCTCCTTTAGCCTGATGTTGATGATTTATGCCTGTTTTGCTTTACACTTTAACACTTTAAAAGTCTGCAGTGTGCAGCAGAAATTAATTGTTTCAGGTTTTCAAGGTTTATTTTTCTTAACTTCTATTCTTGTGTTTCTTTGAAGCCATCTCATCCTTCTTCTTGGTTTTATTTGTCTGTACTTTTTGTTGTTGTTGATACCACCTAGTTTGGCTTTGTGCCTGTGTCTCCATGTTAACTAGTTTTGTGTGTGTTTGTTTATGTGTCTCGTAAGTTGGCCGAGCAATCTTGGCCTGGTTGCCTGCTGTGCTGCCTGTCATTCTTGCTTCCATTGACATTCAGACTGAGCAGCTGTACCTCTTCATGTTTTTCAATTAGACATCACTTCAAACCACCCTGTTGGGAATTTAAAGAGCTCACTTTTCTTGTTTACACACCCTGGGAACACAGGGAATAAAAGTCTTCAGTCTGAGGATTTCTTTTTTCTTTCTGAAGAAATATTGACATATATGCATATTTTTTCCTGTGACCTTGTACGTTACTTAGACACTGTGAAGTTTGCTTGCATGAGTGAATAGGAAGATACTGTGATTAGTCAAATATAATGGTAAAGGAGATTAACATTAGTACACAATACACACAAAGATGCTCTTTGGTAGTGGATAACAAATGCACATGGCCAACATTTTTTTTAAATGGAAAAATTCCTTATTTCCTCATATTTTGGAAGAATTTGGCAGCAGATCATCAGAGGAAGGTCTGACTCATCTCAACAGGTGTTCCCTCTAGGCACTGGAAAAAGTCAGAGCACCCTGTAGTGGGACTAAATAACCCAAAAGGCTTGCATTTTTCCAATCACAACAGAGGTGTCATTTACGTCCCCGTCACCAGGCGTGACCTGGACCCAGACTGAGCCCTGAGGAGACACGCTATTGATCCACACAGCCAAGAAAGCCAGCTGCCATTAAAGCCATGACAGTGGAACTGTACAGCATCGATCGGCAGCGCCGGGGCCCCACCATATTATTTATAGAGGAGAGCTCCATCCACTACTCTCTTATGTCTGATAATTGATGGCAAGTGGGGCCTTGCTTCCTACCCTGACCCCGACAAACTGAAAGTCAGATGGATTACATCTAACACAATTATGATTGATATTATCAGATTACGCCATGCACGACAAGGCATGCTGGGTGAGCCGAGCTGAGGTATTCACTTTTTCAGGATGTCTCGCTTAATTCCTCCAGTGGGAAAAATGGTGTGTCTGTGGTGAAGGGGTGAAGGTGCACGTAGCTGTGTGCAATATATATGTGTGTGTGTAGGTAAGTAACAAGTTTGTGCACATATAAAAGGTTCCAATGAGCGAGATAAAGGTCACAGAACCATAACAGCTTTTAAACTCAAGGATGGAGGTCTTAGAATATCCAATATACTTGTATCCATGAAGCTAATACAAAATAATTTGACTTTTGACCAAGTAATAAGTAATAAGTTGACTTCCTTGACTCAGGTAAATTAATAGTTTTTCTGAAACCTAAATTTGTGCATTCCCTCATTGGTTTATTTCCACCACATTTGTATGACTCCCCAAGTGTAATGATTGGATTGAGCACCTCACATTTTCTTCCACCTCAATACATTAACATTGTTTTATGGTTTTGTGATTTTCCTTTTCTTTCTGAAACACACTTCTTTTGGAGAGATGTACTTCATTAATGAGGTCAGAGACTGTTTTGTGTGTAATACAATTTTCTAATTCTCCTCTCCTGACATCACAAGAATAAATATATAAAGGATTCTTCTACAGTGACATTAGTTTAAACTGGATTCAGAGCCTGTGAAGGACCAGTCTTTCAAATGCAGAACTTGAAGTTGACACTTTGTATGTTTTTATGTACAGTTAGAGTGTGACTTGTGTTTGCATGCATGTGTGAGCTAGCTTGTCCATGTTCATTCTGCTGGCTGTGAAACCTCTTTTGTAGACAAGGCAGACTGAAAATGGCACATTGAGAGAGCTGTAGCAGTGTGCAACACAGACCATTCCTGTCCCATCAATGACCAGCATACTGCTCTCAATCCATTTCTTTATGTTATTATTATGTGGTTTACTTGCATTTTTCCTCTAATCCAGTTACTCTGGATGACTATAATGCAATTTAGACATTGTTTATTATTCAATTACAGGACATATCTCTCCCTCTCAAACATGCAACATTTGCCCTTAAAGCCCCTCTTTATGGTTCAGAAGTTTCTGCTTTCTGTGGAGATCATCGTGATCGGGAATTGAATTAACGTGACAGAAGGAGTAGCTCCTTATAAGACGTAAATTGTAACGACAAGCCTGTTAAAATTCATTTTCCACTCTGATTAGATTTAGGGTTATCATCATCGCTTCACAGATATGTCTGTTCTTGGTTCATATTTGAGAGGAATAAAAACATAAATCTCACAAATTGGTTCCTGTCTCTTCCTGTTTAACTGATGGAGATTTATGGTTCAGCTGTAGCACAAGGTCTGTTGTCTGTCTTTGCCCACATCAGCTTCATGAATGCACCAACAAAAATATATCATTCTCCAATAGTCACAGCAATTGTACTAAATTAAATTAAATCTGCATCTGTCTGCTGTTAGATTTTTATGTCCAATTCATTAGCAAAACTAACATTCTTATTAGATACTGAGAGTGAATGTGTACCTGACTAAATGTCCTCTTGGTGTTATAGTTGGAAACATGTTTAATACTGTAATAAGCACTTTCAGTAAGTGTTGGCCACGCACTTATGAACTTTGTGTGTGTGTGTGTATGTGTGTGTGTGTCAAAGTCAAGGGCAGTTTGTCAGTCTCCACTTCTTTAGGAGCTAGTTGTATACTGTATTTTAGGCTTAAAGTTAAGGGTTAAGATTAAGATTAGGCATGTACTGTAGTAGAGATGGTTCTACAGTTAATGTTTAAGGCTACTGTTAAGTAAATAAAATGTGTGTGTCTGTTTGAGCATGAGCGTGTGCAGCATATGTGTTTGTGCAAGCAGACTTGGAATTTCCTTACAGCGTGAAGGAGTGGAGGATGTGGGGAAGAGAGCTGGCTGACTCTCCTGCTGGTCTGGCCTGCTGGCTGAGCCAAGTGCGTTTTAACACCTGCAGTCCTGGCTAGGCCCTCTCCAAGCACCACACTATAATGACTTGTTAAGGAGCTCAATAGGGGCAATTCACCTGATGAAAAAGAGAAGGGGGGAAAAACCAACTTGAGATATTCAGTGTCAGCCAAACACAAAAATGTCCCATTCAAAGGATGGTGTCTGTTACACTATGGTTAGTCACTATCATCTTAATTTAATGGCCTCTCCTCATTTGTGATATTTGATTTCATTTTTCACTTCAGCAAAGAGAGGTGGTCCTATATGTATGGTCAACATATGGCACATATTAGATTACTCATATATTGTGTTTTGTTTTGGCAGTATCATCTTTCTCATCCATCGGCTTCATGCAACATATGTTCTCTCCCATTCCTCACAACACACCAGCTATTGAAGTCATGAAGGTATCTGATACCAGCTATTATAGTACTTTATATCTGTATAAAGGACCACTACGCTCTGGTTGGCAAACAGGCTGTTTTAATTCCTATTAAAACAAAGAAGTTGACTGTGAACATACTGTGGACATGACACTAGCTGAAACTGCATTCACCTACCTACTTAACATTTTGGAACAATGAACCACTTTTGCTGGAACCACTGAGGCCCAGTGCTTTGTTTAGTATAATACAAACAACTTGGCACTTCAGCGGTAGTTGTTGAGGGAGAAAATCTTCCTAACTGCATTTTTAGGCTGTATTCAGACCAAATCAAGCGTTGCTGCAAAAACGCTAGTCCTCCTATTAATTTGAATGGGGGTAGTGCGTCTACGCTGCGATGGCCGTAGCGGCACCGCACTGGTCTGCAGCAAGAAAGTTAATCGAGCAACCCAATGTCACAATGCGGTGGCCAATCACAGCCGGCAATCAAAATGATCAGAGCTGTTAACATGCTCATAATGACACAATAACATGCTGATGAGCATGTTACACCAAACACAAATACAGCTGAGGTTGATGGGAATGCCATTAGTTTTGTTGGAAGGCTATTTGGTCATAAACCAAAGTAACAATTACATAATTAAAATTTTGACCTGATGATGGTGCTAGATGAAAAATGAAAAGATCACCAAAGTTATTTTGATTCATCTTAAGAAGAAATGGTAGTTTATCATCAACCTTATGATGATGCTAGAAAAAAAAAAGTCCTACTGATTTCAGTGATCCTTTCACTAAATTCATCCTCTGGGGAGTATGAATGCCCAATGTGAAAGATTTAATTGCAATCCATCTGACAGCCAAAAACCAACCAACCAACATCATGCAACCATGCTGTGAAGCTAATAAAAAACAGCATAAACACATTTTTCAAACAGTCAGTTTCCTGAAAGTATTTTGTCGCTGAGACAAGGCACCATGCCATATTTATGTTTTTTATTTCCATGTTTTCTTTTCATAACTTAGGTCTATGGCTTTTGTTGGTACTTTTGATGGTATTGCAATTATAGTTAGTAGAGCAGTATTAGTAGTTATAGTATTAATACTATTAGCATTACTAATCATTGTGACAATTGTAATTGTAGTAGTAGCCTTTTAATTTTGATCAACATTAGTTTACTACTTTCTCTCAAGCTGAACCAAACAACTGGCATTTAAAAACACTGATGTTCTTGGCTGCTGCCTCTTGCGGATCAAGGAAGCAGCAGCACAGACAACAGAGTACTGGAAATACTGGGATAATGCTTTGCTGAGGAGAGAAAAGTGACATCATCCTGGACATAACTGGACACCACAAGCCTCCTGTTTTCTGCCTTCACAAAACATAACAGCAGTTTGTCTCTCTTGTGGTGTCCAGTCTTTGTATCTCTCCTCAGCAACAGGAAATCCATGCTGAAGGCAAAGTGTGACTCTCCAAATGAAAGTGATGACTGCAGAGAATACTGTCATAGCTGGTCAGATTGAATCACTGATTTCGCATCAGTACAAAAATATAAGTCCACACATTGTACACAACAATGAAATAATTTAAAGCACTTTCGATACTTTATAAATGTTATAAAATTGGCAGTCTGTAAAATTCATTTTATACTCATTTTCAGAAACAGCTTTAGTAAGAAATAACATAATGTTGCTGAGATGAGATTTATTTTCTTTCACCGTGTTCCGTGTGGCATCTTAAATGAATTATCAATCGTCTCATGTCTCTGTCTTCATCTAAATTGTATTATAAAGTCAAAATGCAGTACAATACATCTTCAGCACAGCTATTGTGGCAAGTAATTGAACATATCAGTTCACAGAAGCTAATAAGAACCTAGTTTTTGCAATGTGGGAATTGTACATTGACAAACGGATTGCATTTACTTCTTCCTGCCCTGCTTATTATCAGTAACTTGTAATATAAATATGCAAATCTGCTGCTTGAACTTTACAATCCTCTGTTGAGGCTATTCATCTCCTTTAAAGTGTTCATTTACATGTGGAGAGCCCCCATGCATCAAGCCGTGTCATTTTGAAAGCAAATATTAATCAATTTTGCATTGTGGATTAGCCTGGAGCAGTGTGTAATACATGCAGTGTCTTTGCTGGGATGGATGTACACAGATGCTTCTTCACTCAAACTTCTGATAATAACTGTGAGGAGGCTGTACCATTCACAGGACGCAGTTTCACTAAGCTTTATCATATTGAGTGCACACATGCACTGCAATGCCCACTCTCAGGCCTTTCTATAGATAATTATTTGGTGAGAAAAGGATCTTTGCTCTAATGCTAATCCCATTTATCATACCGAGATAAATTGGATGTCTAGTGATTCAGCCTGGTATCCTTTTGGTGACAGTTTGTCTTTTCTTAACTGACATTAGAGAAAAACTTATTGTCCTTACATGCTTTGGAAATTCACTAGGAATTCATTTCAAAGTTGTAGATATGACATTTTAATTGCTGTAATCGACGATTACAAAGACTCTTTACAGCCAGCTGACATGTTGGCTTACTGGCAGTGGTACATGTGTGTTAACTGACTCTGAATCATCCGTATCATCCAACTAAGACTGCCATTGGCCGTTAAGTTCATAATACCCACTGAGCCATTCATGATAATCTTTCAAAAACAAGCAGAAGTTTGTCTGAGTCATGCAAACTGGTCTGTTTCAGCTGACACGGTCTGCTAATGTTAATACCAGTCAGAACTCATTAACCTCATTTCACTGGGCCGCAGCATGACTATTCAATTTCACAGGAAGCTACATCAATTTCACTTGAGTGTAATGCATTGGAATAATACTGTGATTTCCTGTGCTTATAGGCTCATAGCCCATGTAATTTGCTTCTCAGCATCATAATGTTGCACTAATGAGCTCCCGATGTTGTGTCATGTTTTCATATGGCGGGCACTGCTCATATCATCTGCTGGTGATGGTGAGAGACTGTCTTTGGCCTCGTTACAGAGCTTTATAAGCTGAGATGGATTCAAGTCGTGTCTGTCCATCTGCTCGTATACACTACACTTCTCTCTGTGTGGCTGTCTTAAAAAATGATAATACGACTCTTCTCTAACAACGTTTTGGGGATCCAGTGAAAGTAGCATGTTGATGGCTATTTTTACTTCAGACTCTGATATTGAAGCCCAACTTGACTGCATGGGAAATTGCCAAACTGTCTGAGCAAGCTTTGCCCGTTTTTGTCATTATCTTTCTCTCTCTCTTTTTTGTCATACAATAAGACAATCCTCTTATTGCACAAAACTGTCAGTTTTTGTTTAGTTTTTTTTATTATATTACCAAATAAGTTATTATGGCCTGCACTTAAAACCAACTTTACATTCATCTGAGCCCCCTCCCATTACATACACAACATAGACAAGTCATGCAATTTCCTACTCAGGCCAGCAGTTACACAACTTTTATTTACACTCAGTTTAGACTTAACTTTTTCTTTTTTTAAAATGGGGTTTAGTTGTAAATCATGTTTTATGATTGATTTGTTTAAATACATGGTACAAATATTACCTGTATGTTCTGTGAGAAGCATCTTTGAGCTGCTTGAGAGTTGTATGGTCATATTATTTGATTGTGTGTGTAATAGCAGCCATACATCTAGCTGTTCAGGCCTTACAGAGCAGCTTTGTTATAGTGCTATTGAGGCCTTGACGAGCCGTCATACTGAGTAATACCACATGAGGCCAGACTGTTGGTTTTTACGAGCCATGTAACAAACCTTACCAAGCAATTTGACAGGCTAGAACAATAATCCTGATGAAACCAAGCTAGCAACTAAGTAAAAACGGAGCATACAGCAAATACAGCAGCCTGCCCCCATTTCCCTAAGGGCTGCCTCCTACTCAATAGCATCAGACACAGCAGACAAACGATGATAAAGTGATCCTCTCATGACTTTGACAGGCACGACAGACAGCAGCAGGGTTGGCCCACGCAATAACGCCAGTCAACAAGGCTCTTGCTCAAACCACAGCACTGACACACACGATTCATCTGCAGCAAAGCAGTCAAACTAAACACCTACGCTCAAATCCCTAATTATTGCCCACAGCTTTAAATAAAAGCATATTGCTGCTGTCAGTTCAGGAGCACAGGTTCTTAATTATGTATGTTCAGATTAACAACCATGCCTTTTTAACCGCATCATTGGTTTTAAATGGGTTTATTAAAGCCATAAAGATTGTAAGATTTTTTCTTACTGTGTACAAACCTGAATTGTTTGTATTATCTTTGCATTTTGGTCCCAACCTCCCAATTTACTCCTAAAAAATAAAGTAAGTATTAAAGTAAAATATTTGCTTATGTCTCTCAAATATTTTTTTGAATAATCTACAGTAAGAGATATTCATTTTATAATGATTTTGGGTCTTCCTTGACTTGCTTAGTTCCCAGATAAACTCCAATCCAATGAGATTTTAATTACACCGTGGTGGTCTCACAGTTGATATAGCTTTAGTGATAATAGCACTGGTTATGTCATTTCCTAGATTTTAAATGATTTTTCAACAATGAATGACCTCAAAATAAAGATGACCCTTTTAATCCCTCTTGTCTTAAACTGTCTGTTTGCACAAAGGATCTTGTGCAAGAAAAACATAAAAACCTTGTAAATGTAGCATGTTATTGACCTTGGAAAAAAAGTGTTGCAGCTGTTATTATACCACAAAGAATTCAAAAAAGTGACAGACTTACTGAACGTTTTACTGCAAAGAAGATATTCAACTGCTTTAAATACATACAATAAATTATAGAATTTTTTTCATCATTTAGATCAGACTTTTTCACTATTGTGTTTCATCTTATAGAAGTTACCAATAATGTAGAAATGTTTTTTAGGTAAGCAAATGAAAATAGTGTTTTTAGTCTGTACCTATATGGGTCCAATCACAGCCTTGATTTTTTAAAGCCGCTCAAAGGACAATATTTGATTTGAAGACAATCAGGAAATGCAACAAGGCCGCTAGGAGAGAGGTAGAGCCAAAAGGTCAAACATGTAATATCAAGGAGACAGCGCACTTGTCTCCAGTGCACAATAGCTTCTGGGAGCAGAAAGCCTCTAGCTCTTTCAATGTAAGCCATCCATTTCTCTGTTAATTATAGTCATATTGCTGTATTGAAGTCCAGTGTTCCTTAACATATTCTTTGTTTTGAGTCCTTTTTGTCTCAGGTAATGGAATGTCAGCTCGGCATGATTCCTGTGTGTTGCAGAGTGTTGATCAAAGTGACCTCTGTACCTCTGTGCTCTTGCAAATCAATACACACAGTCAACAGGACCTGACAGAGGCAGGCACAACATATAATAAATGACAATTCACCATCACAATGGCAAGAGCATATCTGACAACCACTGCTCATGGCAGTCATTTTCATGTGATGCCAAGCTGTTATGTTCAAAGTGGGATTCATTTGCCAGGACTGTTTCACACAGATGCTGATATTACAAGGCTGACTTGTAAGCACCTCATCCCCCAGTCATACGTTCCTGCTGAAGCTGTCCCAGCCAAGTGCTGACAGAGGCAACGGTATTACAGTTGTATCTTTTTATTGTTGTTGTCTTTCAAAGGGAGCTTATATTGAACGCAATTTTCCTCTTAAGGGAGCAAATTGTTCACAGAAAATTGTAACTGCCATCGCTCAGAGATGATTGGCTGCATCTTCAGTGTTGGCAGCCAAGAGTGGAAGGATCTCATATGCGGGAGGGGAGAGGAAGAAAAAAGGAGCAGTGCATATTAAAAGATGTGTTGTGAAAAATGAGCGTGAAATTTCACACACTCCGGATGATGAAAGTGGCTGCTGTTTTGCCAGGTGGAGGGGAAATAGAAATCTGATGTGTATTTGTTGACGTGCAAAGAGGTTGAGGCAACGTATTGTGAGGTGGGGAGATGCAGGTTTTATTATCAGCTACAATGTGAGCCCATCAGAACCACTGAGAGTGGCCATTTCCCCTTCATGTTTTGCAGCTTTGTAAGGATCAAGAGGATTTGTTTCTGCTGGCAGCTTGCCCGTCACCTGAAACAGAAAAGCCAAGTAAAAAGAAAGGGACTTGTGGGTTGTGTTGTGGCCAAGAGTCAACTGAAACTGATGCCAAATGTCAAATGTCTGCTACATCATTTGGGTCCAAAAACAAACAAAAAAAAAATCTCATCTGCATGACTCTGACCGTTGTTGCTTTGTGGCTAACTTTTTTATATATTGTGCCTGTGTGATCTGTAGATTCACTGAATGATGGCTTAACTACTGTTTGTGTATAAGTACATTGTTCTGTTGACATCTGCCTTGAGCTTCTGTATGAATAATTGCCTTGATTTATGATACACAAGGGATGTAGCATAGAGTTCTTTGTATTAAATGGGATGTCTAGTAGACATACTGTTTGTGCCATGTTTGAATTATAAGTAAAACTGATGTTGAACTGTAAAACAAAATGTGAAACTGTATTCGCTAGAGATCAGTCAGTCTCACTGTAGTTGTTTCTGCTCCATCTCCGTCTCTTCCCCAGTAAGCCCCCCCCCTCCACCCCCTCTCCCCACCACCACCACCACCAACCAACAGGTCCCTGCAGCTGCTGCTAATTGCCCAGATCCTGACATTTCTCTTACTATGGACATAATGAATTATGAAAGTGGCAGACTGAGCTCACCCTCCCTCTGCACACACATACACACAGCTTCCCACACCTCCCAATAAACCTGTTTGTTTTGGGGCTGGCTTGCCCCATCCATTAGTTGTTATTGTTTTCTCTAAACATGACATTGATTCAATTTAACACCAATCAATTTCAAATGGTTCTGACATTCAGATATGACCTTAAAGCCAGGCAGACTAAGAACTATGATTAGGATTAAACTTTTGTTAATGAGGTGATTTCTCTTCACACGGGGGCATGTGACACAATCCAACAGGAATGGTCAGTAAAAATTAGATCAATTATTGTGAACGAAATCGCTTTAACTTGATTACCCTTGCACCCGCTAATTTGTGTAATTAATAACCTCCTCTCAGCTGCAGAGAGCAGTTTATTAATAACAATCTATATCTGTGCTCCTTAATGAAATGGCAGGGCCCAGGCCATCCGTTCTGCAGGTAATGTCATAATCAATGGTGCCCAACACACATGTTAATTACTGCAGTTATTAATTGTTACAGTTGGATTTGAATGCTACATGCTGTCAGCTCCTTTGTCCTACTATGTATAGCAATCAGTGGATTGAAAATGGCAAATCTAATTAGCCATTCAGCAAGCAGGCTGGGAATCCAAATGAGACGGTATCAGCCCTGACAGCTGGCAGCCGAGGCGCCGTTCACACTGGGCCGTGAACAAAACCAGCATTATCCAGTGCCCCGGGAACAACAGGAAAAGGCATGTATCGCAAACTAATAAATACATTCACAGCAGCGGCCTGCCATATCACACAATGGTCTAATGAAATGCCTGCTTGATGCCTTTGTGTGTGTACATGGAGTGTTTATGCATTTATCTGTCCAGAGTGTACCTCGTCCATCCAGCAGGCAGCAGAGAGTCATTTTTTCAAGAGACAGATTCTGTACCAAGTAGGAATCCTGATAAAAAATAAAAAAATAAAATAAAATAAAAAACAAGTGATGTAATAGCATGGTCATCTGGGAATGAGTAAACTATTTCCCTTCATTTGTTTTATTGCAAACTATAAGATCTGGAAGATTTCAATGAATGAATTTTAATGTTTAACCATTGTATTTAATGACACATGTATAGATTTAAGTTTATGACATTATAATACAATTTAATGATAATGAACATGTCCCAAGGCAGACACAGTAAAAGTCCAGAGCTGCTCACTGATATAGAGATGGGAGTAGGACTTTGCTGTTGTGTGAGCACATTGCCTTTATTAAACTGAGCTGAAAAATAAGCTTCCTACTTTGAGAGTAATAAGTGCTTTCAGAGTGATCCTTTAATTGGCCTTTGATCCGCACATGATTCTTTGCTTCAGACAACTGAGCGGCTTTGAGCACATCTGTCCAATCAAATCATTGTTGCATAGTTTGTGAGTGGAAATTGTGGGGGAGATTATAAAAGATTATTGATGAAGAGCGCAGGAACTAGCCTAACCTAACTCTCACAGTTATGCTGTACTGATTACAGTAAATGATAGTATGCAGTTCATGAAAATACACATAAGCAAAACAAAGTTATTTAGTGTCTGCCTGAGGCCAGTTTATTTATGTGTTGCCCATACAATGGTTCATATCTTGTACTGGCTTAAACTGAAACTATTGTCTATAATGATAACTATAGTGAATTTGATCTAGAGTACTATATGTACATCATTGATCATGGGTCTCATGAAACTATAAGTAGGGGGTCATAGCTAGAAGGTCATAGGTTTGATCCCCACTGTTACTTCATCTTGTCCTGAGAAAACCATGTACCTTCAAAATATCAGCTTTTCATGAGTAAATACAAACAAACCTGTTTTCATCTTTATAAATTTTCACCAGTTTGTCAGAAAAATGCTGAAGTTTCCAAAGTTGGAGATACGTGTTTGTCATTGGACAGCAATGACATAGACAGATAAGTCGTCTTTTTGCAATGTATTCTAAAATAAAGCAGTAATGCATTAGCTACTAGCGACCAGTATCTTTTATCAGTGGCCATTTAATATGTCATCCACAATGCTACATTCCAAGAAATCCTCCTTAAGAGCATAAACAACTGTTTATGAAATATGTTTCTATATGCATAGACGCACTTGCTCATACCTGTGTAATGGTGTAATTCGCACTATCGAATCATAAAATAAGTGATCAGACAGTTCTTAACATTGATGTGACTTGTAAGCTCATCAGCTGTGTTTGTAAAAGGATGGCGAGATGAAAGTCATACAGCAGGGCTTTCAAAGAGCTGTTTTTCTTGTCACATCACCACGCAAACTCAGCAGTTTCAAATGTTGGTTTTTCAAAGGTTTTCTGTGATGTAAAATGTCTCAGTGTGTATTGAAGGCCACATTGTGGACATGGTCTAAGTCTGTTTCACAAGCGGTAAAGCACATACAGAGTACACACACACACACACACACACATAATCATCCATATTTAAAGCAGACAGCAGCTTGTGTCTCCATCCAGTGAGCACCTGTAAATAATGCAGTGTTAAAGGTAGCAGCCAGGAGGGGATTAGAGGGCGAACAGGTGGATGAACCCCACCCCCCACCATCACCCCAACCTCCACCCATACACCCCACCCATACACTACCACGACACACTGCCATGCCAAGCCTGACACTCAGCTTCACCATCCGTAGTCTTAACACCACAGGTGCTGAGCTCCAGCATGGCAGGCCCAAGGGGGCTGCCGGTCTTCCCTCTCGCCATACTCAAAGCAGTGATGGGCAATAAAAACACTTCACACCTTAAGTGAAAGATACAACTTTAAATATTTTACACACATTCTGCATATGCAATTTATCCACACCTAGCTCTTAGGAGCAACAACATCTGGTAGCTGTTGCTTTAGAGGCAATTAATTCTTCATCCAAGCGACCAGGGTCCTTTCTGAAAATGTGGGAGAAGGACTAAGATGAGTACAAATACCCACTGGTGAATCAAATATTGTCACAATTTTTGGCAATTAATTTTACAGCATTCAAAGGCATTGAGAAACTTTACAATTTGGGAATCTATTGCTATAAAAGTGCAATTTCAATTAATTTCTCAGCATTTTCAAAAGGGGAAGAAGGGAAACTAATGTAAACTTATTTAAGGATACCAATGGGAAAAGTTCTTTCTCAGTTAACTAAATATGAATTGAATTCATGTTGGGGGGGGAGCCATATTAGAACTGATAAAGCTATAGGCTAATGCACTCAGAGTTAGGTTCTTTTTAAGCAAGAGACAATGACAGGAGATAGAAATGCTAATTTTGTGTCCTGACAACATTCAAGCCAGAGGCATTTGTGTCCCCCTTACTGATGAATTTAAGAGATAAATCGGCTAAATAACTGACTGAGTGCAATTTTGGAGGAGCATGTGTCCGTGGAAAGAAAAGAGATCTGGGTAATGATGAAAAATGAATGTATGCTGAGGCCTGAAGAAAAACTAAACCAAAGATTTTAAGATAGCTTATGGTGACTGAGTAACTGCTGAGTTAATACTTTTGGCTATAAACATTTAGGTTGATTACACTACTTTGACTTCATCAGAAACTGACCTTTGAAGACACTAAATAAAACAGGTTATCATGATGGAGTTAAAACAACACCTAAGTGGTATATTGAGTTAGGACTGATTGGCTTACAACTGTTCATGCTCAACTCTTTTTCATCTTTAGTACCGGAAATCACTGCTTTCCTGTTGTCTGAATGGCCTTAAACATTTACCTTCCTTCTGCACTGATAGGATTTCTTTGTTTATTGCTATCTTTTCCCATGGGAATGAAAGTAAGTTTGGAGTTCAATGCTAGGTGAGAACTGTTCTGCATTCCCATGTACTGTATAACAGCAGACAACAGGAGATATTACCTTATGAAATGGTGTTTACTATGACCATACTGCCACACATTTTCCAAGGCCTGTGTCCATGCAATGGGTGTGAGAACCACCACAATGGCATCTTGGCAAGGTTATAAAAGAACAAAACAGTCCTTTGTCAGTGTGAAAAAACAGGGTAGTCAGATGTTTCAATATCAGCACCAAAATACATTTCTGTTGTGAGAGAATTTTACCGTTTAAGGTCAAAGGGGTAAAAAATGACTTGTTGTGGTGGGTAAAAATCACTGAAACTCTCCACAGTATATTTTAAGTCATAATGTACTTCCCGTCTTCTATTTGTTTGGGTTTGGCTGCTGTTTTGGTGAATGGAGAGTTGAGTCCCAGTGCAGCAGGTAAGCTTAAACTACTGTAATCTTGTTTCCTGTGAGCCTGTGTGGAGGGTGGGGTTAAGGTGTTAGATGGACACTGGTTGTACTGGCTGTTTATCATAAACACAGCCTAGCCCAGAGAGGTCCATCTGCTTTGATTTTATTTAGTGATTCCCCCCAGGGGCCCTGAGCTGGAGCGAGAATAACAATACTTGAGCCCATCTGTTCCTGTAGAACCAGCCCCGGCTAAATTACCACACGCTACGAGCGGCTGGCATATGCTGTGGCATAAAGCTACAAGAGGGCATTGTGTGCCAGCTGTTCTGTTGACAAATACTTATCTGGCACTTCTGAAGTCAGCTTGCTAAGCTGGTTTCAAGTTTGACTGAAAACTAAACGGGGTAAGGTGTGGAATAGGGTTCCTGTGGGGGAGATGCATGTATAATACATGCCGATTTATTCCAGGGTATCGCTTTGTCAGAGATTGTCTGGGGAATTGGGTCACTGGATGTAGAATTAATCTGAACATATAGGGCAGATACTAGACTAAAGCCAACCAAGTGATCAAAACAGACTAAACTTAATCTTTCTCATCCCCCTGTAAGCATAACAAGCTGTGATCATATTGTGTTGTATGTTTACAAGTCAGTGGATGATCGCCATTTCAGAGGCCTAAATTGGGCTTGATCATAGTAATCCTATCAGTGAAGAATCAGATCTTTCTCAGGGTGGATAATGCACATTGAAAACACACCAAAAAGACAGATTTTACATGAACTTACTGCTACTGTCACCAAAATCTTCCTAGATAAGAACTACAAAATAATGATAGTAATAATAATAATACATCCTTAATACAAAAATACACAATTGCATCTCCTTGAAAATGTATACCCACTACTTCTGTTTGTTGCACTGCCTCTCTCTGAGCCCTTGCACCTCTAATGCTGGTGAGTATGATCACTACCTCTTGCTGACAGCACTGTCAGGGTTAGGTTTAGGGCTTACAACACAATTTTTATTTTTATTAATAGAGTAATAATCAAAGATTTGCACTTTCAGGAAGTGGTGTAAAGTTACTCTTTAAAAATGGAAATTTTGCTGAATGCCCCCATTCATTTCTAATGTGATAGAGTTTTTCTCTTTTAGCTACTGCAGATTGTATCTGTCCGTTAGAGCTGCAATGATTAGTCAATCAACAGGAAACTAATCAGCAACCATATTGATAACTGAATAATCATTTTAGTCATTTAAAGGCGCAGTGTGTAGAATTTAGTTGCATCTAGTGAAACAGACTAGGCAGAAATGGAATATAATATTCATAAGTATGTTTTAGTGTATAATCACCTGACAATAAGAATCACTGTATTTTTGTCACCTTAGAATGAGCCATTTATATCTTCATAGGAAGCGGGTCCTCTTCCATGGAGCCTGCTAAGTTGCACCATCATGTTTCTACAGTAGCCCAGAACGGACAAACCAAACACTGGCTCTAGAGAGGGCCTTTCGCATTTTTCGTGAGTTTCAGGGCCACTGTAGCTTCTCCTACATGCTTGCAGTGGAGGGTGGTTGCAATCTGAAACCTCACCACTAGATGCCACTAAATCCTATAGACTGCTCCTTTACGCAAAAGTACCAAAAAGGTTTCAGCTTCTCAAATGTGAAGATTTAATGTGGATTTTAGACTGTTGGTCAAACAAAACATCTGAAGGCGTCACCTTTAACTTCGGCAAATGGAGCAGTAATTTTGAAATATTTTCGACACATTATAAGACAAACAATGAAATCTATGAAAATAATTGTTAGTTGCAGCTCTACTCTCAGTTACTTGTTGATATCAAATAAGTTAATGTTAATTTTAAAGCAACATATTGCATGTCCTTCACAATTTTGGTTTTAGTTCATCAATGCAACATGGCAGTGTGTTTTTCTCTACTAATTCACTGAGTATTACAGTCCAGGAATGACCCCAGACACAAAGCATATGATATTGGGTAGCAGAATAGAACCTACTGTCCATAGTATCTTTCATCCTTGTTATTTCAGTGAAATAATTGAATCTCTCTCAATGCAACATAACCTGCTGAAGAAAAAAAATGACATTATGCTCACCATCTTTTGTGAATAAATGTTTGTGACAAGGAGATGGCAATCTGAAAACTCACCAACCTCCACTTAAGCAGTACAAATACACAAAGTATACAAGGTCTGCCATCATTCTCACATTTACTCAGAACATAATTGATGAGCAGTGTCTTACTCAGGCTCCAACAACTTCTTGCTGTAGTTCACGGGTTTATTAACATACAGTCATACGCCACTGGTTCTTGACAAGTGGCGTATGACTGTATGTATGAGCCTGAGTAAGACACTGCTCATCAATTAAAACATCCCTTACGGTGGGAGTTAAACTATAGAGTGGATAGTTTAATAAAACCGTACAAACATGCCATGTACCCTTCAAAATGGGCTTTATTTTGTTAACATTTACAGGAACATCACTGACATTAATTTCCACCCGTTACATATGTCTATACTGTACAGATGCAACAGAAAAATCAAAATCCCATCCTCTGTTTCTGAGACTTCTCTTATAGAGAATGTGCTCCAGTCAGTGACAAGCTTCAGCAGTGCAGAAAAAGTTCACACAGGACGGTCCCCTGTCAGAATCCCTGGGACAGTGGAAGCAACCACGGAGCAAAATGGAAGTTGTCAGCTGGAGTCAAATTTATAAAACGCCCGTACACACAAATATTATTCTCACAACTAAATCCATGATTAAGTTGCGATTTAGGAAAAATATATATAATGCTGATGCCAACATCTGCAGTTTGTTATCTTTATCCAATTTTGTGTTATGTATATATAAAAACCATCAAATACTTTATATCTTGATCCAGGGTATGATTGGGATACTTATGGTATTCTTTAAAACTGGAATACAATGGCATCAAGGATAAAGTTTTTCATTTTTAATTTAATTTTTGTCTTTAAATACATATACACAGTGCCTCAAGGTTACCAGCCTTGTGCCTCTTCATTACCCATCCATTGTTAACTCTACACTGTTCAACGTGTCATTATTAACATTCAGTAGTTGCTATGAGACAGCGTAAACTAAAATAACTCACTTCAAACATAGGGTATGCAAACCTTAAAGTATCATCAACCCTATTTTATTTTCTTTAGAAAAAAGGGACGACATATGAGTTTCTAATATGATTAGAATATAATAAATAATAATATTTGATCACAACTTTTTTGTTATCTGGTGCACGGCTGGAAATGTCGCATGTCACATCTTCATGAAAGGCAGCGAGAGTCAATACTTGCTCCTCTTCACCCATAAGGAAATGAGACCTGCCATGACAGGCAGAGAGAAGGCTTCGTAAACATAAAATATAATTTAGATTTAGTCATCAACACAATGAGTCAGAGACTAACAAACACTGCATGTGAAATTCTTCACATCACACTCTTACTTTAAAGAAGAACCACCAGACTTTTCCAGTATTTCACCTCATTGACCCTATGAATGCATGGAGTGCTCTACCGACCGGCTTTACAACAGCAGCCATTGTACAAGTCTCCCTTCATGCATTTATCTGGCATCTACTCTGCATTAGCAATGCAGGCCATTCTTTACAGCTACAGAGGAGAAGCAAATTTGTATTCTGTAACGCAAAACTCTGATGTCTCCCAACCAACAAATTAGCACTCACTGTGACTTCCAATGGGAGAGGAAAAAAATAAGCAAAACCTAAATGTTTCCTGATAGGTCCACTTGGGGACAGAGCAATAGTGCAGCATTGGTTGAGCAAGTATGCAGTAAAACGTGAGACTTTTACAATGGCTACATCTGTTTCTGCAAAACATATACTGTAAAGACATTTACACAGTGTGATGGGAAAATATGCAAACCGGTTTCACAAAGAGCAGAATGCTCTGGTCTTAATGCAACTGCACAGTAGGTTGACATCTATACTGTTGATGTTACTACCTGGAGAACTCTATGCTACTAAGAGATTTTACACAAGTTTTTAGAACAGTACACACAGGTTTGGATGAGGATTTGCGCACTGCATTGATTCCTTTATGTGGCGTTATGGAAAGCTCCCGTCTTTTACAGTGATTAAGAATAGCAGGACTCCTCTTTTCTTAAGGTAAATGAGGTGGCCAAGGTCCTCCTGCTAGCTTGTCTTGTTTTTGTTGCACATGTTTTGTCAGTTGCGGCGACACGAACGTGCCCTCCCACCCATCGTCTCCTCCGTCCTCCCTGAAAAGGGAGTTAATCTTCATAAGGCCTACCTTTGTTTCATCATCCACCACCAACGCTCAGCTGTCAGACACAGGGAAGCTACATAGGACTACATGAAGAACACAACACTTCAACTAATGCACAGTGCAAATAGGCTTCTCCCCCTCTCCTCCATCTCAATCTTTCAAGATGGACAGGCATTAAGGAGAGGTGGGGTGGAGAGGGTTAACTCTGGACAGAACCCCTGCTGTCAGGTAGCCTTTCTTCTTTTAGTTTATTTTTCATTTTTGGTCTTTCTGGGAATCTCCTGCCCTGAGGGAGGGGTAGGTGGAGTTGCCGAGGGGCTGGGGAGGGAGGGATGGGGTTGGAGGGGGGATTCTACTTGTACAGGCTCATAGTAGGGCTCTGGTACATGCACATGTAGGCGTCGCACAGCAGCCGTCGGGCCTGACCCTGGATGCTCTTGGGATCCAGGGCGTGCAGATCCTCTGGGGTCATTTTCAGGTAGGCCTCCACCTCTGGACAGGGAGACACCTGGGGGATGTTGAAACCATTCTGCCCTCCTGCAGAGCCACATGCACAGTTATTACAAACAACATAATAAAACAGTAAAGTCAATAGGGTTTGAAATACTAGATAATTAATATATACTGCATCAAGTTAAAACACGGTGTCCCACAAGTTACCAATGGCAGAAATGTGTATCAAATTAATTATCGAATACTCACTTACTCACACTGGTACTTAAAATGTTATAAAAAAAAAAAAATTATAGATAGATATAGAAAATAATAATTATTGAAAAAGGAATTAAAGCTTAAACTTTTTAGTCAATTAATCAATTAGTCGTTGTTGTTTACAGTTTACATCCATGTCTGTCCAGAATCATCTGATATCTGTAGTGAAGACTCTGAAGGAATTTAATAAAATGTATTAAGTGTATTTTCTTTTTATGTGTTCATATGCTTGGCAAATAAAGCTGATTCTGATAGAGCACAAGCTTCAGAGTGAATTACTGAATACTGAATTTGTTGCAAAGAAACTTCAAATTCTGAAACGTGAATCCTTCACACACATCTTCAACCCTGTACTATAGAGGATCTATACAATCACCACAGTTTCAAGGCAGGCATCCAAGATTAGGGTCACTGATTCAGTATGATGTCACAGTCAAGTTGACTTTTGACCACAGTAACCTTGACCTTTGACTACCAAAATCTAATCAGTGCATCCTTGAATCCAAGTGGAAGTTTGTTCTGGATTTAATGAAATTCCCTGCAGGTGTTCCTGAGATATCGCATTCACGAGAATGGGGCAAAGGTGCGTACGGATGGACGGATAAACCATAAAACATAACACCTCCAGTCACAGCTGTCACCAGTGCAGAGGCATAAAAATACTCAGCAACAAGTCTGATAATGGGTCACTCATATAAGTCGTTTTTTTTAATTATATAATTTATTTTCTGTATTTTCTGACATTTCACTGCTCAAACAATTAATCATAAATTTAATTGGCTGATTCATTACAATAAATGTAAATATTAGTTGTAGTCCTAATAGCGGTTTTATCCAGGTCAGATTGGAACTAAATTTATTGCTGTTATTAGAGTTGCTGTGGCTGTCATGTTTGATGTGATAGGAAGAAAAGTCATGCTGTAAGTCTTACAGTGCGCTACAATGTAACAAACCACAACTTTGGTCCTAAGTATAAACAGTAATTTAGAGTGTATGTTTGTTTGGTGTAGTGATTAAGGAGTATAGTCTACTACTGGATTTCTGAGGCTCTATTATATCATTTGTGTCACCAAGTGCTGTGAAATTCTTTCTCCAGTGTAACAAAAACAATATTCCTGTGCATATCCTGGAGAACACCTGCATTTCAAGGATCAGTTTGATGTTATAACAAACCCAAAATCAAAAAGCCATGACACCTACCATCACGGTCAGCCATGCTGTCAAAGAAGAGCCAGGCGGAATCTGCGCTGCCATACTTGACGAAGGCCACGTAGTGACTGGTTTCAATACACAGCACAGCGAACAGCTCCATCCTTTGGCGGGGAAAACTGCCCTGCCGCCCCGTACCCTCTTGTAGCTCCTTGGGGACAGACAGTTTACCGTGCCGATGGGTTTTTCGTCTTGGGTGGAGGTGAACCTAAATCAAATACAAGCAAACACCATCATGCTTACTGTTTGTTACCACAGCCTATAAAAGTTTGTCTGGAGGACAAAAGAAAATAAAAGATTTATACTACATTTAATAATTCATACTGTGAGATGGGCTATTTAGACATAACCCAATATTATTTCAATAAAAGCACTAACTATTGTAAAGTCAGGAAATGACAGACTATGTGTTACAATCTACTGTAGAAGCCACTCTTCTGCAACATAACTTCTGCATTAAGACAGCGTCATTTCTTTGGATTTGGCGCCCCCAAATGGATCATCTTGACCAATACTTTTACAACTTGATTTTTGTTTAACTAATGTTGCAACAATGCCCTCTGTTGTTTACCTGTGTATTGCACTTTTCACAGAACTGTTTAATCTTGCCAGCAGTGATATCCCCGTCCTCATAACAGTCTCGGCACTCGTAGAGAGCCAGGCCACCACAGATTCGACATTCCCTGGGAGCTGCATGGTAAAAACACATATGTTCATTACTGCTGACACACTGCACAGAAGTGTAGTTCTTAAGCATGAAAACAAGAAAAAAGGGTTCCTTCATCGCAACTGATTTGCAGTGACAACACAGCGGAATTTCATTACAAAATGTGACAGATCTGTGAATCAACATTGATCGGCAAGAACACACATTTACACACAGCAAAAAAAAATTATTAGCCACAACTCACTGTCTTCAAGAAGGTCTGTGATGTCTAACTCTAGTGAGGGGAAAATCTTGTTGAACATTTTGAAGTCCTTGCCGAAGCGGGGCATCTGGATGATAAGGCAGGAGGGAGCCTGGGGGTCAGGAAAAACAGAGAAAGAAAAAGCTTATGTAGTCATCAACAAAGCAGCGTGGACATATCAGCAAAGCTCACAGGAACTGAAACCTGTAGCCAAAGGGCTGCCAGAACAGAGTCTATACAATGTACTTGATATCCATCACGTTACAGACCTAAACAATTAAGTCTGAAAGTAAATAGAGATGAAAGACAATGTTGGTTCTTTGTGTGTAACTTTATCGAATTAAATATATTTAAAGGTAATTAAAGATAAGGAAATGAGGATATAAAATTCAAAATGTGATTTGTAAGCTGTCTCATATTTTGGACTGCGATCTATGTTTTAAATTTCTTGTTTAAATTATGTGACTGATCAGTAGTGGAAATATGTAGATCACTACATGAGGTGACACTACATAGTATGAACTTTTTTTTTTTCTTTCTGTCTTACCTAAAAAGCATTTCCATCTCCTCATCATCATTCAGCAACCAAAACACATTTAATCATTTCGTTAAACCTGATTTACAAAAGGATCAATTACACCTACTGTATGTACCCTTATTAAAATTACAAATGTGCTTTCAGGTTTTACAATTGTTACAAGCCATTCCTACAGCACACACTGGAGAGGCTAAACGCATCCTAGGTGTACTGTATTTATTGTTTTCTCTGAAACTTGAAGACTTAGAAACCAAATCCACCCATAAGTGAAACCTACTTTTCACATTTGGCTTATTTTTTCTGAATTTGAATTCACCCTACACACCACACAGTCCATTTACATTCTCCTCAGGTCTGTTGTCTGCTTTTGTTGGATAACAAAGCTACATTTTTAATAGTAATTTAGTTGCAAAAAAGTTGGAATAATATTTCTCACTGACATGATTAAGTTCTGGGCATCCATACTCTGTCTCTTATGTCTTTGAATTTGATTAACCTTATTGAATTAAAACATATTTTCTTACCACTACAGTGCAACTAAAAACATTAGACATAAAAATGGTAAACAGTTTCATGAAAGGTCATTTTAATGCTCAACATATTGTCAAAAAACTTGGGTTGTCTGACTGTATGACTATAATTATTATCTACAAGTTCAGTCTGACAAATCCAGCCACAATATTACCAATCTTTCTACTTAAATCAAGCTAACCCGTTTTTTAAAAAGTTTGAGCAAAATTAAATTTACCTCTGCAAACTTTAGGTCGCTGTTAATGAAAGACCACTCAAGGAGTTGCTGGATGGTGGGAACTCCAACCTTGTCTTTCTTGTCCATGAAAATCTGGTAAAAGTAACAGTCCTGGACCTTCTGTCCCGCTGACCTGGAGAGCGAAATGTATTAATTTATCTTTTCAGGTTTTAAAAACAACAAGATATCAAATGGACTTAGTGTAGTATCTACCAGTGATATTTACATCATTTAGATTACTATGACAAGCAATTAAGGCTTATTAAATGAGGAAATTCCTGTCTAAGGTTTTTTCAACTCGCTGCAGAATAATTATGGAAGTACAACTTCATAACCCTGTAGTACGGAAGATAGAAATGATATCCCTAGCTCTCTAGCCATTTTTTCTGATCATCTGAGTTGCAAAGATTCTTAAACATGACAATAAAGGGAATTTCCATACTATGACCAAATAACTCCTACAGTTAAACCACCGTGCCCACGCTCTCCGCTGTTCAATCTTCAGTGTAATCACTGCAACAGAAGTGAAACATAATCTGACTGTGTAAATCTACATATTACAGATTTAGAGAAGGTCTGGTAAATTTCTGTGGCTCAGCAGTGATGTGTGCATAATCATACTTGCAGAGTCTGGTAAGCAGTCTGCTAAAGGGTGACAACTACACTGATGTTCATTACTGTATCCCACACGGTTTTATGTATGAAAAGTAATAAATGTATCATTAAAGTATTTCAAGCATTTCTTCTGCTCTTTAAAACTGGCAACTAAAACATTACTCGAAATATCGCTTTGCGGTTGCATGCCTCTGCCAACCAGTCAAGTTGCAGTTTACATCCATGTCTGTCCAGACTCATAATATCTGTGGTGAAGACTTTGAAGGAATTTAATAAAAAGTATTAAGGGTATTTTCCTTGCATGTGTCCACATGTTTGGCCAGTAAAGCTGATTCTGAAAGAACACAAAGTTTTAGCCATACAGTAGATGATGCTTCAGATATTGATGTTGCTGCAAAGAATCTACAAATTCTAAAATGTGGATGTTTCACACACATCTTCAACCCGACAGCACAAAAGATCGAAACAATCACCACATTTTCAAGGTGGGAACCAAAGATTAGTGTCACCAATTCATGATCTGACCAAATGTGAAATATGGTCACAATCACCTCTTCTGTTCCTGAGTTATGGTGTTGAATAACGGCCAGCAAAGTTTGTTGTGATGTCACAGTGAAGTTGACCTTTGACCTTTAGGATATAAAATGTCATCACTTCATCATATTATATTAGACATTTGTATGACACTTTATCATAATTAGCATATGACTTATGGCCAAAAATGAGTTCCGTGAGGTCACAGTGACTTTGACCTTTGACCTAATCAGTTCATCCTTGAGTCCAAGTGAATGTTTGTCCCTGACGTAATGAAATTCCCTCCAGGCATTCCTGAGATATGGTGTTCACGGACATAGGATCACAGTGACCTTGACCTTTGACCACCAAAATCTAATCAGTTCATCCTTGAGTCCAAGTGGACGTTTGTGCCAAATATGAAAAAATTCCAGAAGAAGAAGACATAAGACAGACAGACGGATGGACAACCCGAAAACATAATGCCTCCGGCCACGGCTGTCGCCGGCACAGAGACATAAAAACAATGTAACAAACTGTTTCAGTAAGAACAATACACACATTTCAAGGTTGTGTTTGTATCTCTTTTGGGCCTTTGGCCACTAGATGTAGCCAAAGAGGTTTTGTACTTTTTTCATGAGACAACTAGCCTTTACCTTAGTTTGAGCAACGGATCCACCCTCAGTATGTGATGGAAAAGGATATTGAGAAACTCCTCAGGATCTGCAGCACAAGATGAGATTTGAGACTCTTGGGGGCAACATTCCTATACAAAAGCTACCCAACAGTGCGGACACTGATCGATAGATTTCATTTGTATGCTAAATGCATGTGTATGTTAAAATAGTTTTTTGCTTTTGTTTCCTTTTGTTTCTCATGATTTGCAGCAGTATATGCTTCCAAAGAGTTGATTTTATCTTTAAAAAGTTTTTAAGTTGTAATAAATTAGTATAGCAGCTCATTCATCATAATAATAATAATAATGATCACTTCAAAATTCATAGTCACAAGGGGGACCTGGCCCAGAAAGAAACACCAGTACAAAGCTGAAAAAGCACAAACTCATAATCATGAATACAGTGAAAAATTATGAGAAATGATTGACAGACCAATAACAGAATTATGTATCTCATCCTCCTACCTTTTTCTTCAGATGTAAACCCAGAGGCAGCTTCTACTTTCTCCAGGATCCTCCTTAGCTTCATCACTTTAGTGGCACATACATACCCGTGTCTGGAGGACAAAGACCAATGAAGTTACAAGCTGGTCTGTTTTGTATCATATATCTGAATTTAAATGATGTGTTAACTCTTATTTGAAAGTCCTGGAGAAACTTTAGCGTTCTAGGCTAGGACAGAATTTTTATCTGTCTATAAAAAAAAAAAATAAAAGTAAAAAATGCATGCCTAAAACAGGTGATGAGAAAACCTACAATATGGCCAAAGTCAAAAATCCCAAAAGCTCTGTAGCTGCAGACTCACATGCGCAAAGGGTTGACTATCTCTGTGCGCAACAGCTCTTGGGTCTCTCTGTAATACTCCACATCAGTCTTTGAGCGTGGTCTCAGCAGAACCGTGTCCAGTACTGAGCTGAAGGAGAAAAGACTGCAGAGCAGAATAAACAAACCGAGGAATTAAAACGAGTGCATCTATAATCTAATTTATCTAAGTTTAATGAAGATCAACCTATATCCTTGGGTGATATTCACCTTGTATTAAACAACATATATCATCCAAAAATATCAATGTTGTAAACCTTCATATGATGCATGTAATGCAGTTTGTTTCTATTTATTGTGCAGTTAATTAAAAAATACTTTTGGTAGCTTGAATTTCCCTAGTTTTCCTTGGAGGTCTTTTTTTTATTACTTCTGGATTGATTAAATGTAAAGATAGAATACAGAACTCCAAATTGGTTGAAGCATATTTAAAGCATGGGATCTCCTGTAGTTTGGGCTGACTGCTTTGTTCAAAGGCCCTTTGGCAGTGTTGGCAGAAACAACAGACGCACCACTGTCCACCAGCCAACTCACAGCTGGAACACACCCTCCTGTTAGAGCCAGTGGTCAAAATCAAAACAGTTTACTAATAAGCTTCTGCCTCTGGGCAAACACAGCACCGCTGGCTGAGGAAGCACATCAATCAATATGACTAAACTCCTAAGACCATATAATATAAAATGGCATTCACTGTAGCAGATAAAGTATTTACTGCTGGATTAAAAGAGTACTGACCAGAAGAGGGTTGAATCAAGGTAGCAAGAGTTGTAGTGGCCCTGGATGCCTTTCTTTTTTCCCACCATGACATCCAGACCATCATTTTCTGTGCGGGGAGGAGTGTTCTCATGTACTACCTCACTCAGGTAACCCCCAAATGCTGCATAAACACAAAGAGCACAACTGTAAACACGAGGCATTTGGGAACAATAAGGAGCTTTTTAAATGTCTTTTACTGACATAATCATCCCCATTCATCCTGCTGACTCACCAATGGAGTTGCAACGCTCTATAGGGTTGGAGGAGTGGTGCAGGGACGGGAAGCGGGAGTCGGGCCGGCAGCATTTGAGCTTCACAAACAGGGCTTTTTTGGGAGGGCAGGTAAAGTATCGCGTACCTTTGAAGGTGCCATCAGTGCAACCAGGGCACTCTTCTTCCTGGAGGAGAAAGTCAGTCAATATCACAAATTGGAAATTTGTCTCAGGGTCGAGGGTCTAAGGACAACATCCTTTGTTCTTAGACCGTCGATTCCAATAAGGAAAAATTCATCCCAAAAAAACCCTTGAACAGGGGAAAAAAATGGTTGAAATCTAAGGATCTGGGGAGCGAGAACCTGGGACTTGCTGATCAGGTATTTTGAATCAGACTTTACTGACCCTTTTTTTTTAGCAGTGTCACTGGCTGTTAGCAAGGGATACTTTCTGTCAACACTGGCACATGTGCATACCAACAATCATGAGTTAAATGCTGTTATAACAGTTTTCTGCATTTTAACTGCATTAAATCATGTGGTAATAACTTACAAACAAACCCAAACAGTTACAGAGTAAGCAGTTGTATACTAGTTAAAAACAGAACTGAGCAAAAGCAGAGTTAGCTGGGGGAAGGGTCAGGTTGCAGTCACTGGCCAGTGAATAGCAATAACAAAACTAGTGTTGCAACTGAAATATCTGAACAACATACATATAGACTAAGGCTGTGGTGCTGAGTGGAGCAATATCAGCTTATAATAGCAGCAGTAGCAGTAAGATGTATCGAGCCAGATATTGAAATAGAACACTGTTATGTGAATTTGTGTGTAGTTGCCAATCAGATAGATCTGCTAAATAATGGCTCATCTGTTTTCACAAAAGAAAATTTCCTGCACTGCTTGCACACAGATTGCAAATGATTCCAGCATTCTGTTTCACAAGTTGTTGTTTTTCTTTTTTTATTGACACATGAAAATTGAAGATAAATTTGCAAGTTCCACAGTCCTCTCACGTGATCAGTTAAATGTGTCAAGTTTAGCATGAGAGGAATGATCTCATGTTGCAAGTCAAAGCCTGTGTGTTGCACATTTGGTGAAAAAGGCACCTGGGTGGCATTAATGACTTCATGTTCCTACTTCAATCTATGGTGAGAGCTTAAGCTGTCAATACGTATTAACAGTTGAAAATAAGAGAAAGTGTAATACTCACACTTGAAAAATTGCACAGAAAAGAATCAGTGGAAATGACCAAGATGGGCCCATTCTCACACATGCGCCATTATTTAAAATGTCAAACAAACACAGACTAGCAAAGCATTGAAGTACCACAAAGCAGAACAGTCAACATTATTTGTAACACTATTATTATACAGTATCCGTGATTTTTCCCCCCCCACTTACTGATACTGAAATCTAAATCTGACTTCCAAGTTAACATTACTGTGTTGTCTCACCAGCTCCAGCCCAGCCAAAGGCTCCAGCAGGCCAGGAGGCAGACCCACCCAACGGATGACACCACACAGTGGAGGGTTCTCTTTCACCTCCACCAAAGAGCCCACCTCAAGACCTGGTTGTCCTCGGGGAGGCGTCGGCGGCCGCGGCGAGGGAGGGGCAGCAGGTGACGGGGGTTCAGGCTGCTCTCCCATCACTGATTGCACAGACAGGGAGAGAGGCCCATGACTCATGCTGTCAATGGGCCCGGTCTTCCGGTTCAAGCTGAAGGGCAGAGAGTGGAACTTGTTGTCACCGGACAACGAGGGCGGGGTCTTAAAGGGTGGCGAGGACTGGTTGAAGTCTGGGGGTGTGTCAGTAAGTGACTTGGCGGGGTCTTCCCCAACTGCAGGAGAGAAACCAGAAACCAAAACTCAATCTTCATTTCATGTAGACTGTGTTCACCAACAAAGAAATGTTCGTCCTTAAAGGGTAACTTAGGAGCAAGCTGAAAATCCCTGTTTCACTGATCTTCTGGTTTGCGTGCACATGTAACAGTGATGTCACAATGTATTTAACATACTGAGGACACTTCTATTACAGTGCAACAATGTGGTATCATCAACCAATAGAGATCCACAAAAATAAGATTTTCAGCTGGTGTTAAGTTACTCTTTAATAACACCATCCTAGAATAGAACCTGAACACATTTACATCTTTTAGGATTTCTACCAAAAAATATTTCCTCAGTGTTTCAGGACATTTCCATACTTGGGCCAACTAGAACCTTTCTGTAACATGAGGACATATTCCTCTTGCCAATGAATGCCATGATTGGTAAAGTCATATTTTCCAGTATTAATGCTCAGCTGGTACATTCTGGCTACTATTTGGCGAGGTGTTATAGCCATCATATCTGGAAAAATCTTGAGCAAAGTCTCTGTATTCTAAAAGGTATCTAAAAATACATTTACAGTTCATTTTAGTTGGAGAGACTTACTCTTCAGGTTATAAACAACACAAATATTTCCAAATCTGGCGCAGAAGTATCTCACTTTGTACGTGATATAATGTCTCAAATTGTGCTCTGTGGATTTATTAAAGTTGATGTGCCACACTGTATTCTTCACATCCAATGTGTGTTATGAGCATCGGTTGACATGCATTATTGTGATATGGACTCACTGAGGATGAACTAACATGATTGTTTCAACTTTCCATGTTACACTGTCCATACTGTATTTACATACAATTTGATCATAACTGCTGGGAAAGTGATGTTGTAGCCTGCAGTATAGATGGGGTGTCTAGTTGACATTTGAAGAAGATAAGAAGAAGAAAATATTTAAAAGATACTTGTGGAGTGGTCCGGTCTTGTGTGTATAGTGCTAAAAACTTATCAAAAGCTCATAAAGATTCTTCATGACGAACCCCCTGAAGACCTGACGGAACAAGTCTTCATCCAGGCTCAAGTATTTGGACTAAGTGTGAAAATGCCCTTAGTCAAGGCGTGATGTGTGGTACACAGACTTCTTTTCCTACTTAATGTGTTGCTGTGCACTTCATTTGTGCAATGTCAAATTCACAATTTTCAGAGAAGTCACACTTGGAATCAGTTTTCTTTGAAAATTGAGTATGACAGGTGCTTTGTGGAACAAATCCCACCTTTCAAAACACTGATTATTCAATTTAAAACAATGCATTTATGGAAGGGGAGTGTCACCCTGTTTAAGAATTCACAAAAGAATTCCTTGAACCAGGACATTTGAGTCCATACAGAAATATCCTATGCTAAACATAAAAACTGGAGAACTTAGTGATGTCACTGTAATTAAATATTTGGCACTGCCATAAACATGTTTTTTTTTATTTTATTTATGTGCAAGTTGTCCTTGAATCAAAACTTGGAAATACTGGAACTTTACACCTTCTGCAGAAATGAGAAGCCACTGAAATTACCTCCCACTTCACTGGCATTGACACAACAACGCCATTAATATTCTGTAGTAAATGTGCCATATTTAACACAGATGGTCATAATAAATATATTAATTAAAACATTACAGATAAATCTTTTAATTTGGATTCATGATCGTTTGTAATTCTGTGGTTGCAACTCAACTCAGTATCTCATAAATGGAGAAAGTCATTACAACATTTATTGTTTGAGTAACCTCTGACTTACAACCTACAGACATCACAAGATCATAGCTTTCTCTCTCATTTCTAACTTTAAGAAAGAATGATGCAAGATCACAACTACTAACGAAAATATCACAACACAAACAAATATCATGAATTCTTCAACTGGGTGACATTCACCTTTAAGTTTTAAATTTATCCAAACACAGTTACTGACTAACTTGCACTATTCCCACATCGAGAGAACCACACAAGTTTGATGATCAGTCTGGTGACATCATGAAATAAAAACACCATGAAGAAAAAAAAAATCCATAACTCAAACGGTGAAATGTGCCCCCTGAAGAAGATGAAAGTGATACACATTCACAGATGAGTAAGCAGTTGTGAAAACACATCACCTATTTGTGACAGACCTCTCCTAATTTCTGCAATACAAACAGGAAAAAGAGTTTACATGCGTTAGTATTGAAATGCTATCGCAAGCACTGAAGCAGCTTGTTTTTGCCTTGATGGCAATAATAGAATCATTTTTAAACAATCAATTTTAATTATGAGTATTTTAGAGCTTGGTCATTTCATATTTGCCATAGAACTGAAGCACTTAACTTTTTCTTTTTCAGTTATTTTCTTTACAAGTTCACAGGTTTTGAAGAAAATTCATAGTTGTGCGTTTATTCATGATTAGGATACGAATCTTATCAATAATGTGACTATAAATAGAGTAAAGTGTTAACATTCATAATGCTGTGTACATGTAAAACACACTCAGTGACACTCTGCCTCCCGTCCTCTAGACTACAGGAAACATGTGATTTAATTTCTCAACAAATTCTTCACAACTGACATATATCGGTGATGACATGAGCAATGGATTTCCATTAAACAAAAATCTAATTTCCATCCCTACACCAACGGAAATACAAAAACAATGACACAATGTGCTGACTGAATTAGACAGCCCTGACACCAGAGACAAAGGCTTTTACTAATGCTTTGGCCCGCAAATAGTATAAGACAGAAATTTAAATCTTTTAACTGTGTCCAGCAGCCAGTTAAGGCGTAATCTGCAGCAATGTATGCAGCATTATTAAAAGCCGTAGAAAACACCAGTTACTCCATGCAGGTGGAATTCAACACTAAAATGGTGATGAAGGACATGACTAGTGGAAAGGTCTTTACAGCAAGCTACTACTACAAACTACTACTTTTTCTGTTAGGGTGATATATTTACTTCAAGCCTGTTGTAACTTCTTCCTGCTACCAGAGCTTTGTAATAACTGATTTTAACAGTCCTCCTCCTTACGCAGAGTCAAAAGGGTTTTTTTGTCCCAACATATAGTAATTATAGTACATGACCTTTACACTACACGTAGTGTCTAAAAATGATTTTGTATGGAACTCCATTTCTCCCACTTAAAAAAGACAAATATCCAGTGAACAATCTTCTATTCTTCACGATATATTATGACTTAAGGTTTTCTTGTAATTGTGGAGGTAAAATTTCAGAATTCAGAGATACACATCAGGGAAATCCACTCAGGTTTCTGAAGCATTTTGAGTCAACCATATTACATAACAAAAAAAAAAGTCCATTTTTACAAATGTGTCACTCCACATTGACTCAGGGGGATGTGTAAAAATATGCAACCCCCTCTTTTTTTATGATCCAAGTCTTTCTATTTTGTATGACACAACTTGAAGAGATGCCAGTTTCACAATGACATATACTTATCACTTGGAAGGAAATTTATAAGAACAAACAAGGTCACTAATCCTCACTTCTCGTTTTTATACGAGATATCTAAAATATACTTCTGCATAAACGGATATTAGAAAGCTCACGTACCAATTCAACTTCAAAACAAACAATATACAAAAATATATAATATATGGAGTGATTCAGACAGGTGGCTTCTTGGCTACATACTGTTTACGTGTTATTTTGAACTCATTGAAACGTCCCATAACACTATTGTAAGAGACTGTACCTCATAATTGCACTTCATACTAGGTTAAGTATTATTGTAAATTATAAAATTTTAAGAATACATTCCTCAGACGTGAGATATTGTGAGAAAAAATAGTGTAACCTTGTATTTTACAATTATGAAAAACCTTAAGTCATCTCAGTAAAAACAATGCAATTTTTTTTTAACTATGTGCCACATGTTTTAGAGGGTGGAAGAAACGGGTTCTACAACTATTAACAGTTTATTATGTGCTGGTTTTGGAGGACACTTCTCTTTAGAGCAACCTACAGTACCAGAGTGCATAAACCTTTTACCACGGGGTCAACCCAGTGACAGTGAAACCCCTAATCATGGCAATGTTAGTGTATTAAACTATATAAAAGCATCTATAAAAAGTGTGCCTTAGCAAAATAGATCACTGAGTAGCTTGTTGTAAACAGGAGCTTGCTGGTAAGATGGTTGACATCCCACGAGTACCCATATTTTACCTTCATCAATGTACCATGTGCTTTTGGATTTTGGCTGGACTGGGGGATCAACAGAGCTGCCATTTAAAGTATAGTAAAATTCAGACTTGCTCCTACTGCCACACTGATGACCTAATCCTGTAAATAACAAAAGTACATGAAAAAAAACACACACAGAGATAAGCAGAATGTATATGTGCACGTGTCCACTGTGCAAGTGTGTGTGTATGTGTTTATGTATGTTTTGTCACTGTGTTTTAACAGCGGACCGAGTGAGAAGTAAAATGATTGAAAATCTTAAGAAAAAGGTCAATTAATCAGAAACTTTAGAAAGTTTTCTCCACAAAAGAAACACAAGAAAAGAAATCAGGACAGCGGCACATTGCATTCACATCGAATCAAAGCAGCTGCAGCAGAAATCTCTCATATTTCGCATAAAATGGTGTTAAACCATTTGTTATTATTACACTTTTAAAGGGACTTTCCACCAAAAGTGTTTCATAGGTTGTTATTCTCAACTTTGCTTCCCTAAAATATTATAAATTTCATCAAGATGTTCTCTGTAAAACTAAGCATTGACGTCTTCTATCAGGAAATTGCATCAGTGGGATCAATCAGAATTTGTGAAGACATTTTCGGGAAAAAAGTAGCTCAGCTACTTGTTTATATTCACAGAACCACAACAACACAATTTGATGGAATGCCCCTTTAAGAACGATCACTCCACCATGCTGAGGGGATGTAAGTTAGGTTTGTATCATAACAGCGGTGCAGTACCTTTGCTCTTTGGTTTGCTTTGGCCAGAGGACGACTTGTCACTGTTGGTGCCTCTGGGGGCAAAACTGTGCTTTTGCAGCCTTTGTTCCTGCATGGAATATTCTGTACAGCCCAGAAATACATCCACATTAGAGGCACAGCACCCCTGTCAGCCTACCTTAAACTACCATGCACCACAATTTCTATTAGGCTACACTGTATCTCTTACATAGGCCACTTGCAATGTATGTAAATTCACATTAACCCTTTATTATTTTATTTATGGTTTTCCCTATCTGTCACTACATGAGTGTGGAAAAGAAAAGAAATTCCCAGAGCACTGATCACATCTTGCAATTTTTGATGAATGGACTTCAATAGCCAACAAAAAGTTCTCTAGACTTCATTTTAGTTTTCTTACACATGGCGAACACCGTTTCAAAATGCATGACACAGTATCTGAAGTGATCTGTCATGTGTAATGGTGTGTAATGCTACAGCCAGTGAAGTAATAACCTGGCCTACAAGAAATTAACAACAAATAGTGTGTTCCTTGAGGAATGTTCACGGCTTAAGATATTGTATTTAAATGCAAGAACGTAACAGTGTACAAGAGATAAAACTTTTTTTTGCCTCTCTCTTTGCAAACAAAGCTGATACTCGCAAATGAGGATTGCAACTTTCTAGTATTTTACAGAAGCTCTTAAGTAGCTCTACTTAGTGACAAAGTACACTTCATGTAGCCTGTCTACAGATTACAAAAGGAAAGGAGGAGATGACAAGTTTGTAAAATTACCAATCCCAATTCTCTAAATTTCCTGATTTCAAGTCTGAATAGTCAAAGAGGCGGCAGTAGCACACATAAACAAATCAATATGCCAATGTGGAGAACAAAGAGCCTGAGTATCTCACTTGACTTTCAAAAACAAGTGAGACATCAACACAAAAGACTCTCTGTTCCCGCTGCAAGCAAAATACAAACTCAGAATGCTCAGAAGGAGCTCAGAGCTGTTCCGAAGGGAAGGAACGTTGAATGTTTTTGGAAAAAAATGCTAAGGTTTGATGACAAACACAAGCTACTACTGTAGGTGACTCACCTGGCATTACGTCACAGATGGGGACGAGTCGAGTGTGCTCTAAACTGGCAAAATTACACAGCAGCTTCCCGTCGAACACACCATCCCAGTCCCCGATAGGATTGTCCTGAAAGAGTTGGAGACATGAGAACCTTATAACCCTCTCAGACGTTCTTCATCGTGGTAAAAACTGGTGCCACACGAATGCCTGACTTCCCACAGCAGCTCCTTCTCCCAGTAGTGGTGATTAAGGAAGTGAAGGTGTATTGTCTTGTCACTCTAATCCAAAAAATGACACTAGAGCTTGATCCTCTTTATAGCAATAATCTAATTGCTCATCTCATTTTCTTCACCTACACAACAGACCTTCCAACTCAAATCCTTCCCCCTGAAAGCTCTACTTTCTCTGCAAAGCACAACCACGCTATTCTTCTCTAGTTTGTAATCCAGGATTCTGCTCCAGCGGGATAATCTAAAATAAACGTGAGGCCAGTGGCACCAGCGAGAGAAGGCAGGGCGAGGCTGGACACAGAGTGAGGCAGAGCAGTGGGCTCTCCTCAGCTGCCTGCTGGCCCCTTGCCATGCTGTTGGGTCATACAGCACTAAGTCTTTACCTCACTCCCCGCGTGACTGCCTTGCCTTTGTGTGGGTGGCTCAGATGCACTGAGTGGGCTGTTGCTGCTGCTGCTGCTGCTGCTGCTGTTGGTGCTGCTGCTAACGATCAGCAGTCAAATGCCTCAGTTATGTGTTTCAATCTCTCTATGACTACAATAGCACTCCCGCCTGACAACAGTAGTCATAGATACCAGCTACTGTGATCCCAGGCAACAACACGTGTCCCTTAAATATAGGAATGAACGTTCATAAAAAAGTAAAACAAAAACAAAAACAAAAAAAAGCATGTCATGACAGAAAAACCTGAGATTCCCATTAAATCTGATCATTTAACTCTGCGCATTTAGGCTGACATCTGTAACTTTCTGCACATTGCCGCCCTCTGCTGAGATGAGGATGACTGAAATGAAGATCAAAACTCTGAGACAATCTTGAAAAATTATCTTCAATTTTCTTTCTTTCTTTTTTTTTTCCTAAATCAAAATTAAATGTATTTTCTTTGCGGTGTAACCACAGTAAATGTGCCTGTACTGTGAAAATCACATGAATTGATGAAGAAGTTACAGATTTCAACTTAAAAGTCTAAAACAATTCTTAAAAGTCATGCCTTTAATACCAAGGGCCAAGCAATAATCTGTATTCTAGGGAAACTGTTCATATTTTCACTTAACAAATGCTTAGGAAGTTTGGAGAGAAACAAATTCACCACCATCTTCATTTGCTACTAACTGACTACGAACAGTAGCAGGAGCCCTAAAATTAATTTAACTTTGCTTTCAGCCACAGTTAAAGTTCATGTTCTTCATTAATTCATTTGTTGATTTTTTTTTTTTTAAATAATCAATACATTGTTTGGTCTGTATGATGTCAAATGATGTTTGTAAAAAAAGCCATCAATTTCCCAGAGCCAAACATGATGTCTTAAAATTAATTATTTTGTGCAAACGTCAGTGCAAAACTCCTACAGGTACTCAATTTACAATTAAATGATTTGATTTGATAATCTGGAAGTTGCAAACGTTGGACATTTTTGCTTGATAAAACAATTATTTTCCGTCTATCAGCATCAGCATAATGATTTATTACTTATTCCAGTACTTGTTTAGAGATAGAGGGGGGTGTTTGGGTTGTGGTTACAAAGACTCTATTTAGAGAGAGTCTTACTTACCATGTCAACTCCCACATAGTAGCCCAGGCTCTCATTGCCTGGCAGTAAGTCACAAAATATGATAGTTCCTCTCTCGGGTCCCTCCCTGGTCTGCACTAGGACCCTGGAGTTGATCTCCAGTCGAGGGAAGTCCTGGTCCTCTTCCACCAGATTAACATGGTCCACCTCCAGCTCTCCCAGGTTGTCATCATCATCATCCTCCCAGAGTTCAAGCTTGTCCAAGGCCACGAACACGCCGCACTCATCCTCACAGCGGAAAAGTTGGCGGCCCTGGTAGGAGCCCTCCGTGAAGCCCTGGCCCCGGCCCTCCTCCTGAGAAAAAGAAGTGGAGGAAAAAAAGTAGAGAAAGAGACCATACAGGAGCAACAGATGAGCAATGTCATAAAAAAGGAGGGCAGAAAAGCTGCTTGCTCAGCATTCTTCAGGGAAGGGATGTCAACATCATCGAGCTGCGTGAGCATATGATCAATTGCTGCAGCAGGAACACAACTCGACTTACTGCAATGATTAATACATTCAAAAATCTCGAGTACAGATACTAGATGCTCTCACAAGACATACTGTAACATATTGGGCTTCTTTTCTAACAGGCAGGTTCTTTAGATATAAAAAACTGCCAAGTCACTACAATTGCTGGCATATATTAACAAAAAGAACACAGAGATCTCTACTTGGTAAGAGGCATGAAATCAGAATTTTATCTGGAGTACATGTGCCAACTGAAGCCTTTATATTGAGCTACAGTTTGAATGTTTGAGCTCCATCAGCCCACTCAAGAAGACTACAGCTGAACTCAGTAGAATAGAAACAACATTGTGCTGCAATAAGTAACCCTTTGTATTTTGTTGCTTACATACAGCACAGAACAAATGGCATGACACTCAGATAATTACATAAATACTGAGATTAAAGGAGTAGTCAGCACAGAAATGTGCTGTCATTATCTGCTCACCCACATGTCTGTCAAAACACTGCAGCTTTGTGTCAAACAATATTTGTAGCCAGTCTCTAAAGGTCATGGAAGGGCAGATATTGACCAGACAATTTAAATTTGCAGAACATAAGTGTTTTGAAGCAAAGCAACTGCTTTCAGTCAACATGTATATAGTCAAGTCAAACAAACATTTTGTATGAATACATTCAGACGTTTGAATGTGTAAAAAATATCTCAACAAATAAATTTCATTTTTGAATCCGTAAGAAGATCTGCACCAACAATTTGAGAACAACTGAAAAAGATTTGCCAAAATAATTTCCTATATGTGAGTGCACAAACAAGATTTGCATAAAGTTTTTTTGCAGTTTCACATCATGTTTGCTGTTACACATCTGTTTGCGGTTGATAAAGTTAACATAGAACTCAACTGTATGTGTGAATCCCAAGTTTACTATGAGTTTGCTATGAATCAAATCCATCAGTGCAAATACTTTTGTCCCAGATTTGACACTTCCTCCTGAACAGCCAATGGGGAAGCCCTGAAACGCCGGGAAACACCCCATATAAAATTACACAGTTTAAAATAGGCTTTTTGTGGGCGTAAGATAAGCAACATGGATGATATTTTTAAAATGAAGTAACGTTAGGAGCCACTTTAATTTGACAACTAATGTCAAATTAAACTGGTTTTTCAGATACACATTTGTGGTGCCCCATATGGGTCTGGCTCAAAATGCTTTGGTAGGCCTATTGCCAATCAACAAAAGTTATGCACCAAGATTTATGATGATTGGACAAATGGGAAATAAGTTATAGCCAATAGTCTCTAAGCCTCACCCTTTGTGAAGATATTTAGGTTGATGGCAGCCATGTTTTTGGACTGATCTTGCTCATTTCTAAAAGAAATGTGTATCTCAGTCTCGCAATGCTTTATACCAAATTTGGCTTTAATTAAGTAAAAATCCAAAAAAGTAGATGTCACATTACTTTTTTTCACATTATGCAAATTAGCAAGAAGAATCCATCATGACAGACTTTTATGGTCCAAGAGGCTTTTTTGTAGAGCAAATTGAGTGGGACAGCGCCAATTGGGGTTATATTTCTTGGGATGCACAAGTTTCATGGTTTTCACTCATTCCAGCTCACAGCAATTTGAGCCACAGCAGAATAAAATAAACAATAATAATTAAGGTTATAAAAACATCAGTAGTATATTTCCTAATGTACTGTATATGTTTATATTCTATGCCTATCGTAGTGGAGCTCAATGAATGCAGTCAAAAACACAAAATAAATATTCACCTATTTTTCTACAGTCTATGGTATCTAACCACTTACGTCCCCCGAAATAGAGACATAACATAAGAGAGTTCTCACCAGCAGTTCCACTCCAAACCAGATACCAGAAAGGGCTCTGTCAGGGAGCAGCGAGCCCTTGAAGCGGACCACACCAGGAAGAGAATCATCCCCTGAGCGCAGCTGGACGCGCACCTTCGAACCACAGTCAATATCACGGACACGCTCTAGCCGAGACTTGTTGCAGAGTAGGGCATATCGCTCCTCACAGTTGGTAATAGGAAACAGCAGCTCAGCCAGCTTCTCGTCCAGCTCCAGGACGTCCCGCTCGTCCAGGCTCAGCACCACATTGGTCTGGTCCAGAATGCGGAGACTTTTCTTGCCCTTGCAGGGGGGGAGCGTGCGCCCCAAGCTGTTGCGCTCCTGGCAAGCCTGGCCGAGACTGCCTCGGGGGATCCTCAGAGTCTTTTGGGGAGACTTCTCCACCGTACACTCCTTCACCACCATGTAGAAGCGCCAGTCCTCCCTGAAGCCCCCACTGGGCTTCTCCTGGCTCCACAGGGCAGAGCTCATGGCTGCATGCTAGGCAGGAGGTCAAATGTCAAGGCAAGCTTGACCTGTGGTCTGCAGTAAAGAATAACATTTGATTTTTTTTTTATGTATTCAAGCCAGTTCATATCAAGACATGTACAACTGAAAAAAATAGATTACATTAAAATATTCCTCAAAAAAGTCATAACCCAGTAAATTCTCATTACTTTCCAATTTTTTTTTTTTAAATCAGGTGGGATACACACATATGTATCTGCACATATGTAAACATTTGTGTGTTTTTGTTATGACATTTGAAGCATTTCTACAGTTGTGGATACAGTGTTTTCATACCACAACAAATAAAACACAAGTACAACACTGGTAAAGATATAGATAAAGTAGGAGGAATACACAATTTATTACAAAAATAGTATTTCAGCATCTCATTCCCAAGCATAAACATAGGCTCAAATTATTCTTAATGTTGAATGTAATCTCAGCTGTGTATTCTCCTCTCTGATATCCAGTAATCCCTGTACAATGCCCCTGTTTTTAAGCAGTACCTCGTGTGAAACTATTCATATCTGCTGATTTGAATATTCCATAAATAGACATTGAGCAGACAGTTGACTTATTCTGACACCCAGGGGTAAGACTTGCATACCCAGACGAGTGGACTTCCCCTGATGACACTTCGGATATGATGATCAACCTTCCGACACTGTCAAGACCTCACGCTACATCCGTCTTCAGTTTAACGTGACAGTGAAAGGTTGTTTTTAAGTTATTAGCTTTATAATCATATTGTGGTTTTGTCAATGAGTAATGTTACGTCAGCGCGATAACATATTAAGGTCAAGACAACACAGGTAGAGAAACGAAAGTAATTTCCACCTGACATGGGCTAGCCGCTGACCTAATAAGACATTTATTTTTGGGGTGGGTTTTTTGTTTGTTTGTTTGTTTCGGATTTATTTGGAGGTGACAACCACAACGTTGATACAGTTTGAAGCGGCGTCATTAAAGAACAATATAATGACTCGTCTTAATGAACATGCAGTGTGTCATCATCCAGAAAAAGCTGTCAGTCAAAGGCCCTTTAAGAGAGGGAAGTAGCTAACGCACCGTGCTCTAAAATGCACCAGTAAGTCATTTACGTAAAATGCCAACGACATTTATCCCTTACCTTTGATACGCGTTGGTTCCGTTAGATGTCACAGGTGACTGTCATTTCAAATGTCCATCTTAATTAGATACAGGCCTCTGAAAACAATAACGATTCCTCCAGTGATAACCTCTGATTAGCTCAATTGCTAGCTAATGCTAGCGTCCTAAACAGCGAAGTATCACGCTAAAGTTAGCCTCGCCAGCTGATGAACTGCAAAACAGGCCGGCAGAGGACTGCCACCCTCTACAGTATGCTAACAGCATTTAGGTGAACCTGTTCTCCACGGGAAATACGTGAAATCATACAGTGTAACGCTACAGCTATGAGATATATTATTTACAGGAGAACGACCTCACTAAACTGAATATATGACGTCATGACAAGCCCGGCCAGGCATTGGCCAATCGCTTTATCTTCAAACGCCGATTGGCTGCCCCTTGTTTCTATTACCAAGTCCCACTCTGTGGGGTTTTCCCCCATGAATGGCAGTACATGTAGTTAGGTTGAATTGTAGCTTCCAGGGCAGATAATTCTGTTTTATACTTAAATAAAAATAGTAATACGAAAATAGCATTCTAATGTTTACATATTTAAAACTAGTGAAGTACTATTATCAACAAAATGTACTTAAATTTGTGAGTTATACTGTAATGCTACTATAAACATTACATTGATTATATTGTATTATTATTAATGAGGCATTCATATTCACTGTGAGCCGACTTTTTTGTTGCAACTGGTTTAGGCAGAGCTATTTACCACAGCCTTATATTGTGATTGGAGGTTTAATGTATTACAATGTCTCATATTTTCTATGATCTTATGTTTTAGATGAAAATATGAATCTCAAAATTATAGCTGTAGCTGTCAAATAGCTGTAGTGCAATAAAACATACAATATTACCCTCTGGAATGTATACCACTGACTGCAGGCTATTATTTTTCAGTAGAAAAAAAAAGTACAAATTGTAATATCATTAGTAATAATAGTAGTTGTCGTGGTGGTTGTAGTGATATGTGGTGTCATGTGATCCCATTACCACTCACACCTTGAAAAGAAACACAAGACATACACAGGTGGATATGTTTTGTATATTAGGATGAAAGCTGAATAAATGAGATGTTTTTTTCTCTTTAAGCATCAAACTGAAATAAACTTTAGCAAAAATAATTTACAAACATTTCAATATGTTTTTAGATAATAAATAAAAACGTTACACAGTCCCTAGCTTCAATACAAGAATCAGAAGATCAGTCTTGATTCACGTTGTGTCATCTCCTGTACCTCCTCCAAACTGAGTTCATTCTTTTTCAACCTGCAGTGTAACAGGAAAACACAACATCAATCAATGACAATGCACAGCAAGTTTGAAAAGTTTGAAGCCAAATAACATTGTAGTTTAGCCAAAACAGGATATGGTGTCCACAGCAATAGTTTTTCTTGACACTGAAACTAGCAGTATTGCCAAAAGTCTAGGACATAAACAACTGCCAAGCACATATATTTACTGTAAAACCATGTAAAAAAAAACAAAAAAAAAAAACAAACAAACAAACAGTGAGAGCCATTGTATTTGTGAATGTATGACTCATTGTAAATCTCGTACCACACTGACTTCACATGAGTATTGTGTTTGAGGGCTTGAATCAGATCTTCTACTCCTGGTCTGGTTATGCAGTTTTCTGTGAGCCTTTTACAGGAAATAAGAGGGTGGAGAGAGGGTGGAGAAATGTAAGCACTACTGTATGTGCTCAAACGTCAAATCAGCCACTTATATAAATGTCATGTGTATCATCAATACAAGTACAAACTGTTGTGAATGTCTACTCCAAGTCTTACCAAAGCTCTTTCAGTGACGTACTGTTCTTGATCATTTTGGCGAGGGCACAAGCTCCTGCACTCCCTACACCATTGCCTACCAAGCTGCCATCACATAGCATTACAATTAGATTCACATACATTGTTGAGTACAGTATTCAACACCTGCAGTAAGTTGTACTGTTGGGGCAGCAATATACATTTAGAAAGTAACAGAACCCCAATAGTGGACATTATGCAGGATATATTTTTATGTTTTATTTGTAATACATTTTCCTCAGTGGCTCAGTCTACCTATCATGTACCAATATTTTAAGCAAATATTACCTGAGCCACACAAGAGTTTTACTGCCCTCCAGGGCACTAGCAAGGGCCTCTGTTCCTGCATCTCCTATCTTATTGCCCCAAAGCCTGGGAATAGAAAGAAGGATAAGTAAATGAAAATGCACAATCGATAAATTGCATGGAATTCTGCAGAAAGACACTTAACTTACCCTAAATACTGCAGTGAATGGTTGAATTTCAGTCCTTCTGCCAGTTGCTTTGCTCCTTCTGCTGTTATATTGTTGTTGCCTAGCCTGAAAGAAAATAGAGAAGGTCATTTGCTATTCTCTTTAAACTACACAAACTTAGCGCTGTATTAATATAGTTCCATAGTAGTGGCACATCTGATGAGTGCTGAAATTATGTGCTAACCTCAGAGCAAGAAAATTCTGCTTGGTCTTCAGAAGAAGAGAAAAGTGCTGTGTGCAAGCATCAGTTAACTTATTGTTGAAGAGCCTAAAGGGAAACAAAATGATTATGTGTGGTAACTGATCAAATGTAATTTGTAACTCCACAATAGTGTTATTGATTGTTTTGAAAACACTTACGCAATTTTCTGGAAGTTTTCACACTGGATACCCTTAGCAATCAGTTTGCGGATCCCCTCATCGGTGACATTGTTATTTCTGAGGCTGATAAAGGTAGAAACCCCCCAAAAAGAGGAAATTTAAACATATCATGGATTTTTCTGCATTACAGTAAATGCTGTTAGGGAAAGTCTGGATATGAATATGAATACAGGGCCAAATTTAAAAAAGGAAGAATTTAATCTTTTCATACTCACTACAGGGAATTACAAATATGCATGCAGGGAAGAAGCTGCTCCACACCCACGTCACCCACAGAGTTGTTGTCCAGCTGGAGGCCTACAGGGTTCCTCAAATGCTGGAGCACATAGGCTATTGCAGTGCACTCTACAGGGCCAATGTTACAATAGGTCAGTTTCAGATGGTCCACCTCCAGCTTACTCATAGAATCTTTGGCAATCTTGCTCTGCTGCATTTCATAGATGCATTTGATAAGCCAGACAAAGCCTGGCATTGCATGCATGCTCTTCTTCTCCCCCTCTACAGGTTGAGGGATAGATTTGAAATGTTTAAGCATGCCTTTGGAGAGACATTTAACCACCTGTCTGACTTTCTTCTCCATCATAGCACTGGGACAGCAGTGGAGCCATAGGCTTTGATACCGCTGGGACAGTAGCCCAGAGACAAAGGTGGCTGTGATTTGCAGATTTGGTGTTTCTGCTGCTACGGATTCCCCCTCTAAACCCTGCTCTTGTTGGTCAGCGGAGGGCAAGCAGGCCCTGAAGCATGTTCTACTCAGACCTGTCTCCCTCATGTCCTGCAGATCAAAGAGCTTATGGATGGTTGAACGGTCAGTGTCATTTGACAAAACAATGTACAAAGCAGCAAAGAAACACTGCATAGTCACATGAAGGAATTCATACCGTTTACTTTGGGTGGAAGACATATCTCTGCTCAGGATGAGAAAGCCCCTGCAGATATCCTTTTCAGTTATGTAACAAGTCTCCAGGTCTGATTCTGTAAAGATATAACAGGAGGTTCCTATCCCCTCAAAAGCAAGCTGCCCTAGATGCAAGACTGCTTTTATGTGCTCCTGTAGCCAGCCTTGCCCCATGGTGCTCTTCAGGGGGCTTTGGTGCTGAAGAAAGTGCCGTAAGATCATCAAATAAAGATCTGTTATGGTTTGTGGGCTGCCCTCTCCACAGCCCAGCAACTCCTTATGGCACTCTGAGACAATCCAGCAGAGGACTGGACTATGACAAAGTCCTAGCAAAGCTGTGTTTATCTGTAGGGACTCTAAAACCTTAGTTGCCACTGCAGGGTCACTGTGATGCTTCTTTATAAAACAGTCAATGCTACTGGGGGAAAAGCCTTTCACGAGGACCTCTTTGCGAAGGTGCTTCTTCAACATAGGGCCTACTGCCTCTGGGCGACTTGTTACCACTTTCCTCACACCTTTCATTAAGGAACCCTGAAGTAAGTTGAACAGCAGTATATGAACAGGTGCACGCTGGGTAGGGCAGCAGACCCTGTGGTCATCAGAAAAGCCCTGCTTGAGCTCGTCCAGGCCATCAAAACTGAAGAGGATGAGATGCGGCTGGTCCAGGATGAACTGGAAAATCTCTTCCTGCTCCTTGTCAGGCCAGCAGCAATGCTGAAACAGCAGTTCTTGGACAGACAGTTCCCTCTGCTCTGAGTTCAACCTGCGACAGCTGAATGGAAAGAGGAGGAGAAATTCCTTCAGGGCCACCCGCTGAGCCCAAAGCAAGTGCAGCCTCTGGAGTAGGGTGCTCTTCCCACTGCCTGCCTCACCGGATACTAGCACTGTGTCTGCCTCCTTGTTCACTGTACCCACCATACCAACTATGTCCTCCAGGTCCAAAGCTCCACTGAGATCAGCACAGTCATGGGCTAGTTCCAGTTGGCCTTCAGTGTAGATCTCATCCAGTGGCATATGGCTGGTCCCTCCATAGTTGCTGAGAAAGCAGGACTGGGCAGATACAGAACTGCTGAGCTTCTTCTGATATTTTGAGAACTCTGTGACAGGAAGTGCACATGTGAGATACATTACAATAAATAGAAAATCATAAGTACACTATTTGTATGTGTTTTGTCATTGTCAACTGTCTTCACGTCACATCTTTGAATGAGTAATTTTTAAAAACTTCCTATCCAGTTAAAGTTCCAGTTTTGGAGCAGCACCACTCCCATATTGTTCGAGGAAATTTGTAAATTTCCAAGCAAGTATCTGATCAGGTTCAGCATGTAAATTCTTCTGTTACCTAGTGCTGTCTGTATAATTACATATTATATTATTTTTCAACATGATTATGATGACATACCTTTGGGAGGGATCCATTTCTCTTGACTCGGTGAGGACCTTGATTCCTGAATGTAGTGCAGTACAACCTTTGCTGCTGACTCGCCTTTTGATCTGACGTGGTCAAGCAAACGTCTTGCCTGTTTGACGTGAATAGCACCAAAATCCACTATCAGAGGAATAGTTTGACATTTTTCAAAATATGCTTATTTTCTTTCTTTCTTAGAGCTAGATGAGAGGATATTATTGTAAGTGTGGTATTACTCTTCTAATCTAAGACTCAGCAAGAAAACAGATGACAGTGTATTTTCCTAAAAAGTTGAACTATTGCTTTATGATTAACATGGGTAAAATGTATCTTGTTACGATATTAAATCTATTTTTTTTTTTAAAAAAAAAAAAGAAAAAACTGGGTAATGTGAAACCAGGAACAGCTTTAGTTCCTGTATAACATCTCAAGTTGTCAAGTCAATAATAAGGAGTGAAAAGACCATAGCATTAGCTTCATTCCAAAACAACTGAATAGATGAAGAACAGTAATAGCAAGCCACAGTAATGATGTGTATAAAACTCAAAAACTTAGGCTATTTACAGTACCTGCTGTGAAGGGGTGTGTATAGGTAACAGCACATCATCACAGTCTGCTGAGGTAAAGTGTCCTGATTCAACCAGAGCGTCTAGAGCACCATCAATGCAACCTTGTAGCTTGGTGACCAGGTGTGGTCTTTCAATCAGAAGAGTCTGGGTCAATGTGTTTTGAGTTTCTTTTCTCCTTTTTAGATTTGAACAGCACCCTGTAAAGGAGATGCCAGCTCGCTGTGCTTCAGGCAGGACCTCTTTGACAGCAGCAAGGAAGAACTCACAGGTGTCCACACCTTTTATGTACACCAGGTCAAGCAACTGTCTGACATTGGCATACAGTGCCCTTCCCTGTACCTGTATGTTCTGGTACTCCTCCCATATGAGCTCCTCTTGGGCCAGCAGTATGTCCACAACTCTTTCCAGATGTTCAGCTGATCCACTGCTGCACAGTGCATGTAGTATCTCTGCCCGTTGTTTCAGCACAAGCTCCTGGGCAAGCATGCTTTCTGACTGCCAGCTTCCATACTCAGCAACATCTAACACGCACTTATATTGCTGCCAGTTTCACAACCTGTCACAGTGAATACCCACATCATCACGTTGCTACTAGTCATCAGTAGTTTCATTGTTATGTTGTTACTCAACATTTGACAACATAGATGATCTGTTGTTGATTTATACACTCTGACCATTTTACAACATGTACAAACACATTAAATAATACACAGTACGGTCATTGTAAGATTGTCACTCACATTAGAGTCTTCTTTCCTCCATCAAACAGCTTTCTTCCCTCCATCTGTCATTTGGACAGAGACTGCACTATTTCTGGTTGCCTCTTCCTTATTCCAGAACCAGAATTGAAACTTGTTCTGCTACCAAGCCCCTCCTATAAAATGGAAACTCTGACTGCAAATATTATAAAACTCAAAACAAAACTCAAGCACCAACAGGAGTGACCTGCAGCTCACTGCACTTCCAATAGAATTTCGAAATAAAACAAAAACAATGTTTCAAAGGTGGCTCGATTCAAAGGAAGTTGAATATAGTTTGCTACATGCTAGGACGGCCTATTCACTGTGATGTGATGACATTACCACATCCTCTTGCCTGAGGTTTTCAGAGCGATGGGGAATGTCACTAAGAGGAATTATAGTTTTTAAAAAGCAGAAGCTCTTGGGCTTTTGAATAGAATTGGATCACTTTGCATATTTAGAAGATATGCCAGGAAGTACACGGAAGGGGAACACTGCAGGTTCTCGTTTCTTACTGGCTGCAATTTTGTAATTCAACCACTTGGTGGAAGTATTGCATAAATAAACCAAAACTGCTTTGTTCACTTTTTATTTTCCCCTTTTTTGACATATTTATTAAGTCTTCATTACACTTTCTATTCCCACTATCTTATCTCTCCTTGTTCCTTTCAGAATGACATTGCGCCTCTCTCTCTCTCTCTCTCTCTCTCTCTCTCTCTCTCTCTCTCTCTCTTTGTGCAAAGTGCACAGTAATAATTTAGCAATATTATATGTGTCCGTTGATTGTTAGAAGTTTAAATGGCAATACTTTGATGTTTGCAAGCTGTTATGAGTATGGCTTGAACTGCTTGTTGGATATAAACAGAAAGTAGCATTACTTGATATGACAATAATTTTGCAGTCTTATTACTATTGTAGCAACTGAGAACCCACAGCCAGCATGTTGTGTTTCTGATATGGACATCAAACAGTTCATGTAAAACACAGCCCTGGAAACAGCTCACATTGTGATTGCTTTTTACACCCCTTGCATTTTCTGATGTCAAGATAAAGTAAGTGCAAGAATGACTTTTTGGACAGTCAGATGATTTACCATTATTACAATTATAGCTCCCTCCTGAGCGTCATGATTAGTTTATTGTGCTTCTTCAGTGTGCACTGTGGGGGAAAATCCTCCAACACACAAAGGCAAGAGTAATCAAAGACAGACTGGAATAAAACTTTTTAAAGTGAGTTTCTTCTTTTTCTCTTGTTCTTGTCTATGAAACAGGCAACTCTATCAAGAGGAGTGTAAAGCAGAGTACTGGACTTCTCTGTCAGGCATCCTACATGAAGCGCCAATGTGGAGTCCTGTCATCCAAATCACAGCAAGAGGTCCAGACAAGTTTGGATGGATAAGAAAGAAGTTAAGAAATTGACAACAAGAAAATACAGATATAATCCCAAATGACATCTTTGACAATTTCTGTCCTCTCTTGCAGCAGAATTCTTAATGACTTGTGTGAAAGTACAGAAAATGTGTGGCTCCAACTTTATTCATTTGGACCGAATCTGTATATATGTGGCCAAACAAAGGTTGCAATTCTTTAAACAACTTTAAAAAGCTATGACTCAATTACTAACAAATAAGTACTGCATAAAGTCTGAATTCAACTCACATACATGTTTGGACAAACTGTCTTGTTAACCTTGTTTCAGCTGTAGTATTTAGGGACTAGGAAAATTAATTTGAATAATGATTTTTTGAGACTACTATAAATCATATATCCAGTGTATGTTGACAGGATATCATTCTTGGATGTGTTGCATTGGCTTTATTTTTTTTCCTCCCACATTACAAAAAAACCCACCCTACCCTGCCTCTGATTGGCTGGTGCTCATTGCCTTCGTTAGTTAGGTTGTTTAGGTTTAGGCTTGAGGAGTGAGATAGTGAGGGTTAGGGTAAAAATATTAGGGTAAGAGCCATATCACAAGCAGAGTAAAGGCGGGTTTTCGCAGAATGCAGGTGGGGAAAAATGTAATGCCTTGCATTGTAATAGCAAAGGTCAAAGGTCAAGTGACTGGTCAAACTGCTCCACTTTGATTGGACCAATGACTTTTTAATAGGCATCAACCTCTGCTGCCTAAGGCCGTTTTATGTATGCTGTCAACACAGACTTCAAAGTCCAGGCTTTTGGATTAAGAAAAAGACTGATTTAGAGTCCTTGCATTACTTTACACAAGATTTTGTTAAGATATAGTATTCATTTATCTGCCATAGATGCATAGATAGGTTGACTTAAACTTGGCCTCAAGGACCTCCCCCTCAGCTTGCACTTTATTGGGCATGAAAGTTAAGTCTTGCTCCATATGGAGTCAGTTCAGCTCTGAGTACTCCACTAAAACTGCTGCACAGCACTAAATAACCTCATCCACCAAGTCAGTTTAACCTGTATGTCATTGAATAACAGTACAGTTCAGTGCTGGATCCATTCTCCTCTCATAGCAGAGACGGAATACTTTGGCCCCCTTGAATTCATCGTTGTGCATTCTTTCTTTGGCAGATATCAAAAGCACATGTGTTGAGCTCACTGTCGGGCCAGGTGCACTGATGTACTGTATGTGTACTGATTGGTTTGCCAGAGACACAGAACTCCCAGAAGCAAATCATCTTCTCATCTTCTATGTATTATGCAAGATGGTACGCATAACCAATTCTCCTGTTGCTCAGAAATAATCATTTTTTTCTTTCTATTGTGAAATTTAACTAAACACACAACTGTACTGCACATGGAGCAAAATGTCACTGAATCTACTCATCAATATCCATCAAATAAAGCAAAAGCAACTGTTTTACCCCTGCAAGGGAAATTGCACACGACAACACAACAACACATACAGTCACAGCACACCATAAAAATCTGATAAGACACAATAACTGTGTATAAGGACTCACAACCAATCATCCTATGTCAATTTATTGATCTTTTAACAAATAATAATAAACAAAACAAGTAATAAATTAATCCAAATGAGCTTTTGATGCTTTTAGAGAATAAATTCTCATATCTTCAAAGCAAAATACAAGACAATACAATGACTTTGTTGACATTTTTGCAAAAAAAAAACCAAAACAAAAAAACATTCAGATGTCAGAGATGTAGAGTGCAACAAAAAGGGGATTCAAAACTTACACTTAGCAAGAGTCTCCTATCATATAATGCAATAAATATTTCTCTGACCAGTGTATTTATTTGTATAGGATTTTATCACAAGCAAGGCTCTTATGTTTAGTACCAGTGGGTTATAAAATTCAAAGAGTAATGACAACCACATTATCAATGGTATCAAGGAAATAAGCTTTAAATCATAGATTAACAACAACCTGTGATGATAAGCTGACAAATAAAGGTATATTACCTCATTTCATTAATGGAGACATTAACTGTAAGAGGATTATTATATACAGAAATAGCAATGCACACGATCAAACCACAAATTGACTCATACATTGGAAGGATCAGTGTATAATTTTAAAAAAGCCTCTCCAAGCCAGAAAGAGAGGTATTCAACAGAGGAAGTGCATGGCATCTCTTTTAGAGGTAATTGGTTGAGAGGAGCACGTGTGCATGACCATGTGTGTATGGGTGTGTGTGTCAATCAGGATTTAATTGACAGGAAGATTAAAGCTCACATCTGAGAGCCCTCCTTTTTTCAGGAGCAGCCAAGTTGAAGGAGTCTGGTCTCCAGCGTCTGCCCAAGGTTTGGGGTGCTGCGCTCAAGGTTAGCGCGGGCACCCCGCTGAGTGTGCGCTGTCTGAGATGGGTCCTACTTGTTGGACATTCATTATCAAACTCTGTTTGCTCCTTTCATCTGCAACTCTCTGCAGCACTCAACGTAAACTACAGAGGCACCTTGCAGCTTGACATCTCTCCATTCACTCTGTACCTTAAACAGCATGCTGCCACATCAAAGAGCTGCGGCTGCCTTTGATGTTGCAAAAAGAAAGGGCTCCAATGATCTACTAAAAACCAATGCAACTTTCTGGAGCCTTGTTTTATTCATTTATCTGGAGTCCCTCTCTAGAAGTCCGGACATGGAATTTGGAAAAGTTGCACTGTGCTTGCTGAGAAATGAAGTGAATGAACAACTGGTGAAAAGAGCAATGTACTTCATGTTTTATAGTGGTGGTGAAGTTTGTTTTCACATGCATGGGGTGCGTAGGGTTGGGGTTTGTTTTCAGCATTGCATTTCTTATAGTGGGTGTCATATCTCATAAAGTTGAACAGGGCTGTCACTTTTTCATGTTTAAAGTTCTTTGCAGAGACAAAACTGAGCCTTTTTAAAAGCAAACATCCATTACTTACAACTATAAATACTAATAAGAAAATGGATTAACATGCCCCTTTATGCAGGGTATCATATTAATGCATGCATGTGACAACCTTTAAAAACATCCACATTCACATCACATCATCAACACCAACATTATATTATATACTGTTTAAATACAGTGTTAACTAACCCAGGTAAAAGGTTTATAAACCGCAACATCCTTGACAACAAGAGTGTCAAAACCTTCACAATAGTATAAATGTTGTTTAGTACAAATATAGTTTTCACACAGCCTTTTAGGTATTGAGAGGATTAGCCTCATATTATTCCATGTAATTATTAGAGTGAACAGATCCCACGAAATAGCCAAACTGACAATATGTTAGTCCATCTCTCAATACTTTACTGTTTCCTAAACCCTGAGAAGCACTCAGCTGCAAGCCCATTTGCTCCTACTGAAGACGTTCATCTTAAAAAAAAAAAAAAAAAAAAGGGGAGTTTAAAGGGGTGAAACTTTTCTTTTTTTTAAAAGAAGACTAAAGGCTTAAAAGTAGGCTCCTAAAACAGCTGAGCGCTGTAGTTTTCAGCAAAAGTTACTCAAACAGAAGTATATAGTATATTAGTTGGGGACTATTTTCAACTGCATACGAATACACATTTGATACATATGTTAGTGAATATTTACAACAGCAGCACCATGTATGTATGTGGGATAACAAAGCAGCCTCCCTCTGAAACTAAACCATAATGGCCATGTTCATTGTTATGAAGGTACATGTCAGCCAGTGCAGTGATGTGGCTCATTAATGTGGTTTTAATAGTTGCTGGATAACAATGGAGGTCTATGGCACAGAGGAGAAAGCTATATATATAAGATTCTGGCTATGCAAACAACACTTATTAGAAGGATCAATTGGTTTTAGTCTTAGGATTTGTGGACTTGTGGATCACCAGCACACCACAACGCATAGTTGAAAACTACGGGACATACAATAAATGAGGAAGTAGTTAAATTCTCTTTCAGGATATAGATCACACACACACACACACACACACACACACACACACACACACACACACACACACACATAGACAAACACATGAAGCTTGTCCAGGCTATCTAAAAGTTATCAGTTTGAAAATGTTTGTCTTTTTATAGTCTGTGTTTTGTTCTCAAAGGAACTTTGCTTTCTGTGGAAGATAAATGTGTTTTTGCTTCGCTTTTCCTGTTGGTGACAAATAAAGCTAGTTAACAGTAAATATTTTCCAGGTGTCAGACAGATATAAGACACTACAAAATGAAAAATCTCTCCTGGACACAAATGGCTCTTTTGTGGTGTGGTTGCCTGTCATTAATCTGGAGTAACATTTAAAGAAAATAAAATAGGGGAAAAACTCAATTTTGTGGCCATTAGTTGGGGTGCATCTTGAGCCACTTTCACATTGGCTCCAGCTTTTGGCCATGGCTGCTTTCTATTGCATCATTCCTTGAATTTGTTTACAAACTGATTTCTTTTCATTTAAATGTTATTCATTAGCAAAATTATTCATTAGCAAAATTGGACTAGTGGAGGAATATCTTCCACCACAGCATCAGAGCTGAACAAAGCAGCCTCTCTCTCTCGTGCCAGCTTGGTGATTATTGGGTGGATTTAATCCTGCTAATTATAATTTCATCAGATATAACGAGGGAAATGTTGACAGTGAAAAGTGACATTTAATGCAAATGGCCACTGGGTCGGGCACACTGAACTTTAGCACTTTGTCAGCTTGTTTCCTAATTGAATGAACTTGACAATAATTGAAGTGTTTTATTTTTGCCCTTCTTTCTGCACATAAAAGACTGCCATGCCAATTAGCATTAATTCTCCCTTTTGCCTCTTTCGTTTCATGCTCTTGAGTAGGCTGAAACCGGCATATTCCGATCATTTGCATTATCCAAAGCGAATCTGCTTTGAAGTTCTGAGATTCTGTAAGAAAAAAGATCCACTTATCCCACATGAAAAAATGTTCAAAGCTCATAAATTCACTGGAACAGATGTACATTATCATTGGATTTGCCTTTTTTTCCTCTTTTTGCTCCTGTATTGGTAATAGACTACCTCATGTCCTTCTCATCCTTAGCGTTTAGCATCTTGCCTTTACAGAAGCTAGCACCCTGCTGTGCCTATCCACACTTCAAAGCTCTCTGCCTATCTGCTGGAAACAAAGCACACAGAACATATTATGGCAGCCTCTCATTTCCCCATATTTAAGTCAATATCATTGTTTTTTTTGCCACTGGCAACACAGAGATACAGTTTATTTCTACCCAAAAAGACCATTCCCTGTAACCCGTGTCTCCCAACAATACAAATACAACACAGTACACATGCACAGGAAAGGTTTATCCCGTTATAGCCCTTATTAGTGTTGAATTCTTCCAAGACAATCACCAAGCTGTTCATTGCCCTGTATACAGAGAATACTCACCATTTACTAGCAAGAAGAAGCTCCCTTTTCAGTGTTGTCTTACCTACTGTGTTGAACTCTTTCCCATCCCTCCTCATACCTTGATTAACTTGTTAAACACCTATAATTACACTGCACAGTTTAATACTATGCACTTACCATAAAACAGCTAGAAAATGAACATTCTCCTGGGCACTGGCAGAGTTATTAGAATAAGTGAATGAACATTTTCAGACTGTAGCCTTAAATACCTCTGTGCTGTGCAGCACTGAGAAGGGAGTGCTCCCCTCTTGACGCTCTGTATTTTCTTTGGTGTAAAAGGCGTAAAGGTCTCAGGAGGACGATTCTCAGAGTAATTGCTCACTGTAATTGCTGTGGGTAGTGCTCATCTATAAATGATCATGTAGCCTTTGCTCAAACAGTGACTTCCCATGGCTGACCTTTGCTCACTTTACAGCAGAGAATTAAGGAATCTATCAACATCTATATATTTTATATTGAGAAAGATTAGACATTGGACTCCTATTAGTGTTTCAGCTTTGCAGATATATATAGAATATATAGAAGACAACAGACGGGGTGAGTGGATCTCTACACTGTACATTTTGGCAAGTGACCAAGAAGGCCTGCATTAGGACTGTAGCATGTAGTAAAGGTTAATTAGCTGAAAAATAATGTAGGATGTGTCACAATGCAACTACATTTATCTGTCAATTGGCTTAAAATATAATAAAACACTTTGATGTGATAAATTCCAAGACAAGTTCAGAATAAATTAATTTTTCAATTTCTGTAACTTTATCAAAGCATGATGCATTTAGTTTTCTTTGTTCATTCAGTTCATTTTATTCTTCTAGGCTTTCTGAGAATTAATAACTGCTAACCTTATCTGTAATTCTTGGAGAAGAACTGAGACATGAGCAAGCAAACACACAAACTTTAACAACAGACAGGAGAATGTCTGCATGTTGGCTGTACTCTAAAGGTGCTCGAAAACTATCCTGACCATTCGCATTTTGTATGATTTGATCTAAATCTTGCATGTGCTGTATTTTTATTTTGCCTCAATCGCATACTTTAAATCATTTAGCAGGTTTGAAACAAGCTTGGTGATAATTTTGCCATTAGAGGAATGTTCCAGTCTACTTTAAATTTAAGGTATAGTAATAGGTTTGTATCAAGTTAGTTAATGTTGGTGTTAAGGTAATATTTTATGTACACACACTACTTATTGTTGAACCTACATTAACATGGACAGAGGAGATGAATGTCTGATATGCTTCCAGTAAAAAGGCAGTCACTCATGGAACCATAGTCCATAGAAAACTATGACTGTATTTAGCGGTACTTGAAATTTAGAAAGCAAGTCAAAATCATCTTTCTTCAAAACTCCAAAGCAAATTTAAGTTTGAACTTGTAAAACACAGACCACACCTCTTACACCTTTACCTGATACAGCCCTGAACCAAAGAGATTGAGCAGAAGAGGCAGGCTTTTAGATGAGAGGGCACTGTCTCCAATACTGTCATTTCAAAAGGCGTGAATACATTATCCACCGTTACTCTGCACTGAAGAAGAAAATCTCCATGAACACCAAGGCTATTACCAACATATGTGAAGAGTTGAAAGCAGCGCAGATCAAAGTAAAGTAAAAAAAAAAAGAAGAAGAAAATGTCAAAAAAAAAAAAGTCTCATGCCAGGCTACAGAGAGGAAGAGAGGATGCAGGATGATACAGTAAGAAATGGCCCCTTCGGCTATATGCATCTGAGACTTGCAATGAAGATGTCGAAGTTTTTGAGCATTTTTTCTAAGATCACTCCAGAGGATAAAGAGAATCTTGGGTTTTGGGTGGATTAGGCGCACAGTCTGCATTTGATGCAACAACAAAACAATGTGTCTCCAGTTCAATATGCACACAGTCAGAATCCTGTGATTCAGAGAGAAAACATCAGGTGTAACTAGTTTAGGATTATTCACTGTTTGCTCGGTTTGTGGTTTTAGAACTTTTATTGCATTAAGGGTCTTTCACCTTAAGAAATTAGGCCTACATACAATTATGACCAGTCTTCAAATTTATGTTTTTCCTGTAAAATGTTAAACTCAGCTGCCATGGCTTTCATTAGTTTTGGCAAATACATCAAAGCAGTATTATGTGGAGAAAGTATGGATTTTTCTGGGTTTGCCATGTGCTTATGAAACAGTGCTGTTTCACTTGTGCAACCTTTAAATCACTTCAAATATTTGCTATCTATGTCTAGTTTCCAATAAGGTGAACAAAAACATTTAGCTAACAGGCAGTGAGGCTTAAAAAGAGCTAACTTTCTGGAAGGGAGCTTTAGTCATCTATCTCTTCTTTTAGACAAACACTGGTGAATGATGTAATTACCCAGATAAGTTATATCTCGTTGTTAACTTTGTGTATATTGGACTTTACAAATTGTCTCTTCAGAAAGTGTCTCTGAATGAACAAGAAGACTGTTTCTTATCAAGAAGTCTTACAAATCTGGCCAGTGACACCTCTTTTTTCTCACAATTGTGGACATACTGTATCAAACAAAGCTTGAACTATATTGTTTTGAATGATTAAATTACATAAAATATTCTATCAATTTAAAGTTAGAGGAACATATAACTCTTTAGACTTTAGATATTAGTGACACAAGATATTCTTCTTTAAAAAAATTCAACCCTGGAGCAGCAAACAGAAAAATGACAAAAGCTTATTTTTCTCATGAATAGCCTCATTCTGCAGTTACTGTGCTGTCAACCTGCACAGGCTTAATGCTTCAGGATCATCACTTTCAGAGGATGATGGCTATAGGTTGAAAAGCCATTTCTTTCTCTTTTCTATTGTTTGCAATTTGTATGCACCTAATGGTACAACTCAAGCCACGACTATACTTGCTCCTCCGTCTTTGAAATTGAAAAATCTCCAGGATAAGCACGAATAAGCCTGTTTCATCAGAGGAGGTGACTTTAAGCATGCATCTGATGCCTATAAATGGCCAAACACATGGAGATCTCTCAAAATCATAGTTTAAAGGCTACTGCATTTCCAATTGCAGACAGTTTAATCCCTAACAGAAAATGTGCCATTTGTTGAGCTCATAGGACTAGATATTACAATCCCTTGGATTTATCAGCACTTGGAATCGAGTGGTGGGGGGGGGTAAACGCGTCACTGGGGTCATCAGGTGGGCACCCCCCTTCACTGGTGTTTCGTTGATAGGCCCACGACACCTCCAGAGGGCTCAACGGCGACACCTGGCGTCCCAGGTGTGCCCCCCTCTGCTTTTACCCCTAGGTGGGCAGCCCAGTTGGGGTCCTTTCTTTTAACCCATAACCATCTGCTGCTTCGTTCGGCAGCCTCTGACAATGTTTTGACAGCTCGTCGGAAGGCCTGTCCTCGTATTCCCATTCCCTTTAGAAGCCTGGTTGTGGACGTGGCAACGAAGCCTCTGCACCCAACCTCAACCGGAAGCACCCGGGCACGCCAGCGACGTTGCTCCGCCTCAGCTGCTATGTCCGCGTACTTCAAATGTTTCCGCTCATAGGCTTCACCAACTGCTGCCTCCCATGGTACAGTTAACTCAACAATGAGCACAATCTTCTGGGAGCTTGACCACATGACCAGGTCCGGCCTGAGACTAGTTGTTAGAATCTCAGGCGGGAAGCGGAGCTTCTGGTCTAGGTCAACCTGCATCCTCCAGTCCCGGGCCGAGTTCAGAAGGCTTGCCTCCATTCTCGCAGATGGTTTTGCTGGGAGTTGTCCTGCTCTGATGAACACGGTGGTGTTTGGGTGTCCAGGCATTAGGGGAGGGAGGGCATTGTTGGTAGTTCTCCTTTCTTCCAGAGTGATCGCCAGTTGTCTTAAGACTTGGTTGTGTCTCCAGGTGTAGCGGCCTTGAGACAAACTGGTTTTGCAGCCGGTGAGGATGTGACTAAGTGTTGCAGGGGTTTGGCAGAGTGCACAAGAAGGATCTTCTCCAAACCATTGGTTTAGGTTCTTAGGCGTGGGAAGAACATCGTAGGTGGCTCTGATGATGAAGCTAATTTGGCTTCCTTCCATTTCCCAAAGATCCTTCCATGTGAGCTTACGATGCTCCAGGTTTTCCCAGGTGGTCCACTGTCCCTGTTTGGACTGTGCCACTGCTGTCGCGCACCTGTCTGCTTCCTCTTGTTGCCGAATCTGGGCAACCACCAGCTTTCTCCTCTGGGTCGGTGTAGCCTTGTGCCATGTGGGTCGACTTGTTCCCAGTCCAAACCCTCCTCTTCCGTGCTGCACCTGTCCCACAATGTCTCCATGCCTGAGAGCAGATTTAGCTTGCTGTATGGCCTCAGAGAGAATCCACTTCCTCCCAGTTGCTAGTCTGGGAGCGGCCGCTTGGATTAACTCATCTTGAGACTCAGTCAGGGTCATGTTCAGCCTCACCTTGGTGCACTTAAACTCCTCTGTGAGGCTAGAGATGGGAAGTTCCAGGGCACCATGTCCATACAAGCCGATGTTACTGAGGCACCGTGGGAGGCCAAGCCACTTCTTGATGTATGAACTGACGGTTCTCTCCAGCTTCTCGACTTTGGTCATGGGGATCTCATAAACTGTTAGAGGCCACATCAGGCGGGGGAGCAATCCAAACTGCAGGCACCACAGTTTCAACTTTCCGGGAAGCAATGTCTTGTCTATACTGACAAGGCCTTTGATGGTTTCTTCCCTCAGCTGATCACTCTGGTCTGAGTCCTTGAGACGTGCGTTGTACAAACGTCCTAGACTCTTGACTGGCAGTTCTGACACCAATGGAATGGGTGCATTGTTGATGTGGAACCTCTGGTCTGTGAGTTTCCCCTTGACGATGGATATGCTCCTGGATTTGCTTGGTTTGAACTTCATCCGTGCCCATGTAATGTTGGCATGAAGCTTTCCTAGCAGATGTTTGGTGCATGCAACGGTTGAGGTCAAGGTGGTCATGTCATCCATGTAGGCGCGAATGGGAGGTAGGCGCTGCCCACACTTCAGACGTTCTCCCCCCACAACCCATTTGGAAGCTCGAATTATCACTTCCATTGCCATGGTGAAGGCTAGTGGGGAGATGGTACATCCAGCCATTATTCCCACTTCCAAAGATTGCCATGATGTTGTGTAGTCTGTTGTTTTGACACAGAACTGCAGATCTTGGAAGTAGTTTTTCACCAGGTTTGTGATGGTATTTGGGATGTGGAAGAAGTTGAAGGCTGTCCAGATGAGAGAATGAGGGATGGATCCAAAAGCGTTGGCTAGGTCCAGAAATAAGACGTGCAGGTCTCTTCCTTCCCTTTTGGCAGATTGGATTTGGTGCCATATCATGCTCGTATGTTCCAAGCATCCTGAGAAACCAGGTATTCCAGCTTTCTGCACAGATGTATCAATCAGGTTGTTTTGCTTCAGGTATTTTGTCATCCGTTTTGCAACAATGCTAAAGAAGACCTTCCCTTCAACATTCAACAGGTTGATCTGCCGGAATTGATCGATGTTTGAGGCATCCTTCTCCTTGGGGATTACCACTCCCCCAGCTCTTCGCCACGCTTTTGGAATGGTTTGCTTCCTTTAGAAGCCTGGTTGTGGACGTGGCAACGAAGCCTCTGCACCCAACCTCAACCGGAAGCACCCGGGCACGCCAGCGACGTTGCTCCGCCTCAGCTGCTATGTCCGCGTACTTCAAATGTTTCCGCTTTTTTGCATGTTATCAACTGAAAAAAGCATAGTGGAAATTAAGAGATTAGTTTCATCATACAGAAAAAATACTATATTTGCATGTATTTAAAATCCTTTTGTGAACTTATGTGAAATGTTGCACTTTAATTCCTATAAAAAGTACATCAAATATATGAAAATACAGTATTTTTCTGTATGATGAAACTGGCGATATTTTATGTTTTATTAATTATTACTTTAACCATTGAGGGTAAATATACTACATAAGTGTAACCACTTACTTTATATGGATGACTGATGCTTCTAATAGCTGAAATGTGTGAAGTGGTGGTAATAATGGCCTGGTAAGCCATGTTAGGATGGAAACCATTTGTAATAATGATACAAGTTCTGCGGCTACGCTGCCTTGCTCACACAAATAGCCGTGTTCGTGAGAGGAAAGCGTATCACATTGCCAAGAGGCGGACACTCTGTGGTTGCCCTGACCAGAGATAAGCTGCTAAGCTGCAGATGAAAGTGTGTGTGCATGTAGAGAGCATGGCGTGGTGAGCAGCTGTAGTCAGCCAGATTTGGGAGCCCTCTGTGACACCACAGTCACCACTACCATCTTTACTTCACCACACGCACACACACACACACATGCACACACACACACACACATACACACACACACATAGATTTCCTCATGGACCCTCACATCAATCCAGCTCACTTATGGGAAGTTTAAAAAAGTTGATAAAAGGAAAAAAATACACCACAGTAATCAAACAAAAATATTTTCAATGATTAAATATTGTCCCAAATAGTACAAACTCTCTGTAGTCAAATTTGGTGTCATCTTGTTTTGATCTTTTAGGCCCCATGTGGCCCATAAGTGGCACAGCAACAATGGTTTGAGCCTGTCTGTTTGGAGTGTGAATGTTCTCCCCATTTTGTGTTCATTTTCTCTCTCAGACCAAGGACATGCATATTCCATGAACTAGAGGTTTATGGTAGGCATGAATGTGGTTTGAGATTGTCTTTATGTGTTACAATGGAGACTGTACATGATAAGTGGGTAGAGATAAGGGTGGATAGCCCCATTTATCTGATAATTTATAACATGTTTCTCATTGTTGGTAAGCCATATATGTGTCAATATAGATTGATAAAGTATACCATAAAAATATTGCAGATGTGTTCATCAGCTTCTCACAGAGTGCAGACAGAAGAGGTATGATTGGTATGACAATGACAAATGTGATAGTGACAGTGAGGCAATGAAAGACCCACATGTCAGTATAGTGTTCAGTGCGAATGCAAATCTTCTTACTACCATGGGCATTAACAGTGAGAAAAAGAAATGACTCCAGAAGTCTGTGTTTATAAGGAACAGGTTCATACTTTAATAAAAGGGTATTTTCCCCTGGCACAGATCTGCTATCAAATAAATAAAGCAATTAATCAAACACAATCTATATAAACTAAAACAAAGTCATGAAAAAACATTAGGAGGAAGGGGAAACGGGGAAAAAAACAGCTAGTGCTAAACAAGTTTCTTTTACAACAAACACCAAGTGAAACTGTGTCTTTGTGTGGAGAGAGAGACAGCTTGTGTTAGAGGCAGATATAATTATTACTCCCTGCTAAGTGGGATTGGCATGGCAGATACTGAAGTACTAGCTGACAGTAGAGGCAAGTGAGATAGCTTGATAGACATTTAATTATAAATAAGCCTTATATTCTTTCTACATGATGCTGGTTTGACCGTTCTGCAGTCCATTATATACATCGGATTTTTAAAAATGATGATACGTGGATCTTACAAAGCAAATTAGTGGTGCAATACATATTAACATGGAGAAGTGGCTCTGAGTACTGACAGTCCTTTACAACAGGGGAGAGGACAGTGAGTCTAGAAAGGTTTATGACATGGAAGGTTTGAAAATTTCTGTTCCAAAAAGAGGCCAAATTAAAAAATTAATAAAACATTCTGGTAGTTTTAGAGGGATAGCAAATTGAAAAAAAAAACTTATTATTTTAAGAACACAAGGTTTCAAAGGGAAGTTAACTTCACAGAGCTTCTGGAAACTGTGACAGAAATGAGAAAAAAAAAATCTTCTTTCCCAACCCTCAACAAATACTCTTGACAGTATGAAATGTGTTTGTTGTGGGCAGCTTTCTAGTGTGAGTTAAGGTAATTCTACATATGTGAAGTGGGAATTTTTAAAAAATTAGTTGTTTGTGTACTGTAACACTCTCTCTTCAGGTCAAAGAAGTTTAAAAATTACAACGTGGCTGTGGGTCTCACTGAGCCTTTCAACCAAATTCCTTCAGAAGACCTCGCTCACCGTGTCGAATTAGACCACCCTGCAGGACAAAAAGTCGCCTGCCTGCTGCCCGTTAACACAAGCAGACGACCAATTACACACTTCTTATATTTGGAGTCATACCCTGGTATCAACACCATTTCGAGTGAGGCGAAAATGTGGACAAAGGAGTTACAGTGTTATGAGGGCTCCAGTGGCAAAGACTTGTCCGGGAAAAGCAGTGTGAGGTGAGGAAGCTGAGGTATGAGGTATGGAGCGCAGCTGTGAGCCCCCCTTGGAGAATGACGCCGTTTCCAGCGGGTCCCGTGAGATGGCCCGTCTGGCTGGTGCCTCTGCTAAAGGATGGCCTGCAGCTGTGAGTGGACACCACAGGGCTGAGGGCAAGACTGGCATACACAGCATTCTTGCTCATCCAAAACACACGCACACTTATGAGAGACTAATGCGACAAATAGTGGATATAGTTTGATCACTAGTTGGCCCAGGGGTCTAGTGCGCACAATCCACAACTATCATTTCTCCTGTATGGAGGAGGTTGCAGATGAGCGAGGCACTTAAACCCTCGCAAAAGACTGCACAAAAGGCGAGTCATGTATAAATGTGATGGTGGGAAGTGTTGAAAATGAGCATGTGTGCTTACCAAAAATACCAGGGAGAAAAACAGTGAATAGTCCTGAAGAAACTTAATTTTGGCACAAGATAGTTTACTCCCTCACACCTGCAGCTCTAAGTTTACTCCCTCTCTCTGCTCTGGTTAGACCAGATGTGACACATGCAGAAATTTGAAAACAAATTCTAGCATGTTGGTGCATCAACATCTGCATGTTTATAGCAGCGCCTCTAGAGCATCATGGGACAGGATGAACAGACAGTCCTGCATGTCGGGTGCTGGCACGAGAGCAGCAGTGGTGAGTTATGGGTCTAGTGGAGACTGTGGGCTGGGCCCAGTGTTATCCAGCACCAGAGGAATGAGACAGCTGAAAGAGCCCTCGCCCCGCCGCACCACAAACAGACCCTTGTTGGCTGAGGACTGAGGCCACATGGCGGCACGGTGAAAGACCTGCTGACAGCTGGGGGACAGGAAGATGCCATGGAAACAGAGGGAGCAGTCTTGTGACCCCGGCCAGACCGAGGGCTGGACAACAGAGCAGCTACGAACTAGGGAAAGTGAGTCTGTAAGTCAAAAAAACCATGGTGCTGGGCAACTCCCAGGTAAGAATATGTGTAACTGCTTCACCCTGAAGCATTGTGGTGGTGAAAAATTGCATGTGTGCTCAGTAAAACATTCCCCTATAATTAACATTCAGTAAAGGGCAAACTCCATACAACCCAATATCACGTGTAATACACACATTGGTCCATTGTGTCATTGTCACGTTTTGCCTTGCCTAGGGTTCAGGAAAGATCATAATTTGGGTTAAAATTATCACTTGAAATGTGGTGTGGGTTAAAGAGTGTGTAAGATTTAGTGGGATCTAGCAGTGAGGTTGCAGATTGCAACCAACTGAATACCCCTCCCCTCACTCTCATCTTCCAAGCGTGTAGGAGAACCTACCGCAAAACTTGTAAAAACACAAAGGCCCCTCTGTAATGCCAGTGTTTGGTTTGTCCATTCTGGGCTTCTGTAGAAACGTAGTGGTGCAACATGGCGGGCTCTATGGAAGAGGACCTGCTCCTTCTGTATAGATAAAGGGCTCATTCTCACAACAGTTCTTATTTTCAGGTGATTATATACTAATTAAAACATACTTGAGATAGATGCCACTAAATTCTACTCACTGCACCTTTAAAGCTACTTCCTTAAAGTTAGGTAGCCATGGTAACAGTAAACACCACAACAATCATAGTTACAGTTTCTAAAAAACTGTCTCAAGTTGCTGTTGGAAACATGACACTCGTAGTTAGAAAAAGGTAGCAAATAGTGGTCTCCTGTCCACTAAGTACACTTTTTGCAAGTTTGGATCTGTCCATCCACCCAACCCACCACCTCTGAATATGGAAATTTGTCACCTTTTATACACGGCATCTGAACTGCGGCACTTGACAGGCTCTCTGAAAGTCATCCAGGCGTGTACTTTTCACACCTAGGTGAGGCAAAATGTGACACTGACATGGTATCCTCTGGTGGACTGGTGTGTGTATTACACACATTGGCGTGATACCGGGCTGCTCCATACTGATTAATGAATAAACCAACTTCTAACTGGGGGTAACACAGAGTGTGCTTTGGGGTTTGGAGTTCAGTTCATGCAGATATGCCACAAGGCGTGAGCCAGAACATGAGTACTCTATTGCTCTGATGTCAAGGTCACACCATCTCTAGTTTTGTTTTTGAGCGAATCATGGGACTGAGAACATGTGATTCAACTGCTGACATTTTAGACATTGAAATAAATAGAGTTTTACAGCTCGACAAGAGCTCTATAAAGGAAGCATTATAATAGTTAATTACTGTTTGAAGAAACATAAATCAGTTGGTACTTCAAAAAATGTGGAAACATATGCGAGTTGCAACGAGTACTTGTTTTTTTTTCAGTGGTTAACACACTGATCCTACATTTTGTATGAAACCAATAATGAAAGACCAGGGATGAAGGAGATTTGAATTCATCTATATGCAGAACCTACATACCAGTACTACACATAACAGTCTACATAAAGCCATCAAATTACAGCCATGTTGACCTGAACTAAACTCAAGTAATACACTATTTTATACTACAGTTGTATCTTCAAATAATTCCTTGCTCTGTTTGTTTCCATTGAATGATAAGCTTGTGTTCTACACTTGTAATGTGATGTGATGTCAAGCTACTAAACAGCACTGTTGAGAGTTGGGATTTTAGTCATTCAGCCATAATTACTAGATCACAGTTGTGAATCTGATCACATGGTCAGAAAGTTCAAACAGAGGGAGTGTGTGAGACGGTGAAAGAGGGTGTGTCTGATGCTACTACAGTTGTACATATTCTAGTCAAAATGAGGCTCCTCATGGTCTTATAAAATGCAGTTGTGAAGGAAAACAAACATAAAAGATAGTGAATACAAAGATATCACATTATCAACAAAGCTTATAAAATTGATAACAATATATACCTTATTTACAGTAAAAGTTAGTAAAAGTAAGGAGCTTGTCGACATTTCAGTACTGCAGATTGTAACACGATTTCTCTTCTTTCAAAAATGTTTTGAAGTAATTTGAAAATAACCTCTGAATGCTTAAAGTCACAATTACAACAACAATTAGGATAAAATTAGAGGTAGCAGCAGATTTGGGAGCTCTGTTCTTTTTTTTTTTTTTTACTTTAACATTTCAAAATTTTCCTTCCCACTTTTGCTTACAGGGTATTGCGTGTTTAAATCATAATCTTCATTTTCATCTTCTAAAACCTGCCTGACGGCCTACTTTAAATACTCACGCACCCAGGAGCGCACTTGAGTGGTTTTCGACAGACACCAGTGTCGTGACACTCACATACATACACACACAGACACACACACACTCTTGCTACACTCACACATTCACAAACCGCTTTACACAAACACACACACACATACACACTATGCCCTGCTCTCCTGTCACCAATATTTCCTTCATATATTTTCATCTTTACATCACAGTCTTTCTTCCTCTCGTCCCTCCTCCTCTTTAAAAACCATTTGGTTTAGTGGTCTGGAAGGGTTGTGGTGCTGGTTTACAGCCATAGAGTTCATAAGGTAGTGGGATTCAGGGCCAGGGGGAGAGGAACTTCTTCTAAATCTGTCCTTCTGTGCCTCCTCTCCTGCCCCAGCCATGATCCTCAGTCCTGGCCTTGCTGTGGCCCTGAATCACTGTCCTGCTGCATACCTGAACTTCTGTATGTCTGACCAATCTCTTTATAACACTGGTTAACAAGCTCTCAGCACTGGGCTGCACCTCCCATGATCCTCCTCTTCTCCCCATGTCCTATCTCCACTACAAAGTGTTTGAGGAGGAAGCTCATTGCAGTCAGTGTCTCCTGGCCTGGCTAGGTTTTGTGGGGCTCCAGGGTGGAAATTCAGGACTGATAAAAGTGGTGGTAGTGGTGATGGTGTTCATGGTGGTGATGATGCTCATGCCGCTGCACCACTTGTGCCAGCCCCCCCTCGTAGAGCAGCACGCTGGGCAGGTCCCTCACCTGCTCCTTCTCCACCACAGATCCCGGAGCTGCCAGAGAGCCTAAAGCCCGATAGCCCTGGCTCTCCTTGGACCGCTGCTTGTGCTTGCGGTAGGGGGCCGCTGACTGGTGAGGGGGGGTCTGGCTGGGTAGCGCCGGGGGAGGAGGGACGCCTCGGCTCCTCATCACCCTACTGCTGATCTGTGCAGGAGGTGTGCGGCTGTGGGTCTTGGGAGAGCGGATGGCATGTTTCCCTGAGTCTTGGCCTCTCAGCCGGGTGGGGTGTTGGTTGTCCGGAGCGACAGCGTCCACAACAGTCTGCAAGCGGCGGTGGTGGGAATGGGAGTGGCCGTTTTCTGGTTCATGGGAGCGAGAACGAGTCTGGTTGGATGAGCGGGTCTGAGGCTCTGCCTTCGCTGGCTCTGAGGCGGGGGCTGTGAGAGAGACAGATAGGTGTTTATTTTCAACTGCGGAAGCAGCATCAGCAATGACAAACTTCAAAGCTGTAGACCAAACAACAATGCTGTCCTAGGACTGGTGTCCAGTGTCAGAATTCATTATGTGGGTGTGGGGAAAATAACCCATAATGTGAAAATTACTGTGCCAACGGCTCACTAATAACGAACAGCTGGAAATCTCAATGATAAGATACTGGCAGCTTCATTTCAGGTTCTTTCTTCGTGCGGATAACCCTGACACAATGTGACATAGAGCAGATCTCTGTTAGCACTTCCCTAACAGGACCAACATTAAAATAATCACATGTCATCACTGACCATCAGATCAAGGCCGCTGCTTATTAAACCTAATATTTCACTTCACAACAGCCCGTACCGCTGATGGGCTTTAGCCTTGAACACTTGATGTATTGTGCTTGCCTGAGCCCAGATGTTTATACTGGCGAGGAGTGCAGTGGGTTGGTAGTTCCACCTAATGGCTCCAAGCAGGTGCTGCAGTAATGAGGGCCCCTGGATGTAGCTTCAAAGGGCCACGGTCTGTGTTTCTCCCTCCCCTCTCCCCTCTACACCCCTGGCCCCGGGCCACTTACCGGCTCCGAAGCGGGATGTGTAGTTTTCAATTCCTGCCAGGTCCAAGTAGTGGTTCCTGCGTTCCAGGTTCTCATCCACACAGTGGCGCTGGCAGCCCGGCTGGGTGTGGTGGTCACTGTGGTGGCGCCTGTGGACACAAGTGGCACCTCTCATTAGGTAGCAGTTTGGGCCAGTAAGGTTCAGTATGGTAGTGTTTGGAGAAAGTAAAACAAGTGTTCCTTATGATCAAGCAGTAGCAGAGTAATTGTTAGAGAAGTGAGATTGTGCCTGGAAAATCACAGGTTTAAATCTTAACTGGGAGTGTTTGAACAGCACAGTCTCCCCTCCACTGTTAACTGTACATTTGGGCAGAACTAACCAAGGAGTAGATGACTATTACAGATTCAACGTGTGAATCCTTCCTTAAACAACATCTCCCCTCAGCCATTTTGAACAAGAAAGTTTTGAAGTTTTCTGTTTCAAAAAGTGGATGTTATTATGAGTGATGTAATAAAAAAAATATATAATACTGTAATGAGCTCCATATTTTTCCTCTTCTTCATGTAGACAATACAAGCTTAAACAATAGAAACTGAAGTGAACAGGGGAGATGGGTTTACCTTAGGAGCGCTCGAGTCTTCTTATCTGCACTCTTGGGGTCTTCTATGCACTTGTCATTTTTCTCTCTGGGGTGGGACATGTCTGTGTATGTGAGAAAGACAGGAGGCTATTATCAAAGAGAGCTACACAGAGCAGCCACACACACGCGCGCGCACACACACACACACACATCACACACACACACACACATACATACACGACAACAGTCACACATGCCTCAGAAGAAAGCAACCTTTGTTTTGGGGTTTTACTTTGAAGATCTATAGAAAAGAAAAAAACAACAATGCTTCATTTATTCTATTTTCAACTCCCTGCCTCTTTTAAGGCATGGAATGAAATAAAAAAACATGCAGACTTCAGAAATAGTTTATTAAAGACCCAAGATCTGATGCAGTTTGAAATTAGCATGAAGGCAACCCGCGATATTTTCAAAGCTTGCTCTGTTTGAATCTCTTGATGGATATTTATAGCTGAAACAATAGGACGCAAATACGCAGGAATATATACTTTTTGAGATATTTTTCCCTGACTACTTGTTTACCAAGTCGTCAGTGAGAAAAGTTAAGTTGAGCGTAGCTATATTTTCCCGGCAGCTCTGAGAACGGGGGAGGAAAACAGGGGTAGAAGAGGGGAAAAAAAGGGAACTTTGGAGAAAAGAAAAATGGCTGTGGTTATCAAAAGGACTCGGCACATCTCTTAAGGTTTCTTTCAGAGTATTTGAAGGCACTGAGGGTGGGGGGGACTCTTGGCTCTGTCACTCCCCCCATCATTAAAAATGAACCCCATTGAGTAGGAGAGATGGAGCGACGCCGAGACTGCAAGGAACAAAGCTCTGACAGGCCTGAAGCAGCCGCCTTTCTGCATGACAACAAACACATCTCTGGGTGAGCTGACAGCAGGCAACACAAGGGGGACCCCAAAAGGCCCTCTCTTCTCCTCCACCCAACCCACTGTGTTAATGCAAGCTTTACCTGCAGCACCCTGTGTACAAGTCCTCCACCGCTGGCTGGAGTCCGGAGCCACCGACAGCTTGACCCGCAATGTCTTGCTGCTGCTGGGAGAATGGTTGACGGAGGCATCGACGACCTCATAGATGGTGTGGAGCAGGCTGGTGATATCCTGCATGAGAGAGGAGGTGGAGGTATGTTTAATCTAGGCTTTTTGAAAAACAGCTCCCAATTATATCTAGAAGGATAACCAAGTACAAAAAAAAAGATTATATAGATTCTCAGCGAGTGGTGCAGAGACAGATATTCAGTGCACATACCCAAATAAAAACCAAGAAAAAAGAACTAGTCTTGTCACTATATAGTTTGATTTCAATATTCTGTAGCTTTGTGCATTAAAAGTCTGTATTATAAATCTCATGCTAGCAATGAATTTAAAGACGTGGCTCAGACACTGGTGAACAGAAACCAAAACTGATGTCAGTTGTTTGACTTCGGCATTTCAATTGCAACAATCAGACAGGGCGTAAAGACAAGTTATAAATTCATGAAAAGGAACGCCTTGGCAGCAGCAGAGGAGGCTGACTGTGATGTCAGGCCTGATATGATTGGAGTTACACCTCTGTGAGCTCTACACTTTTGCTATTTAACTTCTCTATTTCTCTGAAATGATTAGACAAATACAAGGCAGCCCATGTCCATACATGCTCATCCATTATAAAGATCTCTGCCTCAGGTCAGTAAAGGTAGAAGAAAAGGAGAGATGAGAGAGAAATAAAGAAAAATAGAACAAATTAACAAGGAAAAACTTTCAAATTGAAAGGGATATTTGGACTGCTTGATTTGCACTGATGGGTGTTTTTAATGACTCTCTTTTGGGTCTTAGCAACTGTGCTGGATATTTTCATTGCAATCCAAATTCTAATTGTCTATAAAAAGAAATATAAAAAATCACCTGGTATGGACTGAAATTCATTGACTCATATACAGTAGTATCTCAAATCTCATTATCGTTTTACCTCAGAGGTAACACAGCCTCACCGTCAGAGACACTTTCCCAAACTGCTGAGAATTTAGCCCACACAAAGACTCCAATAGCATGATTTTCACTAACTATACTACTCTGACTCATAACAAAAAGGACTATTATGACTATTCTTCAGAGACCGGCTCCACATACTGGTTTCAGATAGACACACTGTAAAAAAAAAAAAAAAAAGAAAAAAGAAAGAAAGAAAGAAAATGAAATAGAATAAAAGCTTCCTGTGTCATTTTTGGTTTCCCTCTCTTTTTTTATTTGTGTGACAGGATGAAAAAAAAAAAGAGTTGGAGAAGAAAGCTCTTCTTTCCCTTTCCAAGCCGCCTGCCTGTCGTCTCATGAGCCGTGGAGCCACAGGCAATGCCAAAAAAACTGCGCAGCCAACCACACAGAGGACAGCTCCAGTCTCTTTGCGCTGTTTCAAGTTGTTCTCAAAAAACACGGGCCTTTCTGGATGTTCTCTCAGATCTTTACCAGGCAGACGCAAGCCACAAGGTACCTCGGAGGAGCAGAAACACACAAGCTCTGCTGGATTCGGTTCTTGGGAGTGAGATTGGACTTATAACTTGTATTCTCAGTTTTTTTGGGGGGTGTGGTGATACCAGAGTCAGGCAAAAATTAAAGTTAACAGGGAAGTCATTGATTCATTTCCGTTTTTTCAAGTAGTGAGCTGCTGCAGAGTATTCTTCTATGACAGTTCAAAAGATTCAAAAAGCAATTAAAAAGTACAAGAAATCAAAAATATGATGCTTGAAGTGAAGTAATTCCTACTAAATCTGTGTGGTGATGGCAGATGTTATGAAATATTTATTGTTTTGTGTTTATTTATAAATTGATTCATTTATTAACAGTTTATATCTCAATATATAAACCCTTTCAGGGAAGAAGATTATTACCTCCCTGGTGACTTTTCCGTTGTTGTCAAAGTCATAAAGGGTGAAGGTCCATTCCTGCCTGTTATCCTCCTCCACAGACACAGCACACTCCAACTCCTGAAACAGCAGAGCAATGAGGTTTCAGTATCATACAGTGTGTGTGTGTGAGTGTGTGTGTGTGTGTGTGTGTGTGTGTGTGTGTGTGTGTGTGTGTGTGTCCTGCCATTGCCCTAGTTTCATCCAGAAGGGAAGTAATAAACGTCCGGTTCAGTGTTGACACTCACTTCAAACTGGAGCTGTTTCTGTGGCCCTGCGGGAGATTGGCTGTCCCTCTCCTGCATCTTCTCCTCCACACAGCAGCTGTCTGTCTTCTCTGGGGGTAAAGCCACTGCAGTGACACACACACACACACACACACACACACACACACATACACACACACACACACACACACACACACACACACACACAAACACACACACACAAAGATAAAAGAGAGAGCCTGAGGATGGAAACTTTGGGTGCAGTCATAACCTGAGGATATGTTGTCGCCTTGTAAGCTCCTACTTCTGAGTTTGGCAGCCGCAATTAAGATGGGTCACACATTCAAGTGCTCCTGTTTGGAAATAGACCTACACAGCCAAACTCCTCACAGTTTTTTGTCTCGCTGCCTGTGTTCTGAAATTGTATTTTTAATATTATCATATTTATTAATGTCATATTCTTGAAGGCAGTGCAGAGCTTTGTTGTGCTTCGCATATGTTATGCATACACAGTAATGCCAACAGAACTTGTATTTTAAATTTGGTTGGGCTGCTCAAACTCACTGATCTTGTAGGCTCTATTTATGGTGTTTGTGATTGCTTAATGGTAGCAGAAAATCAAAGCACAGTTTGGTTCTCACAGTCTTGGAAAATTTCATATCAAAAATATTACAGAGAAGCAACTGGAAGCAAATTGATGTGAGTGTGAGAATTTGAGGTTTCCAGTCACAACAAGATTCAACAAAATCCAAGATTTTCAGGTTCTTTCTTCTATGACTACTGAAGATGCACACAGATTAGATAAATTGTGCTATATTGTAACTTTTAAAAGAATTCCTTATTTTGCAGAGTTTCATGTCAGGTAAGAAGTTCATTGTTTCATCATTCAACAGCAGTGTTTGAAAGTCAATATAGTGATACCAAGACTGAAACTAGAATCCAAAATGTCAATTGGGAGCAAAAAAATGTTGGAACTGTGACAGCACTAAGTCTCAAATGGCAAAAGCTCTTCAGTCAGTCACTCATATGGTAATAGTTTTTAAGCTCTGAGCTACAATATAGGTATCCCAGTGGGTTCGCACTGAGAGGGGATGTCAAACATGAAACTGAATGCCATAACATGCCTAAAACACGATAGAATATTAGGTGGCATTCGAATATAAATGGTGGAACGAGAACAGCACCTGAACATCAAAAGGTCTGGAGTCCCAGACTCAGTGCAGCAGAGCTCATCATTTTATGGAATGACATTCACTGTACATTACCATCCACACGTACAGAAAAGGCAGACGGTCCAAAGGGAGCATTAATCTGTCATATGCATTTTGCCAGTTAATGTGGTACTCACACACGGTCCAACCCCACCTGTGTCAAATCAGATAGAATTTCCTGATAAACTGTAGAAGTCAATGATATTTTTTTTTACTCTACCAAACTCTAACACAGAGATTTTCCCAGACGACATGCAAACTGAGAATGTCCTCGTGAGGTAAGCTGTCAGAGCTGAATACTTGTTTAACACAACGAGCCAGGAAAGAGTTATACGTGCCACTGATGTGAATGCATCAATAGTGGGTTTTCAAACTGAATCCATGAGCAGTAAACACAATTTACTCCATAGAGTGAGACGGCAATTCATAAAGTGACATTTTACAATCTACCACAACCCAGTACAATAAATTAGTGTAGCTTATAATGTTAATTTTTGTGTTTAAACTGTCTGACGGGTGTTATTTCAACACTATGTTAATGTTTGAGGCCATAGTTTGTGGTGGTCTATTTTTATATTGCATTATATTGAAAGGTTGTCCACCCTGGTGGACAAAAATAACACAACTGTCACCGTCTGGTTTGATGTTTTAGTTTCAGAGTTGGATGTTAGCCCAGATGTAATGCTACCGGATATCCTTCTCTGCTTTGAAAACCAGCATTTGTTTGACACATGAGACCGCAGCTACACACAACATGTAACTGAGATTTGGGAGGCGTACATGTCGGCTCCTTTACAAGCCTCTAAGAGTTACAGTTACCCAGAATCCACCTCTATGCAAAGATGTTGATGTGTTTTTGTAGCTTGTTGTAGCTTTTACCCAGTCACAGCCACTGTATGTTTCGCCTCTGGTCATTTAGCATTTTGCATGAGCATCAGCCACCCTTATCCAATCACAGCCCTGCAGGCCGCACACACACCCATAAATCCACACAGACCACACCCCTCTCTTTCTCTCCACCCGCCCCTGCTCCTCTCTCCTCCCGTCACACTTTGAAGTTCCATTCTCAAACCTTTTGGAAGAGGATCAGACCGGCTGTAAAACAGAATCACTAATTAATTAAGCCAAGTCAAATCTGAAACACTGTTTGTTTGCTCGCCAACGGAGCAGACACAACAGCACAATTTCTTTCCTCCTGATCCAAAGTAGATCAAAGCAGACCTGTCTCATCCCTGGGTAGGGGAAAATGCCAGAAATGAAAGGCATCATCCCAGGGAGCTTTTACCAACTTTTTGGAGAGGAGCAGCATTTGGGGTCCCGCTGTTTGATCATCTGAGGTGCTCAAAGGGAACATTGTGTGCGAGGGCAAATCTGTTCCGTAGCAGGCTCAATATGGTGGAGAGATGCTTATCTCGCAGCTAATGAAATGCCGGGAGGAGTAACAGTAATCTGCTATCACCCTCCTCCCCCTCTGACCCCCCCACCACCACAGACATAAGCCGGTTCTTTATGAGAGATGCTGCCGCCAGGGGATTGGCTGCACATCAGATCTGCAGGGCAAGAAGAGGGCAGCCGAGGCTCGCACCCTCCATGCCAAGCCTATTCCTACAACTACACACACATGCGTGCATGCGCTCGAACAAACACGCACGCGCAAGCACAGGCAGTTCAGGAAAGCTGCCACACACTGGGAGCAATCACACCCAGCTTAGCTTGGCTACTGTATTACATATAACTGGTTCTGTCCCCTCTCAAACACAGTGCTGGGAACAATAGTGATTTTATGATTGGTAGGATAAGAAAGCCTCTGTGGTGAAAGTAACTTCTCCTCCCACTGAAGCCAAAAAGTCACTAATGGAGTGCTGATGTGCAAGGCACTGAACACATGTAGTATAATCTGAAGCAAGAGTGTCCTCAGCAAACTCCTCCCTTGTTAACGAAAGGTTAAAAGAACTGGATAAAAAGCCCATGTAGGCTATTCTTCTTGCATGCTTACAGTAGAGATGTTAAGTATCCTTAAGACACTTTCATCATTGAGCCCTTCTTCTCTCCTTTGCAATTTTTGCCAGCAAGTTCTTTTTTAATCCCCAGAAAACTTACTGGAAGAGCTTCCTTAAACCCACAGAAAGGAAGGCTTTCAAGTGCACCGGTTGTCCTATCATCTCTTCTCTCCCTGTTTTCTCTCTCACTTTTACTTTATTCCACTTTGTTAGATCCATGGACAATGGATGTGATCACTGCACTAAATGCAGTTCATGCAGCGGACATCATAAATCCTCCACAGCTGTCTTTATTTGGGTCTTAGTGTGCCTGAGGAGGTACAAAATGGCTTGCTATGTGAACATGAGGACAATTTATTCCAAACTGAAACGACGAACCATTTCATAACAAATTGTTTTCATTAGAGGTAGTTTATAAAAGGACAATAATACAGTGGCTGCAAATCAAACATTTGACAGTTTCTCTGAAGGAAAGAATAACATGGATCAAAAAATAAGATTCCAAACTCTGATTGACACTATTTTGGTGTGATGCTTGAAAAAAGTCTGAAGGCACGAAACGCCTTGTTTTTACCTTTCCTAATTTCTTAAAGGTGAAATCATCCAGATTTGATGTTGCTGTCCACTCAACACAACCTACATTGCAAAGTAGGGTAGCCAAACCTTCTCCCGTTCTCCCAAACTAAACTACAGAATGTTTTATTGAAGTAAATTATCAATTCTAATTATCTTGTCTTCTCCTGTTAATCATGGAGAATGAACAGAGCAGCATTTTCTAATTAACAACATCTGTCTTGAAGGGAGGACAACCGCAGCCCATGGGTGTTGCCTGGCCTGGGCATTAGTGGCTGTAGCCTCGTAGATATTTTCTTTAACCCTGATTAATTCTCCACTGGTTTGTCACTATAGAAGATGACAGTGTTGTAATTTTGTATTTTCAGTGAACAGAATGTACCAATCAGAGAGGGAAAATACGTGAATTTGTGTCTTATTGGCTAACAGGTCTCTGTCAATTCTTCAATTCATGGAGTTACTATGCCAAATACTAGCTCACACACTCAGTTAGTGTGAGCAAAAAATGGTTTGTAAATGCCTGTATGAGTTCAAAGTTGCATGAACATGATATGAGCAGGACATAAGTTACATACTGCTACATACGTACTATGCATTGCACTGTAGCCAGCATAGCAACAATAGCTTAGTTGTGCCTCTCCTTTGCTGGCAACACCAAACTAGCCTAGACTCGTGTTAGAGCTTATCCTTATGTCTGTTTCCCTTCTTATATTGCAGCCTGGACAAGTTGGGTCATAACAATACTGAAGTTGGGGAAATTTAACCGGATATTATCATTTTAAGAAGACAGAATTCAGTCATTGTTTTCATTTTTCCACAAGTATATAATATTTTGTCATGTTTTACTACCTGTACCATTGAGGTTGGGAATTGTGGTTCATATCAAGTAGGTCCATCAGCAATGATTTTGCCACCAAATTAAGAAAGTTTACTCAGCCACTTTGAGCAGTTTGCTGTTTTCAACTCTCATTCAAGAAATTACCATTGTATTATGGGTGTTGAGGATTTTTGATCATGTAGGCCTAGTAATAATGCTGGTAGGTGACCCATATGATGCTCATTTTGGTTTGAGACATAGTGCAGATTATATGGTAAATCAAATCCAAACTCTTCCTTCCTTCTCCATTTTTTACATTTTTTAGACATGCAAGAAAAATGCATTGAAACAATCTATTTAGAAGTATGTTTTTAAAAGTTTTCTGATAGAGAGGAATCTGGGTTCAGCCCCTAATGGTTAACAGTCGAGCCAACGCCCCTGCCGCAGCCCAGACTCAGGTTCAGCCCAGTGACTAAAAACCATTCCAAACTCTATTTATCAGTCAAGTTATCTCTTGTCTCTTAACTTCATCTGTTACCCAATGAAGCAGAACTGAAATAAAAAGTGAAATTTCTACCATGCTTCCAAATTCTGGGCTGGTCTGATTCAACTCTACATTTCAGCCTGCACCTCACGTCCAATCCTGTCTTTAAATGGGAGGGAGAGACTGTCTCCTCCCGGAGTTCTTAATTCAGGATCACATCACAGCGAGGAAAAAACATGGGGAATGGAGGCACTTTGCAGAGCACCGCTGGGGGAGGGGCGGATCAGAGAGGGAGGAGGAGGTGCAGAAGCAGGAGGGAAGGTAAAGGGGACCTCATCAGCACATTGTTGGGGCTTAAAGAGTGGGTGTGGAGAGACGGGAAAGGATGAACCACAGCAAAAAAGAACCATATAAGCACTGCACTTGTGTATGTGTGTTTGTAGGTTTTCATTCAAATCAGCAGAGAGCCTACCTTCTAAACGGTAGTGTTCATCACCAATCCGCTCAGCACATGCTTCATCCATGGATTCCTGGAAAGAGAGAGAAAGAGAAAACCCATATATCACTGTTTCAAGTCATATAATGGAGAGGTATCATATTTTTGTCACATAAAAACAAACATCTTTAACGGTGCAAATCCACAGCACAGCTTTCCAACACAGAGCGATATGCCCAAATCAAAATTACAGCGTTTATATGTCTATATATGAACAAAGTTTGACAACTGCACACTGAGCTTAAACAGCAGTGGAAAGTTTAAGAGCATAGTAATTGCAGGACTGAAACAAACTGAGCACAAGACTGGCAGTCAGAATTGAGACCATGAAAAAAGTATCTAAATCACCGCCGTCTGCCCTGCAGTGAATTCTGGGAAAGAGGGCTGGTAGTAGGGCTATTTCGGTGGCGGACTATCGTTGCAGCGATACGTTCGGAGGCTTGTAGCTCTGTCTGTTAGTGCATACCACAGAGACTGGAGGGACATGTGATCCCTGGGTTTCACTATGGAAAAGTCTGGCTCAGGTATCCATGTGGCAGTCATCTGGCTGAAAAACCATTACTCACGAACTGACAAACACGTATACATGCCCACATCCGTACACACATAGTGCAACATACACACACAAATTCAAAGACCTACCCATGGTCTCATTTTTGAGTTTTCCATTGGAAACATGCTACTGCAAAAACATTTCCCTCTGTCATCAAAAAATAGACAAATTGCACACAGATTCATCAGAAGAGCCAAAACATATTAAAGGTAGAGTCAGTGATTCTAATCCAATACACTTTTTGTCAAATTCAGCGAAAATCTCCTCATGGCGTGCTAGCAGTCTGTTCTGTGTATGCGGCGAAAAAAATCTTTGTGTTCATACACAGCACTGGCTCTGTAAATGTGCATGTAAACACAGTGGCACAAAACTACTCTGGCCAATCAGCAGCAGGGGGCGTTCATGCTCAGGCACAGGACAGGGAGAAGTCATCAGAGCAGCTGTCTGTGTGAGGCCATGACCGTCTCTGTCTCAATTAGCGTTGAATAGTGGGGGAGCGCTGTCCAATTCACATAGAAAGCATTTTCTCCTGGTACAGATACACTTCCATTTTATATAAATGTATCAATCCACACTGAATCCGAGACAGTCTCACAGAAAACCATTCCGAGTCTGTTTCTGTTAGTGAAGCGTAATCTGAGCAGGGAGCTGTTTAAATCACACAAATATCTTGCGGTATATGCGTTTTAAACTTATTGGCCGCATCAATGAATCAATAAATACAAACACTCTCAACATCTTCGACCATGGAGCTGACATGCAAACTATTTTGGATCAGTAAATTTCTGCTGTCAGTCAGCCTGTAGAAGGCGGTTTGTCGGTCGGGGTCGAGTGAGAAGTGGGGACACCACAAAGATGGATTGTTTTGTTCATGCATCGCTCCAGATTCAACCATATTTCTTTTTTGGTCATTGCACACTTAGCATTAGTGATAGCAAAGTGTTTATTGTATATGTGCTTGTATGTTCATAGATAGGTATGTGTGTGTGTGTGTGTGTGTGTGTGTGTGTGTTTGTGTGTGTGCGCGTGCGTGTGTGCATGTGTGTGTGTGTGCACGTGATATAGAGGCGAAGCTGTGACAGCATGACAGAGGGATTTTTGTGTAATCCAGAGAGGTAGAAGGTCAGATGGTGTGATCCTACCCTCCTCAAACTAGTGCCGGCCAGGCTGCAGCGCTGTGGGTGGCCTCAGGAAGAGAAAGCAGTAAACCACAAGACTAACTGACTGATAGACTGATATCCCAAAGCAGGAACCCGGGATAAACCTGTGTTGGTTATTGGTATGAACAGGTCAGCACCCGTTCCAGCCTGGCTTCATAACCCTGTTACTGAACTGGTTTTAGTTAATAATTAGTTAATTAGAGTCACAAGTACTCTCTATGGTAACTGCAGGATTACAATAGAGTTACTTAAGAAGACAGGCAGCTTTAACTTTACTTGAACTGACAGTGTGACCAAAAGCCCAAAAGTAGCCTATGTGTTTTATTTGATTAACACTTGTAACACCTAATTTTTCTTTGTAAGGTGAAGAATGAACTTTTATGCTTTTGAGCACTAACTGACCACAGTCACACTTCATGCATCATTTTCAATGGACGATTTATTAATGTTAAATGGAATACAGGTACTTCTTCAAGTCTTGAACTACTTCTTAAGCCTTTAACAATATTATTCTTTGTTAAGATTTATTGTAAAAGTAATTCTCCCTCAGTCTAACACTTACTCGCTCTCTCTGCTTGCCCACATGTGTTGCTCTCTGTTTTTCTTATATATATTATTATCAGAATTATACATTTTTAGTAACTTCTTAACCAGAGATGTCTGCTCACCAAAGCCAGGCAGCAGCCTGCATTCAACACATGTCAGAGATATGGTCAGGTTGTCTCATTCAGATAGACCCACGTTACTGTGTCAGTCTGAAAGGAGTAACACCAACACTGGCCCCCATTTCCACAGAGCCCCACAGAAAAATAAAATCACTCCACCATCAACATTCCCCTAATTCCTGACACACAAAGATATGCACACACAGACACAGATACACCATCTTGAATGTATTTCTATTTTTTTTTTTTTTGATGAATGATCCAAAATTATTGAGGGGTTAGCCAAGAACATGAGAAATGGGGGAAGAGGAATGTGCTAATTGGTTGTTGTCTTTGGTGATGGATGGGAGCCGTATTATTAGTATACTGGGGTTACTCTGGGATTTGCTCTGGTCAGTGTTAAGAAAAAAATATCCCATGCTTTTTTTAAACTTTACACACACACACACACACACGCACATGCACACATACACACACACATAGACACACACACTCATACACAGAGGCACTTCCTCATCCTCTCATGCAAAGTTTCTAAAGACGGCAAGTAAGCAGAGGAAGAATCAGAGACTTGCTTTGAATCTTGCAACCTGATTAAGAAACCAAAAAATCTAGATCTGCTTCATAAAAATAGAACCATTCACTTTATTTTTTTGTGCTCAGTTCTCCGTTTCTACAACTAGTGATACAGCTTTCACATAAAGACTGCATCCATCACCCTTATCCTAACTGTTCTCACATACTCATCCTTACAATCCATAATGATACAGTCTCTATGGAGCAGCTCCAGACCAACTGACCTGATGACATTACCACTTTAAAGCTTCGGTCTCTAGTTTCTGGCTTTGGCAGGGAGCTGCTTGCAATGACTGATCAGATCGTTCTGGGCCAAAAAGAAACATGCAGGCATTCTAAAAATAAGCAGTGTTTTCTTCTAAGTTTCCTGTGTTCCCATCAGGCAATTGGTCAGGGGAACAATGAGGAAAATTTCTTTGTCCAGCTCTAGAAAAGGGAAGTTTTGATAGTATTAAGTATACTAGATGATTTTAGACAGGAAGTTCTACAGACACCACTGAAGACAAGATAATATGTTGTTGTGAAATGTTGTGAATATATTTTGTGAAGAGCTAAAAAATTACATCATAGCTACATTCATATTTCCTCACATTTGCAATTATAGAACTAAACTCCCCATTAGTAATATCAAAAAGTTAGAGCAGCAGTTGTAAGAGTAGTACTGAGTGAATGTGCAAGCTGCTTTTAAACACGCTAGAAAAGAGTAAGTCAGTCCAGTTTATTAAGCCACAGAGAATAAAGGCTTGATCTCACTCATTCAGTTCTACTTCAAATGAAAGAGCTCAAAGTGGATTTGCCCAAACTGCGATGCTGGTCATCCCTCTCTAATGAGATTTCTCATCTAATGAGTAAAGAAGAGGCTCGACTGATGCAACATTTATAAACAGTTAGTGAATCTGAATGCTCATTGTCATCAATGAGAAAACCTTGTCTCATTAGTTTCAGCACATATGGTATGTGTGCACAATGACTAAACTATATGTAAAATGGTGACCACAAAAGAGTCATCAATCTCTTTTGGTCAAACAATGAGTCAATAATGGGCTTCCCTTGGGACCCTTGCTAATTTAAGGGTCGTAGGTCACTGTGGGAGTGCATTTCAGGCTAGAAGAGTTCCCCACCCTCCCACCTCCAGTGACTCAACCACAATCTAAACAATGAAAATGCGAGGTGGTAAACTTCCACAGAGCCAATATTGGCAGTGGTAGTATACAACGAACACTATATGATTCCAATGCACTGTTGATTACTGCTGCTATACAGTGAGTGATGTAGTGTTTGAACATTGTATTGCTGCTTGTCTTTAAGGCCAGCCTAATCAATTGGTGGCCCACATTGGCCACATCCGGCCCAGAAGCAACCTCCAAGTGGCCCAGTGAGTTTGAATTAAATAGACTATTTTAATAGCAATTGCAATATTTTAATGGTAATATAAGTTTATAAAAATTATTTGTTAATAGCAATGTTGTTGTGTAGTCCGAGTGGTTACAGCACTGTGGCCATAGTCTACAATCTGTAAGCAGTCAGGAAACAAAAGTGTGAGAAACATATTCCACAAGTCACCACAGGATCTGAGTCAGTTGGTGATTTGAGTCACACATGGGCAAGTGGGTCCGCCACCTTGGACGGTTAGGTACAGCAAGACCACTTGGACAAACCACATGCAATTGCGCCCCGTCAATATACGTCCATTAAAAATGCTTGTTTTTGACACAGACAGGCTCGGATTGTTATTCACAGTGTCTGACAACATTATGCAAAGGACCATACAGAGAAATGAAACTATTTTCTTTACCTTTCACTTGATCTGGTCTGTTTATTATTGTGTCTAAACAAGTGCCGCTCAAGGAAAAGTCTCACTCTGAAATCTCATGAGAGTTGAGTTGTTGCAGGAAGACAGCAGTGGAAATGTGAGTGAGAGTCAGAGAGAGGAGTGCCAGGAAGAGTTTTTTTTGTGTTGGAGCACAGAAAGCATAGCTTAGTGTTATCCAAAAGATTTACAAAGTCATGGCTGAATATTTAGCTGATTTCCTGCAACAACTCAACTCTTGCGAGCTTTCAGAGCAATACTTCTCCTTGAGCGAGACTTGGTTAGACACAATAACAAATAGACCAGATCAAGCGAAAGGTAAAGAAAAATGTTTTATTTCTCTGTATGGTGCTTTGCATAATGTTGTCAGACATTTATAATAACAAGCTGAGTCTGACAGTGGCAAAAAAAGCTGTTTTAGTGAACATACATAGAGATACTGGTAAAGAGAAATAGAGTGTGTTACTGGTTACTGTTGCCACTTGTAATAATTGTTATGATTCTGTGCATTGAGAGCTCTTTTTTTATTCTGTTTCTGCACTTTGTGATCTGCCTGGGTCAGATATGCGACCAAATTTTATTTTTTTTAAGTGAAACAATAAATGTTGCTATTTTTACTGCATTCATTTGCATTTGTTTAAAATTTGTCATTACCAAAAGCTAAAAAAAAAAAAAAGGTTTTTAAATAGGCTACTGAAAATGTCTGGCTCAACTACATTTCCTGGTTTTGAAATCTGGTCCAATTGAATTTGTAATTGAATAGCCTTGCTTTACGGCTTGTGGTCCAGACAGTTTTATGAAAGCTTACAGCAAGGTGTCACTTCCCAGAGACTCTGCAGGATTCGGTCAAAGGTGTGGGCTTCGGGGCACAAACAAGCATCTCTCTACTGCACTTGGGACCAGCTAAAACAATTTTCCAGACATGATGTTAAATGTTCTGTGGAAACCAGAGCATAAAGCATTCTGCTTTCAACAGCAGCCAGGTCCTTCAGAGCTTCTTCAGGGCCTCTAGGACAAGGGGTTGTATGGCCCCTGTGTGTTTTAAAGTTGTTCAAGCCCCTTCACCAAAAGTGATTTATTGCCGGGCTACAACACAGAACACAGTGTGCCTGCCCCATTACAACATCCCATCTACATTACTCGCCGGCCCAAAGGCCTGTTTGGTTTGGCCATTGGAACTATTTGGCAAACTTCATCAATGGCACACATTATGAATATGGATTTGGACATGCCAAAAACAGATTAACATATTTAAGAATAATAATATTTACTGAACTAACATTATGTCCAGTTGACAATTCTGCTCCACTAAGTGTGTTTTCATTATTAATGAAAACATCAGCTCTAAAACATTATACTTAAGGATGCTCATTCAACACCAGTCCTTTGACCAATTCATGTTTAACTTAACAATTATTTATAATAAACAATCAATTAAAATAAAAAAAGTGAAGTAATTTACATGGTTTATTGAATTAACATATTTTTCTGGTTTACACTTGGTATTATTTTACATTATCTTAAATTGTTTATATAAATGGTATACATGTGTGGACATGACGTGTTCAATGAAATACATTTTATTCCAGTTACAAACCTGTTGTAACTTCATCTCATCCATGAAGATGAAATTTACCAAGATGCATCATAAATTGAAGATTTGTAGCCCGACCCTTAAGTCCATATAGACACAGTCAGTATAAGGCCACATTCTGCAGGAAATTTATTTAAAATGCATCATTCCTTTTAAAACTGGGAATTTTCATTATGGCTGGCGGGTCAAATATGGCAATCTTGCCAATGTATCACTTGGTTGCTCAGCTGTATTCAACATGAAAGTAAATAAAATAGATCAATGATTGTGCACATCCTGAACTAACTTAGAGCGGGATGCTGCTGAAAAGAGCAGTCTGCCCAGCTTGCCTATGCTGGATAAAATAATGTTAAAAAAATGTTTTTAAAAAAACAGCTTTTGCCATTTCAGGATTCACATTGTATGAAGATGTTTTATCTTATTCCCCAGGATAGAGAGCAAGAGAGTTAGAGAAACTAAGAAAGACAGTGAGCGCATGCTGGCACACAAACAACTTGGTGAGTTAAGACAGAAAGTTGCCTCTAGCGTCATCCTTACTCTGACACTGCAGACATGGACCCACTGGGCCAATTTTTTTTCTGTGAGTCTGTGTTTGAAAGCAAAAGGGCACATTAAAGTGCAAGTAATATGTACTTGTATGTGATTGTGGGAAAGTCCCACAAGGCTTCTTGGTCTTGATGCTGTCTGCCTCCACGACCCGCCACACAGGCTGACAATTTATGCGGCCGACGACAGCTCCCCCTGATCGCGCGCCAGGGCTCAGTGGAGGCAGGCCTCTGGAGCAATGGCAGCGCTACTGGCACTCCATCAAAACCCGGGAAAAATCTCATTAGGACTGCGGCTGGGTGCCTCCTGCTCCGTCCCTCACCCGGTGCAAGAAAACACCTTCAGGACTGCAACATTCGGAGCAGCGGTGTCGGCATGAAGTAGTGAGCGACACACATGAAAGGCCACTTAACCAAGTGAGCAAGACAGGCAGAGTGACAGAGACAAGGGAGAATGTGGGAATAGTGGTGGTGTTTCTCCAAGTACATGTCTGTCTGCTTCCTCTGGAGGCAACTGAGCTCACTGACACTCACATAAAGTCAACCCAGCACTAGAAAGGGTGAAACACAGCTTTATAGAAAGTGAGAAGTTATTAATCTCACACATTTCTCACAGCTACATTGTGTCCAATATCTGAACACAGACAGTATGTAGATTGCTAGGTGTAGCAGATTACAGGAAGTATCATGACATACCGAAGAATAGTGCAATACATGTGATGCCTTGCTGTCCTCGTACCAGAATACCCAAGATACATTTGAGTTGTCATGATGTCTTTGTACTTTGTCCTATATATTTGGTGAATAAAATGATTTTAACTGATTCTGTATAACTTGGATAGCAGCCATTAGCTAAAGTTGATGAATTACTAATGGATAAAACAGCTGTATGGCATGGGAATGTTCAAAAGCTCTAGTGCAGACACAGTCCCTAGGTTGAAAACCAATAAGTGAAAAAAATCTTGATAGTTTTAGAGCTGCAAATTAGCTTTTAGATGTAGTGTTACTAAGAGAAGCCCTCAAGAGAGGAAATACCCATCCCCCTCCACCATCCCAAAGAGTAAACTGAGATATACAGGAGGAAAGCAGCAACTCCGGGAATCTGAAGCAGTGCCCATCCTGCAATATGCGGTAAATGCGGTGGTGTTGTTGGAGGAAAAACAAAAAAACAGAACAAAATGGTTTGTGTCATCATCAGACAGCAGTTTGTGCACCTTCCAGCAACATTAAACAGCCTCATTGAAAAGCACCACGCAGCAGTAAAACATGACGCCCCGAGATGGAGCCAAGATAGAGGGTGTTGATGTGAGGTAGTGAAGCAGTGCACTGCCTGTGAGTGTGGCTTCAAAGGGGATCAGTTTTCACACATGAAATAAAGATCTCAGATAATCATATAGCATAGCAAAGCTGACGCGAGACAGTCCCATTTATGGAGGGAGGGGAGATGGGGCCAATTTTTACACAACACCTCCTGACTGAGAGCCATGGCAAATGAACGCCTCTACATTTCTCTGAAGACAACAAGATAAATCTGTTTTTTACACAGGGACTATCAGGCTCATCATCACATGATGCACTGAGGTAGTTTATTGAATTTGCTCCAGTAGAACAGATGCTTGGGTTCTCTAAAATGTCGGCGCTTTACAACAAACTGAGCAAATGCGTAAAACTGATCTCGTGAGCAGTCAGCAGTGCCCAGAGGAAGTCATATCTGCTGTGCTTTACAATGCAATTTTATGCCTTTGATAAGAAACTTAATGCCTTTCCAGAGGTCACAGATTGTAAATCTTTTGATGTTGAGCCCTTCACATACTTCATTAACAAAACACAAGCTATCTGGTTGGTGCCCTTAATCTCTTAAGTTTTATTTTTCAGCAGTAATATTACACTGCTGAACAGAGTTATTACCAGTTCACTATACAACAAAAATTCCACATTCAGGGGCTTGGTCAGATGGGAAATAACAGCAAAATTCAAAATTGTGCAAATATCATCAGCTTGCTACAACACTCAACTTTGAGACCACATGAGAGACCGCAACTGGCCAGCAATCAAAAACCACCAAAGCTTTCTCTCCTATGTCCCAACTACTCTGTCCACTTTAATTTATCACCTTGTCTAAAGAAACAGTTATACTTGAATTGACAGATCGCTAACTGGATAAATAATAAGTAATTCTTTGATTCTGCCCACTTAAGAGGGCTAATGTGTCATTTGACATCTCAGAGGGAGCTTCAAAGACTGACATCTTCTCCGTAGACTCTTCAGCCACACGCCTGACACCCCTCAGTCACGGCACACCCACTTCTCTTCCTGCACCCCAGGGAAGGAAATTATAGCCACGGAGTTGGGATCCATCACTAGGCAGGTTGGATGAAGCCGCTCTATGATTAAAGGTTGCATGATCAGCAACACCAAGGCTAAAGGGGTTTGAGGAGGCTGCACATGCCAGAGGGTTTACCGTGTTAACTCTAGTTCATGACACAGGTCGGCTGAGAGATTCTCCACACAAAAACATACAGAAGAAAAGGGAGAGGTTTAAAAAAAAAAAAAAAAAAGGCAATGCATATGGAGGAGGTGTTGTTCTGTATAGCTGTGTGCAGTATATTAAGCTAAATTATACATTATGTCTGTGTAAATTAACTCTCTGACATTGCTAGATAAGAGGTGGCAAAGACACATGTCTGCGTAGTGTGTAAGCGCGTGCATGTGTGTGTATGTGTGAATATTTGTGCATGCATCGTTTGTTCTCTGAATTCATTTCTCTTTTTTTTCTTTTTCTGTTTTTTTACAGGACCCACAAGTGCAGTGATTGGATGCCTTCCTTTTGTAGAGCGATAGTACACAGCCACCAGTCATTTCTCCACGTCAGATTAACACTGCAAACACTGCTGGTCACATTACCTCACCCACATCAAAGGCTGCCTCCTGAAAGGCTCAGTGGAATATTAGCAGAGATTTACAGCCCTCATCTCTGTGCTTCAGAAACATGCTGATCTGAAGTAATCTCCCTCCTCCTCTCCCTTTTTTGTCTTTTATGTGTGAAGTTGGCCAACACTTTAATGACCCATTTACAAAACTTTTACACCTGCAAAGATAAGCTTTTACAACTCAGCCAGCCCCTCGGGCACTAAACCCTACCTGTTATTCAAGGTAACAGCCTTTATTAGCTTTTGTAAAATATGTAGCCACTAAAATTTATCACACTGTTTATCAAAGCCTTATCGCACCAGAGAGAGAAGGAGGGAGAGGATATAAGGTGTCAAGATCAAGAGTCTAACGGCCATTTAGAGAAACCGTTTGCTGATAGTGCTTTCATTCCCTACAACCAGAGCAACATCGGGTTTCAATCATAAATGGTTTCTTACTTTCTTTTAAATTAGTTTGTAAAAAAAAATGAGTGAGACAAAAAAGGCAACACTATCTCTGATTCCCAAATAGGACACAGATAACAAGACTTTATTCTTAAACTGGATGTAAGTGCCAGCAATTAGTAACTACTGCATTCTTCAGGACAAATACGATCAATATTACTACTGTTACTACATGTTAATTATTGTCATTTTGAGACTTCTTTTGATGAGTTGTACTTGTAAGCATACACCAGTATCAAGGTAAAGTTTGTGCAGACAGCATGAGCCAAACCTCCTCTGTTTTTATCCTAAAATTTCCTCAGGAGTCAGAGGGTTAACAGGGAATCTGAGCTAGAGGTGAATCCTTAAAACACATTCTCCACCAGCCAATGAACTCCACTTTGGGACCTTGCATTCCCAAGAGGAAGCTGTGGTTTGGAAGGGAATGGAGACAGCCTGTCGCTTGGCCTTGATTTACAGGTGGTCTCCGCTTGCCAAGAGTAACAAATCACAACATTATGGCCCTCCGAATTCACAGTGAAGCTCAGTTCCAAAGAATGAGAGAAAGAGAAGAGAGGGAGTCTTATGCAAAATGACACACCTCATCTCCAAAAGCTTGTGCGGTTAGTACGGCAATCGGATATCTCACCCTCGCTGAAGGAAATTAGTTATCTCTGGAACCTTTAACTTCCTCTGCAAAAAGAGCAGAGCATCCCTGCTGAGGTGATATGGGTTTGCGGGGCACGTGCACGTGTGTCAATCATTATTGCAAAAAGAGTATGGTTGATACAGTCCAAACAAATGGTTGGCAACATGCCTGCCTCCCTTCTCAAGTGTCTGAGTGTTGTGTTTTAACAGTGAGTGTGCTACACAGTGTCTAGAGGGTCTTAGTAATTAGTCAAAGCTCTCTTTGAGGAGAGACAGTCCTTCAGTCGTCTGGGTGCCTTCAGACGCCAGCCTCGAGTGGTGCAAAGTGTGGGAGGAACAGGGTTTTAGTCAGGAAGTCTACCTTGAGGGCAGCAAGAAAGTGACAGGCACTTCAACCTTTCAGTGCAGCCAAATGAGAAGAAACACTTCTGTGACTTGTCATGTCAATGGCTACAGCCTTAGGGTTTCACTCCAAAATAATGTATATTCATCTTGAGACTGCTGATTCTTGATGTTTCCACGGTGTCTATCATTGTTTTAAAAATCTAAAAGATTAAGAATGTTCCTCTTCAAAGCCATTTCCGAGACCTTGTCTCTGCACTCGTCAGCAACGCTCCATGTGGTAGGTGGCCGTTTTGAAAACCTCTGACGTGTGCATGCTGACCAGATGGGACCGACCTCAACACCAAGGTGGCCGTTCTCCCTCTCTGCCGATGCACACACATATCCATACACTCACACACGCATATGCACACAGCATGTTTGGAGCAGACATCCTGCCAGCCACAAGCCACTACCTCCAAACATCCGTCACATCTGACCTTTTAACTGTGGACCTAAAATCTCTGTAATTACAGAGAGTGTTTCAACTTAGCAAGTAAACACAGCAGCAGAAATAGACACTTCAACTACTATATACAAGTACACTGGTGCCAGAGGCACGTTTCTATTCATAGCTGACTGGAATTAGTGGCTTGTGTCACTGCTCACCATAATGAACTTAAAGCAGAGTAGTTTACTTAGTTGCTTAGCAAACTGCTACCAAATTCCACTACTGATGCTTATACACGCATTTCACTCACAAGTCACAAACGTAGAAACACGAAAACTCGAATACAAGCGTACACACAAACCAAGAACCAGGAAACCATGATGAAAAAGCTAAAACAAGTCTTAAATCTCTGAATTTAGTTAAAAGGGGAATCACTTCTGTCGGTTTCACAGCTTCATTATATTGTGTCTTGATTATAAGTGAAAGAATCGTATCATCAGCATACAGGAAGCAGTACTGCCATTTAACACCATTTATGACACAGTGAAAAGTTAAAAGTTAAATCCACAAAAGTAAATAGCAGCTGAGAGAGAAAGGGATCAAATTTAACGTACTTTGTCTTGTGTGAGCCTCAGAATGAGACAAAACCTTTGGGAAAGTAAAGTTTACTGCATGAAGAGAACAGTTTTTGTGCCAAAAGTGCATGATATTTATTAATAGAGGTATAGGAACACTGCAAACACCCACACCTACATCCAACAGAAATGTATTTCACATACTCTTAGAGGTAAATCTAGACTTACTCAAATCTGATGAGCCAACTACATGACAAGGTTTCAGGGTCTCACGGTTACTACTGCAGTCCCCTGAAGGTTTAAAAACTCTGTCCTATGCAGTGTAATACTCTATACCCATCAGGGCTGCTGTTTTTGCATACTTGAGCAAGAAACTGGGTGGGGGAGTGGTGGGTTTGACAGACAGGGCAAATGGCCCTTTGGGGAGCACAGGGTTGGTCTGCTTCATTGAGTCTACAGGGTGAGGTCCTCTTTGGGTTGTGGCACCTGTGGAGCATAAACACACCAGGGGAGGACAGCTTTCCTTTCAGCAGGGCCGCTCTTCTGTTTAGCTTTCCTTCCACCAAAAACATCCCCTAACAGACAATCCAGACCTCCTCCAGGCCTGGCGCCACAGGAAGAGCTGAAGAGCCCTGGAACCTCTGTCTGTGGGAGGCACAATGCTCTCCCAGCTCTGTTTACCTAAATCCACTTCCTCCATTCCCTCTACCTCAGGTGGCCTTAGGGCTCTGGTCACCAAAGCTCTCAAACACAAGGAGGATAAATACAACAGCAGGGCTCATGGAAGCTGTGGAGTCCATCACTGGTGTTTCCCTACGTCCAGTTTGTAAGAAAAACAAGTGGAAGGGAATCACGCTGGGACTGCGCGTCTGTTAGCAGTGATAAATGGATTCACATATTAGGATAAACAAATTGGTAATGTGTGTCTAGTATATATTTGTGAATGCCTGCCTGCTTCATGGCACATGAGTGTTCATGCACGCTCCTGTGCATGCGCACAATCTCATGAGAGCCTGATAGCAGTTTTATGCAGATGTTGATCTCGTCCTATTTGAGAGCCACTTTGAGTGCTCAGTCAAATTATTCAGCACTTACTGCACGGGCCAGAGCGCAACCCGCAGGGGAACCTGATAAACAAACAAGAGAGAATTATTCAGGGTTTAAACACTTAAACACCCACTTCAGCAGAGCCTTTTAAGTGGGTGATTAAAATGGGCACTGAGCTCCTACAGAAAGCTCAGAGGAGCTCAGTGCCACCACAGGAGCCTGAGTCACCTAGAGTTTCTCCCAGACCCACACATTCACATACACAAACACAAACACACACACACACTCACAAACACAACCCTGTCGATCAAAAACCTGAGTAACTAACTAAAATTACTAACTATTCTCACATTCAAAGCCATACCAAACAGCATCATCATCGCCATCCTCACTAAATAAACCATCATCACTGCTTTCACACATCTCTATAGATCTTTTTTTTTCACTACGGACCTTTCTCATAGCAGAAGCACAGGTGTAATTAATAACATTAACTGCATTTGATTAACTGGGATACTTAATGTCACTGAGCTATTGTTCATGTTTATTTATGATTAGTTACACCTGTGCTTTTCCTACTATGATAAAGTCGGATTTTTGCTCTTGTAACAGATATTTTGGTTTGGGAATGTGGCTGAAAGCGCTCTAAGTCATATACAGTAGAGTAGAGGCACGTAGGCACGTACTCCCTCTTGCATAACTTGGATTCAATCACATTGGTTGAATAAAACTGGCCATTATCTATCAACTATAATATTTATCACTTAACTGGTCTCCTTTTGAACTTAATATTTTAAGTCAGAAGGAGAAGGAACATTTTTCTGATGCTTTTTAAAATACATTATTATGTCAAAAGCATACACACAGATCAAAAGGTTGACTTTAAGTGAGCATTTCAGCAAGATGATGATGTCAGTTAAAAGAACTCTATATTTAGATGGATTGTCTGCCTGGAGTGTCACACTATTTATACTATTTACTATGCACACATTTATCAATTACAAACCATTTCAATCTGAGGCTGAGTGCAGTTTCAAAACAATGGCAAACAAAATGTCTTAACGTCCTAAAAATCTGACTGTTCCATAGGATTTTGAAATAAATGCCACACTCAAGTGTGGAACAAAACCCTCCAGCCTAAAATGTAACTGTGAAAGGGGTGGTGAGAGACACTTTGATCAACAGCTATGTTGCTCCAAACTGAGCATATATTTGGGGAAACAAAGCACAATCTCAGCTGCTAATCCCCTGAGATTCAGAGCACATTCCCGCAGAAGCCTTTGATCTCTGGAGTGCATCCGGACAGCTGACTCCAGACACACTGCACACTTACATGCACATGCATGAACAGATTTGCACATACACGAGCACTGTTGCACTCTTACTACTCATATGCAGAATATACATTTTTATATCTAATGACATCTATAAGTGACAGTCGTCTAAAACTGAGCTTCAATACTTCATTTCTAAAATCAAAAAATGGTAGTCAGTGGGTGGTAGTCAGTGTGAAACACATAGAGAGATGGAGAGGAGATGCTTTAGCACAAAAAAACGGAAAAAAAAGGTGGATAAACCTGATCAAATGTCTACATGCCACTGGAGCTTTGCCTTACTCTAAACCACCATCATTCTTTCACAGAAATCCTTTCCAGAGGGCACCATTCATTGAGTTATCCGCTCTGCTTTGTCACACAGGAGAGACTCTTCCAGCTTTTAGTAATCTATGTGACATACAATGCCGGATGTGACATTAAAGCCACCTGCATGTCCTCGAACCTCCCAGTCCCCCAGCTACGCTGATGTCAGCCAAAGACTTCCACCCCATCTTCTCATGGGAACATTTTTTTTTAAATCACAGAGCCCCTCTATGGCCAGGTGCTACCCCTCCTCCCCAAAGGCTAAGGCTTTTCTTCTCTTTAGAGTGTGGCTCCAAACTTTTCTCCCAGCCTCTTCAAAGAGCAACAACAGGCCCTTGGTCCCTTGGGAGCACAGAGGGGGTAGAGCCCGGCGGGAGAGGGGCATACGTCACACAGCACGCACAAGAGGCCAGCCGGTGGGAAAAGAAAACGCACAGGGAGAAGACAGAAAGAAGGAGAGAAAGAGGAAGAGGAGTCTGCATTTGAAAGGTGCTTTCAGCTTCTAGACAAGGGCCCTCGCTTTGTGAAAACGACAAGGAGAGAAAAAGCACAACAGCAGAAGCGAAAGACGAAGGGGGCGCAAAACCTGCCGTGTCTTTTATCAGACTCGGGGGCTGAGGGAATGCGTTTGAAAGCTTCAGGCCTACATACTTCCAAAAAAACTTTTCTACTTGCAAGAAAGAAAAAAAAAATATCAAAGACCTGGCAACTAACTACTAGACATGGGGGTTGGGGGCAGAAGTTCCACTGTGATTCACTTTTGAGTTACATTCTGTTGTCAGATGCACCTTTGCTTTTTTGTCTAGGATCCCATACAAGTTGATAGAAGCTCAGTTTAAAGAAAGAAAACATAAGCTTTGGAATTGTAAGAGCGGTGGCTTGGGAAGGCTGGAGGTGGAGGGGGTCCTTTTACTACACAGAGGGTAGGGCTTCACGGCGGAGGAGGAGCCATCAGTGTCACTACAAACACCTCCCTGCGTGGCCCACTTCAAATGCAGTCTCATTTCATCAGCCACAACCAACACAGAGCCACAGGGTAAACGCAAGAAACAGATGGAGTCTAGGAGGGGAGAAAGGAGGAGAAGGGAGAGAGGGGGGAGGGGAATTTTAAGAATAGAACGGGGTGACTTGGGGAGAAATAATCATAATGTTTGAGCAAACCATTAAAATAAATATTTCTTGAAGTGATTCTTAACATGCTACAAGAATACTGGACTTCCCTTTCAACTTGTGCCAAGAGAAGCGTCAGGAGCAACCTAATAAACTAGCCAACAGAAATTTGAACTTCCAAGTCATAAGTTGTGAAAACCCTTCAGCCCTATCAGTGTCTATGTCAGCGACATAATTTTAACAGGGCGCACATAACATATCAATTTTATGGGTAGGTGTGGACACCAAGCTACACAGGGGGAGAAAGTGCGCTGAAACTCACATGACCCGGATCTCAAATGTTGAGACCCACAGATCCACCTGCCCGCACCACTCAGTCACTGTCTGCCAGCCATCTGACTGCAGAACTCATGAAAGGGTACGGGGTCTGCAAGATAACATCATGGCCTTCAACTGCACCTCTATGCTTCAGTCTATCCTGGCATTAACGCCAACTGCTAATGTGAGCAGCTCAACAAAACAATGACTTCTATAACACCAGCTTTGTTCCAACAAGGACTACGGTTTGGAGAGGATCGGATCAAAAGAATTCCAAGCGTGGACTCCCTACTGTTGACACCCGACCCACATTCTCTGGGACCCTGGCTCAGCTGGGAGGGGGGCTCAAAGAACAGCGGCTATAAAAAACTGTCTCACCAGGTATTCTATACAATATAAACAGCTTTTAAAAGCTAAGAGACTTGACTCACATTCTCTCAACTAAAAGGTTGGCTTCTGTTTTCAGAAGGCTTTTTGAACACTTCTCACGGCGCATTAAGACTTCAACTACGATGACTATTTTCTTTCCTTTTTTTGGATACACAGCTGAGCTTACATTGTTTCAAGAAATATAAATGTTTTAATCATAATATTAAACAGAGTGCTTTCACCACACAAAACACATCTAAAAGGACTAGTATCATTTGTAGTGATTTCTTGGGTTTTAGGAAAGCAAGTTTTTTTGCACAGGCCTACAAATACTCCACCCGTTTCATGCTCTCCATCAGTCTGACTGATGTTTAGGTTGATAAGAAAATACACTGAGGTGTGGCTGAGTGTGGATTGAAAATTCATGGCGGTACAAGAAAAATCCTACACGCAGCAGCGCAAAATGTTGTTTGGTAGAATCAACCATTTACATATCCTGTGCAAGAACAGGCAATATTTTTTGATGTCCCTATTTTATGTCTCAGCGCTGCCCTGCAGTAGTGGTGTCACCGTGGTGAGAAGAAAAACCAGACAATCACGCCACGTATGAACAGACCTAACGTGCAATCATCACATTCAGAAAAACATTTTTCTGAATGCTGAAATCTTGGATGTTTGATTGTTTCAATGTCAAAAAATGTGGATTTTTTTCTTCCTCTTCAGCATGCTTGTAACTTCATATGTGTAATAAAATATGTTCAATGCATTCTGGCAAACGACGGCAATTGTTTAAACTTTAAAATAAAAATGAAAGATTTTGCATTCACTATATTATCGCAAAACAAAAGCATCCAAATAAATATTGATGTCAGAAACACCTTTCTTCTTTTATTCATTTTCCCTTTGAGCTATAAAAGCCATTAGGCACCCAGACTTTAATTATTTATACACACTGAACTCCGCCAACTACAAATTGTTCAAAAACATCCAACTCTTTCAGCAGCTCCTTTTCCATCCTGGGCCAAAACTCACACAGAAGTGCATGCATATTTCCAAGAATAGAGTAATGAATTTTGAAGTTTGTTTTTGTGGTAATAATATATGGTAATTGCATGGTAATAATCCAGAGCTTATGAAACCCACTTAACACATGAGCAACCACGTAAATGGCAGATATTTTCTGCTGCAGCAGCATCAACATGCTCTGCAAAAACTGACCAAATTTCAGGTGTTTCTCATTCAGCCGATCCCACCCAAAAAATATCCCAATATAGACGCAGCGCCTGCAGTGAGTGGGATCCTGTTACTATATAAAGATGTTTATTGCAGCTCTGGGCACATGTCAGGATTAGCAACTTTGGCACCAGGTGGGTGCAACATGTAAAGCCAGTGCCCTCCTCCCAGCAGTTCGTAACAAACTCAATTACTCACGTCACCTCAAACTGGACCATGCAGCATCGTGGCTGCCCTTGTAGTAGAAGACAGAACAATGGTGGACTTTAGACCTAACTTGGGTGCAAATCTGTAGATATCTCAGTTGCCTAGGACGGTTAGTCACCACCTCATGTTTGATGTTTGCCTTTCTCCTCACCGGCATGCCAATAAATCTAGAGGCAAATTTTGCTTGCATAATAATCAGTTTAAATGTATGGCATAACATAACCTTTACACAAGCACTGCTGCAGGCTGTAAGAGCAAATGTCTTAGCATCATAAAAAGCAAATGAGAGGGAAAGAGACAAGAAAATATGATCGGCTGTTTGGCTGTTTATTACACAAAGCAGCTGCATGCCACTGATGATAGGATTCTTTTTTTTTCTTCTAAAATTGTGATCAACTAAAGGAACTTCCAGTTATTTGAGAGTAAAATCATGCCACACATCATCACAACAGGATATCGCAGGAGGTGCCTTAATGTGTTCTAAATGCAAGCAATCCTGGATTCCAGTCTGCATTCAATAGATAAATGCATTTTTGCTCAAAGTGTCTCGATCGTGGGTGGAGGAACTGATTTTCCTTTTTTTTTTCTTGATGGGCTTCAATTCCTCAAACATGCTGCCTTTGAGGAAGGCATCCTAACCAAAGAGGCTTAAGGCTCCTCTGAAGCAATTCCAAAGGATTTCCCCACTTGACAACAACAGCACTGTTTACGGCAATGCCAAAATACAAAACAAGCATGACCTCCAACATTTCTCCCCAGCCTTTACAATCCACACTTGTCACCAGACTGTCACACCACAATGCTTTCAACTCAGGCTTGATCTATTGTTACCTTAAAAAAAAACAGTGCATAGGCAGATACCAGCATTTGTTCCAATGCCTACACATACTAAGGCGTATTAAAATTGAATTCTACTTTCATTTCAGTCAACAGAAAGACAAAGGTAAGACTGCAACGGACACAAAACTGAGGTTTTGCAGTTATGTGTGAATTCTCTACTTTACATCACTGATTGGTGACACTTGCAAACATTTCACTCTGAGGTCAGCAATATTTCACTCTAACAAGAGCCAGCATACGATAGATATACGCTCAATTGTTAAAAGTTCGTCCACCAAAAGCTTTAGAAGAGTTTTCAAGGCTTTGAGCGAATTAGAGGAGTAAAAATTTCGGCCAAGGCAGACTAGAGACTCGGCTTAATACAAACTACAAATAAAGTGTGAAGTCTAGACGCGCGCAGACGAGAAACCGATTTTCAGTAGATGTGAAATGCGCACACGCGCCGCGAGGAAGCTACAAAATACTTAAATGTGAATTAAACAAGCAGCTCAAGTGCGCTACTTCACCATAAATAGGTGGACCTCGTGGACAGCGTCGTACTCACCCGTGTAGTCAAACCGCAGTTATTCTTGTGGTGACAGTCCTGTTGCTCGAGGCGAGAGCTCGTGCAGTAGTATTTCTGCTTCACGAGCCAGTCGTCGATTCCTTTCCTCGCCAAACAGGCATTGACTACAAAACTGTCGCCTGAAACAAAAGGAGCGCATTATTACAGCTACTGTACAAACTCTATTTTCTCGCTCTACACTCGTGTTTTCCAGAAGCAGTCCATCTTCAAAGAGTATATTTGAGCTGAGAGCTGCACTCGGGGAAAAAAGAACTGCTCTGCTGTTCACAAACTAGCCGAAATGCTCAGGACATATGAAACTGATTTCTATAGGATAGAAAGATAAGTGCGCTCACCTTCTGGGCTCTCCCTCGGTTTACAAATAGCGGCTTGAGAGAAAGAAAGACAGGAGACAATGAACACGGTTACTCCAAAGTATCGCAGCACCAGCAGGACAACTACAGCTGCGCTTTCTCTCAGGAATAAGAAACCTTACCATGTTTCGAGTGCAGTTTACCCATTTCTATGCATTGAGTTGGAGGTGAAAACCATCAGATGAATATAATCCAAAGAAGAGGGAGAAGGGAAAAAAAGAAACAGCCTGCGATGACAGAGGCGCGTCCGTGGAGACACAGAGCAGACTGCGCTCAGTACGGCCGGAGAGAGAGCGCAAAGAGCCTTTGATCCATCCAGAGCCCCTCCACTGACAACACACACACACATACACACACACTCACGCACACACACATACACACACGCAAACATACGACTTCCTGTCAACGCTTCACAATAACACATTTCATTGATAAGGTATGTTGGAGTTACAAAGTCATGATTGAGGAAACGAAAATAAAGAGGTTTTGAAAAAATAAGAGGAAATATGTTTTGTTTTGTTTTTTAGCATTTTGTCTGACAGCCTAATGCTGTAATTAAAGGTTATAATGTAATGTAGTGAGGTCAGAAAATAAAATGTACACAGAGCCTATTCTTGACGACTGCACTGAAAATGTTCATTTTAACTTCTATGTTGTTTCAACTATAGACTGAACCAACTCAACTAGCCGGTTAGGAACAATCCTACGGCAACATGTGTTGAGTCAATTTCATATTTTTAGTTTACATTTTATTATGAAAGTTAAACGTCACAAGTTCCGGTGTTGTTTCACTTTCTCTGGCTAACGTGACGCAGCTCACTCAGCTTTTCCGCGTCTTGTCTCCCCTTCAAAGCGCAGAGGCGTCACGAAAACATTAACCCGATGAATCAGGATTGACACTTCACCCCAGACTGAACGATTTGCAGCAGTTTCACTGCAGTTGTTCACAAAAGTGAAGTTTGGGGACCATTAAGGGTCCCTGTGCCCCAGGACCTGAGCGGGTCAGACCCCAATTGGCCCCCAATTGGTCCAAATCACATCATGTAGTTTGCAACATTTTATTTGAGAGCAAATAATATTTTTTAATAATAAAAAAACTCGGTAGAAACTTATAGGAAAGATTAATTGACTATATCTAACATCACAAAGCATTAACGTAAGATATTTTCTTATTAGAGCATGCCAGTGTACAAATAAATGATTATTTAGATCAGTCTTTAATAATAAACCATATCAGCAATAATCCTCTTAGATGGGGTTCCTGTGGATAAAATCATATCATATGGGGCTCTGTGGTCAGTGTGCATCATCTGTTTGGGGTCTTTGACATGAGAAGGTTTAGAAATCACAGTCTTATTGGGCCGAGGCAGCAGATGAAAGCAGGCTAAGATTCTTTTGAAGTCTTCAAATATATAATAAAAGACAGAAGCCACTGTGCCATTTCATGCCAAGCTGCCAGCAGCTCAATGTGACAGTGATATAAACACACTAGACAACATCTTGTGACCAAGCAAAAGTCCAGACATTTTTAAGAAATAATACATCAATCCTCTGATAGTTATCTATGCATGACCCAAAATGAAGCACGAATCAACTTTTTAAAATTTGTTTCATCTTGTGTGTGTGTGTGTGTGTGTGTGTTTTTACAAATCTTCCATCTGTGACTGTTGAATGACACCAGATTAACATTTTTTCATCATTTTCGTTGGGATACAGCACAAGCCAGCCCTCAAAAGAGAAATCATCCATGTCAATCACACAATTTAGAAAAACACATGCACACAAAGTATCTTTTTGAACTACATACACAGATTTTGTATCTGTCATGCAATATTTTCTGCTCTGCTGATGGCAAATGGACAACCAGTTTTTCAAATTTATAATGTGTTTCCTTGATCGTGTGTGACTAATCATGTGTTAAATATGGAAATTAAATGTACTGAAGAAATAGCACAAATATACCACATTAATTGTATGGTAGTTTGGGTATTTTTCCTTTCTTTTTATTTATTGCAGCTCTTCTGTGAGGCTTTTGGTTAGTCTTTAGAAACTGTTCTGCCTTTTCAGATCTCAAATAACTGATCAATCACCTAAGAATAACAAATGAAAAGTCAACTGTCAAGAATGTTGTGTAATTAAGTTTTATGAATTCACTTCACATCACTTCACACACACTTCAAAAACACCACATTTAGCAACATATTTCACAAAAGGTTTACCTGAAAGGCTGCCAACTGGTGCTAAAATGCTTTGTAACCTGGTTCTATCCGCAGTAATACTGGAATACTCTCATCCCTTTGTCAAACAAAGTCTTAAAAGGTAGTGTTATTTGTGCTATCAATCAAATTGCACAAATAGACGTCATGTTGTTTAAATGTTGGATATCTAATTTTAGAGTAAAGCACTTCTCTTGTCATTTCTGTGTCATGGCGGATTTTTCCATTTTAATTCTAAAAACAGCAGATGAAAATCTTACGGGGGGCTTTGTTCAATTTTAGAACAAAAATCTTAAAACTAAATGTCTGGAAAAGCAAACGGACTTGTTGACACGCTGCTTTAATTGCAGAATATATCACTATTTCAGTAGATGGCTTCTAATTGTTCGGATATAGTAATGGTCCCTAAATATTATCTATCTCTGTTTATTCATTTAAATTTAGAAACATAGGAAGCAAGCAGGTTTTTTACCATTTACCTTTCTTCAAGACATTAGTCACTTTACCACATGCACCTTAAGAAATTTTGGCATCACTTGCAAACAGCAGTTCAAGCAAGCTTCCATATATAGTAAGTTACTGCAGTTACTGGAAATCTTCCTCTGTGGTTTTGATAGAAACAAAACCACCAACATGAAACACACATGAAACTCTTAAAAGTGTCCCTGTCTCTAGCATTACACTGAATATACAAGGCTGCCCATTTGTACCATTTAAAATCACACTTGAAAAACCTGGCAGATGTAAAGCAGTGTAAAGTTGCCCATATTGCTACATGCCTCATGAAAACTAAAGGAAGAATCCATCAGTGTGTTGCAGTACTTTATGCAGTATCTCAGTTGATACATGCCTACATAGATACTTCATGCTGTAGGTCAATGGGGATCTATGACATACCCATTGCAGAAACTCAAGTGGGAAGTATGGTACAACTATGCATGCACATACTTATAGAACTGCAGTAACATCCAGGTCTCAATACTGAATAAGAGACTACTGCCATTCAATTGTCATGCTTACATTCATTCACTGTTACTGAGAACAGTAATCATGATGGACAGGTTTTGAGTGGAGATGTCTTTGTTAGATGTGTGTTACTGAAAAGAATATTTCCTCAACCTCCTGAATATAGTTTTCACCCTCAATAATCTCAAGCGGTAATCTGCAGCCCAAGCGAGTCATAGTTCTTGCTGTCTTCACGTGGTATCTCACAAGAGCCTTGACGCCATAAGCTACGTAACCCCTCAATACACAGCTGTAAAACAAGCTCAAGCCTTCATAGAGAGCATGCCAGTGTGTGAATTTATTGTACCAGCTATATGTGCACAAGAGATCCTATAAATTCCTGCACCTTCAAAAGCAGCTGATAACCAAAGGTGACATAAATACCATATAACTGAACTGCAATGATTTCTGTCAAAGTTAACATCAAAAAAGTAATCTGGCCCCAATTTTCAGGGAACAATTTTCACATTTTAAGGGATGTGACTATGTACTGGGCACATGTCTCTAATGCTGCCCTTCAGTTGCATTTCTACTAAACAGTGGTTTCCGCATCCTGACTCTATCTTCACATGTTGTACCAAGAGGAATCAGGCTCCCCTTTGAACTAGTCTGCCACAGACACACAGATGAGCTTGTTATTATAGCAACTCGCCTGAATTTGCTGGGAAATAAGGCCTGTCCCTCTGACACACTTCCTGTCCTTTGAAGAGGCCAACGGAGAGATGGCTTTGCGGGCCCCATTTCCAAGCTTCGCCTTTGATGCCTGTGAGAAAGGAGGTGGCGGGGGTTTAGAGCTAGAGTTCCATCTCATGGACATGGGACCCCCAAACCTCCTATCAGTCCCCATTATCGTGGGATGCGCTTATTTTAGCTTGACACATCATCAAATCAGAGAATAAATGAAGCAAATATCTGGTTCTTATTTGACACATTTGTCAAATCCAGTGGAAATCTGTCTCCTGATTTCTGTTGTGTTTCCTTTTTTATGGTGGAAAAGCTTCATGGAACAAAGGCTAAATTCTTTAGACACCTGCCTGATTGATGTTGGTATTTATTGACCTGGGGGAGCTCCTACCTTGGTGGCCAACTCTGGTTCATTCCACCATAAAACCCGGCATTCTCCCTGGAAACAGGCATAATGGGGGGCATTCAGACCGCCAGATTCAGGGGGATCTAATGGTTTGTCTGTGTTTATGTCCTTGTAACAATGTTAGGGGCCTGATGCCTGGAGAGCACACCGGAGGGAATGCTGCCTGGTGGTGAAGAGGGGGATGTGAAGCATATAGAGGGAGAGAAGAGCAGCTGCTGGGCGCTTAAAGCTCAAACATGTGACTGTTGCCTTTATCTTGAGGAACAAAAGGGCATAGATGTTGTAAAGGGCAGAAGACAATCGCAACTGAAGTACAGTGTTGATTCCTGCAGCGGCGGTGACTCAGCCCATTGTGGTGGCCCAGTGTGTGATGTGTCAGGCGAAGGGTCTGCAGGGAGGGAACGACAGCCTGGCATCCGCTTGCCATTCTGCATACTGGACATAGTGGAAATAACCTGGATTCATAATATTTTTGGACATACTGGTATATATATTTTGAGCTTTTACAGCAATAAGCCTATTTTACATAAACTATTTCGTGGTTGCTAATTTGAGTAAAATTCACTGTCAGAGCAAATGCAAGTATATACTGCTAATAACACCTTTGATGTATTTAGGATCAGTAGCACATTAACTTTACTGAAAAGCAGCTGTTCCTTTTCCTGTCATTTTATGGCATTACAGGAGCAACAAGGACAAAGGGTGTGGTTTAAAAATTTTGCATTTAAAACTTTTACACTCAATATTAAAGACTATTATTAGGGGTTGTGTACATGTAAAAAAATGTGTGTGGTTTCATTATTGTTTTGTGTATATTTTGTGTGTGTGTATATATATTAAAGCTGCAATGATTAGTTGATTTACAGAAAATTAATCACCATGTATGAGTCATTTTTTTAGGAAAACTAAAATTCTCTAGTTCCAGCTTCTTAAATGTGAATATTTTCTGTTTTTTTTAGTAGTCTCTGGTAGTAAACTAAATATCTTCAGGTTATGGGCTGTTGGTCAGGACAAAACAAGGCATTTAAGGTTGCAACTTGGGCTTTGGGAAATGGTGATCAACATTTTTCACCATTTTCTGACATTTTATATAAGCAAACAACTAATCGATTAATCAAGAAAATAGACAGATTAATCAATAATGAAAATAATCATTAGTTGCAACCTTATGCATATTCATCAAACAAGTATTCACGATCTGCATTTGCACTTCAAAGAGTTACATCATCTCCTCTAATCTTGTTTTGATCTGAATTTGTTTTGTCATATTAGCACAAAAATTGATTAAGCTGCACAAAATGACAGTGGTGAGGTTTAAATTAATGCAAACCTCATAAGTAAAAAATAAAAAGTCTGTATGGGATTTATCTTAATAATATTGCTGACCTTGTAATTATTATTGGCTTGTAGTGTAAAGTAGGGGAATCCTTACATCTCACTTAAAAATTCCTTTTTATCTTTATAGCGGCATATGAAACACTCATTCGTTTTTGCAAAATGTGGCTACAGTAAAACTGAACAGAGAAAGTGATGTGCAGTAAATAAAGAAACACTTGTGTTAGACATTTAGGCACGCAGCTGAATGAGTGGTAATTGTTCCAACGTCAAAAACTCTCTAAATTTAGGCCTGTATAATCAATACTTTCTGCTTCTGTACTTCTCTCTACTATCTGCACTCGGCACTGGCTGCTTTTTTGAAGTGGTGGGGGTGTAGCCCCATCCAGAACGAGGACACAATTAGTGTATTCAGCCGAAAACAGTGGGGTTCCCCCTTTGATGTGGGGATCAAATGAAGGAGCTGTGTGTTTTTGTCCAAAATGACAGGCTTGCCAGGTTTACTAATGGGTAGCTAATAGAAAGAGAGGTTTATGATGCTCATTAATTACACAGTCTGTCATGTGTTGGAAGGGTAGAATAGAGGAGATAGAGAAAAAGAAAAATAGAGTGGGGAGCAACAGAGGAAACAGAGGGAAGAGAGTGGGGGTGGCAGTGAAAAGAGGTCTGGGTGTAAGGGGGAAATTGGAAACGAGTGGAGTGAAAGAGCAAGGGCAAGGAGAAGATCTCCTAAGAGATCCACACAAAACCTGAGTTGATGTAAAGCGAGAGAGAAGAGTGGAAGAGGAAGAAGAAGAGAAAGAAAGGAACAGGAGGAGATAAAATAATCCTTTCCCGAGATAAGAGCAGCCACCACGACAGGAGCTTCAAAGAGCAGGAGACACTCTCATGGGAGCGTGCCATAAACCTTTTCCTCATCTTCAGAGGAAAATTCAGTCCCTGATCCACACACGCCCAAGCTCTCAGCACCCACCACTCTGCAGGTGTCCGAGGCCCGGCGACTCCTGGGGTGGCGTGCACACTTCCAAGCAACGCTGCCTTTGAACTGCTTGGACTCATGTCGAGTGGCGATGGTGATCTGCACATAAGGTGCAAATGTGAATAGTTAATGAAGAGAAAAGAAAAAAAAATCAGAGGCTGTCACTCCCACCACAGGGAAGACTAGTGATCTCTGCTATCAGCTTCAACCAGCACAACTCCTATGAACCCTCTGTAGACGCAGTTTGTCATTTCAAGCTGAGCCGCTAACAATGCCCTTGCCAACAGTAGCCTATCCTTTGTGACAGAGTAGAGGTGTGACTTGTGGGATGTTGCTAGTGGATGTCACGGTGAGTTTAGGGTAAATGAGGCTGTCATTAACACTGAGCCCGTCCAGTGACCTGTGAGAGACCAGGCTGCTCTCGTCCCCATAGGGCCGGGCACCAGTGGGGCCACTCAGCCAGACAAGGTTTATTTAGCTAAGCTCTGAGTCTCCCACACATAGAGGCCATGGAATTCATTATCCTGGACCGTTAACAGGCCGCTGGTGTTTTGAATAGTTTCAGCAGGCTTTGAAATCGCACTCTCTGCTTGGGTTCAATCGCAGAGGCCGCGATCAAATTGCACTGAGTGTTATATCATCTTCAGGGCATTCGGCTTGAGGAAAACAATGGCAGACTAATACCTAAATATTTAGGAGAGCTTTCCACAGTGAAGAGGCCTGTTTCAGAATAACATGGCTGTGGCTTGACGCACTGAGACTCTGGGTTCTTGTGTCAGAAAGGTTTCCTGTCCACAGACCTGTGACCTTTCACCTACAGATCCGATGGAAAACATGCAAGACTGTGGGGAAGCCTGACCAGAGTGACTTGATGTCTGATTTGTTCAATCACTAAAAAAGGTTTAGTTACACCGTGCCACCAGATCACACATTACATTAAATGAAAAGAAACTTATGTCAACTTATGTCAAGTACCTCAAAGAAAAATCAAGCACACACATCTTCATGGATATCCTTCTCTTTTGACTGACAAACCCCCTGAAATAGGCCCTTCAGTCTACTGTATAATCAGTCTTGGCAGAACCACTTTAAACTAATCATTTAAGACCTATAAATGACTTTTGCCTTTAAATTATTTGAAGGTGAATGGCAAAATGTTACTTGTATCATTAGATAAGATGTTCAGTGCCAATCACTCTTTTGTAAGTAAACTTAATCAAACAAATTCTAATCAACATAACATTTCACCCAACGGCAATTCCCCCCACCATACTTGGTATAACCCATGACAAAGTTGATGACATCAGCAAGAGGATAAAAGCAGGAGTGCACATGAAATTAATGATGTGGTCTCATCCCGTCACTTTCTCTTTCTTTTGGGAAGATGAAAAACGTAAAATACACATATCCCACCAACAGAAACTACTTTTATCTAGTACCCCCTATGTTATTTAAGGTTTTTCCAACCCTGTAGATATTGCAGAAATGAGCTGGACCACAATAATACAAACCTGTAAGCAGTGCTTTTTCAAACATCTGCACTTACTGACAAGCAAAAAATGGATTTAGCTCTGCAACATCATCTTAAATTTCATCTCAAAGGAAGAGCAACATGGCGGCATTAGTGGATTCTGAATTGAGGAAACTAAGGGGCTTCTACAATTAATGGAGCAGTAAAATAAAAAAGACGCTTAGAGACAACATAGAGGTGGTTCAAGCAGTTCTATACATTGCCATGATGAATGTGTACTGACCACAGACTGTATGGTGTAGACCACTACCACAGCTTCAGGCTGAAGCAGGGGCGTTTCTAGGATTTGAGGATGTTTGGGGCCTCTGTAGGGGGGTCCAGGGGTTCCTGCCCGGAACCTTTTTTTTATATAAACAGGCTCTATTTTGATGCTTTTTTGTGCATTCTCACACCTTATTTACATTCAAAGTACATGTCTTAATCATTGAAAAATTGAAATGTGTACTTTAAAAACTGTTGTTCACTTTCCCGATGAATTATGAATTGTCATGTCAAAAATATTAGTAGTTATTAGTAATTAGTATTAATATTAAGAAGAAGAAGAATACATCACAACTGCTATCATTAAATATACAGTAAATGTATTTATGCTAACATTAGTTTGTTGGAATATTAAAATTTCTTTCACTCACTTATGCACAAACACAAACACACACTCAATTTTCAGATACAGTTCATGCAGCGCACTGTTCACCTCTCCATCATCTGCTGCTGTCTGTCTGTCTTTCTCTTCAGTGTTCAACGTTTTTTGGGGGGGTTTTAAGGTCCCCTACTACTTATAAAACTACTAGTTATGCGTGGTGTTGACAGTGTCGTCATAGATGTGTGCAGTAAGGCAGTTGTCCGTATTGGTGTATTTCTCTACACTGAGCTGAAATAAAACAAGTGCACATAAATTAGGTAAATAATTATTAACAATATTTATTTACAATACACAAATAAACATAGGCCTTACAGATGGATAGATGGACCAAAGAGTCTCTATCTTAAAAACAAATCTCAATTTTCACAGCGTCTATGTGGTCCTTAATATAGATCAATGTTTCTAATAATAAAATAACAAAACTGACTTGTGGGGAATTAATTTGCTCAAACTTAAAGCTAAATCAAGACAAAAGTTCAACTGATAGATGAATTAGTCAGATGAATGATGAATCAGCAATTTGTTTTCCAATAACTGAAACTATCTGTCAGTTTTAGCTCTGTGTTACTGAGGCCTACAACATTATAACAACTGAAGAAAACATTGTGTTGATAAGAGTTGTTATGTAGTGTTATTGCCGGTATTCAAAGATCTGTAAATGCTTTTATAGTAGGTTTTCTTGTGTTTTGTTCTATTCATTGGGATGTCTTTAGTTTACATTTGGATTAGATACAGGTGTAAGTCAGACCTTACCAGTTATTTCTGCCTCCTGCTTTGAATCTGTTCATGTCTCTCTTATCACCTGACACCTGGGCTGCTTCTGTGTGTTTCTCTTTCTTCTTTCTTCTTTACTTTCTCCTTGTTTTTCTTTCAACACCATCACATCCTGCAGTTCTTCCTCACTTCTGTCTCCACTCTCCTGATTCCTTCAGTCACTCTAAAAATGTAAAATGCTTTCCTTTTAAAAATCTGACAGAGCATGAAGCAGAACTTTCAGTCAAGCTATCAAAACTGTCAAGCTACATCAACATTACTGTAATGTAAAGCAGCCACAAAGTGGGTAGTAAAACAATAATGTAAAGTTAAAAAACTTTAGCTCTACTTAAGAATTTTTGCTAGCTACTTACTTCATTGTATTTTGTCTAACAGATGTCAGTCATGTCCTCAGATTCATAGATTCTGCCCTATGAAAGCTGCTCCAGTCTGCTTATTGGCTTCTGCACAGAGGGTTTGTTTGTTTTGAAATCCGCATAGCATGAGTTGGCAGTGGTTTGTTGGTCCATGTTAACAGTAATGCTTGTCCCCATGTCTCATACAAGGATACAATGTTCAAATGGTGAACAAAACAAGCACTCCTAGAAGCTACAATAGAAACTGTGGTAGGAAGCCAGTCTGAGCTAACAGCACAGACTAAAAAACATGGACGTAGTCATCGTGACATCACCCACTGGTTTGCTAACCACTGTTTTGAAGCCTCAAGTTTAGCGATTTGACCATCACCGTCTTGGATTTGTCTGTCACCACGTTTGATTTTTGGAACCAGAGTTGACCATATTTGGATGAAAGGTTTGAGTTGACCATAGTGCTAGCTGCTAGCTTGGTTAGCACAGTGATTTACAATCTATGATTAACAGTGATAATATTAATGCTAATGCTATTTTTTGCTAGTGAAAAGCAGGCCTAAAACCGTTAAAACAAAATGTAATCACCAGAAAAACTGCTAATCCGACTCATTGGTGGGTCTTTTTTTTTACAACCAAATGCTAAACAAGAATTTTTTTTAGGCAACCAAAATGTGACAATTAATTTTTGAACTGAAAACACACTGTGAAATATCATGGGTACATTACGTAAGCAATGTTGTTGCCTTGGTAGTGACTTGGTAGCAACTTGTCACAACGTAGCCGTGCCCTAAAGCAAGCATTGCTTTATCGTCTATTTTACAAAAAGACATCATGCTGTGTTTTTCAAGAGGACTTGAAACTAGCAAAGGAGATCATAAACTCATGAGGAAACAGTTTACTGAGGTAATAAATCAAGAGAGAATTAGGGTCATTTTCTCATAGACTTCTATACAATTGGGCTTCTTTTTGCAGCCATTGGAGTCGCCCCCTGATGGCCATTAGATAGAATGCAGGTTTTTGGCACTTCCACATTGGCTTCATTTTTCAGCCCTGGAGGTTGCCCCTTGGCTAACAGTTGTGAAGTGATGAAAGTCTGCATAAGTTACGCTTCTTCTGAATTTGAGAGGTGGCTAAACTGCATCACATACATTATGTTTTTAATCAAGCTTCACATTTAGAATTATATTCAGTCTGCACTCAAAACATTTGGGACTTAAGCCCCAGTAAAATGAACTGGCAAAATTGATGGGCTGAAGCCAATGTGGAAATAGTGTGTTATGTCGCTGATAGTCGCTAGATGCTGGCTCCAGTACACTCCCATTCAAAACATGTCAACTTTTCTCTAGAAATACTAAGTCAATAATTCTTTTTAAAGAGTCATTATGGTCTCAATTGCAAAATTTTGGCCCTGTAATAAATGTGCTGGTGGTCATTTTGGAAATTATTGCTCCGTTAATAAGATTTGAGGACTTATAAGTAGCTTTGATGGTGCTAACCATATGCACTAATTCAGGGCTTCAAATGGTTTCCAATGCAGACCAATGGATGGCATCACACCTCACAACATCCATATTTATACAGTCTATAGTCTTGAGACAATAAAATATATGAAGGTAAGTGCTCTATAGCCTATGTAAAAAGAGGATTAAGCGTTCAGTATCTGAAATCAAAATGCCAATGTGTCTTAACTGTGTTTTTGTACTTCTAGGTGAGATACTAAGGATTATTTACCAAAGTATAAATGAAATTATTAAAAAATATACATAAACCAAACACTTTAAGGAGCAAACATGCTTCTGTTATTATTTTGTGAAACTTAAATTTTATACTTTTTTCTTGAGACAAGTTTTAGCAATTGTATAAAGAACCTAATAAAGTTATTCAGGTAAGAATTTAAGTTTGAATTTTCCTAGCATGCATGAATATAGCATATACCTGAACACTGCTCTTCTACAAAGAGACCATTTTTATGTTGAAAAGTGATCAGGTACACTGACAGCCTCATGCAATCACTGATCTTGTTCAACAGAAAGATACAACATTATATGGAACACTTTCTGAACAGAACTATTCAAAGAAGTGTTTCACAACAGTGTTTTGACATTGTTCTTTTTATGTGTTTACCTAAAAAAAATCTTGTAAAGCATATCATTTAACCAGACAAAAGCTACAGAGTGCTGTCAGCAGAAACAGGCATGCCTCAAGCAGCATTGTAAAGCAAGTACTTAAAATAATTTTTCCACAACAATAAAACATTTCGGAGTTGGCTCATGGCCACCCCCACAGAATTCTGCCTTTAGCTGCTTGGCAAGAAAGCAGTGAGGACATTTGAGAGGAAAAGCAATAAAGGCAACACTAATTCTTTACTGGCTGGTTTTTACCTCTATAAAATGTTTCAACGACTGTATGTTACAATGAACAAATAAATATTGATTCTTTTTACAGTGGTATTTCTGGCACAAGCCAAACAGTGTAAGTGCCAGCTTCAGAACATGAATATTGTCCCACTAATGACAACAAAGACTTTGACAGTTTCAGTTTTCATCTCCAAGCTGGCTTCTTTCTTTCAAAACAAGTGCTAAGTGAAAGGAATGGAATAGCAATAGCAAATACAAGACAGCATTTTTTTGCCATTACAACCAGTTTATGGATCCTGTGGTGGTACAGACAGCTGCACGTATGTATATAATACATGCATGTAACAATGAATATGATTGGTTGTTTTTAGGATTAACAAGATTAAGAGCCACACTAGCAGAGACTGCAATGGTGATTTGAGCTAAATGTTGATTCTAGCATGCTAACATGCTTATGATGCCGATGCTGGCCTGTTAATGTTTAAACTTTAGCAGGTAATGTTTACCATGGTAACTACCAAACTTAGTTTAGCATGTTAGCATGCTAACGTCTGCTAACATTAGCAATTCATGAATTGGAAATGTTATTTGTTTTTCAGAGATTACGTCAAAGTATAGGTCAAATTTAATTTTGACCTTAAGATGGAACTGGATGAAAAGTCAGGCAACATTATCACTATTGATCCTGTATCAAACTTCATGGAAAAACATCTCATAGTTGTTGAGACATTTCCATTTGTCAACATAATGGTGGCATTTGTCAAGATATCTCACTCTTGACCAAAGTGAAGGAGCAACCAGCCAACCATCTGCCATACTTTCCCATCCCTAGAGTCAAACAAAATGGCCTTATTCCATTTTGAGGAAAGATGAGACCTCAAACTGAAGGCACTTGAAATTTGCTTCAGTTTGTTTTAGTATTCATTTCTTTCTGCATATAACCTTTATGCATTATTTTCCACTCTCCCAAACACTCAAGCACATCACTGACTTTGCCACATGTCATTTATTTGTTGTTTTAAATAGTTTAATTTCATAAATTGTTTACTTTGTTGACCTCCAACCTTCTGTGTGCTCTCCCTCTTTCTTTGTCTGAACCGTGAGCCAGTTCATGACACTTTAGTATTATGTCTATGCAACTGTGCTGTGGATCACTGTCCTGCTGAGAGATTCATCTGTGCAGGCTTGTATAGTTTACAGGGATATACATGGACTGTGTCCTCCACAGGAGGAAACTGGTGCTTCCTCCAGGAGCTGATCAAACACTTTCCAACCATCCTGACTCTTCACCATTCACCCCACAGATGTGTGCCTCCAAGTGTTTACGTGTCCACTGCCTACTTTGCAGAAAAGGACCAATTTTCCGTTCACACTTGATAAAGCTGGCTCTACCTGACAGACAACTGCACATGCCTTAGGAAGTAACTGTCCTCTAGTCCACGCAATGGAGACATAGGTCAGCTACTAATCCCCAAATAGACCACCATCAAAGACATTATATTCTGCCTGCGCCAGTAAATGACCATGTTCCTTTCATCATGAAAGAAGGGAGTGTCTTTAGGGTCACATTGAGGAGCAGAAAATAAAATTTTATGTGCAGGAATTAAACAAATACTAAAAAGTATTGCTCAGATTGAAAATATTATAAACTTCTTTTATCAGATGTCATTTTTAGTATTTCAAAATCTTTGCTAAGATAAACAGATTTGTCATCTTGGCATAAAAATGTCATGTTTTACATATTTCTAATGTGCACTCATTAAGTACTGTACAAGATGTACAATGTTCGGCACACTGATGCTTGGTGTGGCTGTGAGAGGGCCCTCGGCTGAGAAGAGGGGGCAGTCATCCACTGATGCGTTACGTGAGATGCTTTTCAAACAGTGGGTGAACTGACCCCTGAAGCCGGGTCACCGCATGATGCCCCGATGTCCAGCGCGGCTCTCCACCCTCTCCTGCAAGAGGGGGCAGTTGGGTCTTCACAATAAGACAATTCATCCCCGTAATGAAGTTGTGTTCCCAGAGAGAGAAAGGCTGGCCGGTTGGTCCAACAACAGGCTCTAAAGGTGGGGGTGGGAGGGTGAAGGTGGGAGGAGAGGGGGTGGAGGGTCCATGGAGGCCAGTGATGTCATCCTGCTGGAGGTTTCCCACTCATACAAAGGAGAACATTTGGAGTGGAATAGGAACTGGATTTTGTCACTGCTGTTGAGATGCATATGTATTGTGAATGTGAGTATTAACACATACACGGACAGAGTACAAGGACACAAACTGCAAAGAAAACAGGCCAGAAATACTACAATTTAAAACATTTTCACAATATAATCATACAGTACTACATTTAGATGAATAACAAAAATCATGCCATGGATCATGTGATTGATTATCACAACATGTCAGTGTCCAAAAAATCTAATCAAACCCACATAGCCTATCCTAAAATTGACCCCACCACATTGCTTCACCCAGAGTTATATCAGATTAAACTTGACACATGAAGTGACCAGGCTCTCCTACATGAGTGACAAGCTAAAGTTACAAAGCAGTTACATTTACACTGTCAAAATGAACAGATCACAAATTTAATTTTTATTTTTTCCCACATTCAATGGTAGTTTGTATTTCAAATGAAAAATGACAGCCCTACTATTTGTAGTTTGAAGCAAGTCCAGATCCAGATTAAACATTTCTATTAATACGATGAAATCTAGAGCATTGTGAATCTCTGGCAAAGGTGAGAGCTTTCTGAGTGATTTCTAGTTTTCAGATGTGTTGTGGGGTCATGTTTGGTCTCCCTTTGCCGGTTGGGAAACATCTGGAGAGTGTATGGGTCACAGCACAATCCCTTAATGGGAGATTCTCAATGTCAAAGACCTTCACGATCACCTGTTAAAACATTGTGTGTGCCAGCTACTTGATGCACACTCAGTGACGTCACACTTTCACTGGCTCTGGTTTACACAGTTAAAACACGGGTGGTTCCGCTTACAATGAAAGCACTGAATCCCTGCAGTGCTCATAGCTTCATATGGAAATATTTGATTATGATTTATACATAGATCCAAAAGATAGATCCAGAGAATGGGATGGGTAAACAGTAGAAACATGGCAGGGGTGCACATGTACTTCATCCATATGCAGATAAAACATCCAAATCACATAAATGTTAACATTTTCATATGTTTGCCAGTCTATTATGATCTTAGTCATGACAGTTTTTTTCATATTTGGGTATATCTTGATTGTAGAGCATGAAGATCTGCTAACAGCTAACTACTCATATGTGCTCAGAGCAGAAGTACAGGGTTTTTTTTATTACAATGCTATGTTAAAATTCAATAAAAAATACAGTTTTGAAAATAAGTTAGGCATCTTCTTAGAGTTGTTTGCTCAGTTATTGAGCATGTACTATCTATGGCGACAACACAAAGTAACTGTGACCAGAGCAGATTCAAAGATAGCCTTCCATGATATCTATGTTGTTTCTACTTATTGTACTTTGATGTATGATGACTGCTAGTAGACCTCTGACCTTAAAATGGTAGTGCAGCTTAATCCAAGATTAGGCATGTTTTCTCAGTACGAAGTACAAATCTCCCTCTATCTATCAAAGCTGAAATGCTTTTGAAAAATTAAGAAATGGCTCAGGATAAATCTGTGAACATAAAAAGATGTTGATGCTGAACCAAAAACAGCAACAAATATGAAAGGGCCATTTGTGTCATTTAGTTTTTGACCTCTTTGGATTTTATGGCCTACTATGTTCTTGGCACAGAACAGCCCCAGGGTTCAAATACAAGTCAGTCAGACTGTCCTGTTTATTCTCACACAATTCAGTGGGAATGGGAGGACAAACAGCATCACACTCCTGTTCTTTCTTACTGGGCTGCTGCTCATCCAGACCTTGCATGCTATGTCAGAACATCTCTTCATCCATAATGCTGCCCGTGATAATTATCACTGCTGATGCCTTAATTCGAAGCAAAGCGTTGTTTGATGATCACACAGATCCACACCTTTCCAGACTCGCTGGTGGCGAGTGTCGTCAGTGGTTTGTTTTCTCGAGGTCTCAGGTTGTTCCTCTCGTTTTCATAACAGTTTGAAGTCTTTTCCGTGGAGGAGTTTGCAAGGCTGTAATTGGGAGCAGATGAGGAGGCCCCTGCGTGCCTCCATGGTGATGTCAGCCCTGGTGGAGGGAAAAGCATGGTCGGGATGGGGGTGGGTGGTGGAGGAGGAGGAGGGCTGGGGGGCACATGCGGTGAGCCGGAATGTCTGAGAGGCGGCTGACTCTCCGCAGGTTCACAGGTGAGCAGACTGGCATCGACACCACTCCAAAACAGTGCCAGAGCTCACACAGATATCAAAGAAACAATTTTAAAAAATCCCTCTTAAAGAAAAGTTAATGGGATGGATTTCTTTTTTTTCTCACAGAACATTAAAGCCTCATTATCTGGTTCTGGAAAGTGAAGAAAAGGCTTCTTTGTAATACAAGATGTATTAATATGCTGCACAATTTGTTCAGCATCCATTATCTAATCAAAGAGAGACTTGTGAAGCCGTTTTAAATTTTAAGCGTTATTGTGGCTGCTTTCTGTTGCGCTCTGCTTGTCGAGACTCTGTGATCTAAAATGTAAATTCGTTAAGCACTTTGCTCTTATCCTGGTACACACAAACTGTGCCCACCTAGTGCTGCCCTGACCCATTTCGCTGCATGCAGGACATTTGCATGAAAGGAATGAAACTCAATGCCAAAATAAACATCAATTAAAGCTGTCAAACACCACCAAAAACAGCTGCAGCTTTGAACAGCTCGACCAGCAGGCTTCAAAAGCGAGTGGTCTTTAAAGGACTGCCTCACATATACCAAAGGCCAGGCTGGAATTAGCACAGCCTAGGTTAAAACAAAAATTACCTCTGCTACTGAACTGCAGCAAGATGTCCTCCGTTAAAGTAAAAGAGTGTCCCTCTGTCATTTATTATTTATTAAAAAGCATAAACACAGAAAGGAGCCACAGAAATTGGCGCAATTAAAAAAATGTAACAAGATTGGATTTGAAGAATATTTGTGTATAATACAGAGAGAAGGTTGTTTTCCATGCCACCAGTACAGTTTTGTTTGCTTGCAGAGTTAAAAGAAAGCACAACGGCCACAGTGAACAGCTAAAGGTACTTTAAACGGAAAAGACAGGTCTTCAGGAGAAAGGGAAAGCAAACAGGTATTTGTTCCCTCCTGGTGATTTTGCTGAAAGCACAGGAAGAGCCGCAGTGATTTGTCAATACAGGTTTTTGTCTGATTTTAATCTATTATGGCTCCTCTCCTCTTGTCCATTTGCTCATACAAAGCTCCCATTGAGTAACTGCCATGGCTCATTACTGTTTCAATGCCAAACAAATTTTGCCTGGACAGGCCAGATTAGATTTTGCCTGAGATCTCGCTCCTCTTCCACAAAGCTCACACTGGCGGCGAGAGAGGCGAGAGCTGCTCTTGACCTTTATGAAAAGTAAGATGAGATGAAAAAGAAAATAAAAATCTTGGTTTTAAATCATGTCAGAGGATGAGATCAGAGATCTGAAAGAACAAGAAAAGTGACAGGGGGCAAATAAAATAAAAGATAAACATAAAATTCCATTCCTGCATTCCTGTCCTTTTAAATAATGTCCCAGTGCTGTTTGTAATTTCGTTTATCAGTATCTCTTCCAAATTAAAGCAGATTGTGTGCACTCAGCAGTCACTTCTCTCAGCAGTGTACAATAAAACATGTCACCCTGTCACCCTGAAAAGTTTACACTACCACATACTGGAGGCGATACTGAGCACATTCATATTCCTAAAGACCAAAATAAATGTTGGGTTCTTTGTTGTATTTCATATGAAAAGTAAAGCGAAAGGACATTTCTCCAAATATTCAAAAGGTAAACACATTTTCGCCTTGCTAGGCGCAGAATAAAACACCAGCCAAATTATCAAATTAACACTGAGTCAGTGGAACGTTGGAAGAGAAGAAATAAAAGTTTCACTCTGCTTTGATCTGACGTCTTTGGGAGGAATCTTCTCGGCAAAATGTTAATCTACCCTCTACATTGCAGATTACCCCCGCCCCTCTTCAAAATGTGACTGTTCTCAGATGGTCAAGGTAATTTTGACCCACTTAGGCTGCTTTGATCCGAAGCCCCTTTTAACAGATCCTCCACACAAGAGTTCAAACTGATTTTGTCATCGCCGACCACAACCTCTCTGCTAAGATTCAGAGTAGAAGCTAAAGCTCTTCCAAGCTGCCAGAGTTGCTGACAGCCAGCAGAGTTGAAAGCACTTTCTAATGCTGACGATCAGTGCGAGTGACTTGCTGCTAATGGGTTGCACTCCCACTTTTTTTTTTCTTTTTTTTTTTGAGGGGTGGGAGGAGGAAGGGGGGTTCTGTCTCATACTTTAAGACAGGAACAGTTCTTTATTTCCTTTCAAGAAAATTATGAAGTTTGCAAATTATCTTGTTTGCTCTTGTATTCCTCTGGCTTTTGCTGAGACAGAATGACAGCCCGCTTTATGTGGCGCGCCTTTTAAAGTCTCTCTTACTGTGATTCTGGCTGCTCTGTTCTGAGGCTGTGAATCAGCTTGGATTCGCAACGGTACCCCACAGTAGCTGTGAGGTGACAGCAGCAAAGCACTGTCACAGCAACGTCACAAAGGAACAGAAATGTGATTAAAGAATCAGATAACGAGACAGAAACACAAGAGAGTGTTGAGAGACGTGTTCACGGACTCTTCAGAAGTGATCTCAAAGCCTCTTTACTTGGAGACCTGTTCCCTGTCAGCACTACTCACTTCTTAAACTTTTTTCAGGAATGTGTGAGCAGCACTCTGTCTGAGTTTACTTTACTCAGAAACCCTTTGCTCTTCCGGAGCAAAAGGTTTACACTTCTGCTTCGTACTGCAGAAGCTGTTCTCATCCCTCATTGTTGATGGATAGTTCACTTTTTCCTACTTAGCTGATTTTACTGAAGTACCTGCTTCAACTTATGGTCCCATTTTACTTGCTGTGGAAACAACTCTGGCAGTAAAGTGCTGTTTTGGCATTGGTCTCTGCAGTATGGCAGAAATATAAATTTATCACACACCAGCTGCCAGTGCAAGACTGCAGTCTAAAATATGCAAAGATTACAATGATTTTGCATTATTGTCTTGGCATATATCTCCAAGCAAACATATGTCAAGTCTTCAAAATGAAGTCAAAATGATTCTGAGGTTTGGCTTGCTGGGCTTGTTACAGGTTATCAATACTTCATGATCAAACTGTCAGTTTGGCAGCAGGTAACAACAGGCAACAAGAATGAAATGCACTGCAGGTAGAGTTAAAAGGCAGTTTCCTTTAACAAGCTTATGATGATCAGTAATAATGAGTTTTTTCCAATTAATATTCCGCAATTTAAACTGCATTTCCTTGACTTTTCAAAGGAAGACATAAACAAAAATACATAACATCTTTGTGGGTATGTGTGAATTTATCGCCACCAAAATATATTCTGTGGGAAACATGGAGAAAGAAACAGGCAGGTAACTTCCATGTAAGGGAACGTAGACAATCTGGAAATGGCCAATGGAGCTCCTCCTTCTATATCAATGATAAATGATCTCCATTTAGATTTCATCAAAACAAGAACAACAACGCTCTGGTGATAAAGTCCTCTAGTGTCTAGTAATTATGACCATTGTAATTAAGTAACACTATTATAGTGTGAGACAAGATCAAAGACAGAGAAGGTGAGGGTGAACGGTTGGGTCATAAAAACATTAATCGCAGTGTTGAAATCGCTGGTGTGTCCCAGGAGACACATGACAATCATAAAACACAGAGGAATGTAGCTGCAAGTTTAAATATATCTTTGGATTACAGCCAGCAAATCACAATGTCATTTTCTTGCACATATGGGGTGCCAAATACATACTTAATGACACATACCTTTCCAAAAGTTTTTTATGGTATGCTTCAGGTCTTTGAGAAAATTCATTCAACTGAAAACAATTTGACATTTATTTATTATTCAACTTGTTAATACTTAATACAACTGGAAACATTTAAGCAGTACATTTTAACAGTAGCTTTTTGTCCAGTTTTATTTCTACTGGAATATGCAGATTAAAGGTAAAATGACTGAATGAGCGAATGAGAGACAAACAGTAAAAAGAAAATGTTATTTCCCCAGATTTTTTTCCCCAGTTTATAAATACACTCCAGTGATGAGTGAGATGTTTGTAGGGAAAGGAAAGTTACTGAACAGGATGTACATCCTATAATATAAGGTACAGTAGTTCATCATAAAAAGTTCATAATTGACAGTTACATGTCTCCCAGTTGAAAGCTTTGGGGACATTTTAACTTAAAGGCTACTATTTGTGCTGTGTTGACTGGAGAAAAAAAACTAAGCATAAAAACAGGCAATAGCATCACAATGACTGGAAATGACTCAGTCACATGAAGATAAAAATATGTTCCTCTCTACCAGTAAGTGGAACTATTACACACACAAATCTTTAATGCAATATTTTCAATCTGTTTATAATCTAGAAAATATGAAATACACCTGTGGACATTTTGACTTGTACTTTTAGAAAAGGCTCAGGTGTTACAAATATCATTAATGATGGCATGATGCTCCGTTTAGATGTTCAGTTGAGCCACATCAGTAATACCCCTACTCTTGATCTGGCATGCCTAAATAAAATAGGGCCTTTATTAATGTAATAAATAAAATAATAAAGTTGAGTCACCATAAAATTAAATTAACATAAAGCATCATAAGTTTCAAAGAATACGCTTGATTTATTGTCATTAACGCTATTAGGCAGCGTGAAAAATAACATTTTATGGTTTGTAATTTGGAAAGCTTTTAACATTTTTTGTATAATTTAAAAATGATAAGTGTGGCTTTACATATCAGATTTCTTTTTGACAGTATTTAAATGTGTGTGAAACGATGGCTGTACTCAAGATCATTATAATTGCATGTTTGCACACTCTTCAGCAAACAGCACACAGGTTTTAATTTCAATGAAATACAGCTGTAAATCATTGCATCGTATCATGTGAATTAGAATGAGTAAACAGAGGCACTTCATGGCTAAAGTTCAGTTGTTCCACAAGAACTAAAAGGTCCTTCAACCTCTCTTGTGCACAATAATAACTAGATCTCTCTCGCAATGTAACTTGTTCTCTCTTGTGAATCTTCAGCATCTCTCACATACGTTTGTTTCCTCTCGCTATTTGCTCGACTTTTGTCCACTTTAGCACCTCATACTCCTGCTCCTGCCAGACTCATCCTGGTCGGTGACTGTCTCCTCAGCCTGCCATCAGGTGTGCAGCACTGTCTTCTTTTTTTCATTTTATGTTGGCTGAAAACCAGCGTTGAGGTGCATTACCACCACCTACTATGCCAGAGTTATCTACCCCCACAAACAAACAGCAGCTTTCTGTAGGAAATCCATTTTGTTTCTCTATAATTGAATCGCCAAAGATTCAATTTAGCCACATTTGGAGAATGTCAAGTGTTAATTTTGGACTCTGACTGCCAGACAGCAAAACATACCACTATAATCACAAATACACAATCACAGATCTTATACATATATATACTTTAGGAAAAGTGACAGAGGGAGGAAATGATTAAATGTTTTGTTTGATTTATTGTGGTTTAAATGTATCATTTGGTCACTGTAGAACCATTCATTGAATACATTAATTTGATGACCAAAACAATTATCGAATGAATAGCTATATCCAAATATAGCTATAAATGCAAATAAGTGGGTTCAATGAACAAATATAGTAAAACAAAATATAAAACAAAGTCTTGCATGAAGGCAATCATTGCTGTTGTAGCTCAGTTATAGTTACAACTTATATTGTCATGTGTCAAATGAACAAATAAAGTGAATTTACAGCAGGCATTCATAAATTTGTAGGAGCTTGCAGCTTAACGATACCACTGCCTTTGGTCCCTTGTCCACTTAACTCTCCTACATTGTGAAATTGACTAAATAAATAATTGCACTTCAAAGGATATGGTTAATGAAGTTGTTCATCACAATCTAAACAATCCACATGAAGTAATAGAAGTTATACCAGATTTATGTGGTCCCACAGTCCTCAGCTCTGATCAACAAGAGCCCAATAAGGCAACAGCTTGAGTTTCCCCACCGCGCTCCCCTGAGCGGGACCTGCACTTTTTCCCTGGGAGTGGAATGTGTCCCAGCTCTCCGTGTAGAGAAAGAACAAGGCTTTTAACTTGAAAGAAATCTGCTAAGAATTTATGTTTCTCCTCTGGGTCACATTTGCACATTTGTGGCTAATGAAAAAACTTTTGCTGTGTGTTTCACTGAGCTTTGGAATGAAGCCCTAATGGTAATTAATTGATTCCGAGCACTCTGTGGCAATTACTACAGTTCTTGGGAGAAATGAAAGCGACTGCCAACATGTTCTGCATTAATAGCATAACCTTCATTTAGACACAAAGCAGAATTTGTGGTGTTGTACCACAGGGACTGCTAATTTGCAACAAAAAATATGTTGAGTTGTTATTAAGGGAATTCTTGGCCTTCATATTCCCATTTGGTAATATCAAGACAACAGAAACAAAGACTGGGGTCTTTTATTCTACTGAGGTTGTTCAATGCTGAATCTCCAAAGAAAGACGATTGGAGTGTAAATAAGTGTCCATTTAACATCACTCTTTCATTCAAAAAGAAAAAAAAAACTTTGAAAGCTGTTTTATGCTAATGTCAAGCTTAATTGGCATTAGAAAAATTGCTCTGGCATACTGAGGGGGCTCCAAGATTAGCCAGAAGAGAAAGAACAAGATAAAGCCTTCAAAAGGCCTATTTCAGAGGAATTATAGCGTCCTTTGAACATCATCCAAGTTTTAAATACATTAAAAGCCTGTTGGCATACATGTAAATTAAGCGGTACCAAAGTGTTCCAAAGAATTCATGGTGAATCAGACCAAGGGTGCGAGGATAAAATGCAGGGGAAACGTGTCCCAGAGGGAGACGGGGAAGAATCCTGCCATCTCCCAAAAGCCTCTCTGCTCGTCCTTTCTTCTCCATGTCCATTCTGCCGCGGGCCAAGTGGCTTAACTTAGATGAAAAGAACAACAGCTAGGAGCTCCCTTGGCAGCAGAGCCCTCACGCTGTCCCAAGTGCCAGTGATGGAGCATTGTGTATAGCACATACAAAAGCCTGTTTAGCAGCACTAAGCACAGAGCACCAGGGATTCCTCTTATTTCCCTTGGTCAGGACAGGCCTGGGTGCAGGAATGTCTGTTCCTCACCATCCTGTAAACTGTGTACAGTGAACAAAGAGAAGTCATGCTATATGTTCCTTAGTACTCCCCTCCTGCTATAAGAAATACTAACAAAAAATGACGTACTGAACCTAGCTATCGCTACAAAACAGACTGATGAGTAAGAGTTAATATAGTATATCTAGATATATACTGTATGTGCATCGATAATGGATTTGGTCCAACAGATAGAAAAGTTAGCAGAAAGTTTAGACACTCACTAAACTTTACTGTCAGTTTGGTGTATGTTGCTTTGCTTGGCCCCAAGGAGACCTGGCTTTTGCTATTAGCCTCCAGATTTTAGAACAGTCTGCCTGACAACCCTGTCTCCTAGAAAATATGTTGATACACAACAAAGCTGCAACAGCAAATACCTTTTCCAAGAAACATAATGCTGGCAAAAGTGTCAGTAAGTAAACTTTCCAGTGACAACGTATTTCCCTCGTTTTGTTCTGCCAAAATATCTGATCTTGCAATACAATATCCACTGGTAGAGACTATAGAATTACTTTTTTATGGTTACGTTAAGGCACTGGAAGTACTTGGTTAAGGATTAAGGACAGAGAATGAACGTTGGCAGTGACATACCCTCTAAAGCCAGGGAATTACATGTTTCTTAACATTAACCTTATCCAAAGTGATTTTGTTGCCTAAACCTAACCACACATGGGACAGGATGTGAACCTCAATATTACAAGTTCAAAGTTCGGTCAAAAAACAGCACAGAAACAGCTCTGCCAACAGTTAGTAGTGGCTATCTTATAGATGCTGACCCTGGGCAGTGTCTTATCTTGGTCCTCCTTGAACTAAACACTGCCTGTCCGATGTTTGATGAGAAAAACATTATTGAACATTTTGAGAATTAGGTATGAATTACAGATGCAACACTTCAGCTGTTGCCCCATCCTTTCAAATACACGTACAAATGTCTGTCATCATGAGAAGCTTCAAAATATCGTCAGGATTTCTTCACTGTGGTGTTTCCCAGGGATCAATCCTGGGCCCTCTATGTTTTCATCATTGGGATTTATAACAACTCTTCCAATTTCTATGCAAATGATATCCAGCTGTTTATAATCACTAATGATATTTTTATGTGAACACAACTATTCTATTATTAGTAGTATTAGTAGTAGTGTTTTGGTTGTTGTTGTGATGATGAAAACCAGTAGCTTCTCACAGTGAGGTCATTTCAACCCCACCTGCATGCTAATTTCAGCAAGATAGCAGCAAACGGGCAAGTAAGTGTGAGTAAAGACTGAAAACATTCCCTAAATGACTGAAGTATAGATGGAAAGTACATTACTTGCTGTTGCACTAATGCTTAGTGGTTTGCATATTTGAAGGTAATTTAGCTAAATGAAGGAGAATTAGCCCCAGCTGATACAGTAGGAGTTGCCGTATTAGATGTCAGAATCAATGGCAGTGTTTTGTGATCCTGTGCGTAGTGTAATAGTAAGAGTAACAGGATTAAGAGGTTAAATTTACACTTTGGGCCATCAAGCCCCAAAATGTATTCACTCCTGTTACTGTAACTAAAGATCAAATAAAAAAACATTCAATAAATGTCAGATCTAGAGATGTGATCCTTGGCTCAAGTGAAATTGTATTCTCTTTTTGTTCGACAGGTTATTTTTATTGAAGAGAACAATGAGACTGAATGTCCATACTTAAGTTCCGACCACACTTGATCAACATGGTCAAGTCATGACGTCTCTTAGAGGATTTACATTTCAAGACGAACAGTGACATGAAAGCTGTGAATCTTCAAGAGACCGAAGCACTTCATTTAAAGTTAAGAAGATTTAGATCAAAAGGTTAGAAAGGGAAAAAAATACACTCAAAGGACGACCCTCTGAAAAAAAATCGTGGCCTTCACAGTGCTAAGCTGTACAAGTTCACAGCCATGGCAGGACGCAGTCCGCTCCTTCACAGCCTCAGAGAGATGAAAGGGAAGATTGTCTGCTAGCTTTGATTCAGACTTGGCCAAACGAAGTCTAAAGAATGTCTGGCAAAGTTTGTTTTCTGAAACCTCAAAGTTCTTCAGTACCCCCACCCACACCCACTCCTCTTTCCTCCTCCTCCTATTAAAAGCAAGCAAGCAGAGAGAATTTGTACAATGTTAATTGTTAATTACTTTGGCGTGCTGTGATGCTTAGCTGTGCGCTGGGAATTGCATTGTGTTGCTGAGCTCTTTGAGACCTCAGACTTCATTTTGTTGGAACACATGGTCACCAAGTCCTCTGAAAACTGTAAACACAAGTCTCTTGGAACTAGCTAGGGTGTGCTGCATATCCAAATAGGATGGAGAATCAGGACTGAAAGTACAAAGCAGTCTGATCTGTCAGGGTGAATAGTATGTGTTGCAGGGTGACCGAGGGGTTGAAAGCTTTTGGTTTGTCTCAAGCAGTATAGACATGTTTAAAGGCCCTTCAGCAATGTCAGTTGACAGTTATGTAAAAAAAAAAAAAAAATGATCAAAGAAATCATAATATTGTATGAATATCAGCGAATTAAACCTTATATGAGTATGATATCAGCAGAAACTACAATGTTATTATTTATTATGTGAGTGAATGATCCCATTTACACAGTGTTAACATCTTAAAAACAAATGTTAATATGAGCTGCAAATGCTCGCAGAACACACTGCAAGCAGATTACTATTGGATCCACTAGACCACATCTGGAGGTTGTCTGGCTCAGATTGTGATGCTACATTTTTAAATGAAAAGTTTGTCATTTTGAGAAATCCGCCTATTTACTTCATTTCTAAGAGTTAGATGAAAAGATAAATACCACTCACATATGTCACATGTCTGTGTGTTTAATATGGAGCGATAGATGTGAGCTTAGCTTAGCGTACAGACTGGAAGCAAGGGAAACAGCTTGCCTGACTCCGTCCAAAGTTCAAACCATACAAACCAGTTCTGACTGGGTGTAACTCCCAATATAAACACAATTTGTCTTTTTTTAGCCCGGCTGATTCCCCTTGCTTCCAGTCTTTATGTTAAAGAAAGAAAGAGAATAAGCATATTTCACAAAATGTTGAACTATTCCTTTGAGAGAATAAAACAGCCAAACAAATCTCAAGTTATCCATGCAACGATCAAAACATTTATGGCTTGGGAATACCTTGTCTAAATGGGGTAAGGATGTGATACAGCATTGGCGAAACGCATGATCAGATTCCAAGTTCGAGGTATATTGTTATGTTAAATGAAAAGACAACAACAACAACAACGAAGATACACATGTCCACTCTGGAGAGGAATTCTAAGAAGCCAACATGTGTTTGACTGAACACATGTTGTGGAAAGTTTGAGTTCAGTCTGGTTTGATGATGGCTCTGGAGAGAATCACACATTTCTGAAATTCCAAAGCTTTAGATCAGTCTGACAAGAGTAACTGTTTGAAATAAATCTCTCAAATAACTTTCCATGAGAAAGCCGAAAACTAAAAGCATTTGATTTCAAGTTCTCTCTCTGATGTAGAGCTCAAAGTGATTCAATGTGAAAGACTTTCTGAATTAACTTCAGAGAAATCTCCAAGTAAACAATAATAGGAAACAATATTTAATCACATGCATTTGCTTGTATTCATGCCTGCACATCAGAGAAGCTGCTCCCTCTGTAGTGGTGGATGATGCGGACTTCAAATGCGGATCACTTTAATTGACACAGTGCTTCATCTTCAAACTACTGTTGACAATCCCCAATTCATGAGCATAATAATTACATAAATAACACATATGAAAGGCCCGTGTGAGCCCACAGAGGGCCTGAAACAGCATTATCAGAGAGTACACAGCTTGCTGTGATCAGAGTCTCGCCCGACTCAGGCCGTTTGATGGAGATGCAGGGGTAAGATTACAGCACAATGGGTTTTTTGCTGCCTGCAGCTCTCAAATGCACATATATATTTTCACAGCACTAATTAACTGGGCAATCACTTTCACCATGTCAGCTCTGTAGCCGGGTGGTATTTCCATGCTGCCACTCCCAGGGGACTTCAGTACCACCATCAAACCACTGAGAGGGCCCCAGTTTTGTCTCTTTGGTGCTCTGTTTCCAGATGTGTGATTTTTTCTGCATACTAAAACACAACCTCCAAGAGTTGAAACTATGAGAGGCCACAGAGTGTTCTGCCACTGGTGTGTGCACACACTTATCATTTATCATTTTTCTGCCAAAAAAGGATGTGTTGAAAACGTGGCAGTATTTCTGAAAGGCACGTAAGAGTTGGGTGTGTCCTGTGGTATTTATAATAGCAGAAAACACCCCTCCACTCCAGCTTTGGATTAAACCCTGGCGAACTCATGCTGCTCTTATATCTCTGTAAGCAGACAAAAGGGAACCAAAAAAGGCAAGCAGATCAACTTGCTGGCTGGACGGTGATGCCTCAGATAACCAGCCAACTAATACACTTTACTCCCTTAATTCCCATGGGTTCACAACCAATAAGCTCTACCTTATTGGTATTTTTGAGCTGCTAAGATGTAAACTAAGGTGTCCATGGCTTCATGTTCATTAGAACTATGAAAAGCAGCACATGGACCCAGAGGCTGAAAGAGACATGGGGTGTGATGAAGATGATGGTATGTGGAGGCAACGAGTGGAGTGGAGCGAAATAGAAGGACAGAAAATGCAGACAGCACTGAAAAACAATAGTTAATGATAACCATCATTTGTCATAACAAAATACTACTTTGTAATTATTAGTCAACTTCTCAAATTCATGTATATCAAAGAGAAATCTGAACTAATAATATGACAGGTACAGTGTTATGCACAGTGTCACAAGATGACAATTTAATAAATCAAACATATTTAAAGTTTCCAAACAATTTATGTGGGTGTTTGTGTGGACTATCCTGACTATGTATAACATGTATAGAAATATAACAACTATAATATGTACACGCAATCAAGACACAGGCTTATTGACATGCACACATTTACATGCAACTGGTCAGTAACCAGTTTCTCCCTAATCCAATATTTTGGTTGTCAAATTTAAAATGTATTAATTATATATGTTATTGCAGCCTTAAGAGTTTTATAGGTGTTCAGAAAAACCTCTTCGTTTAAACTCTTAACCCAATAAAGGTTATAAATAATACCTCAAAAATTGAACAATACACCTGTCAGCCAGAAATAATCATTTTCAGAATTATAGAATAACAGAAATAATTATTTTCTCCGACTATGATATACAGTATGTGCATGTAAATGTGGTGAAAGAAATTTCCTCCATGGATCTGTATGTAAGGTGCTTAGGTAACATAACAACCCCCCAACACACTCAGCCCCCAAGCACCTGCCCCATCATCAGACACACTGCTGTAGGCGGGCTCTTGCCTTTTGTTTTGACAGGACAGGCAGGTCTGCCATGAGTCAGTGTTGTCTGTTCAGGGCCACTCCCCAGCAGTGTTTGACAGGTTTGGGCTCTTCCTCTCCCCGCTCTGCCTCCCTGTTCTGCTAAGTTGGCATTTGAGTTTATTATGTAGACAAACTCTACTCGATTCCTCTGGCCACTGTATCTAAAGATTTTTAGACAAATGAAGGCACAATACAATCTTGTCATCCAGTAAGTGAAACTTTAATTTTGATGAGAAGAGTATAAAATGATTTAATATTGTCAAATTGAAGTTAAAAAATCTGGATAATTTCCCCACCACAGCATACGGAGTGTTTTGAGCGAATTATGCTTCTATACTTTTTTCAATGCACTTTTTTTCAAGGAATAAAAGACTCAGACTCTGTATGCCTGTGCTGCTTGTTCGCTTACTCACGTGCATTGCTGTGTGTCAGGAATAGGTTATTTAGGAGTGTTTTAACAGAGCATAACAATGACCTGGATACCAGTAGATTACAATTAACAAAAGATTTGGAAACAGATCAGCCTTTCTACATCTTTATATCAGTGTCAATCTCCTTGATTTGCCTGATTCCAACACATTGAGGTCAGTTGGCATAAAAACACATATAAAATTAAATCCACAGCTAAATTAACTCCAAAATGAATTGAAGGAACTATGACATTTTGAATAAATAAAACCCTGTCAAAATACTTTCTGCATTATTAGGGTCATGTTTGACTTTCTGCAGCATGTGACCCTAACCTCTGATCTTCATGTGATACTTTCTTGCACCCTGTGAATCTGAATTAACAGGTAAAGAAAAAATGTTAGAGATGAAATATACTGAATGAGACCATACAGAGAATAACAAGGACCAATCTTTAGCTCTAAAAAAGATCTCAACATTGAAACATGGTGATTAGAGTTTCTACTGTTCTATTATGAACCAGCAGTTTAATAAAGGCCTTTTCATCTTTCTCTGAACTGCTTTGGTTTACGTCTGTTGGAGTACTATGAATGTTTCATCTCCTCATCTTCTTCACTTGTTTGATTAACCACTGTAGTGCTGTTCTCATACTGTTTGTTTTTAAGTATCCTGATGGAGTGTATTTATAGTTCTTATGTAACTATACTTCATCCTGCTCACTTATAAAGGTGTTACAAGTCACTGATAATCCATTACAGTATTAATACTGATACATTAGCATATTAAATGCAGGCAATGAATGGCAGCATTACCATACTGGTTTCTGCACAGTATTTTACAATATTTTGTATGCAACCAGATTTGACGTTGCAGGGAATCTTCAGGAATGTTTCACAGCATAAACAGGAGCCGCTCTTTCAACACAAGCAGAGCTAAATCTCTCTACTAGTGATGGTAGATGCTGGAAGAAGTCAAAGGCCGTTGAGAAACATCTTCACTAGTGGAGCAGTAGTGAAAACATAGGAATGTCAAGTAACATCACTGGGGAGCGAGAAGCAACATCTTTATGACAAGAAGCAATGTGGTTTATGGGAAATGCACTGTAATTTGGGGAAGTATGAGAGGCGTCACTGTCATCTTAACTATGGTCATGGTTATTCTTTTACTATATATTTTTAAATAGTTAACTGGTATTATGTTGATTTTGTGTTTGGCTATATCAGCTGTTTTTACAGAAATAACAAAAACTTCATCCAGTCAAATACATGTCCAGTTGTTTCCAACCTGTACTGACTGGGATCTGTCTATGTGGAAGTTCAATAGCCAGTTACAGAGAAGGGCACTCAAGACCAGTAGACCCCGTTTGCTTACCAAGTGTTGGGGGATGACTGTATTGAAAGTTGAACTGAAGTCTATGAACAGCATTCGCACATGGGTGTTCTGTTCCTCTAAATGTACCAGGCTAAGGTGGAGTGCAGAGGATATGGCGTCTTCAGTGGAGTGGTTAGGGTGGTATGCGAATTGGAACGGGTCAAGTGTGGGTGGGAGACTGGATTTTATGTGGTCCTTTACTAGCCTCTCAAAGCAATTCATCATGATGGGAGTGAGTGCTATGGGGCGGTAGTCATTCAGACATGTAATTGTGGATTTTTTTGGCACTAGTATAATGGTGGCGGTCTTGAAGCATAATGGGACAACAGCCTGCCTCAGTGAGGTGTTGAAAATTTCTGAGAGGATATATGCCAGTTGTTCAGCACATTCTCTGAGCACACAACCTGGTATATTGTCAGGACCTTCAGCCTTCCGTGAGTTGATTCTCCTCAGGGTCCTTCAGACATTTGCTATTTCAAGACTGAGTACCTGGTCTTTGAGTGCCTCGAACTGCCCAAAATACTTATTGAGCTCATTGAGGAAGCCAGTGTTGTCATCACAGGGTGGAAGAGCAGTCTTGTAGTCTGTGATAGTTTGGATTCCCTGTCACATGTGCCTGGTGTCCCTGGTGTCATGACAGTGGCTCTGGATTCTCTGAACATGAGTGTGCTTTGCTACCCTGATGGCTTGGTTCAGGTTGGTGCTTGCTGATCTCAGGATCACCATGTCACTGGATTTGAAGCCAGCATTTAGTGCTCTCAACATCGCACAGACCTCCGTGGTCATCCAGGGTTTCTGGTTGGCACATTAAGACATGTTAATAATAAAAGAATGACTGGACCTTTAATTAGATCTTTAAAGCAATTGGATCTAGAATTCTTGTTACATGTCAAAACATCTGATGATTAAAACATGTTCAATAGTGTCTTCTCTTGATGCCCAGTTTAAACCAGGACACAAAAACTAAAATTATATTTATTTGTAATTCATTCTATCTGACAATGGTTTTGATGCAATCACAAAGGCGTCTTCACTAAAACACATTTCAGAAAAAGACTTATATAAGATGGCCCTTGTTGGATATTGTAGTGTTGTATAATGAATCAAACGTCTACTCACTTGTCCCACTGGGAAGCATCCATGGCACATGGCTTTTCATTCCACACATACTTGCTGTCACTGCTCCCATATTGAACACATCTGGGGAACAAAGTGATGGCAAGGCCAAACACAGTGAACATTAATCTTTAGTCTTTGCATTCACATTACTGTGCCAGCAAAAGAGAAGAAAAAAGCCATGGAAAGAGAGAAAGCAGATTTTAGCTGCTTATTTGATAAATAGTAATTAATGATTGAACTGTGCTTATTTTTTCTCCAAAGACAGTTTGTCTTCCCAGTTGCTGGCAAATTTCCCTCCTTGGCAAAGGTTTGACATTGAAATAACTGTGTGTTCTGTAGCTGCACAGGTCAACGACTTGTCTATGAGCTGCTTTGGTATTCCTAAGCAGAGCCGCATCTCGGCCTGTGGCTATAAACGATATTCCAGCAAGTGCTTTACAACATGCAGTGTTTAGTGGTGGACACTATTAATGGGCTTGCCTCTTTTGCATGGGTAAAGTGATTTACACCATGGCAGGTGCCTCAGAGCGCTAAGAGTCGCTGCATAAAGAGTGCTGCTGTCCGGGCTTTGTAGACAGGATATCCACAGATGTGAAGCCAGACCAGATGGCATGTACATCTGAGACAGAGAGAGAAGCTGGAGACAGAGGGATAAAGACACACAGAGTTGGAGGGGGACAAGGACAAGGGCCGGACACAGGCCTGCATTAAGCTATGTGAGCATGGCCATGTGGTCCTGACATTTAGCCGGCCCCCGACTCTCCATTGACTCACTCTGCGTAGTTCAAAACATGCCTGCAGGCCACATAGGACAATGGCTGCCTTCTCCTTTAACCAGCATCAAAAGGAGAGATGAAAACGGCCACACGATAGAGCACCCGTCTGAAGTGTAAAAACGCAAATGTAATATATGAATATAGCTCTGTGGTGTGCCTCAATCGTCCTGAAGACCAGACTTTAAACAAATTGGCCTTGTTCAACCTCTCCCACCCTCCACCACTTCATATCTGGACTGTAATTTCTCTGGAGAGAATACAAGATATGTGAAAAGAGGTAATGCATAACATCAGAAACATCAGAAAAGAATCCTGTCTTTGTACCCTTAGTGTCTTTTACATCTGAGTCCATGCGGTTGCATAACAACGAGACAAAGAGAATATGAGATGAAGGTATTAGAGCAATTTAAATAACTTTGTCTGCTTCTGAAACAGAGAGAGAGAGAGAGAGAGAGAGAGAGAGAGAGAGGGTAACAGGAATGAGTGTCACCCAATTAAAGGTTCAGCACAGCCTGTGGGAGAAGAAACTATTACCCAGCTGAGGTTACAAAGCCAAGCACAGAGGGCTCTAATCTTTAAAAGTGATTAGACTGAGAGAAGGGGAAGTAGATGCCCTGCTATGCCCCACAAAGGCTAATAGTGTCAAACTATGTTTTGTGTCTTTAAAAGGTCAAAGACCGGAATTACAATTTAGATTTCATGTCAAAAATGATCAAGGATATTCTCAAACCAGCTGCTCAGGCGTAGAGCAACAAACAGGCAGGCAGAGGATTTTAAAAGTTTAGTGATCTGCATTAAGTTTAATGTGAATTTAATTTTCAACTTTGAGGTTTGGCAGATTAATTCTTTTATGACTTACCTCATTAAAGTGCTAATCCTGAGAAACATCTGTTTTGGGGGGTTGGCAACATTTGTAGTGACTAGTGGTCACATCAACTGCAGTTGCTAGAAAATCATTAAGAAAGAAGCTAGCTCATCTGTGCGACTCCCAAAAACAGCATGATTAACCTAAATGTTAGTGAAAAGTTTATATGATATTTAAAAGGATCAATACTTTAATTCTTAACATTTACCACTACTTGTAGGTTAAAGTTTCTTCTTGTCACATCATGACAACATACAGTATACTACAAAAACTACTAACCAAACTCAATGCTAGAATAAGATATTAACATGCTAGCAGGAGCCAGTTAACATACTAAAGCTACTGATGAAAGCAAATAACAACATAGGGTTGATATTGCCTGACAAGCTCAGTATGAAATGGCCAATATTTTTGATACATAGGAATAGTTTAACATTTCGGAAATTACATTTACTCGAGTGAGATGACAAAATGATGATTCTCTCATGTCTGTGCATTAAGTATAGAGGAAGTGCCAGGAGGAGATTAGCTTATTGTTCACCAAGAAATTGTAACAACACATAACTACCCTTTAAAACCACAAACTGTAATTTTCTCATTTTTGTTTGTGTAGGGATTAAACAGAGGAGATACAATATGTTAATTAAGCTTTCAAGCAGATTTCTTTAACTTTTTAGAGCCAGAGTAGCTGTTTCACCCTGCTTCCTATCTTTATGCTAAGCTCGACTAATTGCCTCCCAGCCCCAGCTTCATGCTTAACAATCAGACATGAGAGTGATATTGACATTTCTAAAAATGTCAAAGTAACACCCAAGTGTTCCCTCTGGCACCACCCACAGGCCAAACTTTACATCTTTTGCTCAACCAGTGGTAAGCTCAAAGAACAGCCAAGTTCTCTCTCTATTTTTCATTCATTCAAAATTGTTTTTTCTTGTGTGAAAGTGCATATACTTTGGTTGGATAGGTCTCCTTAAAATTTAGTTTACATTCTATATTAAAAAATATTTTTACATGTGTGGGTATAATTTTGGTTTGAGTTCAGTCCAGTAACCTTAATTCTCTAACTAACATGTTGATGTTGACTGAGGACAGATAGGTGACCACGGCTGGCATAAGCAGATCTGTGGATGTGATTACGAGAAACACTGACAGTCTGCGTTCTGCACAGGAACTCCACATTTATAGCCATATAAACACTGCGAGTCACTCCAAGTGACAGTTTTGGCTAAAGAAAGAAATGACAAGGATGATACCACAAAGACAGCAGCATACAGGCCAGACAGACATCTGGGAGGCTGATAGAAAAACAAGGCTGGGCACCCGCACTGTGTTTAACAGCACTGTAAACGTGACTGGCCATCTCTCCCTCGACTTTAAACAGAATTATATTGAAAGGAAGATCCATTAAATATGGAATTTCAGTCCAATTTGTCTTCAAAAGGGGTAAAAGAGCTCATTATGTGGGCTCTGCTCTTTCTTGACTATTAGAAAGAGACGTTAGTCATGCCTGCTTATCTCACAACCTTATGAGCACAGGATTAAAAGATCAAAGGCTGACTTAGGTTTAATATTATAGAAAATGTAAGCTCCTTTTTCAGATGCGCTGTGGACTGTGCCTTTTATCCGTTCTCAATGCTTAGATCAAAATGTTGAAATTTCATATTCATTTCATCCACTGTCCAATGCGAAATTTATGTCCACACCTCTCACATCCAGTGAGGATATGAGAGGGGGGATGTAAGCGAGTACTGATCTATTTCAAAGTGGACCCTTTAAGACCTTCAAGTCAATTCCCTGTTGATTACACGGGTTTCAAGACTGACAGAAATAAACATAGAGCTAAGTTTCAAGAGAACTTTGAAGTACACTAAGCTGAGAGCAGAGACATGCTGCTTGCCAGGGCTGGACAGCAACTTCTGACTTAATGAAAATATTCTGTAACCACTCAATTATACACTTGAAGGTTTAGGGGTTAGAGAGTGATGCAGACACAATGGCTCACAAAAACCAAAGTTGGGAACTTTCTGTTCCCAGTAGCTGTGGACCAGTCTAACGAGGATGTGCGTTTCTGGCACAAACTTCAGAGAGTAAAACCAGCTTTGCTGTCTGATCGCTTCATGCTCATTACTCCCCGAGGAGAATGTATTCCATAACAAAAGAGGACACTGACTTGTAGCTGACAGTATGGTGCAAAAACGCCCCGAATAAGTAATGGTTTATCATTATTCAGTCCTAAAATGACATTATTCTTAAAACAAGTGAAAGATCTAACAATTTCACTTGTTTCCAGTGTGATTTTAATCTATTTCAGTGTTTAATTTATCTGTATGTGCCTATTTCCCCCATAGCTTTAGACAAAGCACAAGAGAACAGGCATATTTCTGCACTAGCTTAAAATCGTGACACTTGATTCAAGAAATAAATAGGAAAATTAACTGATATGATCTATCTGGTGTCAGAATATTAGGTTAAATGACATGCAGAGAACATTTTTGCAGTGTGTGTCTCTGTCTGAGGTCGACTCTGTCTGACTACACAGACAGACTGGAAGCAATCCTGCCCCAGAGACTAAATCTAAACTCATTTATAGTCCTGGACTTCAAGCAGCATCTAAACAATGTGCTGCTAATGCACTCTTTTTTTTTTTAAGTGGGTCCATCCGGCCTGGTTTTCGTGCCAGCATCCACGCGGTCTTTTTGATGGTTTGCAGGGACTGAATTTGGTCTTGTTGGTGAGACCAACTGTTTTTTGTCTTTCAAAAGCCAGTAGAGCAGACTGGCAACACCACAACATCAATGTACAGTAAACAACTCAAAAGCACATTAGCACATTGTTTATCAGTCTAGTTTCTTTCACTCAAATTACAGATCTGACAACTTGTCAAACCAAGTACCAGATGTATGTGTGAAAATAGAAAAATTGTAATTAGTGTATTTCCAATAAAGGTGTGTGAACATACAAGAGAATGAGAGAGTGTCCAAACTTTTGACAGGTACAGTACCTTCATGCTACAAAAGTGGCCACTTGTGACAAATGCCCCCTTTATGCCAGTGCAATATGAAGCTGATCTTTTGATTTATAACAACACGCATCAAAACAACAAGAAGAACAAAGTCTATGTGATAATTGCTCTAGGACAACCCCTGTTGTGATTTAGCACTACAGTATATAAATAAAATTGAATGAATTGAATTAGTTTTATATTGGGAGTGGAGTTATTATCCACTTAAGATGAAGAAAATATTGCTCCTCAAATAAGTGACACTTAGAGGCTGTTTACACTTGGTTTTAAAATGTGTGTCAGTGAGCCGAGCACAAGTGGACAGTCCAGACATATCACCGTTCACATCCGTGTCTATCATGTGTCACCAGGGTGTCCAGCTGACCACTTGTGTTCAGATTTCATTACTGCCTAGATCATTTGCGCTAGAAGGTCCAAGGGCCCCACACAGCTATCAATCTGTCGCCAGACAAGCGCCAGATTTGTTATTCACGGGCTAGCTAAGAAACCAAAACTTTTCAAGAACTAATATGTATGTACAGACTGTTCAACTTTGTCACTTGGCATTGGTGCGCTATCACCAAAACAACCACCATGTCCTGCACTGATCAGGGCACATTTGCGTTTACACTACAAAAGATATATGGTCAAATGCATCCCAGACCACCTCAGCAAGTGGTTTGAGTGATTGGATTACAGTGTGTCTTGGCAGTCATTTACATTTGTATTTAGCAGTATCCACTTTTAAAACCAAGTGTAAACAGGGTCTCAGTTTATGATTCTCAGTGCGATCCAAGAGCACTTTATGTATTTCTGCTGTTATTACCTACCTTCTTTGAAGCCATGTCTTCATCCCAACATTTTTCCACCACTGGCCAAAAGTAGAAGCCAACAAGGAAACTGCTTACAGCCCATCAGACAGCAGTAGATTTTGCAGTATTTTAGTCAGAATATGAGTATCTATTTAAAAATACACCTCCTACATTGATTGTAGTTACCAAAATTCTGAGATTAAAGAAGTAACATATTTTGGAGCACTGTTTGATAACAACAGAATTTGGAGAACACTATTAAGTGTATCCTAAAGATATAATGGCCTATTTGTTTCCACAGAAATTACATGTTTTTTTTTTACCAGGTTACCACAGTCATTTACTGAAAAAAAAGAAAGAAATGAACTCATAATGTACGAGATGAAGACATCAACCTCCTCTACCACCACAACATCCACAGCTGTGCTCTCTACTTAAATGTCTGCTCTGAGTCATGACATTTCTCTCACCTTTTTCATGCCTGGCACATGTACTTGCATTTTGATGACATTTGCTCATTTCATGAATTTTCAGAGGTGATGATTGATATTAAGGGTAAACGGGTGAGTTTTTTCATCTCTGTCCTACAAACACATCTTACTACATTAGCTTCAGTGCAGTTTTTATTATGGCAATCGCTCTGTTGGTGCAAAAAGAAAAGTCTAGAACAGCTCTTTCTTTTTAACTCTGTGGACTGAAACCAAAACCTGACATTTAATGTTGATGATTTAGATAACTAAAAAATGATGTCCAATTAAGTCTCATTGTAGCTGTACTGAAAATATCTCAACATAATGTCATGGTATAAAAACAAAAAGAAACCTGAAATGCAGCATCCCTCGCCAACAAATGCCTTTCAGCAGTGTTAAACTTTTTAGAGTGGACCCTTAATAACTCTAATAAGAATCGGTTAATGGCCAGCAGTCTAACATTCATGCAGTTGTAACTTGTCCTTGAAGCTCCCGGCCCCTCAGTCATGGTGATGTGGGAGACTATCGTTCTCTCTTCTTCTTTCGTCTTAGATAGATATACTTGGACCCATTGAGATAAGAGGCAGACTAAAACAAGTTTATCTTCAATCCCTCCAGTGCCTCACATCTGGTCTCCCCTTTGAGAGCAGACATGCCAACAAAAGTCTGCACACCAGAAGTGCAGAGAGAAAAAGGGGGTCATTGAGTTTTTATCATACCAAACATTTTATTTTCCTTCTTCTATGTACATTTATCAGCGCACATTCTTGAGGAGCGTTCCATAAAGAAACGTCCATCCAGTCCCGGCTGATGTTGTCTCATCTTGATCCTAAACTGAAAGTAGCTGGACAGGACATGCACAGTACATGCAGCGCTGGTGGCAGCGGGTTCAGCCTGTCTGTTCAGAGGCCTGTTCTGCAGGTTGTGGTGTGAGTGAGTGGAGGAAGAGCAGAGAGACAAGCCTGGCTGGAGATCATTAGTGCTTGTTAGTGTCCCCGCTGCCCGGGGCCTGGCAAGGGGCCTCCATTTGGGGAACCTCTCCTCTGATCCTACAGAGAGTGAAGCAGCATGTAAGGGGGGACTGGGGCAGGGACAGAGGAAGGGTGACGGGGGGAGGGCGATGGGGTCTTTGCCACTTACAGTACACCAAACCCTGGAGACGTCCCAGCAGATCTGCAGGTCTGACTTTCATCTTCCTCATCCCCAAGGCCATTAGGCAGTTTAGCAGGGAAACGGCTGCTAAAATATACATCTGTCTTAGTGTCAGCACATACCAGCTCTCCTCTGTCTGCGTGCTGCTGCTAGTCGATTCAATATTTAAATCACCAGTCTCCATAAGCGTTTGATGTTAGCTCTTAACGAGCTCTGTCTCTTGCACTGACAGGCCTGTGGACGGAGTGGCTGTTTACTGTCAGGGATGGAAAACGCTGCCTTCCGTTGTTTCGTCATATGTCGATAAGATCCAATGAGACTACTTTGTTTGAATAACTGCATAAAGGGCTTGAAGCAATGTGCGCTTCAGCAAGTCTATTTCCTTCTTTCAGCAATTCTGATGACACTTTTGCCAATACTGGAGTTCTGTCAGAATCAAAGAGTTGGTGTCGCATATATCAGTTGATGCAAATCAGAGGGAACCGCTCAGATTATATCACAGTGCAAATATTCAGAATATTCAAGGCAAGAGGTCTGGCAGCAGGGAATGGGATTCTTCAACTTTTCATAGTGACATGTAGAATTACTGTATATGTAAACTACGTTGAAATCGTTCCTGCAAATAGCAAGAATTATTTAACAGCTTATTTTCATAAATTCTCTCTGGTTTGGAAGGTAAAAGACTAGTCAATTTAAACATTCAGCTTGTTTGAGTCTTATTCTCAGGAGTGTAATTAAATTCATACAAAATTACCATTTACTTGTGGTAAGTTTTTTTTTTTTTTAAATACAAATTTTGGACATTATGTGTGACTTGCAGTGTCAAGTTATTCTACCTCACATGTTACATGTCATCTCTCATCATGTCACTGTCACGTGCAGGAGGATTTATGAAGCTTAAGGCTATGCATGTCTGTGTGTCTGACTGTGTGTGTGTGTGTGTGTTATGTGTCTCATCTGTTGAGACCCTGGTGTGAGTGGCTTTCGCTCCTCTAAACACACATTCAACATGATGCAGACCCCCCACTCCCACTCCTCTACACTGCTCTGCTGTCTTACATTCTATGACATTTGACCCATGTCAATGTGAACCTTAAAATGTGCCATTTTTCCACAGAAGCTGTGAGCAGGAGGTCCTCTCTAAACCCTTGTACATATCTTCTTCATGGGCTGCTATGGCGCTCATGAGGGAGAACATATGTGAAGTCTTTAAATCAGTAAACCAGCAGGTAAGCAGAAAATATATCTCTCTATATAAGCAGCTGCCTATTAATATATGTCATGTGGTGATCATTTTATCTGAACAGCTGTATAACAGCATGAGCTCATACATCGTTTATATAACTTACTGCTAACCCCTGCAACGTTAGTGCCATATATACATTGATCTATAAATTGTCCAATTTGGTTTGTGGCAAATAAATAAATAAATAAATAAATAAATAAGTAAATAAATATTTTTTTAAAAACTTGCAAAACTAATCATCCCCATCAGGCTCAATTGTGTTTAGTGCTAATTAGCAAACATTACAATGCTATTAAGTTTAAATAAACGTTAACATGGCAAATATTTCTAAACACAAGCATGTTAGCATTGTCACTGTCTCACAGAGCTTTGTTTGAGAATGAGTATATTGAGTATGGTTAAAATGGCTTTGTGTATTGTGAAAGGGGTCCCTTATAGTGACAGATTTCCTAAAGATTTACTACTCAACTTTGCAGTTCCCCAGAGCTCTACAGAGTGTTTTAGCATCTTTCTACTAATTGCTTTGGTTCATTCTCACCACTCTAGTCAGCATCCTTTCCAGCTGCAAGAGGCGGCTGTTTTGTGCTACAAATGTCTGATAAACATTGTGTATGCTGCCAGCCTAGCACAAAACAGCAGACAAAATTAGAAACTAGCTAGCAAACATAGCAGCACATTTAGAGCCAGATATTTCTGAAGAGTTCGAAGCTAAAACAAGGGACTTACATTCATCAAGTGGCCATAAACACAACTCTGCTGGATTTGTACATACAGTAAACAACTGTTTGCTAGCATAGTCACCAAATCAACTCTATAAGGTGATAATATGTTGTGTTTTTGTTGCACTGCTCTCATTTGGCTGAAAATATAATTAATATAGGTTTAAAGTCACAATTGTAATTTGTAGTTGAAACAGGATGTAGAGGCAGGTCATAGCATGGGAAGGTTGTCAAAGGGATAAATCAGATGGACAGTAATGTCAATTAGAGAAAAAATGACAGAGAGGAGGAGATAAGATTGTTAAAAGATCACTGATGGAATTTTTACATACACTGTGGGGAGGCCTTGAACTAATCACTAAAATGAATCCAGTTTTGAGGAAAATTAAGAACTGCGTTTACTGAATACAAGATTATCTCAATAATGTGTCATTTCCATTTGACCTGAATCCCTTCAGCCCTAGTCTTGCCCCCAACCCCATAACACACCCCACTCTGACCCAAGCTTCTCTCCTTCCTCTACCCTTCACTCGTTCTCCTCACCCTGCGTCTGGATGCTGCACACGTTGCCTCCTTTTTGGAATTGATCCCCAGAGGAGGGTCCCACCCCCCAGCAGGATCTCTCCCTCTCTGTGGGCCTCCCCTGGGCAAAAGAGAAGATTAAAACAAACAGGACTTTAATCAGTGCGCCCCGCTTCTCTCTGCTCAGCTGCCGACAGAAGGAGCCCTCTCCAGGAAGGCTGCCTCAAATCAAAGCTTCCTGCTCGCCACTTGCTGCTTCGCCGATCCGTATCACAACAACAAAACCAGCAGAAACAATTATTTATTCCTTTTGATGTGGGTTTTGAAGTTACCCCACCTCTTCCACTATGCCCCCCCACCACCACCCTCCTTCCTTCTCCCCTCCTCTTCCTCGCCCAGCCCCTCCAGCTTTCTGTATCTTTTACTCCCAAGGAAACAAGGTCATGCCAGCTTCTCCGTAAAAAGGAGGCTGCTTTGAAGGAGCAGCTATTCCAGAATCAACGCTATTTTTCTTATGTTACACTGAAAAAGTTGATGGGCTGCTTCATTCAACTGACTGCCACCCCATTGAGTGTGTCTGTCAAGTTGTAAATATCACTTTCACAGTGTAATGTGCTACACATAACTGAAAATCTCACTGAGTTAGTCCAGTTTCATGGCATAATGTGATTATTCACAGTTACTTCAGCAATTTGCCTGAAATATATATAGCATATTGTGGATTACCTGTGATTTATTACTGCAGATTGAAATGTTAGTATTATTATTGTTCAAAAATTAATTTTCTACTCATATTTCTTATTTGAGGTTCCAAAAATGTCATTTAAGAACATATAGAAATTGCAAATAATCTCACCAGTCAAGAGTATTTGGTGAAAAAGTGTCTCCTCTTGTTTGATTGTGAAAGCTTTGCCTCCGTGTGTGTTATTTGCAAGGGTGGGTGTGGCGGTTCCACACACGATTCAGAGAGCAAGTTGCTGAGATTCTAACAGATCTGAACACTGCTGCTGTCACTGCTGCAGATCCCAGTTAACCTTTTCTTAGATTCAGAGTCTACCAGTTGAAAACAATCTCTCAACAGGACCCAAATGTCTAAGAACTGCTTTTCAGCTCAATACCACAACATCTGCTAAAGCTGTTGGGTAAGTCTGCAGCCTCTTCAAAAGGCTTGGCAGGGAAAGATCCCCTCAAACGCACAGATGGTAATCATGTTTTTATCATTTGCTGAAAGTTGTGATCCTCTAAATTCATTTAATTGGGGGAGGGGGGGCATGGGTTATAATTCCACCTTAAACGTCTGCCAAACAGATTTTTGACAGGTCACATATTATATGCTCCGAAAAACATCAGGAGCTTTGTGGGTTTTTAAGCTCAATATTGTCATTTTGGATGCATGTCCCCATGGTACATATTTTCATGGATGGGCGGTTCTGTTTCACATTTTCACCACTTTGTAATGAGTTGAGAGATTCCTGGTATAAAACAGCATAAAAATTGCCAAGATCTCCACACTGACTGTATTACACTAAACACATGTCTTCATTTAACTTATCAATCACAGGGTTCATGGCATGCTTTCTGTTTTGTTTTTTTTTTCCACATCTTTAGAAGACTCTTTAAATCACGCTGGCTATCTGTAATTCATTACAAACCTGTTTCAATCATTTCCAAAATTGGCACCATCCTCACACGAAGAGCGTCTTTTGAAAAAATCCAATTTTTCAGCAAAAGGAAAATATTGCTAAATACTCTTTGCCAATAATAAAAAAAAATCAGATCATGTTCAAAACTCAGTAAAGCACAGGATCATTATCAGCCTGAATGATATTGAAATAGTTTCTTTATTTCTAAAGCATCAATTATTTTGTCAGGGTAAATTTTTAAATCTTTTATTTATTTTTTTTAGAAAATTGTACAGTTGGTGTTTAATGCTAACTGAAAAATGTGCAGTCTGTGTGAACAGGAACAAGCCGTTTGCAGTGATGACAGGGAGTAGAACAGCTTGTGGCTTTTTTTGGACTCCCTCTGGGGCAATTATCCGCGTTGAGGGTAGACAGGCTGCTGTTTCTTACTTATATTAATTATAACTTATTTAACAGAGGTGTTGGATTTTTGGGAAAACACTTAACTTCCTAACTACTTCACCATATTCATTAACCTTAGTGGATTTAATGGGTTATTTATGGGTTATTATACAGAAAAAAAGATTAAGAAACGTTAGGCAATATTCAAAATGCCTTACTCATGAAGTGATGCATGCAAGCTCACAAAATGCACTCAAGTGAAATTTTCATGATACTTATGAAGAAAAAGATTACTATTTATATATAAAATGTTTAAGGTGTGACACATGATAGACTTTGACACACTATAAAATGCTTGCTGTGTCATATTTCAATTATAGAATCCGTTTTTGTCACAACTTTATAGTAACACTGAAACCACAAGATTGTAAACATCCCGACTGTAAAAGGTTTGCCATGTAAATTATATCCCTGAATGGTGATACTGAGCTTGTTAAGCATTTCATTTTCTGTTTTACAAGTCTCTTTAATTTGCCTTTTTGTCTGCCTTTTTTTTTCAAAAGGGCCTGTAATTAAACTCCTGCTAATTACACAACTCTTGAATGACTTTTGTATTCCCGGCTGGGTGTGGGGAGAAGAGGAATCTGGCAGAGCTAAAAGTGCAACAGCAGCTGACACCCAGACATTTTATGCTGCCCTAACTCAAAACCAGAGCTTTATGGACACATTTCTCGTCTGCAGAGAGTTCAAGCTGGTGCTGGTTGACTGTAATTCTGGTGATCTATGAGCTTAACTCATCGTTGTGTCAGTTAGATGCCTTTGAAGTGGTGATGCTTTGTTATTCTTTTCTTTCATATTGTAGCACATCATTTTTAGGGGAGCTTTTATCAGTAAAGGAAAATAATTGTTCTGAAAGTCACTGAGGATGTTTACTTACAGGTGTGGCCCTCATTCCCGGAGTAAACCTAATACCTTTGCATTAAGCAATAACGAGTTCCCGAAACCATTAAGAGCAGACGACTTAATTACATAAAGTACATTTCTTTTATGACCAGACTGGGTACAGACACGCAATAGTGGTTTAGTATTGTGGAGGTAAGTGGTGCTTGGAGCTAAACGTCCACATGCTGACAGACTCACAATGACAATGCTAACATGCTAATGTTTTAGCAGGAGTACTGTTAATGTTCACCATTATAGCTTAGTGTTTTAGCATGCAAGCATTTGCTGTTTAGCACATAAATAAAAGGTGCAGTTGAGGCTGACTGGATTATCGTTCAGTTTGCAGGTATTTGGTCAAAAACCAAATGGTAGATGAAAAGTTAAGGGATCAGCAAAGTTATTACACTTCATCCTAAGGGCAACATGAGTGCCTGTACCAAATATTTATGGTCAATCCATTATTGTTGAGACATTTCGTGACCTGAGAATTATAATGTTCTATCTGACATTTTTGGCAAAAGTTAGTTAATCACATAGAACTCTTCTTTGAAAAGTTATTATTGTATAGGTTTATTTATTGTTTTCTGCATTATTGGTCCATTATTGGTTATATCTCAAAAATCAATCTCAAATTTGTTACTATAAAGGTTCCATCTGTAAAGCATCTGTAAAGAGCTTGGAATAGTGTGGCGGACCAATCAGGTTCTGCCTCTTTACCATGTGACCTCACCGTTCTATGACTGTGGTTAAAGGAGCTGAAAAGATTATGAAATGTTGCCCAATCTTATGTTCTGAGACCTCCAATCCGATCATTCTATCAAAACATTTGTGTATGACACTGATACAAACACCAGCTGAGTTTAAGTAGGTTTATTTATCTTGTTAGAACTCAGTGAGAAGCAGATTTGTTTATGTCTGTTTAACATTATAACTTCAGTCCTTCAGCAGACATAGTGATAACAGAGACTACATTCAGAGCTCAGACACTGACAATGACCCCAGTTTGTCAAAAAAAAGAAGTTAAAAAAGAAGTAAATTGGGGAATTTTCTTGAATTTTGTTGTTGGTAAAACTTTATGAACTTCTATTATCAGTTCAAATCATTGAGGGAAAACCCAGTGTAGTCATGTCTAAATCTAAAACATGCAGCTAAATAGTTGTCTCTACCCAAATACTGTAAATCATAACTCCCTTCAGTAGTTCATATACAGATTTTGTGTAAACAAAGTAAAATAAAGCAAGACCAATCTGTCTACTTGTTTAAACAAAATCACTTTGTGAAGCCTCAGCAGATAGAAACTTGTGATCCAAGTGAAAAGTGAGTTGTCAGAGTTTTAAAAAAAATGTTTAAAATATGATGGGATTTTGATATTATATATTTAGAGTGCATTAGGAGTGTCTGTTATTTTGACTAATAAAAGAGAACGGTACTGTATGTCAGTTTAGCTAACTAAGATGTAAAAACTTTGAACCTCAATAACTCAAAACCACTGGGAATGCAGATAGAAACTTATAATTCTGAGGCGTCGATTTCACTCAAAGTGAAACCACAAATAACAACCTGCGGGTGGCACTAGAGGGAAAGTCAGAGGATCTCCAAAGTCAGTACACTTAATCCTCTGGAGACCATATTTGTCAAAAAATTTCATGGCAATCCATTCAACAGTTGCTGAGATATTTCAGCCTGGACCAAAATGGTGAACCAACTGACGCTGCCATCTGCAGAGCCACGCTGCCAGCATGACTAACAATCTATTAAATGATCAACTTTAAAAGAGGGGATATAAATGTAAGATTTATTAGGGGGCAGCCATGGCTTCCACTGACATTTCTATGAGGGCTGTGTCTCTCCAGGCCCCTCCTTAGACACACCCTTGTATATGCATCTTCATCCATATTTCTGTGATAGACTTTTTAACAAAACATTCACCATTCTGAAACATTTTAGGGAGCACTTTGTTTTCCACTCTCACACTCAGATATAAGAGGCAGCATTTGAGGCATTTCACTGTAAGAGGATTCAACACTGACAAAGAAGGTTAATCTATATCAGAGTGAGAATCCCATTAATTGCAACGTATATCTCACAAAGAAGAAATCTGTATGAGTGAAGAACAAATACAAGGCCAGCAGGTGATTTAACCTAGTTGTTAAAACTTTGTTTCTCTTTTCTTTGCTGCACATCGCAATGGATGGATGACATAGGGCCGTGTATATTCCCAGAAAATAAGAGCCTTCCTGGAAAGTAAAAGAACATATTGTGCTTTTGAAAAAATTGGTGCTGTAAGGTGTTTTACCTAGAAGGAGATGTGAACCTGCAGTTCACTAAAAAGCAAGAACTGATTAGTCCAAATGAAGGGATGTGGCTCCTTCCTGTAATTGAATGAATGCAGTAAGGTGTGACAAGTTCCTCTGATTAATGCTGCGGCTGACAGCGAGCGCCAAGCCTGACTGTCACATCAAAGCCGCCAAAAACACAAGGAACCGGTGGCATTTCCAACAAAAAAAAGCACAATCTTCATCCTTCCTCTATCATCACTAACTTTACCCCATACTCAGCGTTGACCATTTAGTCTGAATTGAGTCACACTCAATGGGGGAGAAGAGCTTTGAAAATAACTCTTTATCTGTGTGTTGCTCTTTTTCAGGGAACACAAAAGGACTGACAGGACCATTTATCTGCAGATTCTTTAAAAGAAAAAGAAAAGGCAAAGAAAAAAGGCGAGCCTACCTGATGTTTTCTCTCTCTCTTTTGCTCTCTCTCTCTTTTTCATGAGGCACTGTCTGTGCCTGCAATCCCTTTATCTGCCTTTCATTAGCGCCTCGCTCGCCCTCTTAGTCTGGGAGACAGTCACTTTCTCCCAGCCTGTGATGTTTCTGCAGATTACAGAGGGCCTTTGAAGCCACTGCACTCCTCATTGCCAGGGCCTCAGACAGGCCCATGCCATCTGTCAGATTGACGGCAAAGTAGGGGAATGGGGCTGAGACACCCTCTGTTGATCCACACTTTTGTCTTTTATGTGTCACATTTGGATGTCGCACGGCAGCCACACCTTTGTAATCTGCTGCTGGGACCCGCCTGAAAGACTGGCCTCCGCAGCACACAAACACACACACCCACACACAGGAGAGAATAATGGTCCTCCGTAATTACTCTTACCTGTGGGCATCAGTCTCTAAATGAGACAATTACCGTCATCCCCTCACAGTGATCTCTGGTTTCCTCCCACTTTTCCAAGGCCCTGGAAATCACTGTCATGTGGGTCTTTTTATGCCTAACCAGTGGGAAGGATTTGATTGTTCATGAGCTTACAGGAGGCTGCAAGTTTGTCTGTTGCAGGCTGGAGAAGACTGCCAAAACAACCAGCCACCAGCAGCTCAAGGTTTACTTTTCAAGAAAGTTGACAATCAGAGAGAAATATAATGAGTATATATTTGTCCAACTGTAAATAACTGGGTGTTATTGGACTGGTTCACAATTTTTCTAGTCTGTTTTAAAACAATAGTCAGGTGCCCATATGAACATTGAAACCAATTTTGCTGGCTGTAATTGTTCCTCCTCCCCGCCAAATGTGCTTACAGTGTTAGTGATGGTGGATAAAATCCACAGTCCTAACAAAAATGTGTTTAAAAGTTTATCTGAAGATAATATGAGGCTTCAGCCATCTGAGTTAGTCAAATAAAGTGGATATCTTCCACACTTACAGTCTTTTCAGTAAAAATCCATCTTTGTGTCTCGATGGACTGTGTTTTCCTGTGCAGCTGCCGTGGATTGTAACAAAAAGGGGAAATGCGGCATTAAAAATGACTGCCACTTTGAAATATGTTATTATTATTATTATTATTGTTGACTAATTTGGATGGCTGAAGCATCATATAAGCTTCAAATAAACTTTTAAATGTGTACAGGAGGGCTGTGAATTTTGTCTGTCATCACCTACACTAAAAGTGCCTTATGAAGTGATCTCTTAAAGGCCAGTATGAACAGGCTGAATGATTACAGCAAGAAACATTGTGTCAATGTTCATTTTGGCACCTGACTGTTGTTTTAGGACACACCAATTGTGAAATTGTCCTTTAACACTGGATCAGTGTTAAGTTTGGACTTGCAAAACATTTACAAAGGCAATTTGACATGCAGGCAGCAGCCTTCAATTGACACAAACACCCCACTTGGGAGGTAGATACATAATTTAGTACTTTGATATTGTAGATAAATGCAACTTCCTATTGAAATAATGAATTAATTTGATTTTCTGGCCTAAGGGCTTCTTCTAAAAGTTAGTTTGCTAAAATGGCCTGAAAATGTAGGGAAAAAAATATTGATATTTACTATTCATCATTCTGTTTCAGCATCAGCAGGACACAAACAGGAGTTGCAGTAGTAGTTTTTAGGGGGCTACAGACTAAGAAGGATGACAGCTACCATTCTGAGATAGGTTACCTTGTTATAAGGACCCAGATTTACCCATTTTTTGGGGGGGAAGGAGGGGTTCCTGATAAACCTCTGAAGCAGAGCGAGATTACAGGCAGCGCGTTTCCACCTCAAACGGTGCCTCTCCCTGTGTTGAGATGAAACTCTCATTGAGTTTGCAAAAACCATTTCCCAGTGGCTGTCTTTCAGTTTATATGAACTTTTCAAACGGCTAAGGATCTGATAGAGGATCGTCACCAAGCTCGAAGGCTTTGAACACGTCTCCCCTGTGTATTTTTCCCACCCCAGGACCACTGTCTTCAGAGGCTCAGGGAGAATAAAGGCTCAGATCGACAGAAATCAGTGGTCTCCCCCCCCCCACCCCTCTCTCTCTTTCCACCCTCCCCCCACTTCTACCCCCACCTTGCTTGCACTGTCACAAATGCACACACTTGCAAGTATTTTAATATGTGTTCTCCCTGAAAATACACACAGACAACTCCCAACAAGCATCCCCTGTGGAGTCGCACATCAGACGAGCCCCCTTTAAAAAAATCTTCCGTTGTAATGGAGTTTTCAAAAACAGAATAATACATTAAGTACCTTAAAGCAGAGGGTGACGTTAAGATACAGAAACATTAAGCAAGCCCAATGAAATATACATTAGAGTAATTGGATCAGAGAAGGCGAAGGAAGATGTTAATACGAACGCATTCAGAACACATTCAGTAACTTCAAATTACTTAGCCAGGGGTCTGAGGTGCTTTGTCCTTTGTCATAACCGTATGTTTCTTGCAACTTCCCATTTTTGATTGTCCAGAAAATTGTAGAAATTCCAGAAATTCTTATTATATTTAAAACATGTTACAGTCTCTACATTACAACATGCTAGTATTGGGTTATTGCAGCATGAGATTGGCCCAGTCCTTCATCCACAGACCTGGATGGGATGTCAGAGAGGACCACAGTACTGGAACATCATAGAGACAGCGCCGACTTGTAAAAATTGATAATCAAAGCCACACACATGAAGTGTTTTGGTTGCAGATAAAAATAGAGTCACCATACACATCATGCTTTGACTGGGATGAGTGATTGATGCTCAAAGATGTTACCATGACAGACTGGCAGGCGGGAGAAAAACACTGAGGCAGAATGATTGGCTTCTCGTCTTTGATGTTTCTGTCTGACTTACTTGTGATGGCTGGTTACATCTTCAAACCCGTTCTGCGTTGACAGTTGTAATGACCCCAAACATTTCATCTGTCATATTTGAGCAGCGCTCTGACAACTTCTAGTGAAAAGAATATACTTCTATGACCAAACTTCATGCCATCTTCTTACATCTATCCATAGGGAGAGATGTTGTTAATTTGCATTTGGCACGGGTTTTATGTTTGATGTAATTACTCAAAGTCAATTACTAATAGTACAGTATTAAAATTCAATATTTCAAACAGTGCAAGAAACAGATTTCACGGAGTGCAAGTGTCACAGCTACTAAATTCAGTCAAAAAATGTTATTTATATTAATGTGAATGAATAAGAGTAGTAAGAGGAATCAAGGAAAGAGTTATTTTTAATAAGTGCAAGCAAAGGAAGAACACGGGAGACAGTGCAGATTTAACAACACTCACTAGCATATAAGAGTGTTGTAAGGTCACCTTGGCTTGATGGAAGTCGGAACTAAAATCCTCCAACGCAACTCCCATGTTATTTCAGAACAGCTCAAACTGGATTGTTCCAGCACCTTAACAATGTAAAATGACCACAGTGCTCTGGCTCAGTGGCGTCCAAATAGAACATTTTATCTCTAATGCCAGTTCAGTCGAACCATGTGCATGACAGATAAACCGTTCAAAGCCTGCCTTTATAAGCCTGTTTGTATTTTTGTTGTGTATATGTGGAAAGACCAAACACCCCAGTTCCATCCAGTCCGCGGAGCGGGATGCGGTTTCCCATGGTTCTGATGGGATGCTGCTTTCATGTGGAAACAATCTCAGGGTCCCTTTAGCCCCTCTGTTGTGACAGAGGATAATGAATTTCACAACATCTGCCATTTGTTAGCCCTGTTTGGTGTAACTGATCTTTTAATCCGTGGACTTCCAACACGTGTGCAGCTCCGCAGCTGGAATAAGCAGATGGATCCCACGGCGTCACTGGGGCTGCAGCGGGCCGGACAGAGCTGGTACATCCTGCCCTTCCCCTTTTCAGGCCCTGGACACAGAGCACTGAGGCACCCACTGCACCTAGCGGTAATCACTGCTTATAATGATGGCCCTCTGTGAATTTAAGTTTGTTCACCTGTTGTACTCATCCTAAATCGCTCGTCAGACAGGGTCTGCTGAACACTTCAAATGTGAGTGTAAAAGTATGCTTGGCTTTATGGGATTTTCTCGTCCTTTTCAACTGAGGGCATGATCTGAAAATCTCTCATTTTGGTAGTAGAAGAAACTAAAACATCAGAATAATTTTAGAGATGCTATAATCACAGAAAATGTACGAACTTTAAACTTCTGTCAGCCTCCCTGATTGAGTTGCATACTGTCAGGGAACTACTCTGACCTTTGAATACCACAGATAAAAAATATGTCGGCCTTGTAACTGACGCCTTCTAAATAAGAGTATCAGTTAGTAATTCTAAGCGTATGTAATGAGTGTACTAGGGCTGGTATTTCGTGACACAGATGAGAAGGTCATTTGTTTGGTTTGGTTTGGTTTGCTTGGATAGGAGACTCAAACATCAACAGAACATCAGAATCACCTCCTCATCTGAAGGCTGGAATGGCTGAAATGGTGGATTCAGTCAGTCTTCATTTCTTTCAAACCTTCTGCCCCCATCCTTTGCCCTCTTCATAAAACCTGGAATGTGCTTCAAAGAATGCACACTATCTTTCCTCCATGAATAAAACATCTGTCATTCATCAGCCGGTACAATATGTGCTGATTTAACAGAGCATAACAGCTCTGCAAGGCAGGGAAGCTCCAGACTGTACAGTGTCCTGTGAGGCCCAAACGCAACCAAGTGTCATCTGTCTCCCCTTGGAGAATAGTCTGGTTTATTTAAATGAGATTCAGTTTATGCATTTGGGTTAGCAAAAAAGGCTCCACATGTAAGCCTATGTTAGACAATGCAAAGGTTTGCAATGCAAAATATGAAAAGAGTCTGTCCAAGATAACTTAAAGATCCCCTCCAGACATATTTTAAGATATATAAAAACACTCTGCCTTGAATAATTATTTGTGTCTAATATGGTTTTCCCAAAAAAAAACCAAAAAAAAACCCAGTACAATTACCTTTTTTAAAATCATTAAAATAACATCTGCTCCTTCTCTCTCGTTAAAAATTCAGAATCTATGAATTCAAAAATATTTTGAATTTTAAAAGTTTAACTGCTGGACACAAGATGTCTCTTACTTCACTGAAAAGTCCATTTTGACTACTTTGGACAGAGGTATTGTCGGAAAATTGCATGATTTTACAATTTGACATAATGCTATATATCCTCCCTGAAATAATAATATTTTGACTCTTCTACAGCATAACACTACAGGAACACGAACACTACAGGAACAGATGAAATATGGCAATGTGACTGTCAATACAAATTCTGTTTGCAAGCTGAAGAATAGCAATAGGAGGAGGAGGGGAGTGACATTTGCCAGGGAATGCATGTTTTAAGTAAATGCAGGAAGCAGAGCAGAAGATGACTGGAGGAAGAGGGGGAACAGGGGTAGATACAGGCATGAGTAAAGCCAAACAAGTATCTCGCTATTCACAGGATTAAACAGTTCAGCAGCAGTGAGTTTTCCACCAAGCCTTTGATTCACCATAAAATCCAGTCATGACCACTACAGGGTTCAACATTAACCATGGCCAGATGGCTGTGGCCACAAAAAGTTACTCTGTGGCCACCAAATATTCCACGTGGGTGGCCCCCTGTGGCAACCAAATGATATCCTCATACGGTGAGCCTTCGCCAACGCAACATTATGATTCCACAAACATCCTGATTCCTTATGCTTTATAGTTCAACATTCTATGAAACCTAATCTTGACCAGGTGCTATCCCCTCTGAAAACACACACAGGAATCAAAAAAGCGCCTTCTTGGACAAGGTAGCCATTTTTCTTGGAGAACCATCCCACATTAAATGACCAGTCTGTAGAATTTGGTGATATCTAGTGGAACAGACTTGGCAGAAATGGAATATAATATTCAGTATGTTTTCATTTGTGTATAATCACCTGAAAATAAGAATTGTTGTGTTTTCATTACCTTAGAATGAGCCCTTTATATCTACAAAGGGAGTGGTTCCTCTTCCACAGAGCCTGCCATGTTGTGTCCCCACCGTAGGTTCTCCTACACACTTGGAGGCTGAAGTGGCGCGGGGGGGATTTCAGCCTTCAAGATCATTGTCATGATTGTCGGGGAGGATTCATCCCTATATTTGTACACTGGGACAGTTTTTTGTAAATAACCCTTATTGAATAATATATATATATATATATATATATATATATATATATATATATATATATATATATATATATATATATATATATGTATTGCCTGTTTCATGATGTCTTGCCTTGAATCCTTATACATTAAAGCAACGTCAAAGTTGCCTTGCAGATGTCGCCATTTTGACTGTATTAAACGCGTCAAATGGCGAATTAGTGAATGATTCACAGCTTCAGAAAGCTTTGTCCCTCCTGTCGCTAATGCTAGCATGGCATTCCTGATCTCTGATAAACATCATATCTTCTCAACAAAGGAATTATCTTGTGATAATGATAATTTTGAAAAAAAAATGCCATTCTTGGCTTCTGTAGAGGTGTTTAATCCCATGCTTTTCTTCAAAAGACAGTTTCAAATATGTGTTCTAGACGATAATCCACGTCACTCATGATGGCAGTTACTTTCCAGGAGATATACAACTTTTGCTAACAGCTAACTACAAGTGAATGACGCCAATTTACTAAGCAAAAATAGCCAATCAAATAGCAGCAGGGCAACAGGTAATCAGCCCCACTTGGCATCAAGTTTATGTCACCTGCTTTCATCAAAGAGTATAGAATGTAAATTCTTTGCTCTTTATTGCCAAAGGTTTTGGGTATGCGTATTGTTGTTTTCCTGTACTCAAAGCAAAACAACTCCTAAAACTATTGAATTAAGCAACTGACCCCAAATTTTAGAATAATAATAAATAACAGCAGCAATCAAGTGTTTTATTTCATTCATTGTTATGGAATAATAAGTAATTAATTTCTAAATTACTCAGTGCTACTGAGACTACTTTCTTCTGCATCCAACAGGTGAACATGACCCGTCCGCACTGTAGCAGATTAATGTGAAAACAGCCTTTTTGTGTCAGACTCTTTACATACATTATTCTGCTTGGTAAAGCTCAAACATCACAGTGAAGTAAAAATGAACAAAACACATTTTTGAGTGGAAGTGGACTTTAAAAGCTCTATGACACTAATCGGTGTTAATGGGGCATTGAACTGATTTTACACATGGGAGTATGCTTAGTCTGTGAAAACAGTGTATGATGTCTTCTGTGGCTCTGGGCAGAGTTTTGTAAAGTCTGAGAAGATGTCATCAGGGCTATTTGCTTTTATAAAAAAATAACAGAAGGCCTGTGATACAAACTGAGCATGGAGCAAGAGAGAGAGAGGCGGGCATCTACCACACATGGGAAGCTACTGAGCTGAACCGAAGGGCGGAGATAAAGATGGACATTTACAAATCTGCTATCACAGGAATACTCATCACATGATAAAAGTTTTTGCGGTTCTTTAGTGGCCTATTGTGAATCATAGGTTTATTACGCCCCCTACCGGCGATGAAGGGAGTCACACCATCTCGAATTATCACCGCCTCTCCGGTAGGTGGCGGTGGAGTCCTTCATCGCTCTTCCTGCCGGCACCGGGAACAGAAAACAAACATCCAGAAAACACAAACAATGGGCAAGAAGCATAAAAAACACAAGTCCGAAAAACATGGATATGAAGGTATTTAAATGATAGATATCTCAAGCATGTATCAACCTGAACTATTTAAAGATTACATTTATATGTAAAATATATGTGCAGAAAGAAGCCGGTTTCGCGCTTGTTAGCCGTGCTAGCTGATGACTTAGCTGCTAAGATAGCTACTGAGCTAAATTATCAGTTTATTTTACGCCTGTTTTCTTTCTTGATGCTACAGTTCGGCATTAAAACAAGTTCAGAGATTTAACAGTACAACACGACGTTACATGTAGCTGTAGTTTCATTGTAACGCTTACTGGGTGACTTAGATTAAGCTAAGTGTTAGCCGCTATTGTTTCTATGACTCTGCTGTCAGCTGCAGTTAGCTCGATGATGATAATAACGCTTGTTTTGTTGACTCGGTGGTCTGCAGAGTACGGAGAGAGGCCACTGAAACTGGTGCTGAAAGTATCCGGGAACGAAGTGACGACGGGAAGCTCCAGTCGGGACACTTTTTACGACGAACAGCCGGCGGAGTATGATAAACCCAAGGACAAGAAGAAGAAAAAGAAAAAGGACAAAGAGAGGAGCTTTGGGTCACCAGAGGATGACAGAGGAAAGAAAAAGGTACTTGAAACACACTTTCTGCTTCTTCTATATGGGATAAGGATGCTCTTTTGACTTTTTAAAAAATCGGTAGTGTGCATCAACATGTTTGCGTGATATCATATTTAAAGTTTTTTTTTTGTCATAATGATAGATGACAAAGAAGAAGAAAGGACAAGATGCCGATGGAGACGATGACCGGGAACAGAGCAGGACTCCTATCCGTTCAGAGCTGGATAAACTGGAAGGTACAGAAATCCCACAAAACCTCTTGTTTGAAGTTTGTTGATCTCCGAGCTTTCCTTGACTTTTTTTTGTATGTGTATTTAGCAGAGAAAGAGCAGACTCCTCTGCAGGAAGCTTTGAACCAACTCATCAGGCAGCTCCAAAGGTGCAGCATTGATCATTTATCTGCTTGCTTGTTATAGTTTTTTTTTTTTCTTTCTGAGCTGTTTATTGTATTATTAACTGACTGTCTGTGTCTCATAAACTGTATTTTCTCTGTAGGAAAGACCCCAGTGCGTTTTTCACATTTCCAGTGACGGACCTTATTGCTCCCGGCTACTCCTCAATTATTAAGCGTCCTATGGACTTCAGCACAATGAAGGACAAAGTGAAGAAAGAGTGCTACCAGTCGTTGGATGAACTCAAGGTACCAACTATGCTATGAATGTTGGTCAGCTGGTGTTAAGCAGTGCCCCCAAAACCATATCGTACTCCACGGCATAAATTTTGTGTCTTCAGTGCATTTTGTTTCATAACTACTGTTTTTTTTATCATGTGTTTGACGTGTGATGTGTTTTTGATGCAGGTTGATTTCAGGATCATGTGTGAAAATGCCATGATTTACAACAAACCTGAAACCATCTACCATAAAGCTGCTCGGAAACTGTTGCACTCTGGGATGAAGATCTTAAGCCAGGTACGAAACTGAAGATTCAGTTCTTTTAAAAAAAAAAAAAAATTGTAGAAGTGATCATTTCGGAGCCATGTATCAGTTTAAATAGTGAAAGAGACCCTTCAACAGAAATGCTCTCCCCACTAGTTCAAATCCGGATGGTATTTACTGTATTTATAAGTTTGTGGTAACATTATTTAACTTGTGTTAAAGTAGTGTAGCAGCGCTGTTAAATGACCTTGCTTTTACTGTAGTGCAACAGATGAGGGCAGCAGATAGCTTCAAACCATCCTCATACAGCATCATCACCATCCAGTTTATAGGCATGTTTGTCTCCTATGATTCAACTGTCTTTCCTGATCCTCAGTGGAAAAAATAAACAACTTCTCATTGTCTTTCCTTCGTATAGGAGAGACTGGAGAGCCTGAAGCAGAGCATAGAATTCATGTCCGGCCTCGACCCTTCTGCCAAACTTCCGGGGAAGACTGAGGAACAAGGGGGCACCAGCCTGGATCAGAAAAAAGAGGGACCCACAGCCACAGACGCCAGCGAGCGCTCTCAGACGCCCAGCACACCCAGGTCCTTCAAACCTGCTGACTTATTTCCTGAAGTCACAGTCTTAATGTAGCGTAACATAGGTGATATCTCCGAGATCTGTCAGAGATGTGTCAGTCCAGCAATGGATGAAATGCTGTCCCCGATCTTGAACAAATGAGTTTTTATTTTTTATTTAGTCCATTAACTACAGTTTCCAGCTTTCCTGCCAAATCACATGCGTTTTAAAATCTGAAATGAAAGCTGAAATCATCAGTTTCACATCAATAAGAAGATCCTTTAAAACGTAACACGTTGATGGAAACGTTTTCCCACTCTGTCAGTACATGGTGTCGATTTCTGTGGGCTTGTTTTCCTCTGCAGTGAATCAGCTTTCCACTGTAGAGCTTTGAGAATGTGAAGAATGCCTTACAGCATGCTGCGTCTTGTTTTCTCTCGTGGCTGTGCATCTTTGAAATCGGTGTGCTGTTGCCCAGTGAC